>CM030362.1:27715614-28315614 GCA_017893485.1 Hemerocallis citrina | reverse complement strand
AACAGTGCCGGATGATACAAGAGGGCCATCTTTTATTTTTAAAACTCAATTACGTTGGTTTTATTCAATTTCCAAGTATAAGGATTTATATATGTAAAGGTATATTTAAAAGGGATATTTAGCAAATCTATTCAAAAACCCTAGATACATCAAATCCCGGCCTATATAGGGTGGAGTGCAGCCATATCTTGGCTGCACAACACAAAGGGGTTTCTTATTTTTATTTTCTTGGAGGTTTAAAGCGAGGATCTTGGTTTTTTTAAGGAATGATGGATTTTTCTTATTCTTTATTACCTTCGGTTGATTCTTTAATAAGGTGAGTGATACTCTACTCTCTTGTTTTGTTGTATATGTGCTGTTGATGATGATTATGTAGTAGATGCATGCTATAAGAAATCGTATATTGATATGATGAGTATTGTATTGAATGAATGATTTTAAAAGCAAGATATATGATCAAAATAGGAAATCATGAATAATCTTTGTGCATGAACGATTTGTGATCTGTAGAAACCAAGTAATACCCATGAGATAATGGATCTATAATTGTTGTTGGTGTGAAAATGGATAGTTAGTAAGTATATGAAATGAGAGTGTATTTTGAATCTGAGGTTACTGTTCATACCTGAGGTATTGTTCTGATCTTTTTCCATTGAATTAAAGCTTAATTGATGGTGGAGTTTTGAGTACACAACCAAGTATAACTAATTAACATTAGTAGGACGTGTAGGTGAAGTTATAAGAGGTGGATTTGGGTGAAAAAGAATCAAAATGTGAGTAAAGGTGGATCTTAAAGTATGCATGTCTGTGTATTTTCGGCCAAATGAAGTTTTGTGAATTTCGTGATTATTTTCAATTGGGTTTGATTTATACATAAACTGGGATGATAAAATAACTTGTGTTTGAATTTAACAATCACACATAATGAAACTTGAGAGGAAAATCAGGTTCGCAGAAGAATTCTTCATTATTTTCATGTACAGATTGAGTTTTTCAAATTTTATACTTGAGTAAAAATTCTTATAAGATTGATTTTGGTCGAGGCTTGAACTAGCAAAAACTGGGTATGGTTTGTCCATTACATTATTGATCTAAATATATATACACACTGCTTTCATCGTGAAGAAGAATTTTTAGACTCATTTTTGTGCATATGCACAGTATAGATGCAGGTTTTCCCCTTGCTTTTAAATCCTTGTTCAAATTATGGTTGGAACTCATTGTCTGTGTATGCTAAATTTGTAGACTACTGTGTATGGGTATATATACATATATAATTAGTCATATTAGAGTAAGTTTACTGATGCATTTGAAAGACCTAATCTACTTATCAATCATCAGGGAACCAGTTATGGTTTGGATTAAGAAATAGGTTGCTAAGGTTTGGGTTGGGTATCAGTTCTTCCAAACAGCAGATTACCACTGCTGCACTGTTGTGCATGTGCACATTCATCTTCACTTATTCATTAAGTGTCTAAGTACTTTCTTCGTGACTGCTTATGGACCATCTTCTATATAGACACATATGCTTCCATTTCAATAAAGGATCAGCTTTTATATATATATCTGCATATCTACATATAGCTCATCTTTTACAACCTGCAGACCAATTGCTATGTTTACTGCATATACTTAGATTCTTATAAAGACCACTTTCCTATAACCTGCATATTGTTTATAGTTAAATTCTTATATCCTGCATAGAGTTCAAACTTCTATAACTGCATATATATTTTATATCAGTAAAGAGACTATATGCATATCCCGTGTTTTTTTACTTCAACTTAGTGAAGAGGGAATTCTATATATATGCTCATATTTTTCAAATCAGCGAAAAAGGGGTTTCTTCTACATCTACTATAATATGCACATGCATTAATTCAATAAAAGAGATTCTTCTACATTTCCTATATCTGCATATGATACATTTCAGTTAAAGACCATCATTATATCTGTATATGTTTCATTTCCAATTAAACTGCTTTCTTTCACATCCTGCATACACTCCTATTTCAGTAAAGAAAATTATAAACACATATGTTTCAACTCAGTAAGAGAGGTTTTCTATATATATCATAGGTATATATATACATATACTACTCTTCAGTAAAAAGGTTTATACTTGTATCAGATATGTAAACACGTCAGTGTAAGGTCTTCCTATATATACCTTATATATATAACTGCATATGTTCATTTTCTATATATATCTGCATATGGTTCATTTTTTTACAACCTGCATTTACTTCAACAGTAGAGTATTTTCCCATACCTACATATATTTCAACTCCTATAACGTGCATATAGATCATCTTTTATATAACTTGCATAATGCTTAATTTTCAACAAAGGGCATCTTCTTTATAATCCGCTTATGTTTCACTTCACATCAGTAAAGGGATTTCTATATGTCTATCATATATATATACATCTATATACTTCACTAAAAAGGTTTATCTATATCAGATAAATACACATATGGTATTTCATATCAGTAAAAAAGGGGGTTCTTTTATATATGTTCAACTCATTTAAGAGGTTTATATATACACCTATGCACACTTCTATTCAATAAGAGGACCTCCTATCTATATATATACTTATATACAAACATTATGAATGAGTGAATTTCTGTGAGTAAATTAACACTGATATAAAGTGACTAAAATGAAAGATTTATTTTGTGTTGATGGTTGAGTTGTGAATCTTTAGGAGTTGAGTGGGAGTCCTGTGAACCGACCGATGAGATTTTGTTGATTTAGACCAGTTGGGTCTAGGGGTTGTTATTGTGAAATTAAGTTTGGCAGGATACACTAACTCTAGAGATGAGAATTTGTGATTTAATAATAACCAACTTAAGGACAGACACTAGTGGAGATGTGATGGAAACTTGGGAAACGTAAGTATATGCTCTTGGTTTTGGTCCAATGGATGCATTTCAGGACTTGTGTGTTGTTCTGTCTCGAGAGGACAGTTGTATGTTCGCGTGTCGAGGGTCTGCAGGCCTATTCACGGAGCATGCAGGGTGCATTCGCGTGTCGAGGGTTGGCGGGCCTATTCACGGGATGTACCTGGTGTATCTGCACGTCGAGGGCATCGCAAGCCTATTCGTGGGGTACACGGAAGTGAGATAATTCTCCGATTTTTTAGCTAATCTTACATGATGCTTGCGCGTCGAGGGTTGCGATGCCTATTCGCGGAGTATTCTGGATCTTGTTTCCAATACTGTAGTAGGATTAGTTGCATAACGAGATATCTAACCCTGTAAAGTGGAGAACGATAAGGGCTTGCACCGGACCTATGTAGAGTGGGATGCATAGAATCCGACAAGTATGCATTAGAGAGTCAGCATATAGCATTGATGTTTTCTTGACTTGGTTTCATGCATGTTGTTTTCTGTTTTTCTACACTTGATACTTAGTTTAGTTTCAATTAATGTTTTCATGTTTTATTTATTGTTATTTCTTATTTCATTTTATTCTTGCTGTTAATACATGTTGTTTAAGATTCTATGCCTTATGTTTTATTTATGTTGCTTTTCTTTTTGTGTCACTCACACCGTTATGGCTAACCCCTGTAATTCTGAGGGTTAGGATTATCTCTAGCCTCATGTTTTACAGGTAGGTGCCTTTAGCTTGAGATTTGGATGCTTGTGGTAGAATGATAATAAAGTTTATGTAAATTTTAAAGAATGTCTTGTAAAGAGAGAAAATGTAATTCAAGGTGTTTGATTTTCCGCTGTGCCTTATAAACAATTGATGTAATGAAGAGTTTTAATTTTTCCTGTATTTGGTTACTATGTTTATGATTACATTGAAGTTGATTCTAGGAATTTGTGTCATGTATTTTTGAGATATTATATTAGAAATTTAGGGCACTGATTTCTAGTTTCCAGAACATCCAGAATTTTGAATTCTGACTTATATTGCATGAGTTATGACCATTTTACTGCTGCTGCATTTTACTTCCAGATTTATACATATACCATGTTAACCTAATTAAATTGATGAACTAATGATCAAATATTACCATGATAATTTCCAGATTGATAGCCAATATGCTTAGGGTAATGAAAATTATTTATGTTGATTTTTAAAATGAATATTTACGGATTTTACAACTGAAACTAGTTAACATAAATAACTAGCCAGAACCTGTAACCTATAAAGAACACTATAATTCACCTAGCTACTGTTGTCAGATTTTGGACTTTAAATATGTGTTGGAACCGGGAAGGAGTCTAGTTTCTAGAACTTCTGACGGATCCACTTTTTCTATTTTGTAGCAACGGAAATTTTGATTTTGGTGCAGCAACCTACTTCTGTCATGAATTGGATTTCCATATTTGATAATATATAATTGGATCTATAATGTTGTATTTGGTGCATTTTTGTATGGAGTACATTGCATGATCTTAGGGTTGTGTTGTCATCATTCTAGTGTCCCTTATTAATTGCTTTATCGTTTTTTCATTGATATTTTTGTCCCTATTGTTCCCTATTAGTATTGCATGTTATGAATAAAGAATGTTAATCAAGCCGGGGTTAAGGGTTGACTATAATAGTTGATAATATAGTGACTGTACTCAGAAATGTCGGCCTCGTTCCCAAAATATTGTTATTGTCATTGTGCAAGAAATTGCATCAATGGTCAATGTTATCGTTATTGTGCAACGAATTGCTGCAATAGCCAGTGTTATAGTTATTGTGCAAGAAATTACTGCAATAGCCAGTGTTATCATTATTGTGCAAAAAATTGTTGCAATAGCCACTGTTATCATTATTATACAAGAAATTGTTGCAATAGCCAATGTTATTGTTATTGCACAAGGAATTGCTGCAATAGTCAGTGTTATCGTTATTGTGTAAGAAATTGCTGCAATAGCCAATGTTATATCGTGCCAAGTACATGACCTATAGAATCTACCACCTTAGTCTAAACGAAATTGATTGTAAGCATCGAACCTGTAGTTATGGGTTGCAGTAGTATGTGCATTAGTAAGGATTAAAATGAATAATAGACTTACAATTTTCATCGCATCGTCATTGCATATTGTCATCATTACTGAACATTGTTATCGTTATTATTTACCGTTATTGTCATCATTTATTGTCATCGTTTATTGCAGTAGTATTGTCATCATTACTGAACAATTGCAATAATACCATTTTGTCATTGTTCATTGCCATCGACTCTATTGTTTATTGAATTCATTGTAATACCGTAAATGTCATTGTTTCTCTGTTTCTCTACTAGCTATCCACGACTTGCTTTAAGGATATGTTTTTCTCTCTTTTAGATGAGTGGCTTACAGGTAATCAAGGAGAATCACCTGATGGACTAGGAGAACAACAATGGTGAAAGAATTGAATTTGCATCGCCGCCTAAATAATTACTATTTTGTTTTGAAGACTTAAATAATCGAACATTGTTACTTCTTGTATGGTAGGCTTTTGACCCTAATATTAGTTTTGTTGATTCTAGATGTTGGATTGTTATTATGTTTGGTTATTTTATGCTTAAATTCCAAGTATTGTTATTCATGTGATTACTCATTTAATGCATGCGTGGTTGTATTACTTCATGTTTATATTGTTGAGTTGAATTGATAATAGCTTATGAAGGACGCAAGTCATACGCTGGGCCAACGTCACGTGCCCACATTCCATATTTTTGGAAAGCAGGGCGTGACAGCTATCTCCACAGTATGCCGATCACAGCACTACAATATTGTGGTGCCTCTACGGTATCCACACGAATGGATCAAATCAAGCTTTCCCTCATATCGTGGTGCTAGCTGCAGGAAGGGATGTTCCTCACAATCTCTCTTTTACAATTTCTGTGTAGACTAGTGTTTTCTCATGAGACCCTTTTCCATAGATACGTAACATATATATAGCAGCAGAAAAATCAACCTTAAGAGTATGAGGCTGTTGGACTCACAATTTGACCTGGTTCAGATTCGTGTGTATGCCTTTGAATTTTAGTCAGCCCATTTAATCTAATTAAATGTCCAACCAATATCAGGAGTCCAAGTCTTACTTGGATCCCTAATTAAATTCATCTTATGAATTTAAATCTCAATTTTTGATCCATTCTAAGTGTGTGACCCTAAAAGTTCCCGTTACGTTGACAGTAATACTAAAATCATATTCTAGTATTACAAACACTGAGCGGTATCTAGCAATAAACCACTGCTACTCAAGTAACAGAAATGTCAGTGATTAGACATAACATATCCGTGACCAATGTTACCATGTAGTCTAGTCATTTTGTCCAGATATCTTAATTGACCACAAGGCATAGAGCGTGTCACCCTTGTATAGTTCAATCTTTGGTTTCTTGATATCCGAGTAGACTTACTAAAACAAATGAGCTCAATATCTCATATTGACTCATTTGAGCATGGTCACGCATTTTACAGTCTCACTAAATCTATAACCCCTGTTTTTTATTTTTGTGTATTTTTGGGTGTATTTTTCATTTGGTGTATTTTTCTCTCTTGTATTTTTTCTGAACCGTATATTGGAGTTGTTTTCAATATATATTCGCTTTATTTCATTTGAGCTCTTTTTGTTTGATTGGTTGTCTCTTTTGTTTCATTCTTCATTATTTTGTTCTTTCTTTCATTTGTTTCTTGATTATTGTGGTGGTTTCGCTCTCCAACTGTGTTTTGTTCTCTTTATTGTGTCTTTTGGTGCTTGTGGTGTGTTGGTGGTTCATTCCCTTTTTCAATCCCATTATTTTTTTTATCCCAATTTGTTCACCAAAGCCTAATTAAACCAAAATCCTATTTGTATTCCTATTTGATTTGACCCAAATCCATAACCCATTGGTATAACTTATTAATACTCCTAATACCCAATTAAACCCACAACCCAACTTATATTCAAACCCTAATCTCCTCATATATATACATCTCTAATCTCTCTCCCTAAACCCTAACCCTAATAACCTAGTCTCCCTCTCTCCCCCGGCCTCTCTCTCTCCCGTGCTTGCACCGCTGCTCACCAGCCCAACCAGACCCCCCCCAGGCTGACGCCAGCCCCTCCGGCCGGTGCACAACCCAGACCACCGAACACCCCCTCCTGGCATGCCTCCAATACTGATCCCTACCAGGCCGAGCCCACTTCTCCCCTACTCCCGATCCTTTCTCCTTGGCCATCCCGACCACCTCGCACACCACATAATCCCTCGTCTCTCTCTCGTGGTGTTCTCTTGTGGCCGCAAGCCACTATTATTATCTCGCTTTTGGAGTTTTTGTTCGTGTGGAGATTTTGCTCAAGTTTGCTTGGATTCATTAGTTCATGGGTTTTGCTTCGTGAATTTTCGTTCGTGGGTTTTGCTCGTTACTCTTGGTTTTCGTTGTTCTTCTTCTTCGGTTAAGGCAAGTAACTTGTACTCCAATTCATTTGTTTGATACAAGCCAAAAATACCACCTATAGTATAGTTGGGTCTAGAGACGACTCTTGTTTGTGTTATGTTTGATGGGTTTTGTCTCTATTGTGAAAATTTGACCATAGATAACTCACGACACAATATGGACATGAATTAACTTATGATTTACTCGTTCTTGATTTTGATCATGTATGCGAGACTTTTGTGAGAATTTGTGATTTGGTTGAGACCTATGTGATATACTTGGTGTGGACATGCTAGATACCCTAATTTATGATGGTTAGACATTTGGTAGACTCGATTTCATGTTTGGTTGTGTTTTGAACAAGTTTTGTATAATATATGTTGAGTTGTTATTAAAGGGAAAAATCTGTATTTTGTCGCTGATCTGTTTTGTTTGCTGTTTTGGACTGTCTTGAAGTCAGTATCTTAATTTCGGTATAAAACATGAGTTTTAGATAATTTCGTCTATTTTCAAACCCCTCTGATTTTACTTGATTTCGTTTTTGTATGAGTGAGTTATGACTGTTTTACTACAGAGGTGTCGATTTTTTCCAGATTTTGTTTTTTCGATAATTTTGATGACTAATGATTTTGATGCTGATGCTGCATATACTATTTTGATCCAAAACTTTGGTCAGTATTTCTTTACCTAGTTAGGGACTACCCAAAATTTTGGTGAATTTTATTTATGCGTTTTATATGTCATTTCATGCTCTTTTATGAAAACTATACTTGCTGCATTTTACTCGTTGTTTTGTAAAGAATCGTATTTTCACCCTGATCCCTTTTACTGTATAAAAAATGTTTGTGAAATATCAAAGTTAGTATATTTTATCTATTTTCATATCCTTTTGGCGGAATTGGATTTCGTTTCACTGGTTGCAAGATATCATAGTTTTCGTACAGCAGTGTTAGGAATTCCAGATTTGAAACTATGGTTTCTTGATGCTTTCTTATTTTTGGTGACTAATCTAAATTCACTGGAAAATTATGAAACTTTTTATTTAGATACTGGATATATAGGGGAATATCCCAGATTTTTCGTGGATTTATTTAATGTGTTTTCATGAAGTTTTCCTTCTCTTGAATTCGTTTTTCTGATTTTTGGCTGAACCTATTTTCTGTATTCAAATCAGTTTTGAGCTATAGTTTTGTGAATTAATATATGACTTATTTATATTCGATGGATTCGTGTGGAAGTCTATTTTTCAGATCCTTTGACGGATCTAGATTTGAATATTTTTAATACTGGTAATCACTGTTTTACTACAGTATGGTCTTGTTGTCCTGAACTTGAGATTTGTTTATTTTAGTTCTTTTATGAGATACCTTGCACACGTACATGTTTATTTTGCAACTTGAACTTGTTACATGATCATGACATGACATACTTGATATGGTTTGCACACCTACATGCTTGTTTGACATTAGTAATAAAATAACCAAGTCGGGGTTAAGGGAAAGATCCAGTAGTGGATAGTGTAGAAACGTGTACTTGGAAGAACCTAGTGGTTATTGGAGTTTGTTTACATGTGGAGCTCGACACGATATACATGAAACGTACACACATGACACTGGAGCTTGTTTGGGTTTTGGAGCTTGTTTACATGATACATGATTACTTGATACTTGGAGCTTGTCCCTGAGTACACTGCCCTGTATGGTCCCCTATAAAATCTAAAGCGAAACTGTTTGTTGTAGTAACCATATAGTAAAAACCGAGATGCATGAAGTGCTACCTAGATAGTAATAACTATAAGACTTAAACATGACACTTGAACATGATACATGCCAACTTGACACTAGATTACATGATACATGAGATTTGATACTTGATACATGCTACATGATTACATGATTCTTGACACTGGTTACTTGATGCATGACACTTGTTTACTTGAAACTCAACACATACTATTATATTTGCTCATCTTGCCATGCTATGATTTATATCCTGTTATCATGATTATACCATGCTAGGTTTGTTATTTAGATTTACCTATCCTATGTACTTGTATCCTACACTATAGGTGGCCCGTAACTTGCAATTGACAGATACTTGTTTTTCTTCTTTCTTATCCTGCAAATTTACTAATTGCAGATCAGGATGGTCGGCTGCCAGATGGTATTGGCGAGATGATGTATTAGTGCTGGATTTTCTGCTTATGATTTTTATTATTATTGTTGCTTGAACTTGAATAAGATGTAATTGATTTCTTGGATATTTATCTTGTATTTGGGCGATGTGACCCAGGATATTTGACTTGTTCAGAATTTGATTATTTGATATCATTATATTTGGTTTCAAGTAATTTATGTTGGTATCTTGTTTCAATTTTGCATGCCTGGTTGTATCTTTTGCTTCCGACTCTGATTATCTCGTGAAATATTGTAAAGATTCCTGAACAGCTCATGGATGATAAAAATCATTCGCTGGGCTTTTGTCTCGTATCTGTATTCCGTATTCTTTTCGGGAAGTGTGACGTGACACAATCAAGGGGCCGATAGATATCGCTCCGGTTATGTAAGATAGACAAACCCTATCTAAGTCACTCACATCCCTCCGCATGATTTGTAGTATATCCAATAGTCGACTTTATAATCATCTTATTACAAAAAATGTTTGACGACATTAAAACATATAACTTCTCATGTAGGAAACCATAGCGACTTCAAGTCAAAGGACTACATACACCATGGTCACTGTGAGAACCGCTTATGACACTCACGTAACGATCCATGCAGTGTTCACATGGTGGGTCAGTCCAGTACATTATTACTCTAATGTGTACTCATGTGAAGACTTGATATCTCATATCCATGACCCGTGAGATATGGTCATCAGTCTACGCACATAATAGTATCTATGAATTATTGTTGTCCTAATTCACAATTATACTTGACTAGGGACAAATAAGAATAGTGTTTTGATTACAACCATTAGGATCTCACAATCAAGTCATGCACTTGATATTCCATGATATTGAACCTATTATTCTAAGGATTTTATTATGTTCATTTAATCACAATAAACAACACAATAAATGAAATGTCTCATATATGAAATAAATATTATGACACAATGTAAACTAGTATGCCAATACCCAATTGGCCTTTAGGGCATACACCAATAGTACCCACCCCCACCATCCTCACCCCCACACCATGTCCATCCACCTCTGGTCCATCTGTCTACACATTCCACTTCGGGTATCCCACCGGCACGTTATACACCTGATGCTACTGGTCCTTCTCACTAGTTTGGCTTTGCCACCCTAGCTTCCTACTCACCACAATTTCATGCATTTCTCACTGTCATTCACTCCACACGTGATCCCAGAACCTATCAGGAAGCAATTCGATATCCCGAATGGTCGGATGCTATTGCAGAGGAGTTCGGTGCATTTGATCAAACTAGCACTTGGGATGTTGTTCCACTGCCTATGGGCGTCCGGCCTATTAACTGCGAGTGGATCTTCAAGGTCAAATATCAACCTGATAGCTTCATTGAGCGGCACAAGGTTCACCTAGTTGTTTGAGGATTTCAGGAGCATGACACTGATTATGGCGAGACTTTTGCCTCGGTTTCACAGATGACTACAGTTCACACTCTCTTTGTCGTTGTTGCAGTTCGTCGGTGGCCGTTATACCAGATGGACGTAAAGAATGTCTTTCTTTATGGTAACTTATCTGGGGTTATTTACATGCATCCCCCTCCTGGCCTTACCACTCCTCCTCATCATGTTTGCCGTCTGTGTCGAGCTATATATAGTCTGAAACAGGCCCCTCGAGCCTAGTTTGATTGCATTTGCAGTGTCATCTCCCAAGATGGTTTCAGTCAGAGTTCACATGACCACTCTATGTTTATGCAGTCATCACCGCAGGGGTCGATCCTTCTATTATTATAAGTTGATGATATGATTATTACTTGGGATGATTCCGCCAGCTTTGCATCCACCCAGACATACCTTCACGCAGTTCCATATGAAAAATCTTGGCAGATTACGTTATTTTCTGGGTCTAGAGATTGCTCATGAATCTCAGAGGATACTTATTTCTCTACAGAAATACGCATCAGATATTATCTCTGCTACATGTCTCTCTGAAAGTCGATCAGTCGATACTCCCGTAGAGCTTCATGTGAAGCTTCGTCCTACAGATGGTGAACTCCATCTCGACCCTAGTAGATAAAGACAGATTATTGGACAGCTTGTCTAATTATGTATGACAAAATCAGATATTGCTCATGCAGTCAGTGTTGTTAGTCAGTTTGTTTCCGCTCCTACATCAGTTCACTACAGTGCTCTTCTTCAGATCCTAAGATATCTTCAGAGCACTATCACTCGCTCATTAATCATGCGGTCTACCATAGGTTTCTGTCTGTAACGCCCCTGCCCCAAACTCAGAAAATTTATCCAATTTTTATCAGACAAATTTATTATTATTTAGTACAACTGCCAACCACAGGTTGTCTCTCAAAAGGTGGTTAACCGGATTGGTGACTCTTGATCATAGGCATTATTATTTATTATTTAATTATCCTGTGCAATTTCTGATATGGGACAATTTCCATTCACCTTCCCGTTTCTTTCTCTCGCAGTCAATAGCCAAGGCGGGCCCCCTATGCGAGGACCCCATCCACCAACGTCAGCGCTGCTAACAAGTAGCCCTTCACAACTGGCGGGCCCCCACGTGACAAATGTCACATCGACAGGCAGCAGCTGCAGCATCTGCTGCTGTCACTCATCCCGTGAGCCCCGCCTCCTACCAGCGCCACGGGCAGCAGCTGCTGCTGCAGCTACCACCGTGGGCCCTTCTTTCTCCAATAATCCCCAACACACACTCCAATAGGAATTCCTATGGGGCAAGCATATATATATATATATATATATATAGAGAGAGAGAGAGAGAGAGAGAGAGAGAGAGATCTTCGGTTGCACACTACTTTGGTGAGCACTCCGTGAACACTCACGAAATAGAGACCCTATAAAAAATCCGAACCGCTCATATTGTTCTATATGCCTAAGATAGCCTAAAAATAAAAAATCAAGTAATTTGAAGTTCATTTGCCAATGATTTACATCATCACAAAATTGTATGGCTGAAAATTCTAACAGCATGATGGAGGGGCAAATGAACTTCAAATTACTTGATTTTTTATTTTTAGGCTATCTTAGGCATATAGAACAATATGAGCGGTTCGGATTTTTAATAGGGTCTCTATTTCGTGAGTGTTCACAGAGTGTTCACCAAAAGTAGTGTGCAACCGAAGGGGACTATATATATATATATATATATATATATATATATATATATATATATATATACCTCTTTGAATTTACGAGGTGTTACACTGTCTATTTCTTGGTGATTCGATGATCTCATGGCGAAGCAAGAAACAGGCAGTTGTTGCATGTTCTTCCACCGAAGCCGAGTACAAAGCAATGGCAGCTATAGAGAAATTGTTCATGTTCTTTGGTTGTTATCAGATACGGGTGTCACACGTACATGAGCTACTCTTCTTCATTGTGATAATCGGGGTACATTGCACATTGCGAGCAACCTAGTCTTTCATGAGTGAACGAAGCACATAGAGATAGATTGCCACTACGTTCGTGAGCGCTTTGAAGCAGGGACCATTTCACTTAATTCTATTACTTTTTCACAGCAGACAACATACTTCTTCACCAAATCAGACATTGTTTAAAGATTTCGTTACTTGAATGGCAAACTCACACTGTTCGACCCACTGTGAGTTTGAGAGAGGGTGTTAGATATTGTAATATATATTTAGTCTCATATTGATTAATGTATCGGTTTAGTATTTGATTCCCTCCTATATAGGAGACATTGTACTCAGTTATTTCTCAATCCAATAATTTGATAATCTTTTCCAAATCTTTCTGTTAACCTTAACAATAATAAAAATAGACGATAAATTTTTTTAGTTGAATGTATTATTAAGTGTGTAATAATAAGAATGGAATGTATATTGCATGTACGAATAAAGGGCATACATATAGTCAATGTCAATATAAAGAACAATTATAAAGTCATGCACGTACCTACGACACGTCTTTGTGAACGATGTAGCATATGAAAAGCCCTGCAAATACATAAAGAAAAATACAGGCAAAGCAGGTAAATAAGTTAAAGAAAATTCAACATGGTTGTGTTACTACTAACCATCCAACTGTTGAAGAATGTCTGATTTTGTAACTACTACTTCTTTAAAAAGTGAAGAGATTTGAGAGAGAGGGAGAGAGAGAGATCTGAAAAAATGAAGATATGAGAGAGAGATATATTAATAAAGTGAGAATGATTTATGTTTTGAGGGGAAAAAAATAGTTTTGTGGGGGGAAATGTCTTTTGGGAGGGTAAATGTGAGCCATTGATTTTGTTTCAATTTAAGGTGAGCAACTTGATAGCTTTTTTTTAAAAATTGCTTTGTAATTTATTATATAGACTATGTTTATCCATGGACACGTGCCTACGACACGACTTCGTAAATGATGCAACATATGAAAAGCCATGTAAACACATAAAGAAAATGCAAGCAAAGTAAAGCACATAACGAAAATATAGGCAAAGCACATAAAGAAGTTAAGGAAAATTCAGCATGCTAGTGTTACTACTAACCATCCAACTATTAAGAATATCTAATTTTGTAGCTCATTCTTTTCTAAAAAGTGAAAAGATATAAGAGAGAGAGAGAGAGAGAGAGAGAGAGAGAGAGAGATCTGAAAAAATAAAGAGAAGTGAGAGAGATAGTAATAAAGTGAGAATATATATATAAAAAAATTGGTTGCGGGGGGGGGGGGGGGGGGGGGGGGGGGGGGGGGGGGGGGGGGGGGGGGGGGGGGGGGATGTCTTTTAGGAATGTGAATGTGAATCATTGATTTTGTTTCGATTGAAGGAAAGCCACCTGATAGCTTTTTTTCAAATTGCCTTGTAATTTATTATATAGACTATATTTTTTCGTGAACACGTGCCTAGGGCACGTCTTCGGAACGATGCAGCATATGAAAAGCCCTGTAAATAGTAAAATATATGCAACCTTGTTTGACTAACAAATCACATAGGTATCAACATTTATATGCAATACCACAAGACTAGAAACTCCACGATAAGTTATAAAAAACAATTAAAATATCATAAAACAATCACATAGGTATCTCTAAATTATTTTTTTTTATATCATACGGATAAAGCCATCAATGCTCTTGCCAACACATTTGTATAGAACTAACAACATATATAATTTAAACAGAGAATATAGTTGGTGTAACACCCCATAGTTTTCAAAAAGTATATAAATATATATATAAAATATATGTTGAAAGTATATAAAAAAAAAGTTGGCTGTTGGTAATATGGTAAATATATGTAATATGGTTAAAAGGTATTAAATAAGATGGGGCCCACTTGGTTTGAAAAGTAACAGCAAAGGGATGTTTGACTTTGTCAGCCTATGCTGACGTGGCTTTCAAAGCTGTGTCTTTGGTTCTCAATGAAGTGTACACGGAGGTGTACGGGATTGAGAGATGAGGTGAGTAATATAATCCCATATCGGAGGTGTAATAGAATATAATAATATATAAATATAAAAGCCTATGATCAAGAGTCACCAATTCGGTTAACCACCTTTTGAGAGACAGTCTGTGGTGGACAGTGGTACTACATAGTATCTAATTTGTCTTCTAAATTGTATAAATTACCTGAGCTAGGGGCAGGGGCGTTACAAATGGTATCAGAGCAGACTTGTAGTTTTCAAAAAGTATATAAAAATATATATAAAATATATGTTGAAACTATAAAAAAAAAGTTGGTTGTTGGTAATATAGTAAATATATGTAATATGGTGAAAAGGTATTAAATAAGATTGGGCCCACTTGGTTTGAAAAGTAACAGCAAAGGGCTGTTTGACTTTGTCAGCCTATGCTGACGTGGCTTTCAAAGTTGTGTCTTTGGTTCTCAATGACGTGTACACGGAGGTGTATGGGATTGAGAAATGAGGTGAGTAATATAATCCCATATCGGGAGTGTAATAGAATATAATAATATATACATATAAAAGCCTATGATCAATAGTTACCAAATCGGTTAACCACATTTTGAGAGGCAGCCTGCGGTGGACAGTTGTACTACATAGTATCTAATTTGTCTTCTAAATTGTATAAATTATCTGAGCTAGGGGCAGGGGCGTTACAAATGGTATCAGAGCCGACTTGTAGTTTTCAAAAAGTATATAAATATATATATAAAATATATGTTGAAAGTATATAAAAAAAAAGTTGGCTGTTGGTAATATGGTAAATATATGTAATATATGCAATATGGTGAAAAGGTATTAAATAAGATAGGGCCCACTTGGTTTGAAAAGTAACAGCAAAGGGCTGTTTGACTTTGTTAGCCTATGCTGACATGGCTTTCAAAGCTGTGTCTTTGGTTCTCAATGAAGTGTACACGGAGGTGTACGGGATTGAGAGATGAAGTGAGTAATATAATCCCATATCGGGGGTGTAATAGAATATAATAATATATAAATATAAAAGCCTATGATCAAGAGTCACCAATTCGGTTAACCACCTTTTGAGAGGCAGCCTGTGGTGGACAGTGGTACTACATAGTATCTAATTTGTCTTCTAAATTGTATAAATTATCTGAGCTAGGGGCATGGGCGTTACAAATGGTATCAGAGCCGACTTGTAGTTTTCAAAAAGTATATAAAAATATATATAATATATGTTGAAAGTATATAAAAAAAGTTGGTTGTTGGTAATATGGTAAATATATGTAATATGTTGAAAAGGTATTAAATAAGATGGGGCCCACTTGGTTTGAAAAGTAACAGCAAAGGACCGTTTGACTTTGTTAGCCTATGCTGACATGGCTTTCAAAGCTGTGTCTTTGGTTCTCAATGAAGTGTACACGGAGGTGTACGGGATTGAGAGATGAGGTGAGTAATATAATCCCATATCGGAGGTGTAATAGAATATAATAATATATAAATATAAAAGCCTATGATCAAGAGTCACCAATTCGGTTAACCACCTATTTGAGAGGCAGTCTGTGGTGGACAGTGGTACTACATAGTATCTAACTTGTCTTCTAAATTGTATAAATTATCTGAGCTAGGGGCAGGGGCGTTACAAATGGTATCAGAGCAGACTTGTAGTTTTCAAAAAGTATATAAAAATATATATAAAATATATGTTGAAACTATAAAAAAAAAGTTGGTTGTTGGTAATATAGTAAATATATGTAATATGGTGAAAAGGTATTAAATAAGATGGGGCCCACTTGGTTTGAAAAGTAACAGCAAAGGGCTGTTTGACTTTGTCAGCCTATGCTGACGTGGCTTTCATAGTTGTGTCTTTGGTTCTCAATGACGTGTACACGGAGGTGTACGGGATTGAGAAATGAGGTGAGTAATATAATCCCATATCGGGAGTGTAATAGAATATAATAATATATAAATATAAAAGCCTATGATCAATAGTCACCAAATCGGTTAACCACATTTTGAGAGGCAGCCTGTGGTGGACAGTTGTACTACATAGTATCTAATTTGTCTTCTAAATTGTATAAATTATCTGAGCTAGGAGCAGGGGCGTTACAAATGGTATCAGAGCCGACTTGTAGTTTTCAAAAAGTATATAAATATATATATAAAATATATGTTGAAAGTATATAAAAAAAATTTAGCTGTTGGTAATATGGTAAATATATGTAATATATGTAATATGGTGAAAAGGTATTAAATAAGATGGGGCCCACTTGGTTTGAAAAGTAACAGCAAAGGGCTGTTTGACTTTGTTAGCCTATGCTGACATGGCTTTCAAAGCTGTGTCTTTGGTTCTCAATGAAGTGTACACGGAGGTGTACGGGATTGAGAGATGAAGTGAGTAATATAATCCCATATCGGGGGTGTAATAGAATATAATAATATATAAATATAAAAGCCTATGATCAAGAGTCACCAAATCGGTTAACCACCTTTTGAGAGGCAGCCTGTGGTGGACAGTGGTACTACATAGTATCTAATTTGTCTTCTAAATTGTATAAATTATCTGAGCTAGGGGCATGGGCGTTACAAATGGTATCAGAGCCGACTTGTTGTTTTCAAAAAGTATATAAAAATATATATATAATATATGTTGAAAGTATATAAAAAAAGTTGGTTGTTGGTAATATGGTAAATATATGTAATATGTTGAAAAGGTATTAAATAAGATGGGGCCCACTTGGTTTGAAAAGTAACAGCAAAGGGCCGTTTGACTTTGTTAGCCTATGCTGACATGGCTTTCAAAGCTGTGTCTTTGGTTCTCAATGAAGTGTACACGGAGGTGTACGGGATTGAGAGATGAGGTGAGTAATATAATCCCATATCGGAGGTGTAATAGAATATAATAATATATAAATATAAAAGCCTATGATCAAGAGTCACCAATTCGGTTAACCACCTTTTTGAGAGGCAGTCTGTGGTGGACAGTGGTACTACATAGTATCTAATTTGTCTTCTAAATTGTATAAATTATCTGAGCTAGGGGCAGGGGCGTTACAAATGGTATCAGAGCAGACTTGTAGTTTTCAAAAAGTATATAAAAATATATATAAAATACATGTTGAAAGTATTAAAAAAAAGTTGGTTGTTGGTAAAATGGTAAATATATGTAATATGGTGAAAAGGTATTAAATAAGATGGGGCCCACTTGGTTTGAAAAGTAACAGCAAAGGGCTGTTTGACTTTGTCAGCCTATGCTGACGTGGCTTTCATAGTTGTGTCTTTGGTTCTCAATGACATGTACACGGAGGTGTACGGGATTGAGAAATGAGGTGAATAATATAATCCCATATCGGGAGTGTAATAGAATATAATAATATATAAATATAAAAACCTATGATCAATAGTCACCAAATCGGTTAACCACATTTTGAGAGGCAGCCTGTGGTGGACAGTTGTACTACATAGTATCTAATTTGTCTTCTAAATTGTATAAATTATCTGAACTAGGGGCAGGGGCGTTACAAATGGTATCAGAGCCGACTTGTAGTTTTCAAAAAGTATATAAATATATATATAAAATATATGTTGAAAGTATATAAAAAAAAGTTAGCTGTTGGTAATATGGTAAATATATGTAATATATGCAATATGGTGAAAAGGTATTAAATAAGATGGGGCCCACTTGGTTTGAAAAGTAACAGCAAAGGGCTGTTTGACTTTGTTAGCCTATGCTGACATCGCTTTCAAAGCTGTGTCTTTGGTTCTCAATGAAGTGTACACGGAGGTGTACGGGATTGAGAGATGAAGTGAGTAATATAATCCCATATCGGGGGTGTAATAGAATATAATAAGATATAAATATAAAAGCCTATGATCAAGAGTCACCAATTCGGTTAACCACCTTTTGAGAGGCAGCCTGTGGTGGACAGTGGTACTACATAGTATCTAATTTGTCTTCTAAATTGTATAAATTATCTGAGCTCGGGGCATGGGCGTTACAAATGGTATCAGAGCCGACTTGTAGTTTTCAAAAAGTATATAAAAAAATATATATAATATATGTTGAAAGTATATAAAAAAAGTTGGTTGTTGGTAATATGGTAAATATATGTAATATGTTGAAAAGGTATTAAATAAGATGGGGCCCACTTGGTTTGAAAAGTAACAGCAAAGGGCTGTTTGACTTTGTCAGCCTATGCTGACGTGGCTTTCAAAGTTGTGTCTTTGGTTCTCAATGACGTGTACACGGAGGTGTACGGGATTGAGAGATGATGTGAGTAATATAATCCCATATCGGGAGTGTAATAGAATATAATAATATATAAATATAAAAGTCTATGATCAATAGTCACCAAATCGGTTAACCACATTTTGAGAGGCAGCCTGTGGTGGATAGTTGTACTACATAGTATCTAATTTGTCTTCTAAATTGTATAAATTATCTGAGCTAGGGGTAGGGGCGTTACAAATGGTATCAGAGCCGACTTGTAGTTTTCAAAAAGTATATAAATATATATATATATATATATATATATATATATAATATATGTTGAAAGTATATAAAAAAAAGTTGGCTATTGGTAATATGCTAAATATATGTAATATATGTAATATGGTGAAAAGGTATTAAATAAGATGGGGCCCACTTGGTTTGAAAAGTAAGAGCAAAGGGTTGTTTGACTTTGTTAGCCTATGCTGACGTGGCTTTCAAAGTTGTGTCTTTGGTTCTCAATGACGTGTACACGGAGGTGTACGGGATTGAGAGATGAGATGAGTAATATATTCGCATATCGGGAGTGTAATAGAATATAATAATATATAAATATAAAAGCCTATGATCAAGAGTCAGGGCGTTACAGTTGTAGATATAAAAAAATGGCTACATGCCGATAAAACTAACAACAGAGACAACAACATTAGCCCCAACTCCCCAAAATAAGTTCACAGAACGATTCACACAACACATAAGCCCAGCCATCATATAGTAATATACGTTCTGAGTGTATTTTACTATCATATAGTAATATACTTTATGAGATGTACACTTTAATAATGTTCACGTATAATACTGGATACATTTACTTTCCATCATTTCGAATTTATGAATCTGGATACATTTAAGACAACAATTAATTATAAATAAAAGTCCATGTCTCTATCACCATATGTTGAAAAATAATTATAAATTGGGCTATAAAATCAAACTTTTTAGAACATTGAGTGTGCAAAATGATAAAATTTAACTTTTGAGGAGATATTTGCTATTTTTACTTTAACTTTAGATAATGAAATTTACCCAAGTAAATATCTACTTGAGCAATCATAAGAAACATAAAAAAGTTCTATTTAATTGCATTTGAAATCAATCAGAGAACTCGGTAAAATTTTCTAAATTAACAATCAAAAGAAGCATAAAAAGTTTGAAAATTCTAAAAATTTACACACCTCACATCTGAAAATCTAAATTTCTGGATAAAGAAAGAGAGGGGGAAATCTGAAAAAGTGGAGAGAGGAGATAGAGATATTAATAAAGTGAGGAGAATTTTAGTCTCGGGAAAAAAAATTGGAGAAAAAATATCTTTTGAGATGGTGAATCTAGGCTATAGATTTTGTTTCAATTAAACTACTTAATAGTTTTTTTGAAATTAATATATGATTTATTATCTAATATTTTAATGGGAGAGTTGGAGTTGTGTAACCAAACAAACACGTTCATTGTAACTAAATAAACACGTGCAATACGCGTGGATAACTGATATAAATAAGGTCATAGGTTCGATGTCAGACAACGTCGAAATTTTTATTTTATATATATATATATATATATATATATATATATATATATTCATAAAGACGTGCATTGCACGTGTTATGGGAGAAGACCTCAGTGTCATTTGCAAATCTATCAACTTGCATACATCACACGTGCAGCTCCAACTATCTTATTATACTTTTTTAGACTTAAAAAAAATAACTTACATGCATTGCACGTGCAACTTAAACTCTCCCATTATACTCTTTTTACTTTAAAAAATATATATTTATTCAGACGTACATTACACGTGCCAATTATTAAAACGTGCATCTCACGTGCTAAATACTAGTATATATAGTGTGGAACTCAAACATCTATATCTATACTTAAAGGCGCTAGGAACAAAATTTTCTGCCCTCTTTCGATCCCCACACTAACCCTGGGTTTTTTGAAAATTTACAAAACTGCCATCACTTCTACTCCGTCCGATCCAGAATTAACGGTCCAGATCGTCTACCGATTCCCATAGCGATATTCACACCCTCCCTTTTACAGTCGCGCTCTCTCTGCTGCTGGGTTTTGTCACTCTAATAAGTTAGGATTGTTAAGAGTGAATGTATCAATTCATCCCCTTCCCCAAAACCGCTGTCCCTCTCTCATTTCCTCTCATTCTGATTTTTCAATCAGACGGCGACTGGGTTAGCCTTCGCCTGGAGCTCCAACGGTGCTCGATCTGTCGTGAATCCTCCACCTCCACCTATCCTAAACCATCGTCTAAAATAGAAAGGTTATAATTTTCCTCTTTTTCAATTTCATATGGGTTTAGGGTTTCGGTTCTCGAATTTGGGGTTTGGATTCACTCTTTTGTTGGGGCATCTCTTTGTGGGGGCACTAGTGGTTCAAATAATAGATGTATGAAGTAATTATTACTACATAAACTCAACAAATGTATTATATTGTTGTTCTTGGAATGAATGAATGAATATGTGTTACACTTTCAGATGTTGCTCTTCCTATGGTTGAAACTGATAATAAATGGTCTTTGATGCATACTTCGGAGGAAGGTTAAAAGTCTGAAATATAAGTAAGTTGATTTTTTTTTGGCATAACTTGCTTTCTATTGCACTATCTTTACTGATTGAACTTTAATGTAAACACAAATTTTTTTTTTGAATAGTTGGATCTTAAAGTGTAGAGATTTATAGATATGCATTTAATTCCAATGTCATGGTATTTTGTAAATTCGCTTTTTTATAGTATATAGCTTATATGATCAAGACTAAAGTTATTTTTATCAAAAAATGATAGAGTGAGAGAGAGTAAACAAAGAGGAAGAAGAAGAAGCATGGAAATAAGAGATGCAAGAAACGGAATGACGATGGAGGCTCTTGTAGGTTGCACCATCAACAATGGTGAAGTTTCTTCTTTTGTATTTCTTCTTATATATCTTGGTATATTCTTCTATTTATTTATTTATTTATTTGACTGGTGTGCAATTTGCGAAGTTATGTTTGCAAAGGCTTAAGTAGGTGGGAGATTGTAAATCGACTTGCATACCCATGACTATGAAGAGTCTGTTCGAGTGTCAATTATCAAATCTTCGGGAGAAAGTCAAGGTAGCAATTAAAAAAATACCTAATATTTTAATTTTTCTTACCATGAGAGATCCGTAAATGTAAACTAAACCTATATGGAATTTTTTTATAGATAAAAGAGGATTTAAATAATTTCTATTTTTAAAGTAACTGATTGAGGAGATTTACAATTGCAAGTTCTTATGCTTAATATTGTTTGGTTTCATAGGATTTAATATTGAACAAGATAACTGATGAGGAGGAGAAACTAAAGTGCTTATAAATAAAAAGCTCAAAGAATGTGGATGATAGAATGCAGGTTTGTTTAAGCCCAATCTTCACCATTTTAAAATCTATTTGTAAATTATAATTGCTTTTTTTATTTGGTTATACTACTAGTAGAATTGGTATAGAATTTGAACGTATATTATCAACATATATACTTCCCATGGAGCGAGAAGACTCTGATTAAGAAAAGATGTGGCCACTTTGTTCTCTAATGACACTCACAATGAGAAATTATGTGCTTGGCACAATTTCAGTTGGATTTTGCTCTCTATGATATGATAAGGATCGGGGTGGAGGATGAAAGATCGGTTGTCATGGAATTCAATATATTGGAAGATTGGAGAGAAGGAGATTATATTTTAGATATGTTGGAAAAACAACATTTCTCTTTCCCAGTTTGTTCAGAAAATAACATTTCTTTTTTGTTTAAGTAGAGGATCCATCATCGGTGATTATGGATTGGTGTTTGCTACATATTTGTGGGTAGGGTACTTGGTGTTTTTTATTTCCTTTTTCATTAATGCATTTTTATTGCTGCATCATGTATATATTTAACTCTCTCAAAAGTAGATCAGAGAGGATCTTAATCTTTTACTCACAATAATTATAGGAATTTGTAGCTAGATAACTTAGATTGATACTTTTTCATCTGAAGCAACCACGGCCGAGTACCAAACGATAGACCACTTTTTCATATAAAAAACTTATTCGTATAATATAACAAATAACTATGTTTGATATCAGTTTTTCATAATTGTTAGATGTCGATCCAATTGGTATTGTGAATTTGAGGAAGGAACCAAGAAGAAAAGGGTGATGATTGTGACAGTTAAATAAGCTTTCTTTAGAGAAAAGTTAAATGGGCTCTGGGGGTGAACGTATGGGGTAAGCCAAATCCATGTATTGATGGTTTTCTTTTCCTTGGCTATAGAGTTGTTGTCCACGTTGTGCGGACGCATCAATGCATCATTGCAGGTTGCAATAGTAGCTACAGAAAAATTTGAATATACTGTAGGATAATGGCTCGATTCTGGTTCAGTTGTTTATATCCGTCGTATCTGCAGCGATCGAAAGTTCCAGCACACCAGTCGACTGAGGTATGGAGTCAGTCGACTGTCCAGAGAGAAGTTTTCAAAGGCTAAGGATACAGCAGCAGCAGTCGACTGAAGATGGGTCTCAGTCGACTGTCCCGAACTATTTGTCAGTCGACTGATAAGTATACCAGTCGACTGTAGGCGGGTTTGTAAACTAGAAAAGGCCCATTTCGAAAGGCCCAGTAGTTTCCCTATAAATACACCCGTTAGGGTTTTGTAAATAAAGAGACCTCTATTCGGATTTTGCAGCCGTCATCTCTGTAAGGGTTTGTTTCACCCATTGGTGATTATTTGAAGAAGAAACCCCAATCGCCCCATGGATGTAGGCACTTGTTTTGCCGAACCACATTAAATCTTTGTGTCCTTGTGTTTGTTTGTTTTCTGTTTTTCTTCGCTATTTCTCTCTTTGATTGGTGGTCCATTCGTATTTCGCACAACAAGTGGTATCAAAGCTTTCGGTTCGACCTAGAGGGAGATGGCGAGTGAAGCAGATGCAACCAAGGATGTTGTGGGATCAAGTTCGTCCAGAACAACGATTCACAACGCAAAATTTGAAGTTGAAAAATTTGATGGAACAAACAATTTCGGGATGTGGCAGTGTGAGGTGTTGGATGTTCTGGTTCAACAAGAACAAGATGTTGCTTTGGAGGAAGAAAAACCAAAGAATATGTCCGATGTAGATTGGAAGAAGTTGAATCGAGTTGCGTGTGGGACTATTCAGCTCTTTATCGCGAAGGCTCAGAAGTATGATTTGATGAGGGATACCATTGCTACGGTGTTGTGGAAGAAACTCGAAGACAAATACATGAGGAAAAGTTTGGAGAATCGGCTATATTTGAAGAAGAGACTTTTTCGCTTCACCTATACTGAAGGTATGTCTATGAACGCTCATGTTGAATCATTTAATAAATTATTGGCTGATTTGTTAAATTTGGATGAGCAAATTAAAGATGAAGACAAAGCCCTAATTCTGTTGAATTCATTACCCGAATGTTATGATCATTTAGCAACTACTTTAATATATGGAAAAGACACTGTTAAATATGAAGATGTTGCAAATGCTCTGTTGAATAATGAAACTAGGAGAAGGGATAAAATGGTTGATAGAGAAACTTCTGAGGCATTGATTGTAAGGGGCAGAACTGAGACCAGATCTGAGACCAAATCTGGGAATAAAGGAAACAAATCTCGTTCCAAATCGAGAGGAGTTTCAAAGGACAGAAAGATACCAGCCAGAGATGAATGTGCTTTCTGTCATGAAAGGGGGCATTGGAAAAAGGATTGTCCTAAGCTACGAAATAAGGGAAATTCAACTGCAAATGTGATTGTTGATAATGTAGATAGTGACGATGATTTTTCTTATGCACTTGCAACTAGTCCCTCACTTTATCAAGAAGTATGGTTTCTTGATACAGCAGCCTCCTATCATATGTCTTGGAAAAAGGAGTGGTTTACTTCCTTAGAGTATATGGATGGTGGGGTAGTTTTGATGGGAAATGATACACCTTGTAAGAAGGTAGGAATCGGGAAGATTGAATTGCTAATGCACGATGGTCTTATTAGGGAGCTTTCAGATGTATGGTATGTTCCAGATTTGAAAAAGAATTTGATTTCACTTGGTGTTTTGGAGGCTAGTGGAATGAAATTTGCTAGTGAAGGTGGCATTCTGAAGGTGACTAACGGAGCACTTGTGGTGATGAAAGGGCAAAGGAAAAGGAACTTGTTTTTCTTGCAGGGAAAAACATATTTGGGTCAGGCTGCCAGTGTAACTGAAAGGCCTAAACAGGTTGTTCCCGACTCTACTAGGTTGTGGCATATGCGACTCGGGCATGCAGGAGAAAAGGCCTTGCAGGGGCTTGTGAAGCAAGGGTTGCTTAAGGATGCTAAAGGTTGCAAGTTGGAATTTTGTGAACATTGTGTTTTGGGTAAGCAAACTAGGGTGAAATTTGGTACAGCTGTACATCAGACAAAGGGTATCCTCGATTATGTGCACACAGATGTTTGGGGCCCTACTCAGACACTTTCTATGAGTGGTAGACACTGGTTTGTTACATTTGTTGATGACTACTCCAGACGAGTTTGGGTATATACCATGAAACACAAAGATGAAGTTTTGACATTGTTCACAAGTTGGAAGAAGAAAGTTGAAAACCAGACTGGAAGGAAGATTAAGGTTCTGAGGTCGGATAATGGAGGGGAATACAAGAACGATCCGTTTCTGAAATTGTGTGAAGATGAAGGGATCCAGAGGCACTTCACAGTTAGGAAGACTCCACAGCAAAATGGGGTTGCAGAAAGGATGAACAGAACCTTACTTGAGAAGGTGAGATGTATGCTAGCACAGTCTGGATTGAAGAAGACATTTTAGGCAGAAGCTGTTATATATGCAAGCCACATTGTCAACCGTTTACCATCTGCAGCACTAGAAGGCAAAACACCTATTGAGGTATGGAGTGGTAAACCTGCATCTGATTATAGTTTTTTGCATATATTTGGTTGTCCTGCTTATTTTCATGTAACTGAAACTAAACTTGATGCAAGAGCCAAAAAGGCTATATTTGTTGGTTTCAGTACTGGTGTCAAAGGTTACAGGTTGTGGTGTCCAGAACAGAAAAAGTTAGTAATCAGCAGGGATGTTACCTTTGATGAGACCAGCATGATCAGCTCGGGACAGTCGACTGGTCCTCATATGCAGTTGACTGGTGATCCTGATGAAGAGAAGCAGAAGATTAGCTCGGGACAATCGACTGATAGGTGCTCTCAGTCGACTGGTGCGAGAGTTCTCCAACAGGTGGAGTTAGAAAAGCGTTCAGTTGAAAATTCTACTCCTGCCCAAAATGAAGATGATGTGGTTGATACTGAGGATGAGGAAGAAGTTCCTATCCAAGACCCTCCCCAGCAGGAAGAATCAATTGCAGCAAGAAGGCAAAGAAGAGATATCAAACGACCATCTCGCTTTACAGAAACAGTTGCATTTGCTCTTCCCATTGTTGATGATAAAGTTCCCTCCAACTTCAAAGAAGCTACTAGAAGTTCTGAAAATGCAGATTGGAAAGTTGCTATGGATGAAGAGATGAACTCTCTTCATAAGAACAAGACTTGGGATCTAGTGCAATTGCCAAAGGGGAAGAAAGCTATCGGTTGCAAGTGGGTGTATACGAAGAAAGAAGGTCCAAAAGACAGTGTTCGGTTCAAGGCTAGACTAGTTGCAAAGGAGTATGCTCAAAAGGAAGGAATTGACTATAATGAAGTGTTCTCTCCAGTTGTGAAGCATCCTTCTATTCGGATTTTGTTGGCATTGGTAGCACAGTTTGATCTTGAATTGACACAGATGGATGTGAAGACTGCATTCTTACATGGGGACCTAGATGAAGAAATTTATATGTTGCAGCCAGATGGGTTTAAGACAGCTGGAAAGGAAAATTATGTTTGCAGGTTGAAGAAGTCTCTCTATGGGTTGAAGCAATCTCCAAGGCAGTGGTATTTGAGGTTTGATCAGTTTATGAAAGTGCAGAGATATTCCAGAAGTGAGTATGATCATTGTGTCTATTTCAGAAAGTTGCAGGATAGCTCTTTCATATATCTGTTATTATATGTGGATGACATGTTGATTGCCTCTAAAAATGCTAAGGAGATTCAAAATTTGAAGAATCAGCTGAGTTCTGAATTCGAGATGAAGGATCTTAGTGAAGCCAAGAAAATACTTGGGATGGAGATAGCTAGAGACAGAGCAAAGGGCATAGTGAGTTTGACACAGAAGCAATATCTTTTGAAGGTGCTGAAACGGTTTGGTATAGATGAGAAAACTAAACCAGTCAGTACACCCTTAGCCACTCATTTCAGAATTAGTGCTTCTCAGTCTCCAAGTACAGATGAAGAGAGACAGTATATGGCTAATGTACCTTACACGAGTGTGGTTGGCAGTTTGATGTATGCCATGGTTTGTACTCGACCAGACATCTCTCAGGCGGTGAGTATGGTTAGTCGATATATGCATGATCCAGGCAGAGAGCATTGGCAAGCGGCTAAGTGGATTTTGAGGTACATAAGTGGCACCACAGATGTGGGTTTGAAGTTTGAGAGGGATGACAATATTAGCAGGTTATTGGTGGGTTATGTTGATTCTGACTATGCAGGTGATCTAGATAAGAGGCGGTCTACTACAGGCTATTTGTTTACTATGGCTAGAGCACCTGTAAGTTGGAGGTCCAATTTGCAGTCCACTGTAGCGTTGTCTACTACTGAGGCTGAATACATAGCAGTTGCTGAGTCCATGAAGGAAGCTATTTGGATTCATGGACTTTTGAAGAGCTTGGGAATTCATTGGGAGAAGATGGAGGTACACTGTGACAGTCAGAGTGCTATCCATTTAGCGAAGAACCAAGTTCATCATTCGAGGACCAAACATATTGATGTCCGTTATCATTTTGTGCGTGATTTGATAAAGGATGGTGATATTCTTCTGGTGAAGATTGGGACAGCTGATAATCCTGCTGATATGTTGACCAAAATTGTTGGGGCAGCCAAGTTCAAGCATTGCATGGACCTGGCTAATATTTTGCATGCTTGATGATTTGGAATAGGCGGTTGGAATGGTGCTTCGTTTTGTTTGGTTAGTATGTGATATCATACTAAGGTGGAGTTTGTTTTTGTTACATTTGGTGATGAGCATTTGTTTTGGAGTATTTTTGGAGATTGCTTGGGCTACTTGGAAGATCTCGCCAAGGTGGAGATTGTAGGATAATGGCTCGATTCTGGTTCAGTTGTTTATATCCGTCGTATCTGCAGCGATCGAAAGTTCCAGCACACCAGTCGACTGAGGTATGGAGTCAGTCGACTGTCCAGAGAGAAGTTTTCAAAGGCTAAGGATACAGCAGCAGCAGTCGACTGAAGATGGGTCTCAGTCGACTGTCCCGAACTATTTGTCAGTCGACTGATAAGTATACCAGTCGACTGTAGGCGGGTTTGTGAACTAGAAAAGGCCCATTTCGAAAGGCCCAATAGTTTCCCTATAAATACACCCATTAGGGTTTTGTAAATAAAGAGACCTCTATTCGGATTTTGCAGCCGTCATCTCTGTAAGGGTTTGTTTCACCCATTGGTGATTATTTGAAGAAGAAACCCCAACCGCCCCGTGGATGTAGGCACTTGTTTTGCCGAACCACATTAAATCTTTGTGTCCTTGTGTTTGTTTATTTTCTGTTTTTCTTCGCTATTTCTCTCTTTGATTGGTGGTCCATTTGTATTCCGCACAACATATACATTCATCTTTTGTAAGTGCTTTTTCATGGTCACTTAATAATTGCCTGATTCAGGTTTTGGTTTGGTTTTTTCTTATTCTTTGAAGTTATTATTATGAAGGGTTTCTATTTTTTTATTTTTATTTTCAAATTGTGGGTTGATTCTATTAATGATTGATTTGAACCGATAAATTTAATGGCAGGTGAAGCTCCGCATGAGATTCAAGACAAAAATACTCGCTCCCTTCTCCTCCCTCCACCTCCATGTACACGTTGGAGAGTCAAGCCACTGCCCATCGGTATGAAGTTGTCCCTCTAATCTATATAGGAACTGTATTTTTCAGAGGTTTGGTGAATTGAGGGACTTTGTAGACATTGTCATTTGTTTCACAGGGTTAACTTTATTGTTAGTAGAAGGAAGAAACTTAGGTTTCATGTGGTGCTTTAGTTGGGGAACAATTAGTTATATTTCTATAAGAAAGTTTATAAATTTATTGTCTTTCTTAATAAAGATTGTTTCTTTTTCTCTCTTACTCATGCTATAATAAATGCATGTCATGTATATATAAATATCTACTGTTTATTCTTGGTCAGGTGCTAATTTTGACTTTTCCTTAAAAAGGAGTTGTTCTCTTTCTCTGATATTCATTAACACATAGATTGTAGTAGCTCTTTTAAAGATCAATTGTTCTTGAAACATAAAACTTGCCTAGATATTAAAATAGATTACTTTCCTAGATTCACTATAAGAGGTCATTTTTTTTGCACAGGAAGGAAGCAGACTTCTTTTTTTTTCTTCGTTTGTGCCTTTTTTGTTTTTTTTTGTTTTTTTATTTTTGGCAATTGCATAACATGTATTTCACAAGATTGCCAAATGGGAGTCCTCAAATCTCTAAGCAGATCCAACGGGAAAAAAACTGTTACATCTACTTGAAAACTTTAAAAACAGTAAGTTGGTATTTAAATGTACATGGTTTTTTCAATTTATACATACTATTGTGCACAACTATGGGGAAAAAAAAATAGACTATCAACATACATTTTGCATTATATCAAGGACCTTAACTTTTAAATTACTTGCTGTCTTAAATCTCAATGACCTTAACTTTTTGGTGAATATATAAGCTAATTGTTTAGTTTCTTTTCTTTCATAATTCAGGAGGCTGAATGCTATTTCCAGTTTTAGTATTTGTTGATGTTTCCTGTCTGTAATAAATAATAAGCCTTTCGTTTTTATTGACACAGGTATGAGGATGGAGTCACCACCCTATGGAATCTCAAGGACCTTAACTTTCTGGTTAATATAGAAGCTAATTGTTTATCTTCTTTTCTTCCATAATTTAGGAGGCTGAATGCTATTTCCAGTTTTAGTATTTGTTGTTGTTTCCTGTCTGTAATAAATAATAAGCCTTTCGTTTTTATTGACACAGGTATGAGGATGGAGTCACCACCCTATGGAAGGTTGGATCAGTTTCAGATTTTGTGTGGTCTGATACACCACTGGAGTTTCTGGGTTCTGTTAATCAATTATCTTTTGAGGATGAATCATGTTTACCTATCAAAGGTCATGTATTGACAAATGAGGAGGTACATATTATAATTACATTATCACTGTTGCTAACCCCCCCCCCCAAAAAAAAAAAAAAAAACATATTCATTTATAATTTCTTGCTTATGCTTCAGATAAAATCTTCATGTTAAGATCTATATGTTCTGGATAAACATAGCTTCAAGCATCTCTTAAAGTAAGTATTGCACACTCTCATTTACTTTTTTCCATTTAGTGTAAAACTGGTTACTAACCAAAATTGTTCAGGGAGTATTTATAATTCATCCCTTTTGAGATGTGCTTAGACTTATGATATTGATTCAGATATCCTGAAGTGCATTCCTTTATAACTATGATATATATTCGGATTTATTTGTTGTGGTTGTCACTTTATATTAATAGATGCAAATTGGATTGATAAAAATTCACATACGAGGATTAGTATGATCCAATAATTCTGGTTGAAACCCATTATCTCTGTGTTGAACCAGTGTCAATAAATTAAGCTAATGTTCCTATTCAACGTAGCTTTCTTGATTTGTTTTAGTTTACAATATCCTCCTTTTCTTGTTATATAGGCTACAGCAATAGTATTGACTGGATACCTTTCTGCATAAACTTATTGTTGACAAATTCTTGCAAGCCTTTTCTTTAAACAACTAACGATACTACTTACTTCTCCGAGTTGCATTCAAATCGTAAAAATATACATCGTAATACTGAGATTTATAGTTTGTAGTTTGCATACTTCTAACCAGTTTCGGGATGAGACTTAATTGATACTTATCTTGATACTTTATGAAATCTAGACAGATAAGGATGTCAGTGTTCTTAGTTTATTATTACTGCTAAGCTATTTTGTGACAGAGTTCTTTGTTCAATGAAACTATAACTCATTTTTTGTAACCTTTTCCTGTCTGAATTCAGGCTTAAAGTCTAAACTTCTTTCAACTCATTTAGGCATCAATTAGCATCCCTTTAATTAGTTTACTTCCATTATTTATTAATTTGCACAAGATCATGTTGATTGAGATTTTAACTGAAACATTGTTGACTTCTCCTGTTTGCACCTACGCTTAATCCCTAACTAAATTAGGTCAGTATCCCTTAATGATCCCTATGTATCATATCCATTGTTTACTTCGGATACAATTAAGTATCATATTCATTGATGATGATAATGCTTTATCTGCATCTTCATGCATCTTCATTTCAGTCATTGATGTATTAGTATGTATTTGTCGTTTTGAATTGTGTTTGGGTTTCGTTTAGCTGCAATGTAATATGTTCTACTTTGTTTTGTTAATCTTTCATTAATGAGGCGATGACAATGTCATCTTTATTCTATAAAAAAATCATGAAATGAATCTGTAAATAAAGTCAAAACAGAATTCACGAAAATGACAACAACAACAAAAAATAGAAGAAGAAGAAGAAGAAGAAGATGTGGTGAATTTATACTGTTATTTCTACGATTTTGACATTATTACGAATGACAATGCTTCTGCTCTGGTTTTATAAAACTGTTTATTCTATTTTCTCTTAATTAAGTGTATACTGTATGCTCGAATCAGCTTAGTTTCAGTTGATTTAAGGGTTGTTTAATTTGAAGACAGCAAAGTATGAAAATATGCAAAGGGAGGGCAAGGCAAGGGTTAGCTTAAGTGGTAAATCGCCAGAAGAAATCCGTGGACTGCCACTTGATGTTGGTAAAGGTGGAGGAGCCAAGGTACTGCCTTTTGAATTCAGAGCTCTTGAAATGTGTCTTGAATCCGCATGTAAATGCCTGGAGACTGAGGTTAGTTTTTTTTGTGTTTTTTAACCATTAAAATCGTCTTCATTAGACCTTTATGCATGCATTGGTAGTTTCTTTCTGTAATCAGCTGCAACCGAATGGGTTTATTAAATAGTCCTTGAAGTGTGTAAGACAACTGTCGCTTTATTATTTCTACTGAAAGTGAGCTTTCATATGGTATCATTTTAATTAGTTTTTTATAACTTTTTCTGCCTTAAAAGCCAGACTTCTTTAACTCCTCTGCAGATCTGAGTTCAGGGGTTTAAAGAAGTTGCAGTTAACCATCACAACTCAGAAAAAAAAAATAGTTGTCAAAGGAGCTTCTTTTACCCAATGCACTTTTGATGCTTTTGTTTCATCTTCACTTTTAATGCCTGAATGCCACCAATGATCTATTGGGTACAACACTGATCAATTTTTGTACGACTACAAAGAAAGGATGCATGCCACCAGTTATCTCCATTCACAAAGGCAGCTAAACGATACCAGAGTTATCAGTTTTCATATGATATTATAAACAGTCGATCTTGAGTTGTAACTCATCTTCGAGATCAAGCTATGCATCATATTCTTTGCTAAAAATAGATCAGTCAATTAGACATTATGTATTTTGAAGTAAACTTTATTGTTAGTAGAAGGAAGAAACTTAGGTTTCATGTGGTGCTTTAGTTGGGGAACAATTAGTTATATTTCTATAAGAAAGTTTATAAATTTAATGTCTTTCTTTATAAAAATTGCTTCTTTTTCTCTCTTACTCATGCTATAATAAATGCATGTCATGTATATATAAATATCTACTATTTATTCTTGGTCAGGTGCTAATTTTGACTTTTCCTTAAAAATGAGTTGTTCTCTTTCTCTGAAATTCATTAACACATAGATTGTAGTAGCTCTTTTAAAGATCAATTGTTCTTGAAACATAAAACTTGCCTAGATATTAAAATAGATTACTTTCCTAGATTCACTATAAGAGGTCATTTTTTTTGCACAGGAAGGAAGCAGACTTCTTTTTTTTCTTCGTTTGTGCCTTTTTTGTTTTTTTTTTAATTTTATTTTGACAATTGCATAACATGTATTTCACAAGATTTATTAATTGTTTTTAACTAATGATCTTGCAATGTATAATTCACATAAAAATTGATGTTTTATTGGTAAAAGATTGCTGCTCTAAAGGTATCAGTTTTATTTTACAGTTCTTCATCATACCAAATATTCTTGTATATATGTGTTCACATGCTAATACCATTCATACAGTCATAGTAATTAGAATAATTTCTCATAGAATTGAAAATATGGATGTATGCAAAGATTGTGCATTTCATTACGAATTAAAGAATTAACTAGAAGCCTCACATATGAATTTACTATTTGTTTACTTATTCTCCATAGATCAAGAACTATGTTTGCATAATTACTTTCTCTGCAAAATTGTTATAATACTTTATATATAATTACATTTTGCATGATCAAATTTGTTCACTACATTCATATATATTTCATATAGTTTATTTAAAAATAAAATAACCTCATTAAACAAACAAACATTAATAATTATGAGTTCCAGTAAGTCTATACAGTGTATACTAACTATTAAATTTTTCATATTTTTGCTCTTGAAGACATAAATTTCCAATGTCATTACACATTTCTTTCTTCCTCCACTTTTAAATTTGCTTTACATTAATGTTTGCTTCTTACAATAAGTTTAAGTTTATAAGAATTGTGTTTTTCATTGATATTTTTGTTTGAATTCTCTTTGTAGGGTTAGATATTCTAATAGCACTCAGTGTATTATTCATGAAATCAACCAATTTAGCTAAGTATACAATTATGTGTTTCATCGATACATTGTTATAGATATCTAAATTCTTATATCCCTCACTATACTTGAATTGAAATTTTATGTTATTCTTTATCATTAGCTGCCAATTAAATTGGAATTCAATTTAAAGAAAGCTTCAGTATTATAAAGGTTATATGCATGGACTGAAAGATGTTCCAATTAGTCCATGTTGGAATGTTATCATGTAACCTAAACACAATGTAGTTGAAATATTTCTTCAATAATTATTTTTCCTGTCCAGGTATACCTTTGGTTCTTTTAGAGCACAAAATAGTTTGTTCTGATTACATGTTACACATCTTAATAACTTATATTTGATATTGCACAATCATAACAATGTGCTGAACAATTATACATTTTATACGCAGATAGCATGAACGATTTTTCCTGGAATATTATTACGAAGAATGCAAATTATTCTGAAATATAAATTTAATAAAGTAGGATTATCAATACTATTACTCTACAAAGAATCATTTATCAACTATCTATTCTCTCCTTTTGATTATATATTTATCATCCCATTACCAATAACTGTGTTCTGCATTTCCTTAACAAGCATTGCACTCTTTTATAATCAATCTCTGGGTATTCAAGATGTAAATGCTATGAAGGTGTGATCAGATTCCTTATTTAATTACAGTGTCTTTAATATATATATATATATATATATATATATATATATATATATATATATATTTTGAGAGAAGTTTCTATGTTTTATACTGTATTCTAACTACTTGAGTAAATCTCGGATCTTTACCCAATGAGAGTTGCTGACATTATGGATTCTTAGCTTTGTTCTAAATTTAGTTACATTATAGTGTTTAAAATTTATTTTAATTTCTCATGATTGTTTTCTTATTATTTTTAATTTAAACAAAGTTATCCCTAATCATGAAATGCATGAATTTAGGTTCAAAACTGAACACCCTACAATTTTCTGCTGATATGTAGTCATTTGTCTAATGATTTTCTTCGCAAAGCTTACATCACGATGATAGTGACGTAAGGTTAAAGCATTCTCTTAATGTTTTTTTGTTGTTTTGAAGACTGCAACCAAGAAACTGTCATTTTACATAATTTAGATTTTGTGGCTTCACATACTTTTATTTAATATTATGTAATCAATGCCAAACTTCTATCTATATGCTACATATGTTTCTCTAGAACAAATTATTGTTCATCAGTTATATGTACAATACAAATCAACCCACTTTTGTGAGAGCACCCACACACAAAGTAGTTGCTTATTGCGTGAAAGTAGTATTCAAATAATCTTTGTTGATCATCCCATGTGTTGAGAAACTGACCAGGTTCAAATGGATGTGCATTTTCTTCTTCTCTTGACTTCTAATTATATAATGTAGGGATTTTGTCAGGATAGTACGTATGCTTTGTATTCCCACCCTCATTGTTGTTTCAGTATTTGTATGTAGTGACACATATATGAAACAACTGTATTCTTGTGATTAATAAAGAGAAGAATAGGTATTGTTGTCATTCAAGGATTGAAGCAATTGGTAGCAAACATGAAGATCAGCTGCACTTTACACCCAAACTGCAAGTACATACCCAACATCAATTAAATTCACTTTATAGTAAACAAAACTTGCCTTCCAACTCTTTAATATTCCCAGTCTTAAATTCTTACCACTCCAAAATAACTTCAATGTTAGCTTTGCATACTTACACAATATTATACCTTACATAATCACTTCTTTAGTAACTTTTCTTTCTCTACCTATTGTTTGTAGTATACATTATGCGCATCACAAAGTTCTTAGAAGACAATGCTATTTAGCTATACATCATGGATGATGTAGTATATTGGTTATTCCATGCCATACAACAAGCTTATAATTTTGGAAACTCTTTACTTAGATGTAATCTTTTTTGGCGATGTACATCATATCTAAAACCTAACTCTACAACTCATTTTGCTTGGATCTTCGAATATTCTACTATTTTGTGAACTACTATATATTTGCTACAACTGCTATAAAATATTCGAAGACATGACAAATATACTTATTATGAAAGTTCTTTTTTATAATTCACTTGATTTGTACGTTTTCTTTTACCGAAAAGTTTGGGAAACAAATAAATTATGCTTTAAATAGTTAACTTATTGAATCCGTTATACTTCAGAGTTATACATCGAGAGTTTGTGATTTTCCATAAATCAAGATTCATATAATGGGTTAATCATTTAGAAACAAAGTTAGCTTTTCATTGTTTAGTAACAAAGATAGCTGTTGAGGTCATCTAAATGCACTGTATCAGTTTATAGTTGATGGAAACTTACTTCATTTTTTGTGTGCGTGTGAGGTGAATTCATATTATCATTCGTCATATGAACTCTACTCCATTCGATCATTCGATTAGGTAATGTTCTCATTTATCTATTTTCTAGAGAGCTAATTCTTTTGACTATAATATGATATTTCAATATTTTGTTGTTCGTTAGAATGAGTGTAGTAGACTTGACATGTTAGATATTTAATTAAATTATTTATAGGTACAATGATAGGATGGTTGCCGTATTCCATTTGGGCTTTCTTTTTCATACTATTTCAGATATATTCCCTTAAACATAGGTGTGATTTCTTTTTTATAATTTCAGTCAAGCTCCCAAGTTCGCCTGAAGCTCAAACAAACAAACACAACCAACACACGAACACACCTAACAGAAGATTTCGAGTTATCCTGTTTTTCATGGACTTCAATTCTAAGTGCAATTAAACTTTTATACAATTATTTTTTTTTCTTTCTTCGTCGTGTAAACCAATTGTTCTGATCATTGTCCAATGTCCGTGCCCGCGCATGCGCGGGATCACTTGCTAGTTAGATTCAATGACTACAATTTTTTCGGGGAAAAAAAAATCGGAAATCAAAAAAGTGTTGGTCCCAGCTACCCGTATAAACATGTCTATGTGCCCACAGCCGATCCCCTGCCGCGCGCACACATATTTTGTATGCGGTACGTTTGGACAGAATCGCGAACTCTCTACTAACAGTCCGTTTCTTGCTTTTCCCCTCTTCTTCATTATTACTTTCTACAGCCAAAATCATTCATCTTCAACCTCAGCACCATTTGGAATTAGGGCACCAAAACCCCCAAATGTAAGTTGATTCTTTCCCCTTCTCATCTCTTCCCAAATCACATAACTTAGTAATTATAATTATTGATTATTCATTTTCCTGTGAGAAATGTGTGATCTAGTTTGCCCTAATCTGTTGAACTATCGAGTTGTAGCTGTTCTTTATATCTTGCATTTCATAAAACTTTCGAGAAGGAGGAACTTTACCGACTACTATGATCCCCTATTGTAAAAGGGTATGGATTCAAGCTTGATCAGTATTTGGGCGAAACTGATCTGGTAACCGTAGGACATTTAATTGGTGCTTATTAATCGTATTTAGAAGAGGAGCTTTTAGTGTGGTTACAACTTTTATTCAAAAAGGAATAAAAAAGGGGAAAGTTTTCCCATCTAATAAAATTTGAAGTATGTGAAAACGGTTTTTTGAATCGTGGAAATCTTCTGGATTGTTCTTCGGAAATTCGATGATCTATTTGTGTTGCATTAGTTGCTGATTCACTAATAGTTATTATATACAACAACAATAACAAAGTCTTTTTTTAATTAGTTGTGGTCGGCTACATGAATCTTGGTTTTTCTTTTTGCTTGGTTTAGCACAATTATATCTTCTATAAGGTCACAAGCTATTATATCTTTTCTCTCCGTTTTCACAAGCTATTATACTTATCAAATTACTCTTTTTAACGGGGGCACTACTAGATTTACATATGACATGTACAAACCACCTGAGGCGATTCTCTGTTAACTTATCTTGGATAGGAGCTACCTTTAGCATATTTTGTATATGTTCGTTTCTAATTCTATCCTTCTTGGTTTTACCACACATCTATCTTAACATTTTCATATTTGCTACACTCATTTTTTGGACATGTTGTTTCTTTATTGCCTGATGATGCTGAATTTTTGCAAGTGTACAAAATCGCACAAGTAATATAGTTAAATGAGTAGAGTGTCGAACCCACAGAGACTAGATATTTTACTGAGTACCGATATCACTAGATTAATCACTATTTGGATGATCGAATTTTATAAGGATAAAACAACTAAACTAAATTAATCTAATTAAATCTAACTAAATTGGTGAAGAGGGAGAGGGCTGTGAAACTATGAAGCTCTTGTACTTTGTTTAATGGTAAAATTAGTTCTAGGCCTCTTGGTTCACCTCGTTTATCACACACAAATTATTATTCCTTATAAATAAAAATATTATCTTTCCCAAATTGTCGACCAAAATCCTAAAGATATTAACCACTCTATCAACGTAGTCTAAAAATTATTCTCAACTAATTCTTTGCTTATCCATCAAATTATTAATTGAGAAATTGGATTTCTTAACGGTCACGTCCTCCAATATACGGTGTTAATTTTTATTAATCACAAATAACCTGTTCGGTCTCTTTATGATTTGAAAAATCATACAAATGTCTATCCACCATGTTGTACGCATAAATAATAAAAATTAAAACACAATTAGGAAAAATAGAGTAAAAATAAGGAATTAAAATTTGTGTTCTACAAAACTCGGCTACATCTTAGCCTCTAGAACAATAAATTCAGTTCATGTTTATTTTGCAATTAATAAAATTGTGTGGATTGCATATAGAAGAAATTGGAGAAGAAAAGATACAAAAGGAATACAAAAATTAATTCAAACCAGTCCTTTCTCTCTTCTCTGCCTCAAAAACCGAACCGTCAGCACACCTCGGAGTCGGAGCCAGTCAAAGTCGCCACGTCAGCTTTCCGGCCTGTCACACCGATGCTTCGTCCTGTGGCTCTTCCGTGGGACCCCTGTCGCTAGCTGTCGCGTCGAAGACCTCGTCCACGTCAGATCGCACAGAGCCCGTGCTGTTCTGAGCCGCCTCTGTCACGTGTGGGACCCAGAGCAATCAGCACGTCTGCTACTTCTCCTTGTCTGCTTGTCTGCACCGGCCAGCAAAAACGTATGGGACCCAGCGGTCCCTTCTCTCCCTTTTGTTTGATCTGAGCGCACGTCCAAGAGACAGAGAGAGAGAGTTGAGTTGCTCTCTCTCTCTCTCTTACTTTCTGCTTTTTTTTATTTTATTTGTTTATTGATTATTATTCAGCCGTCACCTCTTGAATTGTACTCTCTTCCTTTAGTTTGTATTTATAGAGACGGGAAGAGAGTTAGGGTTTGCACTTTTTGCAGAATAGTCCTTCTTTTGTTTATTTCCTTCCTTGTTTGATCTGAAATTTATTTCTTTCTCTTTTCTTTTTTTATTTCCTTTTCTTTCAACCACGTGCTTCTGCATACACAAAATAATAACAGAAATTAGGATTTTTAAAAAAAAAATAAAATTAATTAGTTTAAAATTAATTAAACTAACTACAAATTATATTAGCTTATAAAAATCCTTTTAAAATTATTTGTTGCACTTTTAACTCAACAAAACAATAAAAATTGATAAATCCATTATTTTACTTTGTTTGTTGATTTTTTCCACAAATCTTTATTTTTTGCATCAAAAATATTATTTCTTCAAAGATAATTAATTAAATGAAATCTTATAGAAATAAGATGAATTATAGACAATATCAACGAAAACGAGCACTTTTAATTGGTAAATGAGTACAAATATTTGTATATAATTTAGACACATCAAATACCCCCAAACTTAAGATTTTGCTTGTCCTCGAGCAAAAAGTAGAATCATGAACAAGGGAATAATAAACTCAACCCATCACACTAAGAGATCTTATAATGCAAGCATCAAAATTTTAAAAAAATATAAACAATTGTAAATAAAGTAAACCTAAGCATACCCACTTTCTCCAGTGCAATTATTTATTCATAATTCCCAACCCAATCGTATTTGTCATGCAATTAATGTAATTGTAGTATGTAACAACTTAATCTGTGATTATCTCTTCTCTCTACTACAAACCGAATAGCAAACTAGAGTTTTTTTTTTCCAGTCTCTTCTCTAAGTTGTCACTTGCCTTTTGACGCGAATGCAAAACATTTGTGATGAATTCACCCGGTTACTCAACAAGTCACAAACTTAAAGTGCTTTGCATACTCATATTTCAAGTTGCCGTTTTACGTAAAAGTAAACATTGGTGATGAACTACCCCTAGTTACTAAGCAACTCAAAACATTGGAGTAGATTGACTTTATTCATAATTTTTTTTTATTTTCATTATTACTCTATTTACTTAAACCCTGTTTAGGACTAGATCAAAGGGGATAATCACAAGAAAAAGCATCACATTTGTCTTTTATGTATAATAGCATGACTCACACAACTTTGTAAGGAATTTTGAAACTCAATAATTCTAAAGTAAATAAGTATGCTTACTCTTGCTTTATAAGAAATTGTTTATCCAAAAAAAAAATTATTTCAATGCTCATCTCAATGAAGAACTCAAAAGTGTAATGGTGAGCTTAATTGAAATCTCTTTTATAATTTTTGTTTTTCTTTTCTAAAAAATAAATCATAAATTTGTAAACCTTCCCCCCAAACTTGAATATCACATTGTCCTCAATGGGAAAGAAAAAGAAAAACAAAAAGAATGCAAAAAGTTTAGAATATCTCCCCTGATTCGTCTTTAAATTTCTGCACGTGCAGCGTTTAGTATTTTGGCGATATCTGGAGCTGTAAATGTCGAAATGGGCTGATTTTTTTTTTTGCTGGAAAGCTAAGACAATTGTCTACAACTTCTCTTTGAATCACTTTTCCAGATTCTGACTCCATACTGCTAAAAAACAGCCATCAATGCATGTGTTCAAAACAGCTCCACCCAGCGACTTCCAAAATTTATGCAATCCTACAAGATAAAATCGAAAATTAAAATAAAATAAACTAAAAGATAAATCAAAACTAAATGCAATAAAATAAAACATGGGTTGCCTCCCAAGAAGCGCTAAGTTTTAAGTCTTCAACCAGACTTTCTTCAATTTTTCATTATTGTTTGGCCTTCTCGATGTGCATGATTTTCTTGCCAACTTCATTACCCATGTATGGCTTCAACCGCTGTCCATTCACCTTGAATGTCCCTTTTTGCTCATCATAAATTTCTATTGTTCCATATGGAAACACTCGTGTGACAACAAATGGATTTGTCCACCTAGATCGCAATTTTCCTGGAAAAAGTTAAGTCTTGAATTAAATAACAATACTTTCTCCCCTTCCTTGAATTCCCTTCTCAAAATATGCTTATCGTGCCATCGTTTAGTCTTTTCTTTATAGATCTTGGCATTTTCATAAGCATCATTGCAAAACTCATCCATCTCATTTAGTTGCAACATTCTTTTTCCGCCAGCATCTTTCATGTCAAAATTTAGTGTCTTTATTGCCCAATAAGCGCGATGCTCAATTTCAACTGGTAAGTGACGTGCTTTACCATACACCAATCTATATGGAGACATTCCAATTGGTGTTTTAAATGCCGTCCTATAGGCCCATAATGCACCATCCAATTTTCTTGCCCAATCTGTTCGTGCCATATTCACTGTTTTCTCAAGTATTCGCTTCAACTCTCTATTTGAAACCTCCACTTGACCACTTGTTTGAGGATGGTATGGTGTGGCCACATGATGAGTGACTCCATACTTAGCAAGTAAAGCATCAAATTGACGGTTGCAAAAATGTGTTCCTCCATCACTAATAATTGCCCTTGGAGCTCCAAATCGTGAAAAGATATTTTTTCTAATGAAGTTCACCACTACTCTTGCATCATTTGTTGGTAGTGCAACAGCTTCCACCCACTTGGAGACATAATCTACAGCAACCAAAATATATTTATTAGAAAATGAGGATGGAAAAGGACCCATAAAATCTATCCCCCAAACATCAAATAATTCAATCACTAAAATATTATTTAGGGGCATCTCATGTTTCCTAGAAATATTTTCCACCCTTTGGGAATTATCACATAATTTAACAAAATTAAAAGCATCTTTAAAAATTGAGGGCCAAAAGAATCTTGATTGTAAGATTTTTGCTGCTGTTTTTGTTCCACTAAAATGGCCACCACATTCCAATGTATGACAATGTTTGAGTATGCTTTCCATTTCCTCTTCAGGCACACATCTCCTTATTACTTGATCTGCACAATGGCGAAATAAGAAAGGTTCCTCCCAAAAATAATATTTCAAGTCAGAGAAAAATTTCTTCTTTTGTTGATAAGTAAAATCAGGAGGTAGAATTTTTGATACCAAATAATTTACTATATCGGCATACCATGGAGGAGTTTGTATCATCATTAAGTACTCATCTGGAAATTCTTCATTGATTGGTGTAACCTGCAATTTGTTTTCATCTTTTGGTTCAATGCGAGATAAATGATCGGCAACCACATTTTCCACACCCTTTTTGTCTTTTATTTCCACATCAAATTCTTGTAGAAGTAAAATCCAACGAAGCAATCTAGGTTTGGCGTCCTTCTTTGCAAGCAAGTATTTGAGAGCTGAATGATCCATATACACAACCACCTTTGAACCTATCAAATAAGATCGGAATTTGTCAAAAGCATATACAACAGATAATAATTCTTTTTCAGTAGTAGCATAATTAAGCTGTGCTTCTGTCAAAATTCTACTTGCATAATAAATGGTGTGAAAAAATTTATCTTTTCTTTGCCCTAAAACAGCACCTATTGCCACATCACTAGCATCACACATTAATTCAAAAGGCATATTCCAATCTGGTGCAATAATAATAGGTGCTGAAATCAATTTCTTTTTCAATGTTTCAAAAGCATGCAAGCAATCATGAGAAAAATTAAAAGGTGTGTCTTTATTTAAAAGTTTGCAAAGAGGTTTAGTGATTAAAGAAAAATCTTTTATAAATCGCCGATAAAATCCTGCATGACCCAAGAAACTTCTCACTCCTTTAACATTAGTTGGTGATGGTAGCTTTTCAATGACATCAACTTTAGCACGATCCACTTCAATTCCTTTAAAGGAAACTTTGTGACCTAACACAATCCCTTCTTTTACCATAAAATGACATTTCTCCCAATTTAGAACCAAATTTGTTTCCTCGCAACGCTGCAAAACCAAAGATAAGTTAGATAAACAATTATCAAATGAATAACCAAAAACTGAAAAATCATCCATAAAAATTTCAATAAATTTCTCAACCATATCCGAAAAGATTGACATCATGCAGCGTTGAAATGTGGCGGGGGCGTTACAAAGACCAAACAGCATCCTTCTATATGCAAAAGTTCCATATGGGCAAGTAAAGGTTGTCTTTTCTTGATCTTCTGGTGCTATAGCAATTTGATTGTACCCCGAATACCCATCAAGAAAACAATAGTAAGAATGGCCTGCAAGTCTGTATCTAAAAGCTTCAATACCTCTTTATGCACCACTTCTTGCATTGATGGATTTAATCTTCGCTGTGGTTGCACAATAGGCTTAAAATCATCCTCCATTAGAATTTTATGTATGCAAATTGAAGGGCTAATCCCTTTTATATCAGAAATGTTCCATCCCAAGGCAGTTTTATGTTTTCTCAAAACTCTCAACAATTTTTCTTCTTCAAGATTATTCAAAGAATCATTGATAATAATAGGAAAAGTGGAGTTTTGGCCTAAAAATGCGTACCTCAAACTCGATGGGAGTTGTTTAAGCTCAAGTTGTTGTGGTGATTAAAAAATGAGTGGTGTATCTTCCAAATTTTTATCATAATCACAAATCTCTTCATTTTCTAATTCAAGTGTTTCTGAATTTGTTAAGTATTCTTCTAAATGTAATTTAGCAATTTCATCCAAATGTGTTTCTTCCATGACTTCACTTACTAGAAAGCATGCATGAACTTCTGAGGGAAGCTCCATGGATTTAAATACATCAAATGTTACATGTTCGTCGTCAACCCTTAGAATAAGTTTGCCTTGTTGCACATCAATCAATGTTCTCCCTGTTGCAAGAAAAGGTCTCCCCAAAATCAAAGGGATTTGTTCATCTTCCTCCATGTCAAGTACAATAAAATCAGCTGGAAATATGAATTTGTCAACTTTCACCAAAACATCTTCAATGATCCCTCTTGGATATTTGATTGACCTGTCTACCAATTGCAAGGAAATTGTTGTAGGCTTTGCTTCTCCAATACCTAGTTTCCTGAAAACAGAATATGGCATGAGATTAATACTCGCTCCTAAATCGCATAGTGCTTTATGAAAAGGAGAATTTCCAATGGTGCAAGGAATTGTAAAACTCCCTGGATCTTTAATTTTAGGTGGCAGCTTCTTTTGCAAAATTGCACTACTTTCTTCAGTTAACATCACCATCTCATGCTCTTCTAGCTTCCTCTTGTTTGATAGAATATCCTTCAAAAATTTAGCATATTTAGGCATTTGTTCTAAAGCTTCAATAAGAGGAATATTAATATGCAATTGCTTGAAAATATTTAAAAAATTTGCAAATTGATTATCAAGCTTATTCTTTTTAAGTCTTTGTGGAAAAGGAATAGATTGATCATAAGGAGAATTAGCACAAGTGTTAGAATTTAACTCCCCTGAAATGGTTTGGCTTGCCTCTCCTTTTTGCTGCGTTTGTTCTTCCATTATTTGTTCATTCTCACATTGTTTTTCATCCACATCCCGTTCTACATTTTTGGTTTGTGGCTGCCCAATTGTTGCCCCACTTCTAAGTGTTATTGCCTTCACATGCTCCTTGGGGTTTACAACTGTGTTGCTTGGTAAAGTTCCTGCAGCTCTTTCTTAAGAATATTAGAAATTTGACTAATTTGTACCTCGAGATTGTGGATAGAAGCCGCGGTTGAATTTGCAACATTTTGAATTGCTTGATCTGTCTTTTGCATGTATTGCTTGAACATTTCTTCTAATGTTGGCTTCTTTTCTTGTTGTTGAAAATTTTGTTGTGGTCTAGCTCCTCCTTGATTATTGTTCCAAGAAAAATTGGGGTGATTTCTCCATCCTGGATTGTATGTGTTTGCATAAGGGTTGTTTTGCCTTTGAAAATTTGACACATAATTTGCTTGTTCTGCATTTGATGGAGCAAAAGGGTTCCCCACTTGGCAATCTGCATTAGAATGATTCCCTGCACAATAATCACAAATGATATGAGATTGAATAGCATTAACATTCATATTCCCTATTTGCTTAGATAAAATATCAATTTTTGCATTTAAATTAGAAATAGGGTCAAGTTCAAAAACTCCCGCCACTTTTCTTTGCACTGTTCTTTCTGAGGACCACTGATAATTATTAGATGCCATTTCTTCTAAAAGGTCATAAGCTGCTTCATGAGTTTTGCTCATTAAGGCACCTCCAGCTGTTGCATCTACCATGGATCGATTTGTAGCCCCCAAACCGTTATAGAATGTTTGCACTTGTAGCCATTTTGGAAGTTCATGATGAGGACACTTTCTTAATAGATCCTTGTACCTCTCCCATGCATCATATAATGACTCTGTCTCAAGTTGAGTGAATGTTGTGATGTCATTTCTTAACTTTGCTGTTTTTGCTGGGGGAAAGTACTTTGTCAAAAATTTTTGTGCTAAACCTTCCCAAGTTGTAATAGCTCCCTGTGGCAAAGAATTCAACCAAGCCTTTGCCCTATCTCTAAGTAAGAAAGGGAAAAGTCTAAGTCGAATAGCATCATTCGAAACTCCATTGTGTTTGAAGGTATCACATATTTCAAGAAAGTTTGCGATGTGAATAATTGGATCATCATGTGCTAGTCCTCCAAATTGAACTGTTTGCTGAATCATCTGAATAATTGCAGGTTTGATTTCAAAATTGTTTGCTTCAATTACCGACCTTGTGATACTTGGTAGCGTTCCTTCAACTGAGGGCATTGCATAATCCCTCAAAGCCTTGTTCTCCTCTCTATTCGCCATGGATAAAGAGGATGTGATCTTTTCTTTCTTTTCCTTCCTAATTTGTTGTAAGGTTCTTTCAATTTCTGGGTCAAAAAGTTTAGGCTCCAATGGGTTAGATCTGGGCATACACACCTAAACCCTGAAAAACAAGTAAATAAAGAAAAAAAATAAATCAAAAGGATAAAGAAGTAAGAAAAATAAAACAATAAAAAGAAAAAGAAAAAAAAATCCTAAGTCCTAAAATATAAAAAAATAGAAAACTAAATACAAATAAAAAGAAAAATAAATAAAAGTAAAAGTTAGTAAAAAGAAAATAAAAGATGTAAAATAATAATAAAATAAAAATAATTACAAAAAAAATCCAAATTAGCAATAATCTAGCAATTTTCAATATCAATAAAAGAATAACTAGTCCCCGGCAGCGGCGCCAAAAACTTGATGCTGAATTTTTGCAAGTGTACAAAATCGCACAAGTAATATAGTTAAATGAGTAGAGTGTCGAACCCACAGGGACTAAATATTTTACTGAGTACCGATATCACTAGATTAATCACTATTTGGATGATCGAATTTTATAAAGATAAACAACTAAACTAAATTAATCTAATTAAATCTAACTAAATTGGTGAAGAGGGAGAGGGCTGTGAAACTATGAAGCTCTTGTACTTTGTTTAATGGTAAAAATAGTTCTAGGGCTCTTGGTTCACCTCGTTTATCACACACAAATTATTATTCCTTATAAATAAAAATATTATCTTTCCCAAATTGTCGACCTAAATCCTAATGATATTAACCACTCTATCAACGTAGTCTAAAAATTATTCTCAACTAATTCTTCGCCTATCCATCAAATTATTAATTGAGAAATTGGATTTCTTAACGGTCACGTCCTCCAATATACGGTGTTAATTTTTATTAATCACAAATAACCTGTTCGGTCTTTTTATGATTTGAAAAATCATACAAATATCTATCCACCATGTTGTACGCATAAATAATAAAAATTAAAATACAATTAGGAAAAATAGAGTAAAAATAAGGAATTAAAATTTGTGTTCTACAAAACTCGGCTGCATCTTAGCCTCTAGAACAATAAATTCAGTTCATGTTTATTTTGCAATTAATAAAATTGTTTGGATTGCATATAGAAGAAATTGGAGAAGAAAAGATACAAAAGGAATACAAAAATTAATTCAAACCAGTCCTTTCTCTCTTCTCTGCCTCAAAAACCAAACCGTCAGCACACCTCGGAGTCGGAGCCAGTCAAAATCGCCACGTCAGCTTTCCGGCCTGTCACACCGATGCTTCCTCCTGTGGCTCTTCCGTGGGACCCCTGTCGCCAGCTGTCGCGTCGAAGACCCCGTCCACGTCAGATCGCACAGAGCCCGTGCTATTCTGAGCCGCCTCTGTCACGTGTGGGACCCAGAGCAATCAGCACGTCTGCTACTTCTCCTTGTCTGCTTGTCTGCACCGGCCAGCAAAAACGTGTGGGACCCAGCGGTCCCTTCTCTCCCTTTTGTTTGATCTGAGCGCACGTCCAAGAGACAGAGAGAGACTCTCTCTCTTACTTTCTGCTTTTTTTTTTAATTATATTTTTTTATTGATTATTATTCAGCCGTCACCTCTTGAATTGTACTCTCTCCCTTTAGTTTGTATTTATAGAGATGGGAAGAGAGTTAGGGTTTGCACTTTTTGCAGAATAGTCCTTCTTTTGTTTATTTCCTTCCTTGTTTGATCTGAAATTTATTTCTTTCTCTTTTCTGCTTTTATTTCCTTTTCTTTCAACCACGTGCTTCTGCATACACAAAATAATAGCAGAAATTAGGATTTTAAAAAAAAATAAAATTAATTAGTTTAAAATTAATTAAACTAACTACAAATTATATTAGCTTATAAAAATCTTTTTAAAATTATTTGTTGCACTTTTAACTCAACAAAACAATAAAAATTGATAAATCCATTATTTTACTTTGTTTGTTGATTTTTTCCACAAATCTTTACTTTTTTCGTCAAAAATATTATTTCTTCAAAGATAATTAATTAAATGAAATCCTATAGAAATAAGATGAATTATAGACAATATCAACGAAAACAAGCACTTTTAATTGGTAAATGAGTACAAATATTTGTATATAATTTAGACACATCATTGCCCAATATTCTGCTCCATACATTATTGATGGTCTAACAGCCGTCCTATAAAAAAATTCTTCAACTTCAAAGGTATACTTTTGTCACTGACACTTCTCCACTTAAGCCACCATGCTTAGATCCTATGTATAACATCTTTACAAATCTCTCAACCTCTTTGTATAATCAAGCCTAAATATCGGAAACAATCTCTCTTAGATATCTCTTGACTATCAAACTTCACTACTTCCTTCAGTTATGTTCTGAATATCACTATAATTACAATCTATATATTCTGTTTTAGTTCTGCTTATTTTAAAGCTTCTCGTTTTCAAAGTTTCTCTCCATAATTATAATTTAGCATTGACTCCTGCTTTAATCTCGTCCAATAAGACGTTATCGGCAAAAAACATACGCCACGGCTTGTATTTCTCCCGTCAATTGATCCATTCATGAATAGGTTATTGTATGTGATGCGGTTTGTTTTTGGGAAACGTGTGGATGCACCAGGCGTGAGTTCTTACTCGATTTGTATTGAAGGAGGAGACTCCTATGCAGATGACCCTCGACTGGACGAACGGTATTGAGGTAGGTAGTGTTAAGGTGGAGGTTGATGCTCGGCTCGGATCTTTGGGGCTTGGATCCGAGGGTCTCGTGTACCTGCAGACGGTCTCGGAACACCGGGGTTGGTCTCGGTGGCAGACCCTCCGACGATCTAGTCAGTCACTAAGAGAGAGTAACAGTAACTAGGGTTTGAGTGTAGAAGTTTTGATTACCTGGAGTAGGAGTAGGGGTCTGGTATTTATAGAAGAAGCCAACCGGGTCTGGACCCGTTTGGGACCGGGTCTGGACCCGGTTGCCCGGGTGGCTGAAGCGGTGGAAAACCGGGCGGTATAGGGCTGACGTGGCAGACGCCGGGGTGGTTTCCGGGCTGACGTGGCAGAGGCCCGGGCGGTTTTCCGGCGCTGACGTGGCAGATCCGAATGATCAGAAGGAGCGCGCATCCTGAGGGGATCCTGTGGCCCAGGACGGGCCACGTTATTCCTGACCCATATCAGTATGAATATTATTCATGTTAATGTGTCATTTGCTAGTACTGTAGTTCATCTTTAGCTCAATCTTTGTCTTGAAGACAAGCTGTTTATTCCTTCTTAGGTATGTTGAGCCTTCTAATGCAACACAATATCTTGCTCTATATTTTTTTCTTGGCAGATCCTTTCATACAAATGATGCAAACTTCAAAACAATTATTTATATATTTTTTGTTGAGTAAACTTGTTTGTTATGAGTTCGCTGATTAATATTATTTTCTCGAATCGGATAGATCTTACTATATATAAGCAACCAAAAGTGCCGATGGCTGTGGTAGGAGAGAACACCAGTGTACAGAACATCGGACCTGTGATATCCTTTGAAGATGCATGGGAGAAGGAGATAAAATACCGCGAATGGATTAAATCAAGCTCTCATTTTCATGAGTCCCGGAGTTCTTACTTACTTTTTGCTACTTCTGAGGTGAGAGCATACTTCCACTCACATATTTAATGTGTGTATTTAGAAGTGATATAAAAGGATGTATTTATGAGTTGCTGTTCATATGTATTAGAATGCATGTATTCGTTTTTCTTATTATCACTCCTTTAGAGCATCCACAGTCGTTGTTGGTAAAAATATACATAAATGGATAAATGAAAATAGCAATGTCGTGTTTTGCTGCAGTCGTAGAATGCTATATTTTACCTTTTTAAAATAAACTAATAAGAGACGGTGCTTCATGTTCCGTCGGAGAGGGAAAAAAATAAAAAACATTTAAAAACGGTGGGACAGCATATCATGTTCTGTCGGAGAAATATATATATATATAAAGGTGCGACGGAACTTCAAGTGCCGTCCGAGAGGAAAAATCGTCCTCGAAGTGCAAAAAAAATTACAAAAAATTATAAAAAATTATAAAAAATTACAAAAAAAATTACAGAAAATACGAAAAAATTACAAAAAATTACAAAAAAATTACAAAAAAATTTAAAAAATTACAAAAACAACACAGACGGGTGGGATGGCACTTCAAGTGCCGTCCGAGAGAAGTGGGGTTTTTTCGAATTTTTTTATTACGAAATTAATTTTTTTTTGGAGGGAAGTGCCGTCCGACCATTAAAATATATATTTTTTTTTGTGCGCCACTTAAAATGTCGTCCGACCATTAAAAAAATATTTTTTTTTGGTGCGACGGCACTTCAAGCTCCATCTCTCATATATGCATATTTCTCATTTCGATTCTCATTTATAGCAATCGCCTGTAGCGATTTATGCATAATATGCATATTTGGCCAATGGCTGCAGCACTCTTTTTGACCAAATATGCATATTATGCATATTATGCATATTTAGCAAACGGCTACAGATGCTCTTAGGAATCTATGTATTCAGATCTTTGGCTATATCCTCACATACGAAGTGATTTGCTTTGATAAATCTCATCATCTTTAAACTCATTTTCAGTCTCTTCTTTGCTTCATGAGAATTTCCATTTGGTAGTTTTCCTACTTGCCACCTAGACCAATGGGTTTTATGACAAGCCGCTCTCTTGTTCATAGTCTCGCAATATAAGAATTTAGCAACAAACTGGGATGGTTGACATAGAAAATGGAAATATAATTGAAAGTTGAGGTTAATCAAAAACGGAAACAGAATTGATAACTTGTAACTTCTTTAATTTTCTCTTTTGTACCAAAATATGTTCTGTTTCCTTAATGCTGTATAAATTAGTAGATGTTCCTTTTCTATCATCCTTCTTTACATAATAAAAGGAATCAAAACATGTATTGTGTCAGTATTGCTTGGCATCGGAATAGATTTTATTTTCTTGCGCATACCTGCTCCTCCATCTCGGGCTAGGCCCATAAAATTAATCACTTCAGTAATTCTTATTGTTAATTGCATTCTAGGATCAGTCTTACATATTAACACGTTCTGTTCTCTCTTCATCTTTGGATGCCTTTCAATCCTCTAATAAGGTCTGTCTTGGTATCTTGTAGATTCTGCACAAATAATGAGAAATAATTATGAATGACTATGCTTATCAATTTTTTATTATCAATGACTATATTATTTATTTATTTCATGACTTGCTCTGCTTCTGTATGCAAACTATACCTACATCATTCTTCTTTGCCATTGCCTCTTGGCATGACGACTCTCTTTTTAGGAGCTACCTCCAAACCGTAATGTCGATGAAAGAAAGACGGAAAAAGTTCTTCCAATGAACACGGTATCTCCATTATTATCAAGGCTGGTGCAGCAGCAACAAACTTCGGCACCAGTGATGAATTACCAGCACCATCAACCACATGTTCGGCCTGGGCCATTGCAAAGTCATTCACGATCTTTACCAACCCAGACTCCTGTGTTAGCCCAAGAGTTCAACTGTCGTCAAGAGCCAGCTTCATCAATCAAGAGACAACCATATTGGTGCAGTCTCTGTCAGGTACCCTGTACGAGTAAGTTCAATTATTATAAGAGCCACTGCCAAGGGATAAGTCACAAGTCTAAACAGGCACAGATTCGAGCATCCTCATCAAGCCACTTTCTAATCAGCCGACTTTGGTGTAGTGTCTGTGCACTGCAATGTTCGAGTCAGATCCACTATGAGCAACACTGTCGAGGGAAAAGTCACATGTCTAAACTACAGGGTCAGGCATCCTCATCAGACCCGCTAACCTCCCAATTTTGGTGTAGTCTCTGTCAGGTTCAGTGCCCATGTCAGGTAAGCTATGAGTACCACTGTCGAGGGAAGAAGCATAATCTCCGTCTAGATGAGCTTTGTTCGAGTGCTGTTGGTCTTCCAAATTGAAGAAAGCTGAACTATGAGCAACAGGTGTCGTCTTTTCTGAAGGTGGGATTACGGCACATGAATGTGATTTTTTTTTTTTTTTTTTTTTCTTTTTTTCGAAACTATTTGTAAAAAAAGAACAGTTGCCAAATTGATTGCGTTCAGGGACTCAACAACTAAATTCGCTGTTTCCAATGGCGAGTTTAGTTATTTCGTGTTCGCCGTTCCCAATGGCAAGAGTAGTGTTTTTTTTTTTTTTTTTTTTTTTTCGGGAAACTCGTTGTTGGGTCTATTTCCAACGGTGAGTTTAGTTCAAAATTTTCAAACAAGACTTTGTCTTTTTCAACGGCGAGTTCCTTTATACTAGACTCGTTGGAAACGACGACTGAACACTTTTTTGAAATTTCATAGAGAATGAAACTCTTGGTTGGATTTAGTAAATTTTCGAAAACAAACTCCGTAAAAGAGCTTGTTATTGGGAACGACGATGGAAAATAGTGAGTTATGTGTAAATACTCTGCTGTTGACAACAGTGGGTCAAGTGGGTCAAGGCGGCAAGCAGTGGGTCAAGCAGAAATTTAAAATTTTGAAACACAATTCGCACTAATGTCCATGTTTATATTTATTAAGTTAACCAAAATTTTGAACTAAAATCGCGGTTAGAGCATTTGTAGTCATTTGCCAAATATGCACAATATGCATATTTGGCTCAAAACGGCACTGCAGTCATTGGCCAAATATGCATATTATGCATATTTCGCTAAGAGAAGATTTGAGATTTATTCATATACTAGATTTGCCGGTGGACACGTGTTGTAGGCACGTCTTCGGAACGATACAACACACGAAAAAGCCTATAAACAGTAAAACAACAATTATGTAGTTCAAGTTTGAATAGTATGACAATAATTAGTTGTAAATAAAAGTCCATATTTCTATTAGTATATGTTGAAAAATAATTATAAATGAGGGTGTAAAATTCAACTTCTTAGAATTTTAAGGGTGGAAAATGATGAAATTTAACTGTTGAAGAGATATTTGCTATTTTCAATATAACATGTGTGATAAAAAAAACATAGAAATTCTGAAAATTTTACAAACCTGAAATCTAAGAATCTTTAAATTTCTAAGTTAAGAAAGAATGGGAGAGAGAGATGGATAGAGAGAAAGAGAGAAATATGAAAAAGTGAAGAGGGAAGAGAGAGATAGTAATAAAGTAATGAGTTTTTTAGTTTTGGGGAGAAAATTTTAAATTTGGGGTTTGAAATTTTGGGCGGAAAAATATGTTTTGTAAGAATCAATTTAGGCCATTGATTTTAGGGGAGATTGAATGAGAGCCACTTGATAGCTTTCATTGTAATTTATTATATAGATGAGAGACGACACTTCGAATGCCGTCCAACAAAAAAAAAAAAAAATTTTATCGTCCGACGGCACTTCCAGTGCCGTTGCTTGAAAAAAATAATAATTTTTTCAATTAAAAAACCCCCAAAAAGCTCACAAACCCTCGGACGGCACTTCAAGTGCCGTCCCTTGACCCCCTTTTGTCGGTTGGACGGCACTTCATGTGCCATCCGGACTTTTTTGCAACTTTGTAATTTTTTTTGCAATTTCTGGAATGTTTTTGTAATTTTTGTAATTTTTTCGTTATTTCTGAAATATTTTTGTAATTTTTTATATTTATTTTTTGTAATTTTTTATTTGCGCTTCGAGGACAAATTTTAATTCCTCCGGCAGCACTTCGAGTGCCGTCGCTCCAATTAAATTTATTTATTTATTTATTTATTTTTCCGACGGCACATGAAGTGCCGTCGCTTATTATTTTAGTATAAAAAGTTAAAAAATAGCTTCTGACGACTGCAGGAAAACTTCGATTGCTATTTGTATTTATGCATATATGCATATTTTATCCCTTTAACGACTACAGATGCTCTTAGAATCGTGAGTTTCTTTAAACGTACGGTGAGCACGAAATAACTAAACGGCACAACGGTGAGTTTAGATGTTAAGTCTTCGAGCATAATTAGTTTGGCAACTGATCTGTTTTTGCAAGTAGTTTTGAAAAGAGGCATAAAAAAATATATTAAAAAATCATGAATGGAGTAGATTGTTGTAGCTTGCTGGAGGTTACGAATCACTTGATATTGTTTATCAAACTGTACCTGAATGATTGTTGAGATGATTATAGGATTTGGTCCAATTCAAACATTCTATTTTCTGTCCTAAATGTGTAAATACACGCCAATTAACTTCTGTGTGATAGTTGGCTTTATATATCAGTATATCACTAGTAGTTTATACGTGCGATGTACGTCTTAATAAATATAGTTTTTTAAAAATAAAAATTCAGACGTAGTGTGAATTTGATCTAAAACCTCGTTTACAATAGTTATACACGTACACTGCACAAATTACACTAAGACCTTCTCTCATTATAGTAGTAGAGATATTATGTGGCTACCGGTCTTCGTACTATTATTACTAGCTAGCTATTCATCACAACCAACCATCTATGTATCATATCAAATCATAACCTTCCATTTCAAATTAAAAATTTCTATCAATTTTTTTAAGGATTTGAAAGAAGTTTAATTTAAATATTAAGAAGGCTTTGCAAATTCCTAAGAAGATTTCTTGCATTTATCTACAAGAAATCATGTAACATAATTATGTATTGATGTGCATTTCACATGCATTTATGCTAGTATATATCTCTAATATTATCTCTACTATTTTAATGGGAACGTGGGGGTTGCAACAAACAAATTCTAACTTTGTAATACACGTTCTAACTATATCCAACAAATATAAATGTACACCGCACGTGTAGCCCAAATCAAAACATTTAAATATAAACTATTTTTTTCTTATTCGACATATATTCATTTAATTTGATAGATTTACTTTTTTTTGGGGTGCATCGCACGTACATTATACTAGTAATATTATAATGAGAGAGTTGGGTCTCTAATCTCTAATATCATAATGGAAGAGTTGAGGTTGTTATTGTAGATAACTTATAATTTATATACAATCAACCATCTAATCTTAACCATTTATTTTTAAGTGAGAGTTATATTAACCATTCATTTACTCGACAGTTGTTAGTTACCATAATACCCTCACAGTTTAAATTTGTTTATGACATAATTATTTACAAAAGTGCTACTTATATAAAATAAAAGTTAATGTCACTAGGGGTAATTTGTAAAGAATATGTGATGAGTAAAAGGATGTCTCAGGTTCAAGACTAGATTATGTCTTTGTATTTACTTTAAAATTTAAAATATATATATTAGGACGTGTATTGCACATGCAGATTACTAGTTAGTATTAATGTACCCTTGTGCAATATTGTACAAACTTTTAAAAATAAAACTTTTGTAAAGAAATTGCTACAATTATTTTCCAACACAAAAATATTATAAACTATCATAATTATCAATGTTTTTTTATACTTTCACATGCAAAAAAATTTATTATTATAAGAACATATAGACAATTTTAATCACAAAATTGGATTACGTGATTTTTGCTAAGGAAAAAAAAAAGGAAATATATGAACAATAAAAATTCTCATATACAAGGAAAAAAAAACCCAAAAACAAAAACAAAAATCTATAGCAATCAATTCAAGAACACCTCTAAGTCCTATTGAAAAGTTGACATCCTGAAGGGTCGGTGAATGATTCTAACCAAGCACTAAGAATCTCACTGTCACGGTTGAATCCTGAAACCAAAAAATGCATTAGAAATATTTCAAGACAATAAAATTGCAAAGAAATCAGAAGAACATTATTAAGGTATTGTAATCAAAGAAAAATTAACTTTCACGTCCTCGGCTGCCTATTCTATCTTCATCCAATTCACAAAGATTAATGTGTATATGTACGGTGGGCTTCCTAGGGGTTTGTAGAAGAAGGACGGCGATGAGAGAATTGTGGTGCCGGTTTGTCTTCCAAGTGATGTCATGGATAGATTTATGAGCGAGGTGTCAAGGTTGGTTGAAGCCCTGGTGAGAGAACTGCGCAATGGGCCTAATAGTAGCTCTGCTTCCATCTTGTATGCTCTTTGAAATTGCTCTATGCCATTGGTCTTTGTATATCTATATGTAACTCCTGTTTTTCGTATATATATATTTTCTGTGTATTTTCTATATTTAAAATTTTGTAAATTATTTTTACCGCTCTCAAATTCTTTTGTCAAATGTATTCTTGGATCTTCCGTTAAAATTTATTTATAATCGATGATTTTATTTATGGCTATTTTCCAATGAATTTATGTAGTAATTTAAACCCTATTATTTTTGTTACTATTGCTATTATTATTATTATTATTTCGGTTATTCTTATTCTTCTTCTTATTATTATTCTTTTAACTCGACTAAAACAAAATGTATATTGCAAATTATATATAGCCATTTATTTTGAAAGCCACTTATTTTATTATTATTTTATTATTTTGAGTGTTAACTAATTTAGTATATTATTTTTTTATTTTTCCTTATTGGATAATCCATTACCCATTATTAAAACCCATTACCCTATTAACATAACCCAAACCCGTTATACATACCCATACCCGTTACCTAAAACCCTACCCTATATAAACCTAAACCTAGAAAGCCCTAACCCTACTACTGTACAAACCCAAAAAACACTGTAGTCGCCTCTTCACCTTCTTCCACCTCTCGTCTCTCTCTCCTCGACTCCCGTCTCCCTCCCTTCCTCGCATCGGCACCCCCACCTCCAGCCAGCGCCGCATCAACCCCGCAACCCTGCATCCTCCCCGTGTCGACAGCGGCGTCGACAGCGCCAGCGCTCCTCCTTGCGCTGGGCTCCTCCCCTCCCATCATTGGCGCCTTCAGTGCCGCCTGCTCGCGACGTCACAACACCAGTAGCCCGGTTTCCACCATCGGTGCTGTCTTCGTTGACAGCCATGGCGCAGCCACCTTGCTCTCATTCCCTGTCTCCAGTCGCACCACAGCACGCGCTCCCCTGCACCGTCGCGAGCCAAGACGGCTGCAGCGGTCCGCAGTAACCAATGCGTCTCCTCACCCTGTCGCCGACTACTGTCCTCCGCCTTGCCGCCAGTCCTGCCGCTCGCCATTGCCGAAGCACCGTTGCGGTTGATTTTGGGTTTTGATCGACCTGGATGTGAGCCATCCGATCACCGTGATCATCTTGATCATCTTCCGATCGCCGTGATCATCTTGATCATCGTCCGATTGCCGTGATCATCTTGATCATCGTCTGATCTGATCTAGATCTCTTGATCTGGACCATCCGATCGTCGATCTGATCCGATCATCATCATCATCATCAAGATCCTGATCTCGACCGTCGGATCTCTTTTGATCATTGCGATCGTGATCATAATCTTGATCTTGATCTTCGATCTTAGCTATCCGATCGACCAATCACACTTGATCTCGGCCTTTGATCGTCTCGTGCATCTTCTACTTGGTGAGTTAAACATTTGATCCACCTTTTGTTCTTATTCATCAATTGTCAATCATGGTATATTTACTCTTTTGGTACTCTTCTAATTCGTATATGTTTTACTTTTGATCTCGACCGTTGGATTCGCTGGATCTTCATCTTGATCTTGATCATTATCGAGATCCGTGTAGATCATGCTCGTCGCCGGAATTCCGATCCCGTTATTCTCAGTATATCAGATCTAACGTCATCCTAAAAGCAAGTATTCTTCTTGTACAAATTTTTGTTCTAGTACAAGCGTTTAATTGAAAATACTGCAAATAAATAGTAGTTGTGACTCCTCTTTGGCTCATCGTTGTTGATCTTGAATTATTTATCATCGATCCCCTAATCTTAAGAGTCACAACCCTTCGTTGATATATTTACAAAACTAGTTTGGACCCTTTTATCTCCAAATTACTTGAACATGAACCTCTTGACTTGTAGACGTGTGTTGTATGATGTGTTGTGTTAATATTACATTATTTAGAGTTGAGAAATACATGTGACTTGCTGATTTGATCCCCAATGCATCCGTATTTGTATCACACACTAATCTAGACTCATAATAGTCATTTATCATGCAACTTGTATATAAAAGAAATTCACACTTGTTGCTGTTCTTGTCTTTACTTACTGTTTCGACCCCAATAAAACCAAAATCTGGACTTGAGTCCTGAATATAAAATGTAGCCCTAAATGTCTAGTTGTCAATAACATCCAGAATTTTTGAATTTCGAGTTAAGGTCTAGGAGATATCGCAGTTTTACTGCTGCTGTGTCGGTAGTCGCAGATTCACAAAAACTGCTGCACCTCTTTAGTTTACAAATTATTTTAAGCATGCTACCAGTAAGTAATTGACTTGAAATTTTGCATGCTGATACTGGACACCCTAGAGAACATTTTCAAATTTTATCAGAATTAATTAATGATGTTTCAACCCTATTTCATATGTATAAACTCAGTTTTACCAATTCTGGCTGAACACAAATACTGTATAGTTTGATGTTTTGACACATGTTACCACATGTACCTTAAATATGCGTTGGAATCGGGCAGGAGTCTAGTTTCTAGACCTTCTGACGGATCTACTTTTGCCATCTTGTAAGAACGGGAATCGCAGTTTTGGTACAGCAACGTCATGCTGTCCAGATTTGAGATTTTCGTTGTTCTTGATATTTTGTTTTGTTTTGACCCTCGAACATGTATCCTACCTAGCCTAGACTTGTCCCATGTACTTGATTGTTCTTGCTTGACATGTTTCGCACACTTTCATGCTTGCTTGATGATAATAATAAATAACAAGCAGGGGTTTAAGGGAAAGACCATAGTAGTGGACAATATAAGTAAGTGTACTCAGAAGGGGGCCTGTGTTTTCCAATACTTGGTTCATGAACTTGTTGTATCTTGATTGATTCATAGAGCCATTACTTGGATCATGAACTTGTTGGATTCTTGGACCCATTGTGCGGTTCTTGAACTTGTTAGTGGATTCACGAACTTGTTTCGTGAACTTGTTATTTATTTTCCGATTCATGAACCATGCTTGCTTGATACTTGATACTTGATACCTGAGTACGCCACCCTATAAAATTTACCATTAGGCCTAAACGAAATTGCATTGACTGTAGCAACCATGTGATAAAAGGATGTCACATGAAGTGCTACCTAGATAGTAATAACTACAAGACTTGATACATGATACTTGAACTTGATACATGCTTACTTGATACTTGACTATATGATACATGAGACTTGATACTTGTACTTGACAACTTGACACTAGACTTGAGACTTGTTACTTGTTACTTGTTACTTGACACTTATACTTGATACTTGTCACTTGATGCATGATACCCTTACATGTTCACTTACCACTTACTCCACTATTAGTATTTGTTACCCAACCTGGTCACTTGAGTTATACTTCTTGCTAGCTAGTTTCTTGAATCCCCACTACTTGTTGCATCCCTATTATATTCTTGATTCTAAATCTTGTTCCATATTTCTTGTACTTGTTTTTACTATTTGTGGCCCTAACTTGCATTAAGGGCGTTTGTCTTGTTTTCTCTAATTTTTTTCCTTTTATAAATATTTTTATATACAGACTTTGGAGACGAATTGCCTGCTGAAATTGTTGAGCAGACGTTCTAGGCTTCACTTGGGGAAAAGCTTGCTTTAATTATTCTGTCTTTGAGTTATTTCATTTTGTTGCTATTGAATCTTGTAACGGGCTAAAGTCCCGAGTTTTATCTTTGATCCAGACTTGAAAACTATTTGGGATATTATTATTTATTTAATTGTTTTATGTTGCTTAATAAATTATTCATGCATGCGTGGTTATGTATATCTTGTTATATTCTTGTTGTGATGCTGAGTAGATCCTACAGCTTATGTATGATGTTAAAATCATTCGCTGGGCTTCGTCACGCACTCGTATTCCGTGTTTTTGGAAAGCGAGGCATGACACTATATCTTATACTAATAGGAGAGAGAGTCTACCTACTCTCTCATTTCTCTATTTTGAAATAGAGAATGAAGAGAAAATGTAGAGATTCATATGTAACTAACACGTGCACTGCGTACCATTTTATTAAAAAATCAGAACAAAATAAAAATATCAATCCCTTAAACACATTCGCTTTTCCTCTCACTTTCTCAATCTTACAAAAGTCCACGTCTCTTCCCAAACCCACACCCATCCCCTAACTTAGAATTAGATTTTTAAGCAAAACACAATTCATAAACTTATCTTTATCTGATTTTCTTGGTCTATCATCTTTATCCTAACCGGTGCTATAATGTATGGTTTATAATGTATAACCTATTTACTGAATGTTAATGATGTTATAATATACATGTTAATATAAATTACTTGAATATGCAACATATTTTCATCGTATGAATTTTTTAGCTTTAATAATATTCAGTTGGATAATATTATGGTTTGAAAGTGATTCTCTAAACAATGTGCTTATATGATGATGATAATGAAGATTTCAGTAATTACGGTGGAAATAATATTCATAAGTTTCTCTCAATTATCTCACATTTTTTTAGAGTTATATATAATTTTATGAGTCCTTCGAAATTATTTTAAGTTGTGCAATTTGCAAAAGATAACACTAGTACTATTATAAACAGTGTGTATTAATATTTGATGTGTGGTCATTTGATCGTTACACTCCTTGTTTGAATATTCATTTAGGAGATGTTATTACCTTAAGGAATGAGATCTCTCTATTAAGACTTGTGAGGTTATTTACTGCTCATACTAATATGTCAAGCGTAAAGTTTATTTTTTAACATCATGCATTTTTCAATAATTCAATTTGGTCATAAATATCCTAAACTATTGCGTTCAGGTTATCCTGAATTTTGATTTCAGCGATTGTGGACAATATATGATCCAGCCTTTCTAACCAAATACTGCAACCACGCTGTACTGCACTAACATGGATTTCTTTTTTATATATATTATCTCTATCTCTATTCTCTAATCTCTAAGAGCATCCACAGTCGTTTTTCTCATTTGGTATAATATGGCAGCTACAGTAATAGCAAATACCCACGTTCACTGCAGTCGTCGTTTGCTATAATTTTTCTATTTTTTAGAGAGACGGGGTATCATACCCCGTCCGATCGTTTCAAATATTTTTAAAAAAATTAATTACTTAAACTATATTAATTAACTAAATTAAATAATATAAAAATTACTAAACCTAATTAATATACTAACTAAACTTACTTTATACTAAAACTACTCCTAATTAATACCCTGCCACATTAAATGCTCATTAAATGCTCCTAAATTTGCTCCTAAATTTCCGGACGGGGTATCATACCCCGTCCCACATTTTTTTGTTTTTTTTTTTTTTTTTCCTATCGCTCAATCCTGAGCGTTGATTTCATTAAAAAAAAAAAAAAAAAAAAAACAAATAAAAACAAAGGGAGAGACGGGGTTTGATACCCCGTCCGGGGTATCATTCCCCGTCCTACCTCTTTTTAAAAAAAAAAAAATTATAAAATATATGGGACGCTGTATCATTCTCCGTTTGATAAGATTAAAAAAATATTATATAGAAGAGACGGGGTATCATACCCCGTCCTCTATAATTTGAGAAAGCTCATACGGTTTCTCATATTTGAGAAATAGAAATAGCAGCTTTGCCATATTATCCAAATTTGAGAAACGACTGCAGCATGGTTTTGGGGATCGTTTGCTATAATTTGGATATTTGGAAATTTTAGCAAACGACTGTGGATGCTCTAATAATCTATAATCTATATATATATATCTAATCTCTAATATTATAATGGAGAAAGGTCTTAGGTACTGTTCTTTTTCTCCTCTTATAAGCGATTCACTTCTTATAAGAGGTGGTCCACCTCTTTTCCCATAATTTTTAGCGTTTTTTTTACCTCTTATAAGCAATTTCTTCCAAAATCGCTTATAAGCCTAAACGGCTTCTAGTAGCCTCTTTCAAATTCTTATAAGCCTTCTATCACCTAAAAGTCTATATTACCCCCAAAGTATAAATAGAGAAATTATATAGTAAGGATAAAAATATGTAAAAGTAGAGAAAATGCTCTTGTAAGAGGTGAAAAAAGAACAGAAATCTCTTATAAGAGGTTCTTTTTATATAAAAAGAACACCTCAAAAAGAGGCTCTTACAAGAGGCTCATACTGTAAATCTCACCTCTTATAAGAGGCAAAAAAAAGAACAGTACCTTAGTGTCATTTGTCATTTTGTCATTCTACCAACATGTGCAACACACGTACATAACTAATATAAAGGAGATTTAGTTTCAAATCCTTCCTACGTCAGAGTTTTTATTTTTATTTTCTGAAATTATTAAAACGTGCATCGCACGTGTAAATTACTAGTAATACTATAACGGGAGAAGGCCTTAGTGTCATTTGTAAATCTATCAATTTGTAAATCTACCAACATGTACAACACACGTACATAACTAATATAAAAAAGGTTTCAGGTTCAAACTCATACTATATCTGAATTTTTACTTTTAAAAAATTAAATTTATTAAGACGTACGAAGGCCTTTGTGTCATTTGTAAAGCTACCAACGCTTGCATTGCACGTGCATAACTAATATGAAAGAGGTCTCAGGTTCGAGTCCTCACAGCTTTTTTACTTTAATTTTTTTAAATATATTAAATGTGCATCACACGTGTAAATTATTATTTATCTAGCTATCCATCTATCTATAATATAATATTTAATAACTATTATAATGGAAGAGTTGAAGTTGTAAATCTACATACTTACGTGCAACGCACGTGCAACTCCAACTCTCCCATTATAGTCTTCACAATGACTTTTAAAAATATATAATCCTATTTATTAAGACATGCATCGCACGTGTACATCAAAATTATTCTTTAATTTTTTAAAAAAATTTAATACGTGCATCGCACGTGTATATTACTAGTAATAATATTATAATGAGAGAAAGCCTTTGTGTCATTTTTAAATCTACCAATATGTGTAACGCACGTATATAACTACTATAAAGGTGGTTTGAGGTTCGAGTCCTCCTTACGTTGTGTTTTATTTATTTATTTATTTTTATCATTCTTTTAAATTATTTTATCATTGTTTTTTATTTTAAAAATTTATATATTAAAATGTGCATCGCACGTGTAAATTACTAGTTTTTATAAGAGCATCCACAGTCGTGATTGTGAGAAAATGCATAAATGCATATTTACATATAGCATTTTGACAGTTTGCTATAGTCGTCGAATGGTATTTTATAGAAATTTAATTAAAAATAATAAAAAATAATATCAGATGGAGTTTGAAGTTGCGTCGGAGGGATTTAATTATTTTTTAAATGTTAGACAGAACTTAAATTTGCGCCGGAAGGAAAAAAAATACAAAAATTGAGAGACGGAAAGTGAATTGCCGTCCGGGATTTAGGGGGGCCTCGGACGGAACTTCAATTGTCGTCCGGGATTTTTTGGGTTTTTAATTACGAAAAATTATTTTTTTTGGGAGGGACGGAAAGTGAAGTTGCGTCGGAGAATTAAAAAATAATTTTTTTTTTCCTTCTGTGGGATGGAAAGTGAAGTTGCATCCTTTATAATATGCATTTCTCTCATTTCTACTCTCATTAATAGCAATCTACCAATCACATTTATAGCAATCTCCCGTGGACATAAAAAAAACTACCAATCACATTTACATATCCCATCTGCCGGTTATGTCCAATTTAAGGGACAATAAGAAAATCTTACAGATTGCATTTACTGAGCTATATCCCCACATTTCATTTTACCTACATTTTTGTTTCTTGGTCACATTTCCATTCAAATACATCAACTAAGTAAGACCATAGTGCACAAATTACGTACACGTAAGCTACATAGAGCAACGATATGAATATTTGGCTGCGAGGTGGAGGCGAGTGCGAGCAGGAGAGCGGAGTGGGAGAGAGCTCGAAGAGGGGAAGAGAGAGGGAGTTTGGACATTACCTAGAAAATATGAGTGATCCATAAACTAATATTAACATTTATGTCAGAGATAGAAATTTAAGAAATTACCACTAAACTAACCCATTACCCATTATCCAAATAAAATCAGACAATTGAAAACAATTGAACATTACCCAATTATGCTATGATTAAAAAACAATTGAAAACATAACTTCAACAGCTAAACTAACCCATTACCCAAATAAAAGCAGACAAACAACAAACAAATGGAATCAAAATTCACAAATTATAAACGTATACAACCCCCCTTGCCATATCGTAATCCCTTATAACCAAACTCACAAATTACTAATAAACAATCTAACCTTCAACTTGCAGGTACAGGAAGAACCCGAATTCTTAACTTCCCGAAACATAATCTCCCAATCCCGATTCGATCTACCATTCTTCTGCACATACCCCCCCCAAAGATAACCCTCTGCATACAAAATCAACAGTAAAAAAAAATCCTAAGATTTTTAACAGCTGAAGCACAAAACTAATAGATTCATTTTTTAAAAACTGAAGCTTCTTCTCAAGGAAGTGCTGAAACAAATAATGAGCAACCAGATTAAATCGTCACCTAGGGTTTTCAATCGACAATTTAAACACATTTGTGAAATCAAAAATCATACTTAATCAAAATTCAAAATCAAAATGGAAAACGAGAATTATTACCTAGGGTTTATGAAAGAGAGAGATTGAGGAGGACAACGGCGATGACGGGAGATCGAACGGCGGCGGGGGCGGCGAGATCGAACGACAGCGAAATCGAAAGAGGGAAAGTGGAGATCGAAATTGGGTTTTAGAGAGAGAGGGTTTCGGCGTGAAAGGGAAAAAGAAAGAGGGAAAGTGAAGATACCACGGCGCGAAAGGGAAAAAGAAGGAGGGGAAATAAGAGGGTTTTCCTATCATCAATGCCCAGCGTTTACAAACTCCGGGCTATTAACACACCCCAGCGTGTTTTAAAAAACGTCGGGGTTTCTTCGCAACCCCGCTGGCGCTGTTGTGAAGTGCCGGAGTTGAACCGCCAGGTTTGCCTGTATATTTTGTAGTGCTACTGTCGCTATTTTGTCAAAAAAATGCATAAATAGCAAACGACTGCAGCTGGCCGTTTGCTATAAAATGCATTTTATGCATAAATAGCACACGACTGAGGATGCTCTAAAGATTATAGTAACCTGGTCATCAGTTTCATTAATAAAAAATTAACAAAACAATAAGTACTAAATATTACAGTCCTTCCTTATTCCAGTCTATTACACTGCAAAAACATCAAAACAAGCTTCGTCTTTTACATTGCAACACGAAATGCTATAGAAGATCGAAAAGAAATACAACATTCATCCATCCAAAATAGCAGTGACCTCTGACAATATAATCTCTATCGAATAAAGGAGGTAACTACAATCACCATTGCTATTTCTACTCTGTACCCTCCATGCGCAGCTTCTTTTTTATCTCTGCTGGTTTCTCATTTTGTCAATTTTTGAGAAAGTGGAAACAGTAACTTCTCACATTTGATAAACAATTTGTGGATTCTCAAAATATAGGAGACAGGACACACTGTTTCATTCCTACATATATATATATATATATATATATATATATATATATATATATATATATTTAATTCAATCAAACGCGACAAGTTGTGTCGCCCCAAATATTTTTGAATATTTTTTTATAAAAAGTATCTGACGGAAAAATATGTTCTGTCCATTTTTTTTAAATTTTAAAAAGAGGCACCGGACGGGACATGTCCCTTCCGACACCAAAAATAACTTGGACAGGACAACTTGTCCCGTTCCAAGCTTTGACCCTATTAAACCATGGATTAGGTATTAATTAAATGGTTTAGTGTTAATATAATCATGGTTGAGTTTATTTATTAATCACTAATACCATTTAATAACTAATACCATTTTAATTTTACTAAAAAATACAAAAAATCTATCGGACGGAACAGCATGTTCCACATGTTCCGTCTGTTAAACTTTTTTTTAATTGTGTTCTCAAATTTGGCAAATAACTATTGCAAATAAACTCTTATACTATCATTTCTCATTTTGTCATTTTGCTAAATTTGACAAAAATTATTGTAGATGCTCTTATGATGATTTTGTAGAAAATATCTCTATATATAACATTAAAACCTTATATATAAAAAATCCAAAATGCTTCTTGTTATTTTATGTTTAGTTTTGTCCAGCGCAGTACAGCCCATATTTCATGTAACTATAATATACGCAAGTCCATCTCAACCCATAATTGTAGCTAACAACATCCACAGTCGTTTCTTTTTTGCCATTTTGCAACAAAAAAAAGTTGATGCAGTCGTCATCTAATTTGACATTTTTTTTCATTTTTAGAACAGTACGTTGCTATATTTGAAAAAGAATTTGGCCATTTCCATATTATAGAATCGTCCATACTATTTTATTATTTTTTCAAACTATGAGACGAAACATTGTGTTTCTTCCAATAATTTTTTATATATATGAAATCCCTAGAAAAGAGAAAAAATGCATGGAGGAAGCAATTTAGAGATGGGCTTGGATTCTGATTTGGATTGTATTTGATTTTGTATGGATAAATAATTTGTACGGTTTGATGGAGGAGATGAGTGGCAGGGTTAGCTTTGAGATGTGTGTTGTATTCCCCTGTATCCCAAACAGGGTTAGCTTTGAGATGTTTGCGACGGAGAAACCATCTTTTTTCGTCTGTATAATTTTATCTACAAAATTGCTATATTTTGCATTTAACGACTGCAGCAAACAATAAAAATTGTCAAATTCTATTTTGTCTTTTTTTTTTTTGCCACGAACGATGATGCTTTAATGCATTTAAGTAAAGCACGCATGTATCATTGTATTTGAGCCAGCTCAACCACCATTTCTAGTTCCACATATTATAAGCACGGTCCATTGAATAATGTTATGTTGACAAAATTTCTACACAAAGTTTACTTCACAAGGTGATGTGACACCTTTATCGTATCAAAAAAATTCTTTTGTTATACATGGGATTTTGGGATTATACATGAGCAATTAAAAATTGTGTCACATCTCATTATAGAGTAAACCTTGTGCAAAAAAGTTACACAAGTCATCACCCAAATTATAGTCTAGACCTGCCTTTGTTTATCTCCTCTTTCGTTAGATTCACATATTGGCTTAGATTTATCATCCCAACAAGATTTTAAGTTAAATAAGTGAGGTTGATTTTATAAATAGCATTATTTTATATTTTAGTACACTAAATATATAATATGTAAATAAATCTTAGTTAAAAGCCTGTGATGATTTTATTGAAATTGCAGTAGCTTAGCTGCTAAGCATTTAAATGAACATAAAAGATTATATCTTTACATAAACACATATATAACAGTGACATATCTTCATTTTATATAAAAGAATTATATTATAACTAAGTTTGCCCGTTGACACGTGCCTACGACACGTCTTTAGAACGGTGCACCTTATTTGATCATATAAAATAGTTTTGGAGGTCCAGCAAATTAATTGAAGTAGCAAACATATTATATAAGAAACTTTTAAGGGTCCAACAAAAAACATAATATATGATTTTTTTGATGTTTTTAAATTATTTTTAAAATTTTAATTCTTTTAGTTTTTTAGTTTTTATTTTTTTTAAATTTCTATTTTCTTAATTTTTTGAATAAGGGGGGGGGGGGGGGGGGGGGGGGGGGGGGGGGGGGGGGAGGGGGAATATGTTTTGTGAGGTAGATTTGGGCCTTTGATTTTTTGGAGATTGAAGGAGAGCCACTTGATAGCTTTCTTTGTGTTTTATTATATAGACTAGGTTTGCCAGTTGACACGTGCCTATGGCACGTCTTCAGAATGGTGCACCTTATTTGATCATATAAAATAGTTTTGGAGGTCCAGCAAATTAATTGAAGTAGCAAACATAGAGCAAAAAACATATTATATGATCTTTTTGATTTTTTTGAATTATTTTAAAAGTTTTTAAAATTTTAATTTTTTTAGTTTTTTAGTTATTTATTTTTTTTAAAATTTTTAAAATTTTTATTTTCTTAATTTTTTGAATAGAAGAGGGAGGCAGAGAGAGAGATATTTTTTTTAAAAATTTTTATAATAAATATAGGAGTTGTTTTGGGTGGGGAAAATGAATTTGAGTTTTGGGGGAAAAACTTTTGGAGGAAAAATATATTTTATGAGATTAGATCTGGGCCTTTGATTTTTGGGGATTGAATGAGAGCCACTTGATAGCTTTTTTTGTGTTTTATTATGTAGATTTCATGCACAGCGGATTATTTGAGATGTTCAAATTTCCCCATATAGATAGCTACCGCCTACCGCCTACCGCCAGACATGAAAAAAAAATAGTTTTATAAATTTTATTAAGAAAACAATAACTTATTTTTTGAAAAAGATATCCCTGGGAAAGATCGATAAATAAATGAAGATAAATTTAAATTTTAAAATAAAAACTTGTTATAATCCCTAAGTTAGCTTCTAGTATACTTTTTTAGTGGAATGTATATTCCATATACGAATTGTAGGATAATGGCTCGATTCTGGTTTGTATCTACAGCGATCGAAAGTTCCAATACATCAGTCGACTGGGTTGGAGGATCAGGCGACTGTCCAGAGAGGAGTTTTCAAAGGCTAAGGATACAGCAGTAGTCAGTCGACTGCATGTGGGTTCAGTCGACTGTCCCGAAGTATTTATCAGTCGACTGGTAAGATGATCAGTCGACTGTAGGCGGGTTTTAAATCCAGAATAGGCCCATTTCGAAAGGCCCAATAGTTTCCCTATAAATATAACCCGTTAGGGTTTTGTAAGGAGTGACGAAAATTAGAGACCTCTATTCGGTTTTGCAGCCGTCATCTTTTGTAAGGGTTTGTTTTCGCCCATTGGTGATTATTTGAAGAAGAAGAGAACCCCAACCGCCCCGTGGATGTAGGCACTTGTTTGCCGAACCACATTAAATCTGTGTGTCCTTGTGTTTGCTTGTTTTTCTGTGTTTTCTCTCGCCGTTTCTCTCTTCGATTGGTTGTTTGATTCGTATTCCGCACAACAAGTGGTATCAGAGCTTTCGGTTCGACCTAGAGGGAGATGGCGAGTGATGCAGATGCAACCAAGGATGTTGTGGGATCAAGTTCGTCCAGAACAACGATTCACAACGCAAAATTTGAAGTTGAAAAATTTGATGGAACAAACAATTTCGGGATGTGGCAGTGTGAGGTGTTGGATGTTCTTGTTCAACAAGAACAAGATGTTGCTTTGGAGGTAGAAAAACCAAAGAATATGTCCGATGTAGATTGGAAGAAGTTGAATCGAGTTGCGTGTGGGACTATTCGGCTCTTTATCGCGAAGGCTCAGAAGTATGATTTGATGAGGGATACCATTGCTGCGGTGTTGTGGAAGAAACTCGAAGACAAATACATGAGGAAAAGTTTGGAGAATCGGCTGTATTTGAAGAAGAGACTTTTTCGCTTCACCTATACGGAAGGTGTGTCTATGAACGCTCATGTTGAATCATTTAATAAATTATTGGCTGATTTGTTAAATTTGGATGAGCAAATTAAAGATGAAGATAAAGCCCTAATTCTGTTGAATTCATTACCTGAAAGTTATGATCATTTAGCAACAACGTTAATATATGGAAAAGATACTGTGAAATATGAAGATGTTGCAAATGCTCTGTTGAATAATGAAACTAGGAGAAGGGATAAAATGGTTGATAGAGAAACTTCTGAGGCATTGATTGTAAGGGGCAGAACTGAGACCAGATCTGAGACCAAATCTGGGAAAAAGGGAAACAAATCTCGTTCCAAATCGAGAGGAGTTTCAAAGGACAGAAAGATACCAGCCAAAGATGAATGTGCTTTCTGTCATGAAAGGGGGCATTGGAAAAAGGATTGTCCTAAGCTACGAAATAAGGGAAATTCGACTGCAAATGTGATTGTTGATAATGTAGATAGTGATGATGTTTTTTCTTATGCACTTGCAACTAGTCCCTCACTTTATCAAGAGGTATGGTTCCTTGATACAGCAGCATCCTATCATATGTCTTGGAGAAAGGAGTGGTTTACTTCTTTAGAGTATATGGATGGTGGGGTAGTTTTGATGGGAAATGATGCACCTTGTAAGAAGGTAGGAATCGGGAAGATTGAATTGCTAATGCACGATGGTCTTATTAGGGAGCTTTCAGATGTATGGTATGTTCCAGATTTGAAAAAGAATTTGATTTCACTTGGTGTTTTGGAGGCCAGTGGATTGAAATTTGCTAGTGAAGGTGGCATTCTGAAGGTGACTAGCGGATCACTCGTGGTGATGAAAGGGCAAAGAAAAAGGAACTTGTTTTTCTTGCAGGGAAAAACATATTTGGGTCAGGCTGCCAGTGTAACTGAAAGGCCTAAACAGGTTGTTCCCGACTCTACTAGGTTGTGGCATATGCGACTCGGGCATGCAGGAGAAAAGGCCTTGCAGGGGCTTGTGAAGCAAGGGTTGCTTAAAGATGCTAAAGGGTGCAAGTTGGAATTTTGTGAACATTGTGTTTTGGGTAAGCAAATTAGGGTGAAATTTGGTACAGCTGTACATCAGACAAAGGGTATCCTCGATTATGTGCACACGGATGTTTGGGGCCCTACTCAGACACCTTCTATGAGTGGTAGACACTGGTTTGTTACATTTGTCGATGACTACTCCAGACGAGTTTGGGTATATACCATGAAACACAAAGATGAAGTTTTGACATTGTTCACAAGTTGGAAGAAGAAAGTTGAAAACCAGACTGGAAGGAAGATTAAGGTTCTGAGATCAGATAATGGAGGGGAATACAAGAACGATCCGTTTCTGAAATTGTGTGAAGATGAAGGGATCCAGAGGCACTTCACAGTTAGGAAGACTCCACAGCAAAATGGGGTTGCAGAAAGGATGAACAGAACCTTACTTGAGAAGGTGAGATGTATGCTAGCACAGTCTGGATTGAAGAAGACATTTTGGGCAGAAGCTGTTATATATGCAAGCCACATTGTCAACCGTTTACCATCAGCAGCACTTGAAGGCAAAACGCCTATTGAGGTATGGAGTGAAAAACCTGCATCTGATTATAGTTTTTTGCATATATTTGGTTGTCCTGCTTATTTTCATGTAACTGAAACTAAACTTGATGCAAGAGCCAAAAAGGCTATATTTGTTGGTTTTAGTACTGGTGTCAAAGGTTACAGGTTGTGGTGTCCAGAACAAAAAAAATTAGTAATCAGCAGGGATGTCACCTTTGATGAGACCAGCATGATCAGCTCGGGACAGTCGACTGGTGGACGAGAACAGTCGACTGGTGAGCAGCAGAAGAGTGGGACAGTTCTCCAACAGGTGAACAGCAGAAGCTCGGGACAGTCGACTGGTGTAAAGGATCAGTCGACTGGTGATCTACAGCAGCAGAAGAATGGGAGAGTTCTCCAACAGGTGGAGTTAGAAAAGCTTTCAGTTGAAAATCCTGCCCAAAATGAAGATGATGTGGTTGATACTGAGGATGAGGAAGAAGTTCCTAACCCTCTCCAGCACGAAGAACCAATTGCAGCAAGAAGGCAAAGACGAGATATCAAACGACCATCTCGTTTTACAGATACAGTTGCATTTGCTCTTCCCATTATGGATGATGAAGTTTCCTCCAACTTCAAAGAAGCTACTAGAAGTTCTGAAAATACAGATTGGAAAGTTGCTATGGATGAAGAGATGAACTCTCTTCATAAGAACAAGACTTGGGATCTAGTGCAATTGCCAAAGGGGAAGAAAGCTATCGGTTGCAAGTGGGTATATACGAAGAAAGAAGGTCCAAAAGGCAGTGTTCGGTTCAAGGCTAGACTAGTTGCAAAGGGGTATGCTCAAAAGGAAGGAATTGACTATAATGAAGTGTTCTCTCCAGTTGTGAAGCATCCTTCTATTCGGATTTTGTTGGCATTGGTAGCACAATTTGATCTTGAATTGACACAGATGGATGTGAAGACTGCATTCTTACATGGAGATCTAGATGAAGAAATTTATATGTTGCAGCCAGATGGGTTTAAGACAGCTGGGAAGGAAAATTGTGTTTGCAGGTTGAAGAAGTCTCTCTATGGGTTGAAGCAATCTCCAAGGCAGTGGTATTTGAGGTTTGATCAGTTTATGAAAGTGCAGGGATATTCCAGAAGTGAGTATGATCATTGTGTCTATTTCAGAAAATTGCAGGATGGTTCTTTCATATATCTGTTATCATATGTGGCTGACATGTTGATTGCCTCTAGAAATGCTAAGGAGATTCAAAATTTGAAGAATCAGCTGAGTTCTGAATTCGAGATGAAGGATCTTGGTGAAGCCAAGAAAATACTTGGGATGGAGATAGCTAGAGACAGAGCAAAGGGCATAGTGAGTTTGACACAGAAGCAATATCTTTTGAAGGTGCTGAAACGGTTTGGTACAGATGAGAAAACTAAACCAGTCAGTACACCCTTAGCCACTCATTTCAGAATTAGTGCTTCTCAGTCTCCAAGTACAGATGAAGAGAGACAGTATATGGCTAATGTACCTTACACTAGTGTGGTTGGCAGTTTGATGTATGCCATGGTTTGTACTCGACCAGACATCTCTCAGGCAGTGAGTATGGTTAGTCGATATATGCATGATCCAGGCAAAGAGCATTGGCAAGCAGCTAAATGGATTTTGAGGTACATAAGTGGCACCACAGATGTGGGTTTGATGTTTGAAATGGATGACAATATTAGCAGGTTATTGGTGGGTTATGTTGATTCTGACTATGCAGGTGATCTAGATAAGAGGCGGTCTACTACAGGCTATTTGTTTACTATGGCTAGAGCACCTATAAGTTGGAGGTCCAATTTGCAGTCCACTGTAGCGTTGTCTACTACTGAGGCTGAATACATGGCAGTTGCTGAGGCCATGAAGGAAGCTATTTGGATTCATGGACTTTTGAAGAGCTTGGGAATTCATCGGGAGAAGGTGGAGGTACACTGTGACAGTCAGAGTGCTATTCATTTAGCGAAGAACCAAGTTCATCATTCGAGGACCAAACATATTGATGTCCGTTATCATTTTGTGCGTGATTTGATAAAGGATGGTGATATTCATTTGGTGAAGATTGGAACAGCTGATAATCCTGCTGATATGTTGACCAAAGTTGTTGGGGCAGCCAAGTTCAAGCATTGCATGAACCTGGCTAATATTTTGCATGTTTGATAATTTGGCATGGGCGGTTGGGATGGTGCTTCGCTATTTGTTTGCCTAGTATGTGATATCATACTAAGGTGGAGTTTGGAATTTTGTTACATTGGGTGATGAGCATTTGTTTTGGAGTATTTATTGGAGATTGCTCGGGCTACTTGGAAGATCTCGCCAAGGTGGAGATTGTTGGATACTTGGAAGATCTCGCCAAGGTGGAGATTGTAGGGTAATGGCTCGATTCTGGTTTGTATCTACAGCGATCGAAAGTTCCAATACATCAGTCGACTGGGTTGGAGGATCAGGCGACTGTCCAGAGAGGAGTTTTCAAAGGCTAAGGATACAGCAGTAGTCAGTCGACTGCATGTGGGTTCAGTCGACTGTCCCGAAGTATTTATCAGTCGACTGGTAAGATGATCAGTCGACTGTAGGCGGGTTTTTAATCCAGAATAGGCCCATTTCGAAAGGCCCAATAGTTTTCCTATAAATATAACCCGTTAGGGTTTTGTAAGGAGTGACGAAAATTAGAGACCTCTATTCGGTTTTGCAGCCGTCATCTTTTGTAAGGGTTTGTTTTCGCCCATTGGTGATTATTTGAAGAAGAAGAGAACCCCAACCGCCCCGTGGATGTAGGCACTTGTTTGCCGAACCACATTAAATCTGTGTGTCCTTGTGTTTGCTTGTTTTTCTGTGTTTTCTCTCGCCGTTTCTCTCTTCGATTGATTGTTTGATTCGTATTCCGCACAACACGAATAAGGGATACATATAGTCAATATCAATATAAAGAACACGAATAAGGGATACATATAGTCAATATCAATATAAAGAACAATTATAAAGTTACTGTTTTGATAAGAGTTGGAGATTTTTACGTGCGATGTACGTGTTAAGAAATAATTTTGGAGTTGAATGTGCATTGCACGTAATTGGGAAAAATATTTTGAAAGAAAATCTACAATTTGTAAGTGCAATGCACGTATTTATAAGTATAATTTAAGTTGTACATGAAACATATATGTGTGTTTAGTGTTTAAAAATGTTATAAATTTGTTTTGCACGTGCGTCGCATATTTTAAATAGGTGAATTTTTTTTATTTGTTTGTTTTTGTTGTAATTAATGAGAGAGTTGGAGTTGCACGTGGGAGAGTTGGAGTTGGAGTTGCACGTGCAAGACACGAGTTTGTATGTTGACAAATGACAATCCCAACTCTTCCATTATAATCAGGGCCGGCCCTGGCCCAGGGCAGGCTGGGCAACCGCCCAGGGCCCAGTTCAGACGAGGGGGCCCAAAAATTTATTAAGTATAATGGGTTTGTAAGTAGAATGAGTTTGTAATTAATATTTGAACAAGAAGTCTAAAGGTTTCTTCTTTTAATTAATACATTTTCAAGTTCCAACTAATTCATTCCATATTTCCAGTTTGCGGCTGTACAATACTCTCTCTCTCTCTCTCTTTTTCCCACCTTTTGGCTTCACTTCATCTTCTTCAAATTTTGCCTGTGCCTAGTTTGAAAAGCCTGTGAATGTGAAAAAACTGTAGCAGAGTTTCTAGTAGAGCCGAGAAATACTTTACAGCCTTTTGAAATTGCTGATTCTCTATTTCTCTTGAAGCTGATGGACTAAGAAAACATTGTGAGGTATGCCTTCTTCCATGATTCCCCTTAAGCTCGGATACAAGTACAAATATGGTTTGTCAAATTTGTAAAAGTAGGACAAGAGTGCATAGTGCACTGTCATAGTTTTATATAATATTGTATATCTTAATTAATTCAAGTGACATCTAATTATGTAACTTTGAGGCCCAAAGACAAAATAAGAATTTTTATAATATACAGTCTATGCAAATGTAATAACTAATTTGACTGAAAAAAATGAAGAAACTGTTTGAAAATTGCTAATTATGTTTGAGTTTGAGTATCTGTATCTAAGAAGTGTCCATAAGAAGTGTCAAAAATATGAGATATATGAAGAATTTAGGTCATGTGTCTAGGAATGTCAGTTCCTCATATGTGTATGGTTCAGGTGTCCCTGCTCATGTGGTTCTTTCTTTTTCCCTGATTTTTTTGTATCTATTCAAAACTAAACATATGCTTATGTTGCTTTAATTTAACAGTATGTTTTCACTTGAACACAGTTACACAGATGATTGCTCTGATGCTATTGTTCTTCAAAAATGGATTAGCAATTTTGAGTACTGAAAAGAATATGTTGAAAAATATTGAGGTTGAACATATAATTGATGATTTTGCTTCTAAAAATGCAAAAAAAATCATTTTAGATGAGATGTGATTGATTTTTTTTAATTTCTTATTATTTTTTATTTTTTTGTGCAGGTGCAAGAGTCGTTGTCACTATGCTTAATGAAAAATATAAAGTATTTAGTGTCATAAAGCAAAACAAAGGTAATATTTATTTTTCTGGGTATTGTTTTTCTGTCCCCCGCCGTTTTTATTTCCCCCACCGTTATATATAAAAATACGTGCGTGTTTATAAAAGACCCAATTTTATTTTTCGCCCAGGGCCTAAAATACCTCAGAACCGGCCCTGATTATAATATTAGAGATATATTAGAAATTAGAGATCAGAGATTAGAGATATATATATCTGATTTGAGACTATTTTTTATCTAATACGGTGGAACTGAAACATTATTAGATGCAATTGACTACAATTTTATCGGGAAAAAAAATCGGAAATCAAGAAAGCGTTGGTCCCAGATACCCGCATAAACAAGTCTATGTGGCCACAGCCGACCCCCTGCCGTTACACGCGCACACATATTTTGTATGCGGTACGTTTGGACAGAATCGCGAACCGTCTGTTTCTCTCTTTTACCTTCTTCTTCATTATTACTTTCTCCAGAAAAAAAATCATCCATCTTCAACCTCAGCCCTATTTGGAATTAGGGTTCCAAACCCCAAATGTAAGTTGATTCTTTCCCCTTCTAATCTCTTCTCAAATCACATAACTTACTAATTTTAATTATTCATTATTCATTTTCCTATGAGAAATGTGTGATCTAGTTTGCCCTAATCTGTTGAACTACCGAGTTGTAGCTGTTCTTTTTATCTTGCATTTCATAAAATTTTCGAGAAAGAGGAAATTTACCGACTACTATGATGCCCTATTATTTAAGGGTGTGGGTTCAAGCTTGATCGGTATTTGGGCGAAACTGATCTAGTAAACGTAGGACATTTCACTGATGCTTATTGATCGTATTTAGAACAGGTGCTTTTAGTGTGGTTACAACTTTTATTCAAAAAGGAATAAAAAAGGGGAAAGTTTTCCCATCTAATAGTGTCAGGATCATCGACCTGACCATCGGAGAAGGCAATTATGTCAAGGACGTCGGAGACTCCCAGAGATCATCGGTGCCATGGGTAGTAAGATCGTAGCTGTGATACTACGAAGGGGAGCTGCTGATAGGAATAATGGGTTATAGTTGTTTAGTTTCAGTTTGAAGTGTATCAGAGTGTGTATCTGTTTTTACGTGCTTTGTGCACTTTATTTTTAAAGAGTCTGATGACAGGAAGTGAGAGGGAGGCGTGTGTGTGCTATGCACGTGGTTTGTAAGTGGTCCTGTAGTGCAACCGCTCACTTCTTTCTCCTATAAAATTCATTGTAAATCTTTCGCTGAAGAGGAAGAAATGAATCAATCTAGTTTTCCCCCAAATCTCTAATTTTTTTCCCAAATCTTCTCTTTCTCAACCCTAGTTCTTCCAACCTTCCCTCCAATGGCTACTTTCAGCACTTTCGGGGAACGGATCTCTGACAAAGTGGTATCAGAGCCAACCTTCACCGGAGGCACGTTGATGGTGAAGGAGGGTATTCAATTCATTCAGTGAAGGAGGGGATTCGAGCGATCAATTTGCAGTCAAATTTGTTGGAAAAGCGACTCGATTCTCTCAACGGAGAGTTTGAGGTGAGGATGACCAAACTGGAAGAGAAATTGGATGCGATGATGTCGATATTGCAGCAATCTAATCCGCAGCTTCCCACTACTCCAAGATCTGAACCAGCTTGTTTCCGTTCGGATCGTTCCCCTGCACTCTCCCCGTCCTCCTTTCAGTCTTCTGTTCCTCACACCACTACTCCATTGTTCTTGATAGCTCCTCAACGGGTTGAAAGGAGGGAGGTAACTAATCCGAAAGCCAACTCTTTTAATTCTAAAGGTTGTTGTGATGGTAGGAATGTGTTTAGAACTCAAATTAATGATGGAGTTTTTGTAAATGGTGAAGATTTGTTGAGTTTTGAAGCTAAAGCAAAGAGTGTTGAGAAGAATGGTGATGAGACATTCAAGGTATTAGAGGAAATGCTAGAACCAGATAGTAGAGAGATAAGTCCAGCTTCTGAGTTAACTGAGGTTAAGAATCTGAAAAATGCTAGTATTGTGAATGAAGAGAAAGTGGAACAAAAAGAAACAGAGTATATCATGGAAGTAGTTTTTAAAATGGGTGAACTCCATTTAAATCTTTTTCATGTTAGTGGCATAATCAATAACACTCCCATGGAGAAGATTTTTGCTGGTATGAATGTGGGTCTTACTCCACGAATTTGGTCATGTAAACACCCTTGGCGCTGGAAGAGTGATCTTGTGAAGTTGGTGAAGTTAACAGGAAAAAGAGCTTTGATTTGGGAAGGTCTTGTTGCCGTGTGGAGAAGTGTTTTGAGTACTAATGTGGTGAAGGATTGTAAGCAGATTGTGAGGAGTGAGTTTGCGTCGTTGCAGAGTCAGCTTGCTCTGTTGAAGCAGAAGCACGCGTTGCTGATTGATACACTACGACAGTTGGAGACAACAAAGGTCGATTTGGAGAGTATTCTTGTAGATGAAAGCCAAAGACAAGCAAAAGAGCATGGCTCCACTTCTAGATTAAGAAATGAGAAAAGCAGTGAGGAAAGTGGAAGTGAAATGGAAGACGAGAATGACAGGCACGATGCTGCAGAAGAAGAGACTGAGGAGGAAGATAATGTTTTTTTTTTGATACACAAGATTTTCTCTCATCAAGTTCTTTCAAGAGCAGCACATCTGGCAATTTTCGATTAGAATCAGATGATGATGAGCAGCTTTCCATTAGTTCAGTTGATGGTTTTGATTCTTCAGTTAGGCCTTGGAGTTTTAATTATTCGTATATCAAGTGACGAGAAAAATTGCCTGATCCAGTTGTAAAGGAGAAAGGAGTGAGCCTCTGGTTGATGATAAAAGACAACATTGGGAAGGATCTCACAAAAGTTTGTATTCCTGTGTACTTCAATGAACCCATCTCATCCTTGCGGAAATGCTTTGAGGATCTTGAATACTCTTATCTTCTTGACAGAGCATATGAATGGGGTAAAAAGGGAAATAGTCTTATGAGGATCCTTAATGTTGCTGCATTTGCTGTTTCTGGGTATGCTTCAACCGAAGGTAGAAATAGCAAGTCATTTAATCCACTTCTTGGAGAAACATATGGAGCAGACTATCCTGACAAAGGCCTTCGTTTTTTCTCAGAAAAGGTTAGCTATCACCCTATGGTTGTAGCTTGCCACGGTGAGGGTACTGGTTGGAAGTTCTCGGCTGACAGTACTTTGAAAAGTAAGTTTTGGGGTCGTTCTATCCAGCTTGATCCTGTTGGTGTTCTAACCCTTGAGTTTGATGATGGAGAAGTTGTCCAGTGGAGCAAGGTGACGACTTCCATCTACAATCTTATACTTGGAAAACTGTACTGTGATCACTATGGTACAATGCGCATACAAGGGAATCGTGACTATTCGTGTAAGCTAAAGGTTAAGGAGCAGTCGATAATTGATCGCAATCCACATCAGGTACATGGAATAGTTCAGGATAGAAAAGAAAAAAAAGTGACCACCCTGTTTGGGAAGTGGGAGGAGAGCGTGCATTATGTGAATGGGGATTGCTACGGAAAGGGTAGAGGAAAACAGGTTCCATTTGGAAGTGCAACATTTTTCCCAGGAAGGCTTATTCATACAAATGAGTTCTTGGTGTTATTAGGGGATGGGTACTATGCAAAAAGAACAGCAAAGCAGACAGTAGGGATTCTGAAGATGAGACAGAAGTCTTTGGAATCTCAAATGGAGGCTCCAAAGGGCAGTATATCGGATTTAGAGATTGAGGCAGAAGCTGCAGGCAGGGTTCCATTGCAAAGTCTTCCTGAATTTGGTGTGGAGAGTGAGAAGAGTGAGAAGAGTAGGGTCCACCAAGCTTTGAACCAGTTCACCAAAACGTGGACAAGAATCTTGCTACAAACTTGTTCGAGCTGCTTCTTAAATACAAACCCGAAGACAAAGCTGCCAAGAAAGAAAGACTTTTGAAGAGAGCACAAGTTGTGACTGAAGGCAAGACTGTCGAAGTTAAGAAGCCAATTGTTGTCAGATATGGGCTTAACCATGTCACCTACCTTATCGAACAGAATAAGGCACAACTTGTTGTCATTGCTCATGATGTGAAACCAATAGAACTGGTGGTTTGGCTCCCAGCCCTCTGCAGAAAGATGGAGACCCCCTACTGCATTGTGAAGGGAAAAGCTCCTGGGTCAGTGATCAAAATATTTGGAGTTCAGATGTTAGTCCTTCTTCTGATAAAGTTCACCATAGAGACCAAGATGACTTACGACGGAGATTTTCGGGTATTGAGCTTGGGACAAGCTCATTTTTAAGGGGGGTGGAGTTGTCAGGATCATCGACCTGACCATCGGAGAAGGCAATTATGTCAGGGACGTCGGAGACTCCCAGAGATCATCGGTGCCATGGGTAGTAAGATCGTAGTTGTGATACTACGAAGGGGAGCTGCTGATAGGAATAATGGGTTATAGTTGTTTAGTTTCAGTTTGAAGTGTATCAGAGTGTGTATCTGTTTTTACGTGTTTTGTGCACTTTATTTTCAAAGAGTCTGATGGCGGGTAGTGAGCGGGAGGCGTGTGTGTGTGCTATGCACGTGGTTTGTAAGTGGTCCTGTAGCGCAACCGCTCACTTCTTTCTCCTATAAAACTCATTGTAAATCTTTGGCTGAAGAGGAAGAAATAAATCAATCTAGTTCTTCCCCAAATCTCTAATTTCTTCCCCAAATATTCTCTTTCTCAACCCTAGTTCTTCCAACATTCCCTCTAATGGCTACTTTCAGCACTTTCGGGAAACGAATCCCTGACAAATAGAATTTGATGGACGGAAAGCGATCTTTTGAATCATAGAAATCTTCTGTACTGTTCATCGGAAATTCGATGATCTATTTGTGTTGCTTTAGTTGCCTATTTGTGTTGCATTAGTTGCTGATTCACTAATAGGTTATTGTATGAATATTATTCCTATGGTTATGTTGATGCGTCATTTGCTAGTACTCTTGATGTAACCTTAACCCTAAGTAGAGAACTTTCAAGAATTTTAAAAGATTAAAGCTTATCAACATGTATTGCAGATTAAGTCAGAAATGTAAACTATTAAATGGTTTAATGAATTTTCAAGAATTGAAATACGTTTAACAAGCTCAATTAAAGATTCACGTCTAACAATCAATAATTATACTTAATCGTTCTTAGCAAGTAAATAAAGATTCGTACTCTAATTAGCAAGTAGAAGCACACACACCTAAGCAGTCTAAATTCCTGATTACGCCCGATTAATCCCCGATTAATCGCTAATCGGAGGCTAAGAGATTATTTTTTTAACGATTTATAATATTTCAATAGTTAGCGATTTAATCGGGAATAATCGACCGATTAGTGGTTAATCGGCCAATTTTAAGTGTCCGATTAACCAATTAAATCACCTTCTCTAATTTTATGATCGTTTGCATTATTTGGGCGTTGGACAACAACAAGGTTATGGTTTCAAATTGTAGTGGATTTAGGGGATTAGGGTTAGAGTTGACGAGGATTTGGGTAATTGATCTGATAAGGCTTCGGGTGATTTTGGGGATTCAGGTTCGTCGGTGGTGAGGGAGAGGCAATGGGGTGGTCAGTGGTGGTGGGTGACGATGGGGGTGGCGTTGGGTTGGAGGGGGAAGGGATGAAGGGGCAAGAGGCAGGCAAGGGACATCGAGGGTTGCAGGCGGACGAGGGCAGTCTTCGGGGCTTCGGGGGTGAGGAAGACCAGGGACGCCGGGCCTTGGGGTTGGGTTTCGGGATTCAACTAAGGAGAAGAAAAAGAAAATAAGGAGAGAGATGGCAGCTGTGAAAATTTGGGGATTAGGGTTTGAGATTTGTAGTCGATTTGGGGTATAGTTTTAGAGTTTATTACAAACCCTAAAATTTTATCTCAATCCTCACATAAAAAGATGAAGAGTAAAACTCCACAATATTTTTTTTAATCAATAATAGCTTTGCATTCTCAGTATTCTCAAGACCTATATATAGGCTCAAAACAAGTCTCAATACAAATCTCTAAATTATTCTAATGCATAAAATAAAGGGTGCAAATTGTAAAACTACTATATATGGCTATAATTGCTAAAAACAAATATGAGTACTGAAATAAAATACTAAGCTAAGGGAACAACCATCCTAGACGATGTCTGCGCTTATAGAAGCGCTCAAATTGTCTTGAATCGTTGTCCTCATCATTCTCTTTGGGTGGGAGAGGGCTCGATCAGTCGAGTCAATACCAGTTATCCTATCATAGTGCCCTAAAATGTCTGGATTCAAGCGCTGGAGCTCTTCACTATCAATCCAAGTATCCTCCGACTTCGGCTTGTTTTTCCATCTTACCAAATACCTATGAACACCTCCATCTCTAGTAGAGATTATCTGATCATCTAAAATATTATCCAATTTTTCTGTAGTGGGTAATTAGTATCAGGTAGAGGGGGAAATGTGGAAGTCTCACCAGTAGGCTGCAGGGTAGGCTCATCAATAAGAGGATTTCTCAGGTTAAATTATGGATCTTCAGTGTACTAGATCCTCAATATTGAAAGTCTATACTTATGCCAAAACCTTCAGGAAGGTCAACGACATAGGTATTATCATTGATTTTATTTAGAATTTTAAATGGGTCTGCAACACATGCATTCAATTTCTTAACGGATTCAGTTGGAAACCGTTCTGGACGAATCCAAACCATCACTTCGTCACCACATCAAAAGTTTTAATTTTTTTTCTAATATTTGCTCTTAGCTTGTAGTTAAAATTATTCTCATTATTTTAAAAAAATTTCTCTATGCAAGTCATGAATGCGGGATGCAAATGTAGATGCAAACTCTGAGACTCTATGATGTTCTAATATAGGGACATGATCTATGGGTTGCCTAGGGCGATTACCATGCACAATTTCATGTGGACTCATGTCGGTGGTTTTATTCTTAGATGTGTTATAGGTAAATTTAGCAATTAATTTTAAGTCTTAAGTTCCTAAGTTTTCTCCCACAAGAGTACGCAAGAGATTGCCAAGATTTCGATTGACAACCTTAGTCTGTCCATCAGTCCGTGGGTAGAAGGCTGAAGAGAATTTCAATTTCGTGTCCATCTTATGCCATAGGGTCTTCCAAAAATAACTCGTGAATTTCACATCCCTATCGGACACAATAGTTTTTGGCCATTCATGTAGCTTCACAATATTATCAAAGAAGATCTGAGCTACACAAGATGCATTAAAAAATTTGAGCATAGGAGGAAGTTGGCCATTTTAGAAAAACGGTCCACAACGACAAGAATGGAATCGTGTTTCTTTTGTGTTTTTGGTAAGCCTAACACGAAATCCATGTTGATATCTTTCCAAGGGCGACTGGGAATAAGTAATTGAGTATACAGGTCTGTGTTCTGTTTTTGTTGTTTAACAAGTTGACAAGTATGACACCTATTGACAAGTCTTGCAACGTCTCTCTTTAGTTTAGGCCAGTAAAACATATATTCCACAGCAACAATGGTCTTGCTATGCCCAAATTGTCCAGCAAGCACTAGCGTGCAATTCTCAAATAAGATACTCTCGTAATGATGTACTAGGAATGCACAGTTTGGAGCGATAAAAGAGATAAGCATCTTTCAAGAAATAATCATCTATCACTCGAGTGATGTTATCTTTCAAAGAGGTGTAGATCTCGTGAAAATCTGGGCAGGAGGTATACTCATTTTTAATATCTCAAAACCAATAATTTCGGTACGCGGTGTAGATACGATAATGTGACAACGACTTAGCGCATCCGCATCCCTATTATCAATCCTTTTTGTATGTTGAATGGTATACGAATATTCTTGTAAGAATTCTACCCATCGAGCAGTCTCAGATTCAACTTCTGTTAAGAGTTAAGGAATCTTAAGGCTTCATGGTTTGAAAAAATGACGAATTCTTGCAGCCGGAGGTAATGTCGTCAATAGAGGAGTAACTGAATTACCGCATAGAATTTCTTGTTATAAGTGGAGTATTTTTGTTTTGCTTCATTCAGCTTTTTGCTAAAATAGGCAACATGATGCCTATTGACTAAGGACTCCACCTATTCTAATACCAGAAGCATCGCACGTTATCGCGAAGAATTTAGTGAAATTAGGCAACCTCATGACAAGTGTCCGAGTCATTCTTTTATTGATCTCTTCGAAGATTTTCGTGACTTCTTTCGACCAGACAAACTCGCATTTCTTCAAATAGTCGGTTATTGGAGCTATGATTGTGCTAAATTCTTGCACAAACTGACGATAGAAGGTGGCAAGATCATAAAAACTCTGCACATCACGAATATTATGAGGCTCAGGCCACTCAGTAATAGATCTTTTTTAGATCAGCGGACACTCCTCTAGCAGAAACAATAAATTCCAGAAAGATAGTTTGATTGGAGAGTATGGTACATTTGGTAGGATTAGCATAAAGTTGTTCCTTCCTTAAAATATCGCAGACTTGTTTCAAATGGTCTAGATGTTGCTAACGGATTGGCTGTAAATGAGAATATTATCAAAGTACACCACAAGAGTTTTGTCCTTAGAAGGGACGGAATACTTGCGTTATGATTCTCATAAACATGCTCAGGGCATTCGTCATTCCAAACTGCATGACCATCCATTGTACATGTCATCCTTCGTCTTGAAGGCAGTCTTCCATTCATCAACAGGACGAACACATATTTGGTGGTAGCTACTTTTAAGATTAATCTTGAAAAAGATTGTCACTAGATATCATGTCCAACTTGTCATCCAAACGAGAAATGGAAAAACGATACTTCATCGTGATCTTATTTATGACATGGCTGTCCACACACATACGTCAGGTTCCATCTTTCTTTGGCGTCAACAGAGCAGGAACAACGCAATGACTTAAGCTTTCTCTGATGAAGCCCTTTGCCAATAACTCATCAACTTGCCTTTTCAACTCAGCATGTTCTGTCGGATTCATTCGATAGTGTGGCAAGTTAGGAAGACTCGCTTTCGGAACCAGATCAATAGTGTGTTGGATGTCACACAGTGGCGCCAACTGGTTGGGGAGGTCAGTAGGAAACGCATGTAAATTCTTGTAGGACAGGAGTAACTTGAGGTGGAATGAGTGATTTAGGTTCCATCTTTCTTTGGCGTCAACAGAGCAGGAACAACGCAATGACTTAAGCTTTCTCTGATGAAGCCCTTTGCCAATAACTCATCAACTTGTCTTTTCAACTCAGCATGTTCTGTCGGATTCATTCGATAGTGTGGCAAGTTAGGAAGACTCGCTCCCGGAACCAGATCAATAATGTGTTGGATGTCACACAGCGGTGCCAACTGGTTGGGGAGGTCAGTAGGAAATGCATGTAAATTCTTGTAGGACAGGAGTAACTTGAGGTGGAATGAGTGACTTAGGATCTGTAGGAACTTCTCTCGCTGTGAGTAGAAGAATTATAGCCCCTTTGTCAATTTCTTCTGTGAGTTTCTTTTCACCCATATATGTTACTTCCTTGCTCTTTTTCGAGGGAGTTGAAGTTTTCACAGACGGATTAATTTGTGGTTTCACGGGTATGAGTTTTATCTTTAATCCGTCATGTTGAAATACGTTGGTTGGATCGACCATATATGGTCACATCGTGGTCGTACAACCAAGTTCTCCCTAAAATTAGTTGACCCACATTCATTTTGAGCACATCTCACCAAATTTGCGCCTTGTAGGCTTTGAAGTCTACAGGGACCAAACATTGCTGTGTGACTTGGTGGGCTGTTGCATTAATTCAAGATACTTTATATGGGTGTGGATGGGGTTCAGCTGTAAGTCGGGTCTTAGCTAAGACCGCTGAAGCGACATCGTTGACGCTGCTCCCACCGTTAACAATCACCTTGCAGTTTTTGCCACCTATTGTGGTTGCAGTTTTGTCACCTATTGTCGTAAAGGTGTAAAATATAGCAGTGCGCTTCCAATCATCCTCTTCTTTTGGTTGGGACAAAGCACATCTGATTACATTCAAGTGAGGTGATTGGATCGACCGAATACAGTGGAGATACTGGTCATCATCTTCTTCGCCGAAGTCATTGCTTTCAATAGGTTCATAGGAAAACTCACTATCGAAATCATTAGCGATGACAGCGGTACCCTTTACTATATTGATCCTACTTGGGCTGAGATAGTTGCCAGCAGTATGACCGTATCCCTTATATTTATAACACTTAGGTAGTGTTCTTTTTCTCCTCTTATAAGAGATTTAGCTCTTGTAAGAGGTGGTCCCCCTCTTACATGAGTTTTTTTAGTGTTCTTTTTTTACCTCTTATAAGACATTTTTTTCAAAATATCTTATAAGCCTAAAAGACTTCTAATAGCCTCTTTCAAATTCTTATAAGACTTCTATCACTTAAAAAGTCTATATTACCCCAAAGTCTATATTATAATTGTTACTAATTAAACTAGTTTATATATTAGTCTATAGTAGCCCGGAATATGCTATCCTAGAAAAAGTGTAATCATATACGTAGTTGACTGTAATATGCTATCCTAGAAAAAGTGTGGGAATTCATTCTTCACAATCTCGAACAATTATGTTAGGGATGCTGTCGAAACAATTAGTTGATTGTAATTTTATTTATTTTTTATTTATTTACAGCTAAGGGAGAATTTATATTAGCCCATTGACCTTAAATTTTTTTAATCCAACTTCTTTGAAACAAATTATTATTATTTATATTTATACATACTAATTTTCATACTAATTAAAAGTCTAGTAGCCCAAAATTATAATTGATGATTTACACTGATTTGTGAATTTAACTTGGCATTAAACTAGTTTATATATTAGTAATTTGAACTTATCTTTTCTTGTCCTTCATCTTTCTATTTTTATACTTTGGGGGTAATATAGACTTTGAGATAATATAGGCTCTTGTAAGAGGTGAAAAAAGAACAGAATTCTCTTATAAGAGATTCTTATAAGAGGTTATTTTTATGTAAAAAGAACATCTCAAAAAGAGGCTCTTACTGTATATCTCTCTTATAAGAGGTAACCTCTTATAAGAGGAAAAAAAAAGAACGGTACCTTAGTGAGATAATCAATCTTAGAGTAGTCTCTTTCGGTGTTCTTACCCTTATTGTCATTTCTAGTGGATAAGAATTTGAATTAGGCTTTGCCAGGGTAAGATTTGTTGGGGTACTGAGAAGAGGAGGGCTTATGCCTAGAGAGATCAGTGGAGGTTATTCTAGAGGAATGATCTCTCGAATCGTTGGACTTGTAGTGGGAACTTGCTTTAAGGGAATCCATATCGAGAACAAGGGCATAAGCTGCTACCAATGAGTCCGCATTTTTATGAATTAACTCATTCCTAAGATCAGCGCGTAATCCAGCTTTGAACCTAGAGACATTGTATCGAATGAGGAAGTTGTTGAACTTATCCACATACTCTTGGGTGAATTTGCTTCCCTGATAGAGTTGATTCCACGAATCAAGCATTCGGGTGTGGAATGATAGAGGCACATATCTCTCAGTGAGCTTCTCTTTCATGGCCTCCTAAGTGGCCTATGGGTGTCAGGCCTCGGCCTCTATAGGCGTGTTTAAGACTGGTCCAATGTTGTTGAACTTTATCAGTTAATTTTATCGTGACAAATTTAACCTTCGGGGCTTTGCTCATGTCAAACCACACGAAGTAGTGGTCCATGACACAGATCCAATTGAGATGATCTTTCATACGACCTTCAAAGTGGGGAACGTCAGCCTTAACGTTCTTTTTGTATTGTTTGTTAGGGTCACGATCTTGACATCGGTCATCACGATCATTCCCTTTAGGGATCTGACGATGAAGCTCAGAGGCAACATTTTGATTCAATTCCATTTTCTCAAGCATCTGATTAATATTGACAATAGTCGCTTGAATGACAGCGAGGGTAGTGGAAATATGAGAGTTGTCCATTTCATTTCAGTGCAAGGAGCTTGCTGAATTCTAGGATTCCTGATTGGGTGGTTTGGGAGAGACGAGAAAGGCTCCTTGGGATTCGTGATGGTGCTGCGAAGACGCATTCACCAACGGTGGACAACTAGGGGTCGTGTGTTTGCTGAAATTCTGGAAAACATGTCCTAAATGCACTGAAGTTTTTTTAAAAAATTTGAAATGATCTAAAAGAACGAAACAAAAATAAAAAAAAAGAATCAAACAATCTTAAATGAATGCAAAAAATTATGACTAAATGATGCAAGAACTAGGGTTTTAAAAACCTTCGCTCTGATACCAAAATGATGTAATTTAACCCTAAGTAGAGAACTTCCAAGAATTTTAAAAGATTACCAACATGTAATGCAGATTAAGTCAGAAATTAAAACTATTAATTGGTTTGATGGATTTTCAAGAATTGAAATACGTTTAACAAGCCCAATTAAAGATTCACGTAACAATCAACAATTATACTTAATCGTTTTTAGCAAGTAAGATATGCAATAAAGATTCGTACTCTAATTAGCAAGTAGAAGCACACACTCAATTTCGTGGACGACAGTAAATTTAGATAATATTTTAGAGATGATAAAGCAGTATAATAAATAACTGAGAAATGGAAAGTTTACCGATGTCGAGGAAAGTGTCAAAGATGAAGATAAGGCCTTCGGGGGTCGACGACAGCAAAGAGGGTGGCAAGGAGTGGTGGCTTGTGGCTGGGTTGTTGTTCGACAGCAAAGAAAGCAACACTGCAGCGAAGGGCGAGGGCGTCGGACCGCCACCAGGTTAGGGTTTCGAATTGTAGTGGATTTGGGGGATTAGGGTTAGGGTTGACGGGGATTTGGGTAGTGAACCTGATGGGGCTTCGGGTGATTTTGGGGATCTGGGTTCGTTGGCGGTGAGGGAGAGGCAGAGGGGTGGCCAGTGGTGGTGGGTGATGATGGGGGTGGCACTGGTTTGGATGGGGAAGGGATGAAGGGGCGTCGAGGGTTGTAGCTAGACGGGTGCAGTCGTCTTGGCTTCGGCGGTGAGGAAGACCAAGGACGCCGGTGGCCTTGGGGTTGGGTTTTGGGATTCAACCAAGAAAGAGAAGAAAAAGAAAATAAGGAGAGAGATGGCTGCTCTGAAAATTTGGGGATTATGATTTTGGATTTGTAGTGGATTTGGGGTATAGTTTTAGAGTTTATTCCAAAGCTTAAAATTTTATCTCAATGTCTCACACAAAAAGATGATGAGTAAAACTCAATCACAATAATTTTTTTCAACAATAATAGCATTGCATTCTCATTATTCTTAAGGCCTATATATTGGCTCAAAACAAATCTCAATACAAATCTCTAAAATATTCTAATGCATAAAATAAAGGGTGCAAATCGTAAAACTACTATATATGGCTATAATTGCCAAAAACAAATATCAGTACTGAAATAAAATACTAAGCTAATGGAACAGCCATTTTAGACAATGTCTGCGCTTATACTGCCCGAATCATTTTGATCCAATGTCCTCATCAACTGTAGTTCATCTTTAGCGCGTTCTTTGTCTAGAAGACAAGCCATTTATTCCTTGTTAGGTATGTTGAGCCTTCTAATGCAACACAATTCTTACTGTATATTTTTTTTGTAGGCGGATTTAATCATACAGATGATCTGAAGTTGAAAACGATTATTTATATATTTTTTGTTGAGTAAACTTGTTTGTTATGTGTTCGGTCATTTATTTTATTTTCTCGAATCAGATAGATCTTACTATATAAGCAACCAAAAGTGTGATGGCTGTGGTAGGAGAGAACACCAGTGTACAGAACATCGGACCTGTGATATCCTTTGAAGATGCATGGGAGAAGGAGATAAAATATCGCGAATGGATTAAATCAAGCTCTCATTCTCCCGAGTCCCGGAGTTCTTACTTACTTTTTGCTACTTCTCGGGTGAGAGCATACTTCCACTCACATAAGTAATCTATATATCTATATATTTATAAGTGAGATAAAGGATGTATTTATGAGTACTGTTGTTCATATGTTTTAGCGTACATGTATTCATTTTTCTTATTATCACTCCCTAAGGAATCTTTATATTCCAATCTTTGGCTATATCCTTAGATACGAAGTGATTTGCTTTGATAAATCTCATCATCTTTAAACTCATTTTCAGTCTCTTCTTTGCTTCATGAGAACATCCATTTGGTAGTTTTCCTATTTGCCAGGTTCATGACAGACCGCTCTCTTGTTCATAGTCTCGCAATATAAAAATTTAGCAACAACCGAGAGGGTTGACATAGAAATTTGAAATATAATTGAAAGTTGATAGTGGTTAATCAAAAACAGAAACAGAATTGGTAACTTTCGAATTGATAACTTGCAACGTCTTTACTTTTTTGTTTCATACCAAAATATGTTCTGTTTCCCCAATGCTGTATGAATTAGTAGAGGTTCCTTTTCTATTATATATCCTTCTTTACATAATAAAAGGAATAAAAACCTGTTATTGTGTCAGTATTGCCTGGCATCGGAATAGATTTTATTTTCTTGCACATACTTGCTCATGTATCTCGGGCTAGGCCCATAAAATTAATCACTTCAGTAATTCTTATTGTTAATTGTCGTCTGAGATCAGACTTACATGTAAACACCTTCTGTTCTCTCTTCATCTTGTTGATAATTATGAGACTAAGAGAAAAGAGAAATTAGGGTTAGGATTTAATATCACTACTGCTTGAGATATTGTACCACGATTATCAAAATTGGAATAATCTCAGGTACTACTACAAGACCAATATGTATGAAATAAGACTGAGTTTTGGGTGTTGGGCTCTTGGCTCACTGAACCTTGTCCAATAACTTACAAATAACACGTGCAACTCACGTGTTGCTCCATACAATATTGTATATAATAATGTTATATATATATTGAGAATATACCTATATATCCAACAATCTTGTCCAATATACTCAATATATTAAGCAAAATTTGATTATCTCATCAGGTGGAGTTCCACCTGGTGTGGACTGGATCACAACAATTTCAAATAAACATTGAATCATAAGAGAATATAGTTCATAAAGACTAAATCAATTATAAATCTGAAAAGTTCAAATAAAACTAAACCAAAATAATCAAATACTTTCAACACCATATCAAAACCGAATAGTTCACAATGACTAAACCAACTGGAGAAATCTGTCATAGTTTCATAATCAACCAAAGCAAATAAATTTGAAGAACAAAATAAGAGTTTTATGCTCAATGTACATAAAAGTCTTAAACGTAAAAGAAGTTTCACCAAGCAAGTGACTAATTTATTTTTGAGATATATAAACCGAAACTCCATTCTTGCAAACTGCTTTATGTTCACTACTCCATTTTGAGTAAATCATTTTTTTGAAATCTATGTTGGCAAATTCAACTCTATCTTTGCTAGCACATCTCTAAGAATTCTAGCAAATTTTGTAATGCATCTAGTTCCATAAAAAAACTTAGCCCAGTTAAAATATTAGCTTAGTAAAAATGTAATATAAGCATCACAATCAAATTTCTTTGAAGAATAAGAACTATTATAGTTTCTACATAAAAATTATACGATGTTTCAATTTGGAATGATAAAATAGTCTGTTGAGTTTTAATTGCGGAATAAACTCATTAACGAGATGCAAAACAATAGAATCAAAAGTAAGAGAATAAAGAACAATCAAAAGCGTGCACACAAGTGCACACAAGATTTTTCGAGGTTTACCCAATGCAATGGCTACTTCCCCGCGCAGAGGCACTCCTGCGATTTCCACTAGAAATATGAAGAACAAGTTTATAAATCTCTCAAGAACTCACCCCCAAGGTGTAGGGTTTTCTCAATCTTCATCTCTCTCTCTCTCTGACGGCTGATATTTTTCTTTTTTCACAACTCTAAAATCATACTCAATGCAATATATATAGGTTTTATAAGATTTCATATTCGCAGATCAATCATCGCCGAGCGGTCAACCGCAGTTTCGGACGATCGGCCGTTGATGTCCTTCGACTGTACATGGATCCAACAGAGAGTGGGACGGTCGACTGGTCATTCTTTCAAGTGTACAGGGTTTCAACAGAGAGCGAGACGGTCGATTGTGCGGTCAATTGTACATGTCAGTCGGGTGTGCAGACTGCGTGATCGACCACAACACTACCTGCAGCTACTTGCTGTTGTTGACCTACTTGCACCCACTTCGACTCTTCTTCTCGTCAATCTTCTTCAACTCATTATCGTGTATTGGATCTACAAATCCCAACAATCTCCCATTTGGAGACATAAATACGAAGTCTTTAACATGTTCTTCATTCTTCCATTGGCCTAGTTTAAGCATGCCTCTGTGTGTCTCCTTATCTATAAACCTAGAGACAGTTCGATAGCGGTATAGCAGAACTGATGCTTTCTGCTGTCCACTATCTTTGTGAGGATGTCTGCCAGATTCTTAGTGCCAAGAATCTTCGATAGCTTTAACCATTTTTTTCAGCCGCCATTTTAATAAAATGATACCTCCATCCTAATAAAATGATACATCATTTGAATATGTCGAGTCCTAGAGTGATATGCCGAGTTTTTCACCTAGAAAATTGCACTTTGACTGTCACAATTGCTTTTGCCAAACTGTTTCATGAGGTCCGAAATTCATAACATGTCTTTCGTTGCTTCTGTAATTGTTGTGCTACTACCTTTTGTAATTGTGAAGCTCAACTAACAGCTTACCTCCAACTGTAAATTCATATCCTGTAGTACTCATGCAACCATCACGATCGTCCAAAAATTTTACATCCACATAACCATGTATATGCAAAGAATCTCCTTTCAAAACAAAGAGAGTGATCCGAAGTACTTGCAAGATACCTGAGAATACACTTCACTGCATCTTCATGTAAAGGCTGACAACTTTCACTGCTTGTGTGATGCCTGATCTTGTAGACACCATCACATACATCAAACTCCCAACAGCTGAGGCATAAGGAATGATAACCATTTTCTCCATCTCTGCTTCTGTTCGCGGACACAAATTCAGAGATAACTTGAAGTGAGCGGCCAAGGGAGAAGTGACTGGCCTCGCGCCATCCATATTGAATCTTTTCAGTCCGCTTGTGATTACCAAAACTTCTTGTTTTTCTTGTCTATATTGATCTTTATGCTGATGATTTGCTTTGTTGCACTCAAGTTCATCGAAAATTTCGAAGCTAGCACCTTTTTCATACCCTTAATCTTTTCCATACATGAATTTGCCAACAACATGTGGTCAACATACATTGTCAAGGTAACTATATCATTGTCTTCAAATCTCCGAATATACATACAATGATCTGTTTCGCATCTTTCGAAATCCTTCCTCTTATAAAGCAGTCAAATTTCAAGTATCATTGCTGTGGTGCTTGTTTGAACTCGTAAAGACTCTTCTTCAGTCGACTCACCATGTCTTCTTTTCCTTTTATTTCAAAACCAGCGGGTTGCCTCGTGTATAATTTTTCTTCTACGTCACCATGGTGAAATGCTGTTTTCATATCTACCTGCCACAATACTAAGCATTACCCTGATTGAAGCTATCTTCACTAACAGTACAAAGATTTCTCTGTACTCGATACCTTCCCTTTGAGAAATCCCTTCCACAACAAGCCTCGCCTTATATCTCTTATTGCCATCTGCCTCATCCTTGACTTTGAAAATTTATTTGTTCATTAGAGCACATTTTCCTGCAGGTAACTTGGTCAACTCCCAAGTATGGTTATGTTTCAAGGAGTTCATCTCATCCCTCATGGCTACCTCCCATTGAGTTCGAGCATTATCCTTCAAAGCCTCCTTATGAGTCTAGCTTTCCTGAATTCGTGCACAGAACATGCTCGTGAACAACACTAGTTGATTGATCAAATATCTTGGTTGGCCTACTATCTCGTGTCGATCTCCTCAATGTGGGTACTTGTCCACCGACCGATTTAGGATTTTCGAACTGCTCTGGTTGTACCAGTTTGCCTTAGATATCCTTCTCATTCCCAACAAGTTCATAATGAGCCTCCGGTGTTGCCTTTGGTATATGTACCCGCTGCAGCACTGTAGGGTCCCCATTACTAAGGCCGCCTTCAGAATCTAAATTTGAATATGAATCTGACTCTGTACTAGTTGTACTGCTTTGACCTATGTGCAAGTTCTTGTACAAGACCTCTTCATTGAACACTACATTCTTGCTGCGAATGACCTTGTTATCCACAAAATTTCAAAGTCTGTAACCATACCCATCACCGTCGTAGTCAATGAATACACACTTTCTAGATTTTGAATTCAGTTTCTTTCTTTCTCCTTGTCAATTAGTGAATATGCAATACAACCAAAAATTTTCAAATTCGAATAATTGACAGTTTTACCTGACCATAGTTCTTGCGGAATTGTCCTATCAATAACATTAGACGGGTAACGGTTAATCAATGTATCCGCTGTAGCGGCTCAAAGATGGACCGAAAGACCCGTATGAAGTCTCATGCATTTCGCCTTTTCGAGTATTGTGCGGTTTATTCTTTCTGTTACTCCATTCTTCTGCGGAGTCTTGGGAACTGTCCTGATTCCTTGGATACATTCCTTTGTCAGATAGTCAACAAACTCTTTACCTGTGTACTCACTACCATTGTCCGACTTTAATGCTTTCACCTTGCAACATGTCTCATTCTCAACTCTGGCTTTCCAAGCTTTGAATGCCTCAAACACCTCTGATTTCTTGCAAATTGCATGAACCCAAACTTTCCTTGTAGCATTGTCGATGAATGTGACAAAGTATCTCTTACCACTATAAGAGAATTCCTAAGCCGGACCCCACACATCTGTATGTGCCAACTCTAGCTTTTCAAGCTTCTTCTCACACTCGTTCAACTGAAAGCTAATTGTCTTCTGTTTGTTCATTACACAGTTCTCATAGAAATCCAGCTCAACCTTCTTAAGTCTCGACAAAAGATTCCTTGAACAAAGCTTTGTGACACATTTATTACCAAAGTGCCCCAACCTGACATGTCATATAATTAAAGAAGAACTACCTGCTGATGCTGTAGCAATGAGATCAGTTTAATTACCTCTTTGGAGTAAGTACAACATATCACCACGCTTTTCTTTTGCCACCAACCTGACACCTGTAGTCACCTTCCATTCTCCATGACAAAATGTTGTTGTGAATCCTTCTTTGTCTAGTTTACTAATCGAGATCAAATTCTTCCTCAAGCTTGGAATATGTCTTGTGTCATTCAAAACTAATTGTCCGCCATTGCGAGCCTTCACTCTCACTATGCCTCTACCTACAATTGGATATATTTGCCCATTTCTAACTGAGACTGCACCAAAATTATCTATCATGTAATCTTCAAAAGCATCCCTTATGAGTGTACAATGATAATAACCATCTGAGTCTATACACTAATCATCTTGCATAATATCAAATCTAGCAGATAAACACAATTCATCTAGGCAGGTTTCGATATTTACCACATTGGCTAGCTGTGATCCTGCTTACGTTTTTTTATACTCTTCGCATTGGTTTCTCCTGTATCTCGGCTTCTTACAGTGCCAACACTCACCTTTGTGATGTCCTGCTCTTGACTTGGACCTGTGATTCCTGCTTTGCGACTTCCCTCTATTGTTCCTTCTACCTCGGTTATTAACTGACAATGCGGCGTTGCTAGGATATGACGTCAAAGACTCTCCATGTCTCTTCATTCTTGCATCCTCAGTCATGATGCTGCTTATAACATCCTTTAGAGTTGTCACATCAGTCATAGTGCTTGTAATAGTTTGTTCTGCCGTGTCGTAGCTATCGGGAAGCTGGATAGCAATAACAATGATTATGTCATCTCCTCAAACTGCAAACCCGACGATTCCATCTAATTGTAAACCATACAGAAATTGCTGATGTGCTCCTGAATCGAACCCTTTTTCGACAACTTCATGTTGACCAACTTTTTCAGATGAAGTATTTGGTTCGCTGCATTCGGTTTCTCAAACATATATGTCAAGATCTCCATTGCCTCCTTCGCAGCCTTTGTCTTCTCAATGTGAAATAACGACTTCTTACTCGGTGACAATTGAATCTGTCCAAGTGCTTTCTTATCCAATCTATTCCAAGCTGCCAACGCAACCGGATTGTCCTCTGCCCCTTCTGGCTTCCCGCCAAACAATGGATCATCTAGATCCTTCTGTAAGAGATACACTATCATCTGTATCTTCCACATTGTGAAATCTGTTCCATCGAACTTCTTGACTCTATTCTTGTCCCCAATCTCAATCGACGGTACCAACCTGGTGCTTTGATACCATTTTGTTGAGTTTTAACTACAGAATAACTCACCAATAATATGCAAAACCGTAGTTACAAAAGCAATAGAACAAAGAATAGTCAAAGGCAATCACACAAGAACACACGAGATTTTTCGAGGTTCACCCAATGCAATAGTTACTTCTCGCGCAGAGGCACTTCTGCGATTTTCACTAGAAATATGAAGACCAAGTCTACAAATCTCTCAAGAACTTACCTCCATGGTGTAGGGTTTTTCTCTATCTCCATCTCTCTCTGACGATTGATAAATCTCTTTCTTTTTCATAACCTCAAAACCATACTCAATACAATATATGAAGGTATCATAAGATTTAATCTCAGTCGCAGATCAATCAGCGCCGAGCGGTAGACCGCAACCTTGGATGATCGACCGTTCATGTCCTTCGACTGCACAGGGATCCAGTAGAGAGTGGGATAGTCGACTGTGCGGTCGACTGATCATTCCTTCAAGTGTACATGGTTTCAACAGAGAGAAGACAGTTGACTGTACTTGTCGGTTGGGTGCGCGGTCGACTGCAACTCTGCCTGCAGCTACTTGCTGCTGTTGACATGTTTGCACCTACTTCGACTCTTCTTCTCATCAGTATTCTTCAACCCATTAACGTGTATTGAATCCACAAATCAATTATGGTTAAATTCTGAATCATCAAAATTGGAATGAAATATGAATCCATAAAAAGATATATCATAAATTGGAATAATATAACGACAATTCTAAACATCGGAAACACATTGATAAGTTTTCACGGTTTCTTTTGAAATAATGAGATGATTCATTTAAGTCATGAGAATATATGACATCACCAAATTTGGAATGAAGTTATATATTCACAAAATTTACATAGAACTTTTTAAATTATTATAAACATGCCAATTGCCTAAAATTGATGTTTAAGTTTAAACTTTTATATGGCTCCAATTAGATTCGAAATTTCAAAATATCTAGGATGTTAAAGCTTTTGGGCCAATAGCCTTTAACCGCATTTTCTCCACAATTTTGATAATTAGATTACTTTCAAGTTTCTTAAAAAGAGAATTAGCTATACTTTGTTGCACTCTATCTATAAGAAAGTTCAACTAGGCTCATTTCAGCCTTAATGTACTCATCTTATTATTATAGAGTGAGTTATAAGCTACAGTGCATTGTAGCTTGATAGTCATATAACATAATTAAAGAGTTTATTTTAAACTTCTCAATGGATGACTAGCAACAAGTCTGTCAATCCACTCAGCCTCTTCCCTTGCAGATAATACACAAAGATATGATTTCTTGGATGAGAGCTCAATGTCTGTTTGCCTTTTGATCTCCATAATACGTTTGCTTCTCTTAGTGTAAACACATGTACATTAGTTGATCGAATTTTACTAAATTCTGAGCCCCATAATGCATCAGATCATCCCTTCAATCCGGAAGAATGACTACAGAAGCACAAAGCAAACTCTCGAGTACATTTTATGTATCTCATTAGCCTCTTAAGGATATTCTAATGTTTATTAATAGAATTACTAGCTAGGAAGCACGAACTCTTCACGAAAGTATTTGCGCTCGAGTCGGACTCGTATCGAACTCGAGTGTGGCGGGATACCTACGGGTGCGGCGGGACACGCACCCATTATTTTATATTAAAAATTAAAATCAGGTGCGAGTCGGGTACGGGTTGAGCTTCACTATATATAAAAAAGCCCTAAATCCCACTAACGCACTCTCTCTGAACGATTTCTCTTCCCCCCTTTCTCTCATCAAACCCTAAATCCCCAAATCCAAGCCCGATCAAAACCCAAATCCTCTCTCTCCGTCGTTGCCTCTTCTCTCCGTTGGCTTCTCTTCCCCTGTCGTCGCCTCTTATGATTCCTTTGCCATCGGCTCCTCATCTCTTCGTCGTCGCTGGCCCCTCTCTCCGGTAATCTCTGCCCTTCTCTCCCCACAATCGCACCCTCACTCATTCCCAAATTTGATAGTCTCAGTAAGTCCATGTTTTTTATTCTTAATATTTGAAAACTTTTCGTGCAGGTTCTGCATCACACTATTAGCTTGTAGAAATTTTGGGAAGGGAAGGTGAGTGGGTCTTTGACTCTTTGTGATTGTATGCTTGTTTTTTTTTATGCTTGATGTTTTTTTATAACTCCAATAAAAATTCTGCCCCTATCTTTTTGTATTGATTGATGAAGGAAGCTTATGTTTGTCGAATACTAATCAAACTTATGCTTTAATCATCCTTAGATGTGACATTCATCTGCAACTAAGTCTAAACATATCTTTGAAATAAAATTAGAAGTGGTCGGGAATTATAAAACACTCTGGTTGTTTCCTAATACAGCACATATCTCTGGTTCATCTCTATGATAACAACAACCATACTAATAATTGGTGCAACAGTGGGTCTTTGACTCTTTGTGATTGTATGCTTGCTTTTGTATTATATGCTTCGTGTTTTTGACCTTTTATTCTCAATTTTTTTAGTACATAATATGCATGCTTTTGTTTACATCAATTGATCAAATATACATAATATGCTTGTTTTTGTTTTTGATGATTGCTGTTTTTTATGCTTGTTTTTTTATAAAATTTTTAATGCTTGCTGTTTTTTTATAACTTTGAGCTTGATGATGCTTGCTTGACTCTGATGCGATGAATTTTGCTTGATGATTGATGCTTGTTGCTTGATACTTTTTCTTCCCATCGAGTATGCACTCGTGTTCCTGAAAAAATTTGAAGGAAGAAAAATTGATTAATATATGAAATTTAGTGAATAAGAGACTATGAATTGATTACTTTTGTATAGCTTCATGTTAATATTGATATAAGATATTTAATAGTCCATACTACATAGTCGTCGTCTTTCGTCTTCTTCGTGTTGTACGTCATTTAAATGAATACAAGAAGTATGAGTTCAACTGGTTATTGAATACAGGAAGTTAATGAATGATTATTGACAATGATTTTGTTTTTTTATACAAAAATATGAATATTATTATAAATATATAATATATAGAATAATTATTTAAATATTAGCTGAATCCAGCCGCTCCTACATCCCATTCTTTTTGGAAATTGCCACATCCCCCGCACTCACATCCCCGCACCCGAATCAGTGCTTCCTAGAATATTAGTGAACCTGCATATCTTACCTATCTTAAAAGCTGTCTGGTGTAGTGCTGATCGCTGTATATATGACTTTCACTAAGTTTAGAATGATCTAACCGTCTCATAGTTGCATCATTATTAGATGTCCACAACACCTAGGTAATTCATGTTGAATTATTTGAATAAAATAGTTTTAACTTCATTTATAATAAAGATGTTACTTTCAACAACAATGATGTCAACAATAAACAAGTAAATGATGGCCACTATATTTGACACACCACAAAGCTAAAGACATTAATCTGAATTACTTGATTCAAATCATAGGCTCTTTAAGAAATTTGTCAAATTATTTACGCATCAGCTTTAATATATGTTTTAAACTTACAATAATTTACCAGTTTGCAAATATTGTTCACTAAACCGTTTGGTACAAAACTTTTAGGTCGTTACAAAATTTTTAGTACAACACTGTTTACAACATCTTTAATAACAAAAAGTTTTCAATACATGTAAGGGCAAGAAGAATCATTTTTGTTGCAATATGACAAACATGTGATTAGACATCAAACCATTCTACCCCACTTATCTATTAATCTTTTAGCTACTAAAGATGCTTTAAAATTCAACATTTGACTAAGTGTTTGATTCTAACTTTATCAATACCGTTTTGACTGCAGTAAATATAGTGCACTAGAGATTATGCCAAATGCAAACTTCTCTAAAATTATTAAAGCATATTCACCATCTCTATCAAATCTGAACCCTTTTGATTTTAGCATTTAACTAGATTTTTAATTCATTAAAAATAACAAGTGCTTCATCCTTCATATGTATGACAAACTTTTAATAATCATCTATTAAAGTGATTAAATACTTCTAACCAACCATTGTCTCATCTAGTCACAAAACTGCTGAAATCACAAATATCAAAATGTACTGACTCAAGAAGTTGTGTGCTCCTAGAGACCATACTATATGGTTTTCTAGTGATCATAATCTAAGCACAAATTTCACATGTCATATTTTAATAAAATGTCATTTAGCAAAGTTGTGAGTTTTAACAAGAGCAGACAATTTAATATATAGTTCACATGTTCTAGGTTATTATGTCGTGTTCAAGGACTACACAAATTAGAACTACCATTATCAATTGCTTTGTTTGTTAAACTCAACTTACACATGCCATTGACTATATAAGCATATTATAAAATAATAATAATCGGAGTTAATGCAAAATTACTCTTACCACATTTCACAAAATCGTTTGCATTCTTCGTGCTTCTAACAATGTCTAAGTGTTCAAACACTTTTAGCGAAGAGTTCTTTCCTTTATTTCATTCTTCATCATGTTTGAAACGCTAAACGAGATAATGACCAATATGTTATTATTCAACTTTGCATACACAATACAATGAACGAGAAAAAAAACAAAATGTAACTAATGGCGTCACATCCTCCATTACGGGATGCTCTCACCTAAGTTACGGACATTTGTTACAGAATTTATACATCAATCTTTATTAGAGAAACAAATACACAATTTCACACAAACTGCAAATGGAGGGTTAGCCACTATACTTACACACAGTATAATAAGACACTTAAGAACCCTAGACATGCTAGTTATAACACGAGATTGATTATGATCAAAATTTTCAAACATGTGATTACTCCCCACATAAATTACTGATCATTAGCTCAATCCTCACATGAAAAGTATTATTAGGGATTTAAGTAGATGATACCGACACTTCACTTTAGAAGTATTTTCCAAATTCGATGGAAAACCTTGCCATGTTGAGAGGAATCCAGAATCTCCAACACATGCAATTTATAAGTAATTTTGTAATTTCTACAATCATCGTAGAAGATAGTCAATATGTAATTATTTATTTCACAATAAACTTATGTCTCAAAATAATTCCTTGAACTTTAGCACAGAGCAATAAATTCAAACTCATAAGAATAAACAATGCTTAACAAAATTTTGAACTTAAGTACTTAACAATAAAACTCAAACAAACAATTAACCAACGACTAAAATATAGATATAAATGGGGACTTATCTTCATATTTGGATTCATCCGAGCAACATTCTCATTGTCTCACTAACTCCAACAATTGCATCTACATTCATATCTCCCAACGCAATCATTATTATCATATATTTTCATAAATTTCATACCATATTGTGCTTTCCTTTTCCAACTGTTAAATTCAGAACTACTAAATCCCTCTAGTTTAGGAACTCGCACGGACGATCTTGTTTTTTCCGAAAATAAAGTATCTTATTTTGAACAATTACTAACGTAATTTTAGTAAAATGAGAGATTTTTCTGTAAAACTGCGTAATAAACAATTAAAACAGAAAATAAAATTAAAAGAATAAGCACGAATCTTAAAGTTAAGATTGGGCCGAATCTTGATAACGATCAAGGTGAATGCAGGTTGGACCCAGCATGTGAGCGGTTTGATCCAGCTGTCAGCATGTCAGGTTCGATAGCTTGTGGGTCAAGTCTGCTTCGGGTTTGGCTTGGATCCAGCAAGCAAGCTCACACAGAGCGGGTCGAGTTGGTTGCTTGAGGGTCGGGTCCACTCAGTTTTGCGGGTTTAGTTTAACAAACAAACCAAATAGCAATAGATCCAAACAACAAACACAAATCCACCCAACACCAAATCCAAACAGTCTAACTCCAAATCAAAAAACACAACCCCAAACAATCACCTAACACCAAATCCTACACCACATCAAATCAAACAAAAACAGAAAAGGGGGATTTTTTTGATGTGGAGGCGGGGCATGGAAGCTGCAGCGGCAGGTGACTTGGCTGCAGTGGTGGCAAGCAACGGTGGCGGCGCCGACAATCACAATGCCGTACAGCGGCGGCAGCCATGGTGCCGGGCACTGGCGACGACGGTGAGATCTGGACGAACGGAGATCTCGACGATGAGTTTCCACGATCTTTTCTTTTCTTAATTTCACAAATAAATTAATGTAGTCAATATGTCAAGATTGTTGATAATTATGAGACAATAAGAAAACAGAAATTAGGGTTATGGTTTAATATCTCTACCGTTGAAGCCTGATTATCAGAACTGGAATAATCCCAGGTACTACCCCACTGTAGACCAGTAAATATGTGATAAGACTGGATTTTGGATACTGGACTCTTGGCTCACTCAACCCGGTCCAATAACTTATAGATAACACGTGTAACTCATGTGTTGTCCTATACAATATTATACACAATAATATTATATATATATTGAGAATATGCCTATATATCCAACACATCTCGGATGCCTTTCTATTGTCGAACTAGGTCTGTCTAGATTCTGCACAAATAATGAGAAACAATTATCAATGTCTAAGCTTATCAATTTTTTTTATTATCAATGACTATTATTTATTCATCATTCTTTTTTGCCATTGCCTCTTGGCATCACGACTCTGTTTTTAGGAGCTGCCGCCAAACCATAATGTTGATGAAAGAAAGACGGAAAAAGTTCATCCATTGCAAAGTCATTCACAATCCTTATCAACCCAGATTCCCGGGTTAGCCCAAGAGTTCGACTATAGTCAAATGCCAACAACATCAATCGAGAGACAACCGTATTGGTGCAGTCTCTGTCAGGTACCCTGTATGAGTAAGTTCAATTATAAGAGCCACTGCCGAGGGACAAGCCACAAGTCTAAACAAGCACAGATTCGAGCAACCTCATCAAGCCACTTTCTAATCAGCCGACTTTGGTGTAATGTCTGTGCGGTGCAATGTTCGAGTCAGATCGACTATGAGCAACACTGTCAAGGGAAAAGTCACATGTATCTACAAGGTCAGGCATCCTCATCAGGCCCGCAAACTTCCCAATTTTGGTGTAGTCTCTGTCAGGTTCAGTGCCCATGTCAATTAAACTATGAGCAACACTTTCGAGGGAAGAAGCATATTGAACGTCAAGTTGAGCTTGGTTTGAGAGCTGTTGGTCCTCCAAATTGAAGAAAGCTGAACTATGAGCAACAGCTGTCGGCTTTTCTGAAGGTGGGATTACGGGACATGAATGGAGTAGATTGTTGTAGCTTGCTGGAGATAAGGAATCACTTGATACTGTTTATCAAACTGTACCTGAATGATTGTTGAGACCTGATTATAGGATTTAGTCCAATTCAAACATTCTAATTTCTGTCCTACATGTGTAAATACATGCCAATTACCTTCTGTGTGATAGTTGTCTTGATATCTTATCTTATATTATGAGGCAACCTTTCATCGTGCTATTATAACTACAATTGGTTGGACATTAGCTAGCTATCGATCACAACCATCCATCTATTTATCATATCAAATCATAACCTTCAATTTGAAATAAAAAATTCCTATCAATTTTTTAAAGATTTGAAATACGTTTAATTTAAATATTAAGAAGGCTTTACAAATTCTTAAGAAGATTTCTTGCATTTATCTACAAGAAATCATGTAACATAATTATGTATTGATGTGCATTTCACATGCATTTATGCTAGTGTATATAAGTACTAGTGTATTCTTGTGCAATGTTGTACAAACCTTTCAAAATGAATTTTTTATATATATAAAAAATGCTACAATTATTTTCGAACATATAAATATTATAAACTATCAGTGTTTTTTCATACTTCAACATGCACAAAAATTATTATCATAAAAACAAACAGACAATTTTAATCACAATATTTGATTATGTGGTTTTTGCTAAAAGAAAAAAAGGAAATATATGAACAATAAAATTTCTCATATACACAAAAATACAGCTGGTAGCAATCAATCCAAAAACACATCTTAGTCATATTGAAAAAGTTGACATCCTGAAGGGTCGATAAATGATTCTAACCAAGCACTAAGAATCTCATTGTCATAGTTGAATTCTGAAACCAAAACAATGTATTAGAAATATTTCAAGAACTTTTTTTTTACAGAGAAATCAGAAGAACATCATTCAGATACTGTATACAACGAAAAATGAACTTTCATGCCCTCGTCTACCTATTCAATCTTCACCCAATTCATAATGATTAATGTGTATGTATATGCCAAAAGTAGCTTTTCCCAATGATTTAAGCATTTGCCCTCAAATATTACTGCAAATAAACTAAAATTACAAAAAAGAAGTTAACAAATAACATCTGAAATATTGATGTTCAAAAAGAAGAAAATCATGATGTTGGAAAACCTTATAATTAAGAGACAATTGTGCTGTGAGCATAATGGTGTTTAAAAAAAACAAAAAAAAAAGGAACAAGGAGCAGCAGGGAGGGTCAGGATGAAGGATAGAGGAGGAGGTAGTTTTAAAGAGGGATGAGAGAGAAATAGAGTAGGAGTTAAGGACCCAGAAATTAAAGGGAGACATTTTAATTTGTTATTTCCTTTTTAGTTTTTTCTCAATCGAAATTCAAATTTCAAACTCATAATTTGAGTAGGAACCCCTTTTTTTGTCATCTTCTTTCTTTATTTCAAAATAGATAAATGAGAGAGGGGGTAGAACTTTTTTGCTTAATATAAAGTATAAAGTATAATATAATGTGGGTTAGGCATAGGGGTGGACATGGGTCTAGGTTTGCACAAAAGCATGTGGGTCAACACAATTTGTAGTGGTGCATGAGCTAGGAGAGAGAGAGAGAGAACGGGATCTGATCTCAGCCATTCGATCTGAATCAAACCAGATCGGATGGCTGTTAGCTCCAGCTCCCGATAAGGAGCCCAGCTTCCCAGCTCTTAATAGACTTACTCTATATGTATGTATGTATGTATATATATATATATATATATATATATATATATATATATATATATATATATATATATATATATATCTTCTATTGCGTACTCACCTCCGTGTGCACTCGGCCTTTTGGTCATCGTATCGATGATTTGAACCGTTCATAAACACATATTGGCGTAAGCCGCATTTTGCAAAAATGATTTAGAAAACAAACTGCAAAACGCTTTTCCCAAAATCAGTGTCCATGATGGGTAGGATTCAACAACCCTCTCTCCCAATTTTTTAAACCGAAGTAGCAATCTCAAGGAAATGCCTCAATGATCATTGTTGGATTGACAAATAACGATGGAGCTCTAGGAGAGTGGAAAAAAAAAAAATTGCATTGGGACTATAACAAAAAAAAGTATAGTCTGGATTGCCACTATGAATGCGAACAAGCATTGGTGCATTCTCTCTAATACACAAGGCATTTTGCCATTTTTTGAATTGCACGAAATCAGTGACAACTAACCTAATAAAATATTGTCATCATATATCTAAGAACCATAAAAGAACAAATACTCAACATGTGTTTGAATTCTCTCTGGATCCACATTTGAGGCATCACCTTGAATATTAACATAATGCAAACATTTGAGGCAACACCTTGAATACACAACATAGTTTCATTTGAGGCATCAGAAAATACAGCCAAGAACAAAAAAATTCAAGCATCAGTCACTAGGGCTAGCTACATGTTAATGTCATGCCAACTAGTCCAAATGCATAAATAATCAAGCATTAACCAAGCCAACCCGTTCAAATACCATTGCAATACCATATATATAGGGAAACTCTTCAGAAATAAGCAAGGGACTCCATAGCAAATATTAGACAAAGAGTAGAAATAAGCATCAATGAGTATCAATTTTCAATAAGTAACTGTCATCATTGCCTACACCCACACACACAAAAGTTACTGACCAATTTCGTAAATAGATCCCAAAGTATAAAATACTTCCCTCATAGATGACAGTACTGAGGCCGTAGAAGGAGCCACATCGGGGTGATTTCGAATAGCGTTTCCATTTGGTGAAGGGGAATCAGAGCTAGGGTTTCGTCGAGGTCGCAGTTTGGAGGATTGGGAGCTAGGGTTTCGTCGATGAGGAGAGGAGCTTCATCGGTGAAGATAAGAGCTTCAATGAGGAGCGGAGCTGGGGGAATCTGAGCTAGGGTTTCGTCGAGGTCGCGGTTTGGAGGATTTGGACCAAGGGTTTCGTCGATGAGGAGAGGAGCTTCGTCGGTGAAGAGAGGAGTGGCGCTTCGTCGATGAGGAGAGGAGCAACGATTAGGAGGGGATTATTCAGATTTGAAGTAGGGTTTCAATTTCGATTTGGGTTCGCGTTGAGATGGGGAGGTTTTTTCAGAGTCGATTTTGGGGAAACGATGAGAAGGAGAGAGAATAGGGGAGAAGGGGTATTGCTTAATAGGGTAGGAAAATTACAAAAATAGCCTTGGACGAAAGTGAGAAAAGCATAGTTGATCTGAGCCATTAGATGGTGATCATGATCAAGCGCTAGATCCAACGACTGGCAAGGAGTGCACATGGCTATGTGCACTAGGCTAGTGCACAACCGAAGCTTATATATATATATGATATGGCTAAAAATAGGATTAAATCGGGACCGTTCACATCGGACACGAATCTTAAAGCTCAGGGATAAAACGGTAATTTCACCTACAAACGGGTCTGAAATGGGAACTGAGTCTTTATTCAAAGCCCAATAACCCATGAACGGATCCACGTCAACTGGGTATGGGTTCCAATCCGCTGCACACCCGATCCAGCAAGATACAATCAAGGTCCCTGATTAGATCTTAATCAACGGCCCTGATTTACATCTATCTTTTCACTGGGAATTAGGGATTCAATTCCTTATCTGATTACTAGGAGAATATTCCTTATCTAATCACGGGGATTACATTCCTAATCCAGTCCCAAAGACGCCTATAAATACCCCCCATCCATCTCTATTGCGAGGTAATGAGTATTTTCTCAATTTACGCTCTTTCTTAATCATTTCTGATTACTGACTTGAGCGTCGGAGGGTGCGTCGCCGGGATCAACCCCGGTGTCTCGCACTTTTTGCAGGTTAACGGCGGGAGTCAACGGTCAATCTCCGGCGGAACAGGTTAGAGGTTTGCTATTAAGGTTTTTCACGAATCCACAAATACTATCTGTTTACCCCCACACCAGATTTAGCGGTAACAATATATATATATATATATATATATATATATATATATATATATATAGGAGAAGGTTCGGGTGAGAACCATGTCCTGGGGTGAGAACTTAAGGGCCTATCCCAGCCATTCATCTGTGTAATCTTAACGGTCAAGATTTTTTAAAATTAAACAATAAGATTAATTAATTTTTGCATTAAGATGTCAATCCCTTTAATTAAGGGATGGGGACCGCGTAATAAAAGGAATGAAAGATCACAGATTATTAGGCAACATATATTGTATTTTTTATTTTATTTAAAAGGAATGTAGATCACAGATTATTAGGCAACATATATTGCCTTTTTTATTTTATTTTCAGCCGAACCACAATCTTCATCAGGATGAACAACAATTGTTGCTACGTACAATGTTGCTAAATATGAAATTTTTGTTGCTACGTACAATGCAGTTAGTTGCTATTCAAAAAACATTCAGTTGCTATATGGAAACTGACAGCATGTACAACATAAGTTTGCAAATTGATAAACAAACAATATATATATATATATATATATATATATATATATATATATATATATATATATATATATTCCTGCTAAAATATGCACTAGTTGTATCTACTTACAATACAGTCAGTTGCTATATAGTGAACGAATTGGTGAAGGAACGAATTGGTGAACTGACAGCATGTACAACATAAGTTTGCAAATTGATAAACAAACAATATATATATATATATTCCTCCTAAAATATACACTAGTTGTATCTACTTACAATACAGTCAGTTGCTATATAGTGAACGAATTGGTGAAGGAACGAATTGGTGATGATTCTGCAGTTGCTATTAATTTGGGATACAAAATCTTCTCCAATATTTTACGGGAATAAATTATTTCTCTCTCCAGTTTGACTAAATTTTCCTTAACCGTCACACACAAAAAACGGCAATTTATAATTATTCCTTTTATTTCGCGACCAACATCCCTTAATTAAAGGGATTCCCATCTTAATGCAAATATTAATTAATCTTATTGTTTAATTGAAAAAAATCTTGACCGTTAAGATTAAGCAGATGAGTGGTTGGGAGAGGCCCTTAGGTTCTCACCCCAGGATTGGTTCTCACCCAAAGCGACCCCTATATATATATATATATATATATATATATATATATATATTGTTACCGCTAAATCTGGTGTGGGGGCAAACCGATAGTATTTGTGGATTCTTGGGAAAACTGAATAATCAAACCTTAACCTTTTCCGCTGGAGTTTGACCGTTGACTCCCGCCGTTCACCTGCAAAAAGTGCGAGACACCGGGGTTGATCCCGGCGACGCATCCTCCGACGCTCAAGTCAGTAATCAGAGAAGATTATGAAAGAGCGTAAATTGGCAAAAGATTGATTACCTCTTAATGGTGGTGGATGGGGGGTATTTATAGCCGCCTTAGGGATCAGATTAGGAATGTAATCCCTAATTCCCAGTGAAAGGATAGGTATGAATCAGTGCCGTTGATTAGGATTAATCAAAAACCCTAATTCTATCCTGCTGGACCGGGTTCGTTTCGGGTTTGAACCTGTAGCGCCTCGAATTTCTAAATACGAAACTTTAGAAAATACGTGGCACTTTCCCAGCGATCCACTTCAATGTAACAATATGCATAGACCAAAAACTTAAGTCATTTTATTCCAAATCTTTATTACAATAATCTTTTACAAATGCAGCGGAAATACAAAACACCTTAAAACACATTTAACTATTACAACCCTTTCTCTTTACAAAATTACCCAAGGCTCTATTATATCACTCATGAAATCCAAAGCTAACCCAAGCATCCAAGCTCCCAACTCTAAGCAGCTACCTGTGACACATGAGGCTAGAGTTGAACCCTAACCCCCAAACTAACGGGGTCAGCCATAAATGGTGTGAGTGATATAAACAACAAACATAAATAAACAATAAACATAAATTCTCGAACAACATGTACTGAACAAAAATACATAAACTGAACATGTAATGTGAAACAAGAAATGATAGGCCAGTACAAGCGTGAAGTCAAGTCGAGAAACAATACTAACGATCAAGTATCCATCAATCAATCACTCTCAAAATAGTACAGTTCACTGTACGGTACAGTCGACTGTCTTAGGAACCAGTCGACTGATCAGAACCAACAATAATCCTCACGTCTCTGAACATGCCCAATTGTCAATAAATCTCAGTACCACGATGTATGTTCAACAATCGATCACCCATAATGTCATAGATCAGATACCCATGTATCCATCCACAAAAACTAAAGATAGTATAGATCGAATACATACCCGGTATGCAATCACTAATAGTGACTCTTACACCGACGAACATATTCATCTACAAACAAACTAAAGATGGTATAGATAGAATACATACCCGGCATGCAATCACCCATAGTGACTCTTACACCGACGAACATATTCATCTACAAACAAACTAAAGAGGGTATAGATAGAATACATACCCGGCATGCAATCACCCATAGTGACTCTTACACCGACGAACATATTCATCTACAAACAAACTAAAGATGGTATAGATAGAATACATACCCGGCATGCAATCACACATAGTGACTCTTACACCGACGAACATATTCATCTACAAACAAACTAAAGATGGTATAGATAGAATACATACCCGGCATGCAATCACACATAGTGACTCTTACACCGACGAACATATTCATCTACAAACGAACTAAAGATAACAAGAACACTCAAGATCATGAAAAACTAATCAGCTCCAGTCGAATTATGTTATAGTAAGTCGACTGCCCCGAGAACCAATATCCAAGATTATAACAAGTGCAGTAAGTCAACTCAAGAAAACCATCAGTCGACTTACCCGAGACAATTATCAACAATTCTCAAGAAACGTTCCAAGTGCTAACAGTATAAGATGACTTATAAAAACATAAGTTGACTTATCAACAATATAAGATGACTTATAAAGATCATAAGTAGACTTATCAAAAGTATAAGATGACTTATAAAGATCATAAGTAGACTTATCAAAAGTATAAGATGACTTATAAAGATCATAAGTAGACTTATCAAAAGTATAAGATGACTTATAAAGATCATAAGTAGACTTATAAAGATCATAAGTAGACTTATCAAAAGTATAAGATGACTTATAAAGATCATAAGTAGACTTATCAAAACATAAGTCGACTTAAAAGGGGACATAAGTCGACTTATAAGAACATAAGTCGACTTATAAAAACATAAGTCGACTTACCCGAGAGAAATTCTACGATAACTTTGAAAAATAAATTCTAAGTGTACCAGTCGACTGAGAAGGGTCTAAGTTGACTGTCCAGAACGGATTTTCGAGAAAAACTAAGGATACAGCAGCTGGGGTCGTACCAATCGACTGATACATAGTCCCAGTCGACTGTCGGCCTACAGATCTCACAAATTAGGTCTGTAATCAATACTCAATACTGGAGTTTATCACAATACCAAATCCCTTCCTCAACTCGAATCTGATCCAATTCGTAATAACAAGGTCCAGAGATTCCTCCATCCAATTTCTTATCTTCAATAATCATAAATCAAACTTCAACATGTTTCCAGCAATCAAGAATTGTCAATCGAGATCTACTAATCTTTCATGGATTTCACATGCATAATACGAATAACGACTATTGCATCGATCACATACAAGATACGGATACATCAAACAAAACAGCACACCATCATACACTCTAACAAAACTAAGTTCATATCACTCACTTTTAGAAGCAAGAAGATCCACAAAAAGCCTTCCTTTGCTAGATCCAAACTCCTTCTTGCGAGATCCAAAATCCTCTTTTATCACCAAGAAAAATAATAGTATGAGATCTGAGTTGTGCAGCGAATGACGGCTGCAAACTCCCTTATATAGGCCGGGATCAAGTATTAGGGTTTAGGAATACATTTGCAAAACCATCCCTCCAAAATACAATTATATCTTCTCTTGGAAATTCATCTAAAATTAGGATTTATATGAAAATATACTTCTAAATCTTAACCAATACCGTTCAAAACGTCCAGAATACCAATTTTGCATTTTAGCCCTTAAAAAAGTCAATTTTGCAAATAAGTCCTTCTTTTCTCAAAAATTGCAATTAGATCAAATTAATTTCAGAAAAATCTGGAAAAATACTACATAATTCCAAAATAATAAATAATGATTTTTCATAAAGAAATCTTAATTTTTCAAACATCTCAAAAGTCGTTTGCACGTGTTTTGCACGTGTACAAAAGATAAATCTTCTAGGAAAATATCAATTAAATCCTCAAAACTCATTTAAATTCATTTTCAAATAATTAAAATAATATTTGAAAATACGGGGTTCTACAGAACCCGTACCCAGTTGAGGTGGATCCGTTTGCGGGTTACTGGGCTTGTGGAAAGAAGACCCAATACCCACTTCAGACCTGTTTGTACGTGAAATTACCGTTTTACCCCTTAGCTTTAAGATTTGCGCCCGATTTGGACGGTTCCGATTTAACCTTATTTTTAGCCATATCACGAGCCCCCCACTCCCGAAGACTGAGTTTGATCAGCCTTTGAGGAGTAGTTATACTGTTTTAATGGCGTACAGGGTTGTATCGGAGTCCAAATAAGGGACGTTGAATCTTTGTATGAGGTATTGTGGTGAGTTTCTGAGTTAGTTGCGCGCTTCAGGTTGTTCCTGAGCTCTCCTGGACTTTCGGTGATTTTTCTTAATTTTTATCTATTTTTCGGATCACTTATTTAATTTTGCGAAGTGCTGATTCATTGTTCGGGGGTCTTAATTGACTCTTCTAAGCCATAATTATTTACCAAGGGGCTCAAAAATATTTCTCCGAATTTATAATTATTTTTCAGAATTTTTAATTAATTTTCCCACATTTTTAATCATTTTTTCGTAATTTTTAAATAAATAAATCGATTTTAATAAATAAAAATTAATTTTTAATACCGAATTACGACGTGGCGAGATCTGGGCCGCCCATCTCGCGTTGAGTCGAATTTCTGAAAGATCGGACGACTAGAGTTGCTCGGCAGACTTTTTTCCGTATAAGCAGCTCGGATAGCTAGTTGCTCGGAATCCGAGCGGAGTAGCTCGGCGTTATTTCCTTTGCGTGAGCAGCTCGGATCGCCAGTCGCTCAGATCGGAATTCTGAGCGACGTGGAGCGATCTGGGCCGTTGGATCACGGTGCAGATCTCGAAGGTAGGCACAGTTCTCGAGAAAACACTATCTTGTCGTTTTGTGGGCGTGGCACGATCTGAGTCGTTCATCATTTTTGGCACGATTTTCGCAACGATCCGACGGCTGGGGTTGCTCGGTTGCATTTTTCTTCAAATGTGCAACTCGGATTGCCACTTGCTTGGATCCCCAGCGACATAACTCCGTTCTTCTCCTGTACTGCGAGCAGCTCAGAATACCGGTCGGTCGGACTGGCATCCCGAGTTACTTTCTCTGCTCGGATTGCTTGTTGCTCGGATTTCGGTTCTGAGGAACGTGGAGTGATCTAAGTCGTTGGATTACGGCGCAGATCTCGAGGGTAGGCTCAGTTCTCGAGAAAATGCTATCTTGTCGTTTTGTGCGCGTGGCACGATCTGAGCCGTCTGATCGAGATCTTGCACGAATTTTGGGGAGAAAGTCATTTTTCTCCAATTCGCAGCTCGAATTGGCAGTTGCTCGGTTTCCGAGTTACTTTCTCGTGTGAGTAGCTCGGATCGCTTGTCGCTCGGATTTTGGTTCCGAGGGACGTGGAGCGATCTGAGCCGTTCATTTCGGCACGAATCTCGAGGGTAGGCTCAGTTCCCAAGAAAATGTTATCTTGTCGTTTTGTGGGCGTGGCACGATCTGAGCCGTCTGATCGAGATTTTGCACGAATCTTGGGGAGAAAGTTGTTTTCCTCCAATTCGCAGCTCGAATGGGCAGTTGCTCGGAGACCGAGCAACGTGGGCCGATCTGAGTGCTTCTTGGTTGCTAAGCAGAGTGCATCGGTGACTTGGGACTTGAGGCATGGCCGAGCGGTACGACTTCTATCGAACCGTCGTTACTCTTGTGAACGGTCGCCGCTCTTCGCCACTTAGTCGTTTGGGCTTCTTTAACGTCTTGAGGGGAGGCCCAAGAGTTGTGACTTTACGTTACAAAGCCCAAGAGACGTTTCTTTTACTATAAGTTTTCACCCTTCTCACTCTTTACCTCATTCTTCACTTTCATTTCTTACTTTCACTTTTACTCTTTACTAAAGAAGTTTTCGCTCTCGGGTGGCGCTACTAGCTGTCGCGGCAAGGCGATTCTAGATTCCGGCGATCTTTTCTGGCCATTCACGTCACTTCAAGGTTAGTCTCTCCCCTTATCCTTAGAAAAATGGTTAAGATTTCTTCTGAGGATGAGACCCCCACCTCGGACCAAGACATCGGCCGAGCGGTGACGGTTAGGCCGAGCAAGGGGAAGGAGGTTGCTGAGCCGGTAGGGATGATGACGGTTAGGCCGAGCAAGGGGAAGGAGGTTGCCAAGCCGACCGGGGTGACGACGATAGTCGAGAACCCGAAGACAGCAGGGGAGTTGGGTCGGCACCCATCAGTTCTGTCTAGTGTGGGAGGGGTACGGAGTTATCCTGAAGATATCCTGGAGAAGGTGACGCAGGGTACGGCTCCGTCATACGAGGAGAATGATCCGAGGGACACTTCCGAAGTGGTCGGGACCTGGTGGAAACGGCCCTAGTAAGTCCATCCCCCACATTGCGAAAGGGTTCGGGCTTGATAGGGAGGTGAGTTGTGCTTGGGGTAGGCGACGAATGTTGGACTACTTTTGACAAGAGCTGCATTACCGGACATGCTGTTCGGCGTCTTTTAGGAGGGTAGGCCAGAAGTATCCATAATTCAACACCTTCCTTGCGAGGGATCTTGACCCCGAATGTGCTCCGCCTATGCCTTCGTGAAGCTCTTACAAGGCATATGTGGCTTGTTCCGGGGAGAGACACCTCAAGTAGAGTCTGCCGTCCACTTGCCTGAAGGAGCGTTTGTACAAGACCCCCTCAACAAGGGTGTACCACTCCGCTCTGGTTCTAACTCGACGAGCTTCCTTGGGGTCTTCGGGGAGGAGCCCTTCCCTTAGGAATTCTATTAGAGGTTTCATCCAATTGTCTTGAAGTTGGACGGGCAGCGACTCCATCGAGTCGGGAGTTTCTTCTTCTATGCTCGGTCTCATGAGCACTTCAATCAGGATGGTCTACTCGAGACCTTGAAGGGAGGATGAGGCCAACTTGGAGAGGGTATCCGCTTGGGAATTTTTTTCTCTGGGGATCCGTTGAATGAGCGCCTCTTCAAATGAAGCCATGAGATTTTGGACCTTGGCTAGGTACTTAGCCATTCGGTCATCTCGTGCCTCATATTCGCCTAAAACTTGGTTCACGACCAGCTAAGAGTCACTAAATATCCGGAGACGTTGTGCCACTGCCTTGCGAGCCATTCCGAGACCGGCTATAAGGGCTTCATACTCCGCTTCATTGTTGGAGGCCTTGAAGTTGATGCGGAGGGAGTATCGAAGAACGAAGTCATCTGGGCCTGCCAGAATGACCCCGGCTCCGCTCCCTTCGATACAAGAGGATCCATCTACATATACTGTCCAAATAGGAGGCCCGTTTGCTGCCTGACTGACCTCGGGAATGGTGCTCTCAACAATGAATTCGGCTAAGGCCTGAGCCTTGATTGCGGTCCGAGGCTGGTATGATATGTCATGCTGGCTCAGCTCGATCGACCACTTCATGAGGCGGCCGGAGGTCTCTGGCTTATGAAGGACTTGCTTCAGCGGTTGTTCGGTAAGAACGACCACCGAGTGGGACTGAAAATATGGGCGAAGCTTCCTAGCTGCCATGACCAAGGCGTATGCCATCTTCTCTAACCTTGGGTAGCGGAGCTCCGCATCCCGGAGTACTTTGCTCACATAATAGATGGGCTTCTGAGTCCTGTCTTCTTCCCTCACCAGGACAGTGCTGAGGGTTTGTTCGGAGGCAGCTAAGTAGAGGTAGAGTGTTTCCCCGGGGATATGCTTGCTGAGGAGAGGGGGGTTGACTAGATAGGCTTTAAGCTGGTCGAATGATTCTTGCTGTTGTTGGCCCCATTTGAAGCCCTTAGCCCCCCTGGGTGCTTTGAAGAAGAGAAGGCACTTCTCCCCTGACTTAGAAAGGAAGCGCCCTATGGCAGCGAGGGGTCCTGTCAGCTTCTATACCTCTTTCACATTTTTTGGAGGAGCCATGTCCAGTATGGCCTTGATCTTCTCGGGGTTGGCTTCGATTCCTCTTTGGATGACCATGAAGCCTAGGAACTTTCCCGACGAGACTCCGAGCTCACATTTGTTCGGGTTGAGCCTTATATCATGCTTTCTTAATACGTCGAACACCTCTTGTAGATCGGCAACATGATCGGCCCCATGGATGCTCTTAACAAGCATATCATCAACATATACTTCCATGTTTCGGCCGATCAGCTTTTGGAAAGCCTTGTTGACGAGGCGTTGATAAGTTGCACCAGCATTCTTCAGCCCGAAGGGCATTACCCTATAGCAGTAGAGCCCTTGATCGGTGACAAAGGAGGTCTTCGGGATATCCGGGGGAACATGCGGATTTGATTGTACCCGGAGAAGGCATCCATGAAGCTGAGCAGCTCATGGCCCGAAGTGGCATCGATCAGGGTATCGATACTTGGGAGAGGGAATGGATCTTTAGGACATGTTTTATTCAGGTCGGTGAAGTCGATGCATATTCTCCAACTTCCGTTGGACTTCTTTACCATAACCGCATTGGAGAGCCATTAAGGGTAGTTGACCTCTTGTATGAACCGGGCCTTAAGGAGCTTGTCCACTTCTTCCTTTATAGCTTGTTGGCGCTCAAGAGCAAACTTGCGCCTCTTCTGTTGGACCGGTTTGGACCCCGGGGCAACGCTCAGGTGGTGGACGAGGAGCTCTTCGGAGATTCCTGGCATGTCGGCAGCCGACCATGCGAAGAAGTCGCGGTTCTTTCTAATGCATTGGACTATGTCGAAGCATAGGACAGATGGGAGGGTCTTGCTGATAAAGAACTTGCGACTCGGGTCTTGCTCGGAGAAGAGCACTTCCTCCAATTCATCTACCTACTCAGACGTTGATCGGGCACTCTCTTAGGGAATCTCAAGAGTCTCGAGGGAGAGGACTGGACCCCCGGTAGAGGTCATGTAATATTTGCGGGCCATTTCTTGACTGCCTCTTACTTCCCCTACTCCTGCCCTGGTAGGGAATTTCATCTTCAGGTGATAAGCCGAAGGGACGGCCTCTAGAGCAGCTAGGCCGGGTCAGCCTAGGATTACATTATAAGCAGCGGGGACATCGACGACCATGAAATCCATCGGCTCCGTTCGGGTAGTAGGAGTCTTGCCAACGGTTACGTCGAGGGTGATTACCCCTTCAATAGTCACTGGCACTCCCGTGAACCCGGGGAGTGTGTAGCCGGCGGGCTTGAGTCTGTCCCGTGATAGCTTGAGCTCTCGGAAAGCTGAGAGGAAGTGAATGTTAACGGAGCTACCATTGTCCACAAGAATTCTCTCTACTTTAAAATTTGCCATATGGAGGTTGATCACAAGGGCGTCGCAATGGGGGGTTCGGACACCCTCAAGGTCTTCATCTGAAAAGGTGACCGGTACTCCAAGGCCTTTAGGGGGAGGTGTGGCGTGAACTGAACTGACTTCTCTTATGAAGGCCTTTCGGGAAGAGTTGGAGGTGCCTCCCATGGGGCCTCCGTGAATGAGATGCAAGATACGCTCCTCTTCGAATTGGGGAGTCTCATCGCATCATTCAGGACGCTTATTAGCCCCCCCCCCCGGGGGGGGGAGGAAGATTTGTTCGGTCTTTTCTCAAAAATTTCGCCAGCTGCCCCCTCTAGATGAGGACCTCAATTTCGTTCTTCAAGACCCGACAGTCATTGGTGTCGTGGCCATGGTCCCGGTGATAACAACACCACTTCTCTTTGTCCATCTTCTTGTCGGGGGTGTTCATCTTCGGGGCAGGAGGTATAACCCCTTCATTCTCAACCTCCATGAGAATAGTGGAATTGTAGGCGTTAAGAGAAGTGAGTTTCTCGAACCTGGGGGGAGGGCGGCGCTGGCCGCCATTGTCTTTCTGCAGCTTCTTGGCTCCCTCTTCTTCAGCTGCCTTTCTTTTGGTTCCGGAGGCAGACCCCTCAAAGTTGGGGAGATACTTAGCTTCTTCAGCCCGAATGTATTTCTCACTTCTAAGAAGGATGTCGGAGAAATTTTGCGGGGACTTCTTGGCGATGGAGGACCGAAGGCTAGAGTTGAGGACATTTGATTGGAAGGTGGCTGCAGCGACCGACTGGTCGAAGGAGGAAATAGACCTTGCTTCCGCGGTAAACCGCTTCACATAATCTCTCAGTTTTTTGCCCTTCTTCTGCCTGAGGTAGAGTAGCGAGATACTGGTCTTTTCAGTGCGGCGGCTACTCACGAAGTGGGTGACGAAGAGGGTCTCAAATTGTTCAAAGGAGAATATGGAGGATGGGGCAAGGCGAGAGTACCACCCCCGAGCCGGACCTTTGAGAGTGGCCGGGAAGGTTTTGCACAATAGAGCATCGGAAGCTTGGTGTATCAGCATTAGGGTCTTGAAGCTCTCGATGTGGTCCACGGGGTCTGACTCCCCAGAGTAAGTCTCGAACTGTAGGGGCTTGAAGCCTATAGGAACGGGCGCCTCCATGATTGTCCGAGAGAAGGGAGGTCGGCTTGGACGGAGGGTCCTTCCTCTTAGCTCTTCTTCCTTGTCCATTTGGCCGAGGCGCCTCTCCATCTCATGGAGACGACGGTAGACGGTGCCATCCCTTCGACGGTAGCCAAACGAGCCTTTGGACTCGTCTTCGTACGAAGGGGAGCGGGGACTACGACGATGGTAGCTCCGGGAGTGGCGAGGACTAGGAATGTGTTGTTGGTTGCTAGGAGCCGGGGGAGGAGTTAGGGACCGATGGCGAGGACTTTGGACCGGAGAAGGAGCGGGGACCCTTTGAGCATTTTTGTTGTTGGGTCAGAGATTGAGGGCCTGCAAGATAGTTGCTTGGAATTGCTGGAACTCGGCACGGGTGATGGGTGTGTCATCATTCCTCGGGGGTTGCCGACCTGCAGGAAAATGAGGTCTTCTCCTATGGTGCCCAGGGGATTCTCTTCGCCCTCTGCGAGGAGGGGACCTTCTGTAGTCCCGGCGATGAGGAGATCTCTCATTTGGACGTTGTTGGCGGGAGGCTCCCTCTCGGACCCGCCTTTCATCCAAACGGCGGCGAAGATCCTCTTCCTTCTGCCGATTGTTGAGGGTGTTGTAGAGGTCATCTAAGGCTCGGGGATTGTGAGATGCCATGGAATCGGTAGAGGGGTTGTGCACGGAGATGCGGTCATGTTGGAGATGTTGTTTCTGAGGATTGGGACGGGAGCCCCCCGCACCGGCGTTCTGAGGTTCGATTGGACCGGGGGGGGAGGGTTGAAAGTTCTGATGAGGAGGCTGGTCCTGCTGCGGGGCCTGGTCGGGCTGAGGAGGGAGTCCCTGCGGCTGGACTGTTTGGAGGGGGATCTCCTATTGTGGTTGAGGAGGAGTAGGTCCACGGTTGGACCCTCTGGACCTTAGTCTCTTGGGAGGCATGGCTGGAGAAGATCTTACCAATGGGAAGAGGAAGGGTTGTTATTCGTGGGTTCCCACAGACGGCGTCAATCTGTTACCGCTAAATCTGGTGTGGGGGCAAACAGATAGTATTTGTGAATTCTTGGGAAAACTGAATAATCAAACCTTAACCTTTTCCGCCGGAGTTTGACCATTGACTCCCGTCGTTCACCTGCAAAAAGTGTGAGACACCGGGGTTGATCCCTCCGACGCACCCTCCGACGCTCAAGTCAGTAATCAGAGAAGATTATGAAACAGCATAAATTGGCAAAAGATTGATTACCTCTTATTTATAGCCGCCTTAGGGATCAGATTAGGAATATAATCCCTAATTCCCAGTGAAAGGATAGGTATGAATCAGGGCCGTTGATTAGGATTAATCAGAAACCCTAATTCTATCCTGCTGGACCAGGTTCGTTTCGGATTTGAACCTGTACCCAGTTGAGGTGGATCCGTTTGCGTGTTACTGGGCTTTTGGAAAGAAGACCCAGTACAGACCTGTTTGTACGTGAAATTACCGTTTTACCCCTTAGCTTTAAGATTTGTGCCCAATTTGGACGGTTCCGATTTAACCCTATTTTTAGCCATATTATATATATATATATATATATATATATATATATATATATATATATATATATATATATATATATATATATATATAATCTCTAATATTATAATGGGAGAGTTGGGGTTGTCATTTGTCAACATACAATTCAACCCGTGCGTTGCACGTGCAGCTCCAACTCTTTAAAACGTGCAACGCATGTGCAAAATAATTTTATAATATTTTTTTAACACCAAACATACGCATATGTTACACATACAACTCAAATTCTACTTATAAATACGTGCATTGCACGTACAAATTGTAGTTTTTTCCTTCAAAATATTTTTTTCATTTACATGCAACGCACGTCCAACTCAAAAACTATTTTTTAATACGTATATCGCACGTGGAAATCCTCCAACTTATCAAAACGTGCATCGCACGTGAAAAATACTAGTATATATATATTTGAAGGGTTGCTGCTTGTAATGTAGCTTGTAACATAGATATGTCACAGAAGATATGTGATGAATAAATGGAACAAGTTATGTTAGTATCCACTCGTCATTTTGCTTGCAATTTGCTCTTGGTGAATCAAAGGATGAAAACCATGTTTATCACCCTAATTGAAGCTCGCTTTTGTTGTCGCCCACTTTATTTTCTGGTAGGATGTCATGAAAAAACACTTGAACCTCGTGAGTTATATATAACTAGTATAATGCATGTGCGATGCACGTGGAGGGGAATGAAAAGGACAAAAAAAAGAGTTTTTAACATGTATATCCCTAACAAATATGTGAATATCGCATATACCCCTCACAAATGTGTATTTTCACATTTACCCTTAACAATGTGTATCCAACCTCCTAATTATCCCTTAACTTAAAACTACTTTAAAAACATAAAAATGTATGAAATATACAGTTATGTTTAATAGATTTTTGTAAAATGACTGAAATACCCTTCCTCTACTAGTTAAGCTTATTCTTATTACTTTTTATAAACTAAACCGTCTATAAAACCGATTGAAACACATCAATCATTCTCAATTTTTCTTCAGTTTTCTTAATAAATTGACAAATTTACAGTACATCTTTATAATTTCATCTTCTTCATCATGTTTTATATCCAAATTCGACACTAATCTTGTAAGTTTCAAATACATGTAGTTTGAGGTAACTTTTAGGGGTAAATAAGAAATGAGCTCATATTGTTAGGGGCATATATGAAAATATACATTTTTGAAGGACATATATGATATTAGCATATTTGTTAGGGGTATACGTGTTAAAACCCCAAAAAAAATCTACCAACACGTGTGCTGCACGTGTTGACACACACACACCAAGAAATAAAAAAATTATTTATTTATTTGTGAACCCCAACTCTCCCATTATAATAGTTATAGATATTGTGTTAACTCAGTAATTCCCATTCTTTTCAAATTATGCCTTTTCATTAAACTTTTATGTGCAGTTGCAAAATCATATTTTTCTAAATGATTGAACGCATTTTTTACTTGCAATTGTACTTTGTTCGTTGGGATTAAATATTACAAAAATAATTATCCCCTCATTAAAATTTGTATTTTACATTTTTATTTTTATTTGGGAAAATATTGTCTTCTTTAAAATGTTTTTCCTTCATCTTTAAAAAAAAGGTAATGCTACACCTACTACCAAATCTATTAACGGCATCAGTTATAATTTTTTTTTTTTTTTTTACTTTTTATTAATTCTTTCTGTTTCCAAACAACGGCAAGAGTGCATATTGATATATAACTGATGCCGCTATCTCCAATAACGGCATCAGTCATTCGAATGCCGTTATTCAGGATAATGACATTGTTTATAAGTTTTTTTCACACTTAGAACTTTTTAAAGTTAGAAGATTCACACTTGTAAGACAAATATACTGATGCCGTTATTCCAAATAACGGCATGCAATTTTTTTTTCAAACAGATGCCGTTATTGGGAAGAACGGCATGAAAATAACCTATGCCGTTTTTTACAATAACGTTTCTTGCTGACATGTCCTAAACAAGGGCATATCGCTAATTATTTTGGGAAGTAGGGTAGACCGCTAAATATTTCCAAAAAGTGGGGCAGTACGGCAAAATTTTCATTTTTTTTTACTATCTTAGGTGGCACGCTATTAGTGGAGATTATTGTAGAGTAGGTGGTAGAAGCATCCAATAGTAGTGTGTCACCTAAGCTAGTAAAGAGAAAGGTAAGAGCATCCACAATGGCGTTTCTTATTTTTTGGCAAAATGGAAAGTATAGAAATGGAATAGATCGAAAGGTCTGCAGTGGTTGTTTGCTATATTTTGCTAAAATTTGAGTAGGATGAGACAACTTATTTCGTCCGTTAATTTTTCTTTTTTAAAGATTTAATTAATTACCGATTAACTATTAAAATATGTTAATTCAATAAATTAAATATCTCTACTATTATAATGGGAGAAGGCCTTAGTGGTATTTGTCATCAATTTTTTCTTTTTTTCATTTTGTCATTTTGAAGCCAAATGACTCATTTTGGTGAATATTATCGAAAGTTGACCAGTTTGGTAAATATTTTCGGCAGTGGATTAGTTTGGAAATTATTTTCCATTTTTTTGTCTTTTCCTTCTTCCTCCGCGTGCACGTGCGAAAGTGGACCAGTTTGGTAAATATTTTTAACAGTGGGTCAGTTTGGAAATTATTTTCCTTTTTTTAGTCTTTTTCCTTCTTCCTCCACGTGCATCGCACGTGCATGATACTAGTTAAAATATAACCTAAACCTATTTAATCACCTACTAAACCTAATTAAACCAACTAAACCTACCACTAATACTCCCCCCAAACCTGGACACATGTCCCGTCCAAGGTGGTTTTTGATTTTTTTTTTTTCTCGACGAATCTGACCCGTTGGATCGGGGGGGGGGGGGGGGGGGGGGGGGGGGGGGGGAATACAAAACCCATGGGACGAGACAGGTCCCGTCGGGGGGGGGGGGGGGGGGGGAATACAAAACCCATGGGACGAGACAGGTCCCGTCGGAGGGGTTTTTAAAAAAAAAAAATTTTGGGAAGGACGATACAACATGTATCGTCCGATCCTATTCAATATATATATATATATATATATATATATATATATATATATACGGGACGAGACAAGTTGTCTCGTCTGATTATATTAAAAAAATTAATATTGAGACGACGCATGTATATTAAAAAAAATAAAAAAAAAGGTGTAGCATCAAAATTGTGTTGCATTTGGAAAAAGAAAAATCAATCTGTTTGGTTGCTGACATAAATGGGGTATTAACTATTAATCGCAAAAAGTTTTGCTAGATGTTGAATAATTAAAAAAAGTTTTAATTAGGTTAATGATCCACAAAAATTAATGATCATGTATTATGAGCAAAGACAAAGCAAGATTACAAATTATAATAGTATTATTTTTGGGACTAAAAACAGTCATTGGTCTAATCCAAAGTGGGACCCAACCACCAGACACGAACCCAAAAGTACTACTGTCAGCTGTAACCCCAAGAAAAAAAAAGGATTGCGCTGAGTATACTTTTTGGCGCTCGCATGGTCCCGCGACCTTATTAAAATCCTCACTTTGTTCCCAACTTCCTTTTCATCCTCTCTCGCTCTCTAGAATTCGATCGAAATTCGAAATGGAGATGGACTTGTACCTCACCGTCGTCATCTCCATCATCCTCGCCATCCTCATCGGAATCATCTTCTCCGGCCTCAACGCAGATGCCGATCGCGGCCTCGAACGGTCAAAAACTCGCACCGACGAAGTCAAAGGTACTGTTAACCCTCTGACCAATCTTGATCGTAATAATCAAGAAAAGAATCCGAAATTCGAAGTTGAAATTATTGATCTTTCTAAACAAGAAGAAAAAGGAATGAAAGAAAAAATTGATGATGATGTTGGTAAAGGAGAAGACGAAGAAGAAATGAAGCGAGTTAGGGACAGCGATTTTGATGGCGTGGAGAAGATAATTTCGGAGAGCTTGGTCGAGAATGTGAGAGGAAGTGGACATCTTGAGGATGAATGTAGAGAGAGTGAGGTTGGATCGAGTGAAGGGGAAGTTTGTGGGAGTTCGATTGAGAAGGAGAAGGGCTTTGAGAGAGGAAGTGAGTGTGTTGTCAAAAAGGCAGGGAAAGTTAAAGAAGATGAATGTGGACTGAGTGTATCGAAAGAAGTTGTTGAGGATGAAGGGGAGAAGCTGGATGAATGGGAAGGGATCGAGCGGACTGAAGTGGAGGAGAAATTTAGGGTGGCGGCGGCTTATGTTGGTGGTGAGGGTGGTGAGTTTGTGTTACCGAGTCTTAGTGGTGATGAACAAATGCAATTGTATGGGCTTCATAAGGTGGCAACTGAGGGGCCTTGTTATGAAGTGCAACCGATGGCATTGAATGTCTCCGCGAGGGCTAGATGGTATGCTTCGTTGTCTTTACCTTATATGGATTTTTATGGGCTATGATGAATTGTTCGTGTTGCATGTGCTCAGGGCCGGCCCTGAGTTCCGGGGGCCCTAGGCGAACTTCCGGAATGGGGGCCCCTAACAGCATATATATTTTTTTACGCGCAAAATACGTGCCTATATTTAGAAGGGAAGTTCAAATTTGGGGCCCCTAAAATCGCAAAATCTCCGGGGGCCTAAGGCGGCCGCCTTACCGCCTCTGGGGTGGGGCCGGCCCTGTATGTGCTCTGCCTATGTTTAGTTTATGTTGATGATTATTTGCTCTAATAGGGATTATCCGATTATATTCCTTTATGCAAAGATTGGTAGGGTTAGGAATATGTGTGGATGGTTGCTGGAAAAAAAACCTGTAATAAGAACTTATCTGATAGGGATCGCCTATGTTGGTCATGGAAAAACACTGAGAACTTTTCCTAGCAAACAACCTTCTCTGATAAAATATATTTTCCAAAGAGCATTTTTTAACATTAGCCTTTTTGTGTAGTCAGATTCTCTTGATAAACATGTATGGGCACTAATGCTAATGAAAATGGTTGATTAGTTACTGAAAACATGTAGAAGCACATAACTGAGATTGTAATACTAGTGGAAGAAGGCTCAGATAAATATCTTATTGAAGAAAACGGAAGGTACAAAATCGAGTTCAGTTTATCTTTTGAGAGGACTCGGAGAAAAAAACTGGCCAATCAATTTTTTTGATGAGATTTCTTTAGGTTATTGTGTCACACCGTGTCACGAGAAATCCTGAAATCCCTGATAATTTGCAATTTGGAATGCAAGTTCCATGTTATGGGAAATTAACAGGCTGAAACCAGTGCTCCACAATTTTTGCTACTCACTGAAAGCAGGACAAGTATAAGTTTTTTGGAACTATTCTTTTTGAGAGTTGAAAGATGATCCAAATTTTTTGCAACTTGTCTAAAATTTGTTTTGATATTTTAACTATAGTAAAAATTGGTGTGGAGACATTCATTTGTTTTGATATTTTTAACAATAGTAAAATTAAAACGCGGGGGAATACCCACCGTTTTATGCTATAAAAAAAAATAGTAAAATTGGTGTGGTGGAATACGCCATAGTACATAGTCAAACATTATTAAATACTAGTAATTTACACGTGTGATGCACATCTTTATAAATATATTTTTTATATAAAAAAAATTGATGTTGTCTGCCTAAGACCTCCGTTATATTAGTTATGCATGTGCATTGCACGTGTTTGTTTGTTTACAAATGTAGTTTGTTTGGTGACAAACTCTCTTATTTTAGATCAATAGTGAGTCACATTAATTGTTTGCACTTTGTAGTTTGTACAGTCCTAGTCACAGGGTAAACAAAAATCATTCCATATCAAGATTAATGTATTTCATTCCAATAAAGAGATTTGAACCAGCCTACTCCTGCCTACAATGTTCTGGGATGACGATTCACAAACCCTTAATTTTCCGCACGCATACTGGCAACTTTGGTGTCTTCTCTTTGCAATGGGTTCCTTCAGGGTCTATGTTTTGGTTTCTTATCTTTATTTGATTTAGCATATGTACTAGAAGAATTTAGTTTTAATGTTTGTTGAGTTCCTAATTGACTCTCCATGCACAACATGCTAAACTGATAAACTTCTTCATTCTTAGTCCATTTGCCTTTTATTTTCTTCTTCTTATGACTCCCGCCATCTTGAGCCTACCTGTGGAAGATAACTTGCTTTATTGATGAATCAATCAATCATGCATAATAATATAATCTTGCGCTTGCTATTAATAAAACAACCCGCTATCACTATAAGGATTGCCTTTAAGAACAAATGCAATTCACTTGGGTCGCTAGGTTTACTAAGGCATTGTTGGGGTTTTAGTAGATTCCGGTTGTAGGTTGATTGCTAGTTATAATAACAGACCAGAGAAGTGCAATGTGAATGATGCAGACAATGATTGCATTGTTTAAGGCATGCTTGGCAAAGATTGGGGAGCATGAATCCTGATGTGGCTATGGAGCAGTATATCAATCTTCTCTCTGAGAAAGTTTCTGGATGGATGGAAGATAAACTCAAGGCATGTCCGCTGCAAAGACAGTCTAGTAATTTTTATTTGCATAGTCATTGTTAGGTGAAACCGTGAAAATATGATCTAATTTCATATCAATGTTTAGGGGGGCGCTGAAAAGCATACACCAATTGAACTAGAGGCTGCATTATCGAGAGCAAGGCCATCTGTTTTTTGTTCGAATATACACAATCAACTGAATGCTGAAAACGAAAGGTAGTCTTTAAACTGTCATTTTAAGTTCATTATATATCTCAGGCTGCTTACTCTTGTATCAGCAGTAGTTTTTCTTATCTAGGATTATAATTAAATGCATTACAGGAAAATAGAAGGGCCTTCTTACAAAGACGAGGAGATTGAAGCTGTTGTTTAAAACAGGCAAAGGTACGACTCGCCGTATTAGTTTTCTTTGTGCTTTTTTAAGTTGATAAGAGGATCTAATGCTGATTTCGTACCCAAAAAAAAGTTCATTAACAGATGTCACATAACATCAACTTGTAAAGTCAAGGAATCTCTTTTGCTGCTATTTAAAGTTTGTTTTGATAATTTTCCAAAGAAAGTGATAAATTAACTGTTGTAATCTTGATTATTGTCGGGTATGTCAGCGACCTATTGAAAGGTGTGAACAATTGTAGAATCTAAAACAGAAGTAATTATCTCCTTACTCCTCTGCTTTGGGCCTCTACTATGTCTCTGTAGTAATTACAGCAACTTACTATGTTTTCCCTCTTGTTACAGGTTTTTGTCGTACGAATTAATCCAAGTTCCTTCTCAATCTATATATCCTCTCCAACGAAATGACTCTTAATAGTTATCTATGGAACTTATGAAGATTTATGAAGTGGGCCGATCCTTGATCCTTGTAAGGTATCGAAGTATTTAAAATTTATCGCTCAATGCTTTCAACTGTAATTCGTGTGAATGATTAATATTTATGTAAATAACATTCTCGTATGGACCACTGGGCTTAATGCATTTTGAACCCAGTCGAAACTCTGCAAAACATGTATCCAAGTACTCGTCCACATCTATTTTTGAAGATTGTCTGATTGATTGAAACCTCTCGTCATGAGCTGCACTTGTGTTAATCGAAATAATTTCTGGTTTGCAATTATGCAAGATAGTTCAAGGAATGCTGTTAATGATGGAGTGATGATGTTCTTCTTTTATGCTGTATCGATGATTGTCTACTTCCACATAATGTTCAATTTGTTCAATTATCTCAAAAATCTCTACTGCTGTTTACCGATACAATAATCCTACAAGCTAAGAAGCTGTGCACGTGCATTTCACGTGTATAATAGCATATGTAGTCGTTGTCCAAAATACGGAAATACCCAAAAAATGTGAAATTTGCCAAAAACATAGCTGCAATCATTTGCCAAATATTACAAAAAAAAATGGGCCGGAGCACAGAAGTCATAATATAGGAGAACAAAAGTCGTTCGGCTGATGGATTTTTTTTCTTTTCAAAATATGATCGGACGAAAGAAAGAAATTTCGTCCCTAAAAAAATTGTGACAGTAGGAGAACATCTTCTGTCAGTTATTTGAAAACAAATTTTTAAAAAATGTGACACATGGAAGATATTATTTTGTAAAAAAATTCAAACTGTGGCTTCAACGAGTGCAGCCACCTCTTTCAAAACTCATTTGTCAAATATCACAATTGAGGTATTTGACAAAAATCGATTAGAGATGCTCTAAGAGCATCCGCAGTCGTGGTTTGCTAAAAAATGGGTAAATGCATATTATAAATATAGTAAAATGAGTTTGTTGCAGTCATAAATTGTTATAATATAGCAACAAAAAAATTAATAAGATCGGACGGATCTTCGAGATCCGTCCCACGATTTTTAAATAATATTTTCAAATTTTTTATTAATTAAAACAATCTCTACTACTACAATGGGAGAAGGCCTTTGTCCATAACCCAACCCGTGCAGCGCACGTGCAGGTAAAATTTTTTTTTGCCCTTCTCATTCCCCCAATTTTCTCCCATGTGCACAGCACGTGTATAATACTAGTTTTTTTAGTTGGAAAAAAAATATTCCCCCCCCCCCCTCCTCACTGAATGGATCTTTAAGATCCGTCCATGGGGAGGGGGTATTTGTTTGGGTATTTTTAATACGAAATAAATTTGATTTCGGAGAGCGACGGACTTTGAAAATCCGTCTGATAAATAAAATATTTTTTTTTAAAGGGACAGATTGTGTAGTTCCGTCTGAGAATTAAAAAAATATTTTTTTAATGGGACGAATCTTCCGTCTTGAAGATCCGTCCTGTATAATATGTATTTTTCTTATATCCGCTCTCATATATAGTCATCTACTGTTGTGAAGTCGTCAAAATATGTATAAATAGCAAACGACTGCAGCATTTCGTTTGCTATAAAATGCATATTTTGGATAAATAGCAAACGACTGTGGATGCTCTAACATCGTTCCTAAGAGCATCTCCAATGCTTCCTTCATTTTGAAGGCCTTCAAAAAGGAATATTCTTGAAATATTCCTTTTTGAAGCCTCATCAACTCCAACCGTCCTCCTTCAAAATTGGTTTCTTCAAATTTTATTCAATTTTTTAAATTAAACTATACATTAATTGTAATTCTAATAAAATGTAAAACTACTTTAATATTCAGATAAATATTTTTAATTATAATAATTCTAATATTTTTAATTAAACTATACATCAATTATTATTTTCAAACAATAAATAAATATTCAAATTGGTCTCATTTTAAATGTATCGTCGATACATTTCCAACAGTACCAAAATAATAAAATTTGGATTAATATTTTATAAGATACATTCATGAAATATATAACTACACATTTTAATTAAAAGATATGGAAGGAAAAAGAATTCTTAAAAAGATATTAAGGTAAAAAAAGGATAAAATAGATATTTTAAAAAGTGAATAGTGTTTTGAAGGAGTTCAAAAATGCCTTCAAATTTAGAGCCAAATTTGAAGCTCCTCGAAAAATGAAGCCAACTTTAAAACACCGTTGGAGCATCCTTAAGACCCGTTAGAGTTGCTCTAATAAAGCAACGGATACGCATCACTATCACCCCCAACGGAATAAATTCGGAAAGAATCCAATTCCGCACTACGTATGTGCAGACAACATTAAGTATACCCATTCAATCATTTGACGGACTCAACCTTATCCTTATACTATATCATATGCGGAATCAGAATATGATAAACAGGGACCATCACCAGAGTCACCTGACCTTCAAAGGGACCCATTAATCGCCCAATCGCCTTCCTCCCCTAAACCAAAATCATATACCCCACGGTCTATACAATATTCTTTCTCATGTCACAAAGTAGGAAGCGTTAAAGTTAGGTCCGTTTGTTCGGAATCGGCCCGCATCCTAAAGCATGATCGAACGGTTCAGTATCACGCATCTCTTCCACTTTAGTCTTTTGAACGACTCAAACGGGCAAACACAGGGCTCCATTTCCACGTGTTGTTTACTGTGACTGTACTATTTGCCACCTAAATCGTTCAACATAGGTCCCTATTAACAATTATTTACATTTCATATTAGTCTTTCTAAATTTGCCACTTCTATATTAGTCCATCTGTCAACTCAAAAAATGAGAAACAATTATCAATGTCTAAGAGCATCTGCAATGTCTAAGAGCATCTGCAGTGGTTTGCCAAATATCGATAAAATGAATATTTGGTAAACGAACGTGCTGCACTCGTTTGCCAAATATCCATTTTATCGATAAATCTATAAATGAGAATCGATATAGCTTTTATCGATATTTGAAGGACGGCACTTGAAGTGCCGTCGCTTGATTTTTTATAATTTTTTTCGATTAAAAAATCCCCCAAATCCCTCGGACGACACTTCATGTGCCGTCCTTTGAATTTTTTTATTTTTTTTTCAATTAAAAAAATCCTATTGCTCCCCAAATCCTCGGACGGCACGGCACTTGAAGTGCCGTCCGAAGGGTTTTGTATTTTTTAATTATTTTTTTTGCAATTTGTGAAAATGTTTTTGTAATTTTTTAAATTTTTTTGCAATTTCTGAATTGTTTGTATTTTTTGAAATGTTTTTGTAATTAATGAAATGTTTTTGTAATTTCGGAAAAAAGTGGAAAATGTCAAAAAAAAAGTCAGCTTGCTCTTGGACGGCACTTCATGTGCCGTCCGTCCCTTTGGTTTGATTTTTTTTTTCCTTCTCCGACGGCACTTCGAGTGCCGTCCGTCCAAAATTTATTATTATTTTTATTTTTTTTCTCTCCGACGGCACTTCATGTGCCGTCGCTTATTATTTTAATGTAGATTGCTAAAAAATAGCTTTGCACGAGTGCAGCAAAAGTAGGATTCCTATTTCCATTTATCCATATATGGATATTTTTACATTCAACAACTACAGATGCTCTAATAAGCTTCTCAATTTGATAAATATTCCCTCCATTTAAAAATACTAGTAATTTACACGCACAATGCATATTTTAATTAATTTTTAAAAATATTTTTATATAGTAAATAATAAAACATAATCTGGCCTCGAACTTGAGATATCTCTTTATTTATCACATACTTTTTAACAAATTACCCCCTAATGGCACAAATTTTTATTTTATTTGAGTGACACTTTTGTAAATAATTATATCGTAAATAAATTTGAACTTTGAAGGTATTATGGTAACTAACAACAGTTGAGTAAATAAATGGTTAATATAACTTCCACATAAAAATGAATGGTTGAATGTCTACAAATGACAACCTCAACTCTTCCATTATAATACTAACGTTACCCTGTGCAAATTGCACAACCTAAAATAGTTTTGAGAGACAGTGAGAGAACTGAGAGAAACTTATGAATATCATCCCTACCGTAATTACTGAAATATTCATTATCATCCTCGTATAAGCAGATGGTTTAAAGAATTACTGTCAAACCATTATCCAATTGAATATGAAGCAAAAAAATGCATGTAATGAAAATATGTCGCAAATTAAACTAATTTATGTTAACAAATTATTATAACATCATTAACCTTTGGTTATACATTATAAACCATGCATTATAACACAGATTATGGTATACATAATAGACTAAGAAAATCATATAAAAATAATTTTAAGAATTGTGTTTGCTTAAAAATCTAATTCTAAGTTAGGGAATGGGGTGGGTTTGGGAAGAGATGTGAGATCTTGTGAGATTGAAAAAGTGGGAGGGGGAGAGACTGTGTTTGAGGGATTAGGGTTTTTATTTTGTTTTGATTTTTTAATAAAATCGTGTGCAGTACACGTGTTAGTTAAATAAGAATTTTTGCTTTTCATCTACTTTCACTATCTCAAAATAGAGAGAGGAAGGAGAGGGTAGACTCTCTCTCTCCTATTAGTATAAGACATTGAACATACTTCTTGAAAGGTGTTCAATAGATCGATATGAAAAGAACACCTAACACAATTTATGCATAAATATGTATAATTATTTAAGTGGATAGTTTTTTCAGCTCTATGAACCATTTTGTCTTATATACTAAAGGTAAGTTGTACCAAGGCTAATGTGTAAAAGAAAACAAAGTTTCTATGATAATACCCAAGCTTCCATTATTTTAGTTGAAACGTAAATTCTAATTGATAATAGTTTGAATTAAGCTTCCTATAACTTAACCATAACCATAGAGCAAAAATACTTAATATTCTATATGAGTAATAAGAGAATTAAGGTACTAAACTCTGAAGGAACATAGAGATACCATATATAAAAGTGATCTTCTTACTCATTAACAACCATCTTCTCCATAATAATGCTATGAGCTTAGCGTTTTCTTCATGTATATAATGGACGAACACAACACTGATTCAGCTTTCCTGCAAGAATTGCATGTAGATAACATTATTGCTCTATAGTCGGACTTGATAATTCTCATGAAGAAATTTGTTTGTCACAATAAGTACAATGTCTTAAGTATATCATGATGTTCTAATTTACAAACAACATATGCAATAATGAGTAAGAAAGGGCTAGAAGGAAGGAGAAATAAAAAATAATGGAAATTACATTCATCAGATAATAACAACATTTAGTGATAACTAATAAGTAAAGATGCAAGAGAACAAACCTCACTTGCATGTAGAGAAGAGCGTATAAATTGTATGATAATATAAGTGCATACTTTAAGCGGATAAAATACCTTTCTCTATACTTTTTTTGCTCTCATAACTCTAAAATGTACATGCATTTATAGATTGAATATGAGCTCAAAGTACATCGACTTGAATGTGGTTCAAATAAATCATGTGTTACACAACCCGAATTCTTGTATAGGAGAGTTCCCTAATCTCACAAATAAGAAACATGCATGTTGCAATAGTCCCTCTCATTTTTCAAAATAACTTCAACCATTGAGAAAATGAAGTTCGTATCTAAGAAGGGGGATTTTAAAAGTATGATTGAGTCATAAGACTCATAACAGAGAGTCTAAAGTTCGAGTTACGAACTTAGAGAAATAGTAATTTGAGAATGAAGAAGTGTATAATATGGTGATAGCTCTTGTTCATATAAATTCAGTAAAGAAAGGAAAGATGATATTAAAAACAAAATGAAATTGCCATCATCCCCTAATCCAACGAATTCTTACTCACCGATTTTTTACTCACCACCAAAATTCGGGCTGAAGTTGAGGGGAGGATACGGCAGGGTTGGGGGCGCGTCGGAGGTGGCGTCAGAAAAGCGGCGAGGTGTTGGAAGCGGCGTCGGGTAGCCAAAACTGGGCCCGGAGTGGACCGGAGGAAACGGCGGGGTGCAAAGGTAAGCGAGATTTGATAGAAGTTAAGGGAATTATTTTTTATATTTTTTTAATATTTTTTTTGTAGCAAGAACTAGGATGAGAAGCAAATGAGGGGTTTGTTTGTTTTTTGTAAATTTTATGCAAATTAAGTACACAAGGTTGTCACGTGTTAATATCTACTTTAGCTCTCATTTCTCTATTTCAAAATGGAGAAATGAGAGTGGGGTAGCCCAATTAGCTTAAGATATAGTATACTTAGAGATAAGTCTTTCTAGCCTATTTTTTTAGTTTCATTATATAAGTCATTTTAGATTTTCGATGATAGATATATTGTCATTCTTAAATGTCCATGAATTAATTTTCTTTGAGATTTCAAATTTTACCATTGTCCTTTTTTTTGGTAAAAGAAGTAATAAAAATTATAGAGAATGACAAATAGAACATTGTCCAATTAATGACTGATTTATGGGCTTCAAGACACAGGAATATATAGTACTTTTTAACTCAATATTCGGTTGTTTCTTAATAATCGTGTAGAAATCTAGAATGGCTTATACTTTTAAATGGAGATAGTAATTGTCATGATAATATAATGGAAATTCTTCTATTTTTTTGAACTTGTTTTCTTCTATATCATTTTTTTTGATTGGCAAAAGGTAGGATTAGCCTACCTCACAAAAAGTATATTATAATAAGATCAGAGTCTGAAGTTTACAAACAGGTGTTGATCTCATGGCCGAGAACGATTGGTTTATGGAACAATTAAGGTCGGGATTGCATAGGGCTGGGACGTAGAGAGGGCAGCGAACTTCTGTCTTGCACCTCAACTAGCCCAAACCTATGATCCTATCGCTTAGTTGTCTCACATACCATCGCTAGCACAAAAAGGCCAGATCAACCAGAATAAAAAACACAAAACCGAGGCAATAGACAAGCCTCCAAAACATACACCTTCAATTTCAGTTACAGAGATAAAATCACACTGGAGAGTCCTCATCACTGGCTTGAGAGAATGCTGCTGCAGGCTTCATAAGGTCGATGTCCCCGGTGGCTTGGAGTTCTTGAATGATCTTGCGCTTCGTCTTTGATTCCCCGCTTGCATCTAGCCAATGAGATATCTAAAATTTAGTATTAGCAGTGAGCTTTTCCACTGTAATAGTTTTGCTATGAAAAACAGATTCATTTCTAGCCTTCCAAATACTCCAACAAGATGCAATAGTAATCAAGTGCCAAGAAGATGTGAATTTGTGCTTGTGGTGATCGAAGCATCACTGTGAGAAGCATTCGTTGATAGAGGAGGGGAGATGTGTAATGTCAAAATGCTGCATGAAATAGTGACATAATTGATATGCCATAGGGCATTCAAAAAATATATGGTAGGTGGTTTCCATCGGACATGCGCAAGATGTGCATGCCGGATCACCGTCCCAACCTTTGGAGATGAGGCGAGCTTTAGAGTTGAGTGCTTCCGAACTCAACATCCAAATAAAGATTTTACACTTGAGTGGCGCCATAGAACCCCAACATGCCTTATAGAAGGGAGTAATCAGACCTAAGATGCTGAAAATTTGGTAGGCAGATTTGACCGAGAAGACGCCAGATGTTAAGTGACGTCAAGAGATGCAGTCTGGTGTAGAGGTGGGTTGAATGCCTTGAAGAAGATTGAGAAGACACCCTTTATCTTTGATGATACTGGTGGAGGTAGAAGAGTGTAAGACTAGCTTCCAGATCCACCTACCCTGTTGCCTAAAACCCTGGGTATTCAAGCAAACATTCGTGTTCCAAGCGGCATTGAATAAGGCAGGGAATAGCGAGGCTATACTGTGCCCCTCAATCCATCTTGAAGTCTAGAACTTGATAAACTGGCCATTGCCGAGTGTCCAGGAAATACTAAGATCAAACTGTTCCTTGAGTCTGTAGATGCTCTTCCAAAAATCAGAGGCTTTGGCCGGGCAAATGAAAGAGTTTCGTGATGGCCGGAAGACTTGCGTGCAAAGTGATTGCTCTGTGTGAATTTTCCACCACCACTTCAAGAGAAGAGCATTATTGAATTGGCTCAGATTCAGAATCCCTAGGCCACCCTGCCTCTTGGGTTGACACATGCGCTTCCAAGAACAACAGGCCCCAGATGACTTCGAGTCCCCTCCGGTCCAGAAGAATCTGCTCCTAATTTGGTCAATCCTGGCTAGGACCCATTAGGGGAGTTTAAAGAATGATGCGAAGTATGTAGGAAGTGCAGTAAGGACCGAATTGATTAGAATAAGTATCCCACCTCTGGATAGGAGTCGCCCCTTCCATGTTGGCAGACGTCTCTCTATCTTAAGGATCAATGGTTGCCAATCCCGCCTCTTGAGTTTACCTTTGGACAACGACATGCCTAGATACTTAGTGGGAAGAGTATCTTGTTTGCAACCAATAATATGAGCGAAAGCTTGCAGTTTTGCTTTAGAGTTACCGAAGTAGACTAAGGAAGATTTGGAGAGGTTAATATGAAGACCAGAGATGTTAGCAAAGATATGAAGTAGTAGCTTGAGGTGTAAAATCTCCTGCTCATCCCCTTTGCAAAATATAAGAGTGTCATCTGCAAATTGGAAGATGGATAGTTCCGCTGGTGATCCCCGGAGATTGAGATTTGAAAAAGTGCCATGATCTTGTCCAAGTTTCAACATTTGAGCTGGACATCCACTCCCAGAATGAAGAGCATGGGGGATAGGGGGTCCCCTTGCTTGAGGCCCCTCTTAGAGCAAATTGTCCTACCCGCCACACCATTGAGAAGAACAGAGGATTTGGTAGAGTAGATGATGCTTTTAATCCAGCTACACCATCTGGGTCCAAACCCTCGAGCAATAAGCATCTCTTCAATAAACCCTCAACTGAGGGTATCAAAAGCTTTTCGGAAATCAATCTTGAGCATGATGGTGTCAGATTTTCTAGAGCAACACAGGTTAATAGCTTCGTGAGCGGTGAGGAAACAGTCTACCGTCGACTTCCCCTTAAGAAAGGCACTCTGAGACGAAGACACTAGAGTATGGAGGATTGGACTGACTGAGACGGTTTGCCAGAATTTTGGTAAAGATTTTAAGAGAGCAATTAAGCAGGCTAATGGGGCGAAAGTCAGATACAGCACTGGCACCGTCGCATTTAGGGATAAGAACTATATTAGAGTAGTTAACTCTGTTGATACGAGCCCGCCCATCCTGAATATCAAAGAGCATGCGACACAAATCATCTTGGATAACATCCCAATGTTGCTGATAGAAGTGCATAGAAAACCCATCAGGGCCAGGGGCCTTATTGCCCCTCATACCAAATACAGCCTGGTTTTCTTCTATATCGTTTTACTTAAAACATTTTTTTTTCCTAAAATTGGTTTAATGATTAACTTTTTTAATAATACATTGCACTTTTTTGGTTTTTGATTTAAGGTGGTAACAACCATCCCCTAATATTTTTAATAATACATTACACTTGACTATCAAATTGATTGCAATTGAAATTGATCACTTTTGATCAGTTTTTGAAAGGATTTTTAACATATATGGTCCTAACAAATACATGAATATCATGCATGCTCTTCACAAGTATGTATTTTCATATTTATCATCAACAATATATATCACATCTCATAATTACCCCTTTAGTTAAAAAAACTCAAAATTATGAAGAATTTTCAATGTTTTTTAATGGACTTGATGAAAAATGATTGAAATATTTTCTTCTCTACCATTCAAACATTATTTTCTTCATCATTGCAAATCCGGGCAATTGTTAATCCAACCAACACTCATTAACTTTTCTCAAAATTTCTTCATTTTTTTTTCAAGAAATAGACAAACTATCAATCTTGTTTTTAATGATAGATTATAAGCTTCTTCATTTATTTTTCTTAAAACTCTTAAATCTTTTATCATTTGATTGTATAATCTGATCTTTTAATTTGAATTCCATTTGTCTCGTAAGAGTAAAATCATGATTAACTTGGTGATATCTAACATAAGGATAAATATGAAATAAAGTCCAAATTTTTAGGGGCATATACGAAAACACACATTTGTTAGGGATATATATGCTATTATCATATTTGTTAGGGATATGCATGTTAAAAACCTTTTTAAAAATCGATCGATAGACTGATATGAAATTAGCGAATTATGGAATTTTAATATTGTTGGGGATGTCTACACAAAAAAAACCCTTCATTTTTATTTATATCCATTTAAAGATATTAAATTTTCCCATAACAATTACCCACCTGTGATTCTCCCCAATCAATACATCTACCTATCAACTCCCAAACCCCAACCGAGTGTCGGTCGCTAATCACTCCATCCACTTTCTCGCTTCAATCAACCAAACCCCCCAAACACAAGAAGAAGAAGAAGAAAGAAAGAACAAAGAAGAAATGCTTCTGAGATGAACATTATTTCTTCTTCAATTTCACTCAATTCTAGAATTTTGGTCCTCTTCATCCTCGCCCTCTCCCTCCGTCCCTCCGCCGCCCTCGTCCACCTCCGCGGCAAATTCTACTCCTTCACCTTCCTCGACGCCCCCGCCCACTTCGGTAACCCTAACCCTAATTTTCAGTCACAATTTCCCCCTCTTTTTAGTATTTAATTTTCTTTCCGGTTAATCGAGTAGCTGTTCCGGTTGATGGCTCGGGGATTTGCGGATCACTGCACCTTGCGGATCCCATTGACGCCTGCAACGCGCTTCGCAACGCCAGCGACGGCGACGGCGGGGACTCGCGGTTTGTTCTGATTATTAGAGGGCTTTGCAGCTTCGAGGAGAAGGTGAGGAATGCGCAGAACGCGGGGTTTAACACGGCCATTATCTACGACGACCAACAAAAGAACAGTCTTTACTCCAGTAAGGTTTTTTTTTAATTAAAAAAAAATATTTATTTGTTAGCAGGGGAAGTTGATGTGGGATGGCGACTGACGAGTTAGAGGAGTTGTATATGTATGATTTAGGTGGACAACCCTTGAGATAGTGGAAAACGAGTCAACTTTTTTGATAGTTTGTTACTTACCGATACTTAATCGCGGAAGTGGGATTATATAATTGAGAGATAGTTGTAGATAATGACCCGATAATTGCATCTCGCTTTACTTTAGCTTATGCTTAGCTGAGCATGCGATTGGCATCAGAGTTGGTGGGGGAGTTAAAAGTAGTATTCGCGCTTTAGAATTAAAATCACAAAAAATTTAATGGGTTTTAGTGACCTACTTTTTTGGTGGAGGAAATTGCTATTGTCGGATGTTAGCTAATTCTAAGGCATTGTAATTACCAAGTTGAGTCTATGAAGTGTTCAAATTCATTCTGTTACTACAGTTTTTATGGTGTGTGTTGTTTATTCATATGCTTCTTACAATTTACAAACAAAGGGAAGGTTATGTTTAGGTTCTTTAACTTTCTCTGTGTTTTGTAAAAATGAAAATTCTAGTGCATCTGTTAAAACTGTGATTCTGTTTACTAGATATTGATCTCTATCCCTAATTTTAGAGTGAATCACCCTTGCTCGTAACTTCAGACTATGACCTAGAAAGCCATGGTTGTTGACATAGAACACGAATATGACATGTCATGGGCACGTAGCGGTAGTAGAACATCTGGCACTTTTGCATGTATATATACAGTACGCAACAAAACCACGGTGATTAGAATTTAGAAAGGATTATATTTGAAAGTGTGCTCTCAACTTAATGTGCTGTAAACTAAATTTTGCATAATTCAATGTTTGTTGATCACTGTAATACTTCAATACAGTTATTTTTCTTCATTTGGCATTTCCCAAATGCTAAAGTTCTAGATCTTGTAAAGTAATCCTGTTTACTAGAATTAATTGCTTGCTTATACAGTTCTCCAAACTTGGATTGCTTTACATCTTAGAAGCTATTTACTCCATTCTGGCAAAGTTATGGTGGTTTTTAGCAATTTCTGATATTCAGTTCATCCCAGAATTCCATTCATGATCAATCTATAATTGCTAAATAGCAATTTATGCCATTTAGTACTTGATTATGTTTGCATGTGAGTTTCAGTTACCTTACCAGTACATTCCCTTTACTTTTACAATCTTAGCATTTCAATGATAACCAGAATTTTTTTGTTTCTCTGGAATTAGATCATCCAGGGGCGGATTCAGGATTGAAAAGTGAGGGGGGCTGGAAAAAAAAAAATTGCACAAGGTAACATCCAAAAAATATATACAGTTGTTATAGATACTAGAGGAGTAAAGTTGTTATAGATACTAGATAGAATAGAGTTGGCTTGGGCCCAAAAAATAAATAGAAGGCTTTAATATATATGGGGTGGGCTTTAAAAAATATTTGGGGGGGCTGAAGCACACATCACACACTAATATACCCAAAAAAAAAATACAAACAAATGCCAAATGTTGGGGGGCCTGTAGCATACCCCATACCCCAGCCCCCCCTAGATCTGCTCATGAGATCATCCTCGTCCTCCTCAATTCTTTTTTTATTTATTTATTTAAGGAATGTATAGTTTTTTTATGACGTCAATGCACATGAAGAATCTCAATAATCCTTATTTTTGCTGTTTTATATAAATCCTTCATAGTAGAAGGGAATAAGACCACAATTGTTAGGATGATCTCCTTCCTACTAACTGGTATTTGTTTCTTTATTACAAGTTCCTTTCTTCTTGCCATTAATTTATGTCTGGGAATTTGGCACTGATTGTGATAGACACTGTTTGAAATCCTAATCAATTTGTGGTGGGTTCCTTGTCCCTCTTGAATTTCAGTTACGGTGCATAAGTGCCCCCCTTTTTATTGAAAAGGGCTTCGAGTTGATTATGGTTGCCAACAACTCGCAGATGAACTGTAACTCCTGTAACATGTATTTGAGGATTTTAACTCTCTTTTGATGTCATGTTCCTAGATTGAATATAGGCGTTTCAACAATTTTTTTTAGTTAGTTGTGTTCTACCTTATTTAAGCAAGTATAAGTAAAGTTTGGATTTTAAATATTCAACAACTGCGCAAACTGTAGTTTGATCATCTCAAAGAGTAACAATTATGTGAGGTGATAGTAGCATCCAAGTTAATTCCTTCCATTACAAGAGCTAAAGTGAATAAATTCCCCAAGTACAATGAATTGGATAGTCATTATAGTTATTGCATCATTTTTTGTTTTCTGCATTATTTACCACCTTTGTGTGAGATGTATGAACCTCATTGTCATTACTTGTTTGTGCTGAGCATTCTTACTCGTTTAACTTAACTCATAATTCTAGAATTCTAGAAATTGTTAAGCTATTCTTTTCTTCTTTTTTTTTAGAAGTATTATTTTCCTTTGTTTGATGAGCTTTCTATTTCTTGCTTAGTAAATGATCCTAAAGGGATGCCAACGTGACATGCATTTATCGGTTGGGACCACCAGTCCCTTCTCCAAATGAGGACAATTTTTGTAAAAACTTAGTAGTCCCAACTAATAAATGCATGCCGTGTTACCTTCTCCAAATAAGAAGTATTGAAGTCTTGTTCCTAGATTGCATGTAGGCATTCAGACTTTTTGTTATAGTTGGTTGTGCTCTTCCTTATTTAATCAAGCAGTAAACTTTGGATTTAATGATTTCACAATTGCTCAGACCGTAGTTTGATCACCTAAATAGAGTGACAAAAATTGTGAGGCAATATTATCTTCTATGTGAACAACCTTCCAGTTTTTTGAGGAAAGAATAACCTCCTACAACGAGCTAATATGTATAAAGTATTAAAGTCCCAAGTACTATGAATTGGATAATCATTATAGTTATTGCATGAATTTCTTTTTCCACATTATTTCCTTTATTTTTGTTTGCATGTTGATGAGATGCGTGGACCTCGTGGTCATTTTCCTTGTTTGTGCCGAGTATTCTTGCTCGTTTTGCTTTACTCATAATTCTAGAACTCAAGAAATTATGAACATGTTTTTGTTTTTGTTGAGCATTCTATTCTTGCTTCATTCTTGTTCATTTTACACATGGTTTCAAAAAGCAGTAAAAAGCGTTGTTTAAGCACTAGATGACCACTTAACGCAAGGTTTTTTTACCCTCTAAAAAGTTGCGTATTCTTTGTAACTCATTTTGGACCGGACTTGACCCAACCTAAAGCCTTTTCCCCTTCTCCCCCGAATGGGTATTTTCTGGTTTTCTCTTTTTATTTTTTTTTATTTTTATTCTTTTTAACATTTATTTGTTTAAATATAGCAATAAGTTTTTTTTTTAAAGCTTAAGCAAAATTGGAGGCCATCCGCTTTTTTTTCCTCTGAAAGCTTTTTGAAACCATGGTTTTACATAATGTGAATTTCAATGCGATAGAATTTGAGCATTCTATTTATACAGGTTTCATGCTCAAGTGAAACTTTGATGCTATAAATTTCACCTACTCAACTAGAGAACAGTCGGACTCATCCCACTGAAACCAACTACAGAAGTTTTTTGATCCCAGCTATAATTTCATATGGATTTTAGAAATTTGGCCTCAAATCCGTTAAAATATATGATACATTTGTCCTATACTCCTATTACAGTACCTAATATATTAGTTCATCTATTTGACTGCAGTGATTGGTGACTCGACAGGCATCCACATGCATGCAGTATTTGTTTCTAAGATGGCTGGGGAAACCTTGAAGAAATTTTCCCAAGGAGAAGAAGGAGAGTGCTGTATAGGCTCTTCAATGGACGAGACTGCTGGAACTGTGTTGGTAATTTCCTTTGTTTCTCTTGTAGTCATAATATCAGTTCTTGCCGCGTTCCTCTTCGCTCGCAACTGTCGACTTCTGAGGAATGCAGCAAACCATGCCCGTCCTACAACTATAAATAGACAGGCAGTGGAACTCCTTCCTTGCTTCACTTTTAGGAGTGCCTACACAAACAGTAAGAGAACCGCTGACACCTGTGCCATCTGCCTTGAGGACTACAAAGATGGAGAGACTCTCAGAGTTCTTCCTTGCTTGCATGGTAAGATGTTCCCATTGGGTAGATAAATTTTTGCAATGTTTCTTATTTGTTTATTTATTCCTTTAGTTCGTTTATGGAGTATCTACATAAGCAACCAAATAACAAGATTCAACTTGTAAGAAATTATAGTATCATTCCGAGTCCCTGTGGGAAATTAGATCACTTCTAAATTCCCTACATTACTGATCTTATGTGGCTTTGACCGGGCCAAAGAATAGCTAGAGTCTATAGATAATTTCATGACAGTTACAGCAAGTCAGCACATGCAGCTATGCCAGGTCATTAAAAAAACCTCATGTCTGTTGTAGGATTGCATTAGATCCAACGTCTGTAGAGAGAAAACCTAGACATGCAGGCTAGGGATCCTGAGTCTTTCTTCCATTTGATTTTGATATCTCACTTATTTTGTATGATGGTTTGATAGTGCTAGATTTGACTGGACTCACCAGATATCATAAAAGAACAGGCTATGAAGTCTACAATGTTGATTCTTGGATAATTTGGTCGTTGGAAGGTTAATTTCCGAAATTTTTAATATAACGCATAGCCTGCAGTAGGTGTGGTCAATGTCAATTGCAAAACAAATGTTGTTCCTTGATCTTGGTTATACTGAGACAACCTGCATTATGCAGTAAAAGGAGGACATGAAGTTGTTAGTTTAAGATAGGAGGTGATTCTAAATAGAGTAACGGAGAAAAAAGATCTATGCAGCTGACTCTAGTACATTGTGTGATGCATTGGCATTTCTCTCTGTCTTGCGCATATCTTATAGTAATTGCGCAATGCATGATGGAAATATCTCAAAAATGGCAAGGTCATGCACATGGTCTTCGCATTAAGATGAGACATGACCATGATCAGAATGGTAGATCTTTGAGGCAACCAGATTAAGATTTCTAAACTCATGATCGACCCCAACTAGTACAGGCTTTGTTGTTGTTGTTGTTGTAGACTCGTGATCGAGTAATCTTCCTCTCCCAATCAAATTGTACTATGAGCTGAACAAATGGTAAGATATGGGTAACAGTTGTCGCAGATCTTCCTATTACGGGGAAACCTACAGAAGTTAGAATGGGAAGAGGAAAAGGAAATCCTACGGGTTGGATTAGAAAAAGAAAAAAAAAAAACTAATCTTCCTCTCTTCAGGAAGATGCAACCTTTTCTTTATTAAGCCAAGTTTGGTACTGAATTCTATCGCACTTGTAGTCTTAAAATAATTGTCTAGTAATTGAGTCAAAATGTATCGGGGCCAAAGCACTCTCTCTCTACTGGGTGTTCCCCCCTCTCCTCAACTGTGGCTTTAATTTCATTTTGGAATAAAGCTCACCATTCAAAAATGAAAACAATGCAACACACTTTGTTTGTTGCCTATGAAACATGTCTTATGTAATTTAACTTTCTGTTCTCAGTATCTCCATAATTTTATTAACTGCAAGATAATCAAGATATTAAGTGGCATCTGTTCTGATTTTTATGTGTAATGGTGAACTGTAGAAGCTTTTACTACACTTATATATTAATTATTTATTGTTAACTGTTACTGTTTATTGATGTTCACACAATTTCTTCCAGACTTCCACTCGCTCTGTGTAGACTCTTGGCTAACAAAGTGGGGAACATTCTGCCCAGTTTGCAAGTATGAGATAAACTCAGGGGATTAGGTTATTAAATTACCATCCCCTACCCAATTTCATCAATGGATGGTTGAAGTGGCTGTACGCCATTTGTAGGATGGATTGTTGACTCCTTTCAGGTCTACAGGTTTTATGCCTTTGGACTTTTGGGTCTGCCTTTATAATCACAACTAAGACGGGCGTACTTAAACTAAGGTGATGCAAGCAAATGGTTTCTTTGAAGATGCGGATGATTCTTAGTTCATTGAATGTGTTGGAATAATGGATAAAAGGCGAGATTATATTCTCGCACAACTACAGTGAGACCATGATCTGTACTGTTGTTTGGCATGTATGAGGGAGACTTGTATGTTGGGGTTTTTGTTGTGATTGGGTGGTTAAGAGATTTTTCTTTTTTAAGCTATATTTGCTCTTATTCAGTCTGAGTTATATCGATGTCAGACTCATTCTCTTATGATGTAACCAGTTATTATAGGACATCAGGTTTATATATATAGAGAGAGAAGAATGCTCCATTGCAGACGGGTCTATTTGCATGGATCTGTTGCAAACAACATTCAAGGCCATTGGATCAGATTGATCCAGATCCAACGACCATGATTATCCCTGCCCATCATCCTTCATCTCACTTCAGTTACGAGGGGTAATTTGGGGATTTCACCCTCAAATAACTCTTCACATTATTTACTCTCTCGAAGTTGATAAGTCATATTTTTTGGCAAAATTTTAACTTAAGCTCTTTCAAAAATTTTAACCAACCGTGGTCGTTGTTTCACAACGACTTTAGTATAACTAATGTTTTACAAAACTTTTTTAAAAGTTGAATCCATTCGATCTTGATCTATTTTTTCTCTCACTCTCAATCTCCCTACTCTATCTCTCTCGTTCCTGAACCCAAGCCAAAACTCAACTCCAACCACCTCTCTCACTTAAGCGCATCCTTCACTTCACTTTCTCACTCTCGCTCCTTCGAAGAATCTCCGAAACCCAAAACCTGAAACCTTACCTACTCCTAAACCCTCTTCCTACAGCCGCTGTGCCAGCTCCTCCTTTCTCTCATGCCCAAAAAACTCCCAACTCATCACATCCTCCTCCCCCAATCTTTGAAATCCTCCTCCCCCAATCTTTGAAATCAAATCGGTAACTCAAAACCCTAATTTGCCGTATACATCTGTACACATTGTCAACCATTCAATCTCTGTCGTACATATCCACACTGTGCAAAGTAATGATTCCTAGATGTAATTGTGTTGACTGAATTATTTGTTTAATTTTTGAGATTATTTGTTGTGATGCGTAGTTATGTATAGGTTAGTTGTTTGATGTGTATTGTATATAATTATTCGATGATTGTTGACTGTAGAATTATAGAAGTAGTTGTTGTTCGCTAAAATTATAGATGTAGTATTAATTATTGTTGTTCGATATTAGTAAAACCGTACAAATGACAACGATAAATTTCTAAACTTTACAAGTAGGTCGGACTCACCACACACAAGTCAACGCAACTTGTAGAAGTGAGTTTTGATTCACGGTTTGCATGATGCGACTGTGTATCACTTTATTTCAATAAAAGCCAAATAAAGCGATACACGACCGTATCTCGCAACCATGAGTCGAAACTCACCTGTAGAATTTACGTTAGCTCGTGTGTGGTGAATCCGACCTACTCGCAAAGTTTCGTAATTTTTTGTTGTCGTTTGTGCAGTTTTCTACGTTTTCGTACTCAAAATAGGCAAAATTAGTTGTTTTAGTTGTTACGAAAACATTAAAAAACGGACAAACAGAATCCAAAAATTCTGAAACTTTGTGAGTTGGTCGGACTCACCACACACAAGCCAACGCAACTTGTAGAGGCGAGTTTTGACTCGGAGTTTGTGAGATATGGTTGTGTATCGCTTTCACTCACAAAAAAGATTGGAAAGGGATATATCGCCGTATCTTGCAGACAATGAGTCGAAACTCACTTATACAAATTGTGTTGGCTTGTGTGTGGTGACTCCGACCTACTCGCAAAGTTTCGTAATTTTTGAATGTTGTTTGTACGGTTTTCTAGTGTAACTATACTTAAAAAAATTCAAAGTATAGTAGTTGTTTGAGATAAGTAAAAAAAAATCGCACAAATGACATCCTAAAATTCTGAAACTTTACAAGTAGGTCGGGCTCACCACACACAAGCCAATGCTACTTGTAAAAGTGAGTTTTGACTCACGGTTTGCAATATGCGGCAATATATCGCTTTCACTCACGAAAAAGAATGGAAAGAGAAACACGACCGTATCTTGCAAACCGTGAGTCAAAACTCACTTCTACAAGTTGTGTTGGCTTGTGTGTGGTGAATCTGACCTGCTCGCAAAATTTCGGAATTTTAGGATCCTGTTTATGCGATTTTACTAATATCGAACAATAAAAAGTACAACTACATCTACAATTTGAGCGAGCAACAACAACTACATCTAGAATTCTACCGTCAACAATTATCAAAAATATATATGTACAAGTTACTACATCTACATAACTAAACATCAAAAACAAAATCTAAAAAATTAAACAAATAATTCAATCAACATAGCTACATCTACAAAGTTAGAATAAAATGATTACCTTGCACAGTGTGGATATGTACGGCGGAAATTGAGTGGTCGACGATGCGTATGGACTAAACGATGAATTAGGGTTAGGGTTTCTGGGTTTGAAGAGAGTCTTCGGAAGAGAGAAAAAGTTCGAGAAGATGAAGAGAATGAGTGAGAGAGTTAAGTAAAGGATGAGGAGCAGATTAGATGAGGCAGCGAAGGAGGTGGCGCAACTGTGGTTGGGTTTCGAGTTTGGGTTCGATCGCGAGAGAGAGAGAGAGAGAGAGAGAGAGAGAGAGAGTAGGGAGACCGTGAGTGAGAGAGTGAAGATAAGAGAGACAAGTAAATAAAATAAAATAATAATAATAAAACTCAGATGCATTGTTAGACGTTAGTCTGCTTTGTTGTAATCTTCTCTTCCAACATTACATACTACACGAATATTCTTGTAAAACAAACTTCATTTATAACAAAATAAATTCTTGAAAACTCTCACTTCTCCTCCATCGCACTTCTGAGCTCAGATCCGGCAAATCCTCTCTCCCTCCCCCTCTATCACCTTCATTAAAATTGTTCGCCTCTCCAAGAGCTTCAAACCCTTTTCAGCTCGTGCCTGATCCCTCTACTTGACCTCTCCTTCCTTCTCCCAGCTAGCGCGATCGAACCCCCCCCCCCCCCCCCCCGGTGCGCCGGCCGCTTTTCTCCCCCTGCTTCCAGTTTGAGGCAGGCTTCTCCCGTCTCAGCGCCGTCCGTACCTCGGAAGTCTGTATCGTGTCCTCGTCCTCCGCAGCCGCTCTCGTTCGTTCGTTCTCCCTCTCTCCTGTGCGGCGCCTTCGGTGGGTGTGTGCCCTTCTATTTTCATTTTCGAGATATCCCATCACTGTAAGTATATTTTTAGTTTCTCAATTTCTGCTAGTGTGGTTGTGGTACAATTTGTTGGGCACTGATCGCCCTTTGGTGTTTTAGTTGTGTTTTCGTTGACATCTTGGTGAGCGTTCGAGACCCTCGACATCACTGATTTTCTCTTCCCCCTCCTTTGGATCTTCTCCACTCTCTAATTGCGTCTGATCACATTCTAGATCCTTTGTGAGGTTGTGGATCCTATTGATTAGCCGTCGAGTGCATCTACATGTTTCTGGTGTGGCTGCTTAGCTATTCTTTATTCTCAGTTTATTCTCTCGTCTAGATTGTGTTTCTATTCCCCCTCCCTGGGGATCTTGCGTATTCTCTATTAACGTTGAGATCATCTCGACTATCATTCTCTCCCTCTGCGACTCTTCTGGTCGCTTTCCTTCTACCTTCGACTCTAACTTCATTTTCTTCCAAGCTGTAGCTAATTCCCTTTTTTTACCGCTATTGGGCCTTGTCCCATTCAGCGCGTCTCTTTTAGCCCATGGAGCTATCTTGGGTAGAAGTGGTCAAAAAATCAAAAAAAAAAAAAAAAAAGATATGAACAACAATATCCTGTTCTTCAACTCGTCCTACGGTGGGCCGACTGTCTCTAGGCCCACCAAGCCCAGGAACGAGAAGCTTCCTGGGACTTCTATCAATCATTTCTCCCGCCTTTTTTCACCACCTAATTCTTCATCTTCTTTCACCCTTTCTTCTCTTCTGTCTCGCTCTCCCATCATCTGTTTTCATTGCCTCCAACCGGGTCATCTTAAGAAATCCTGCTCGTTCAAAATGAGATGCCTTTTTGCCTCAAGCCTGGCCACGCTCGTCCCCGTTGCTTCGCGTTGCAGAAGTTATTAGGGCTTTCCCTGGGTGCCCCTATCTCTGATCAAGTTTTAGCGGCACTTGACTTTCCCTCGCTTCAGCGCAAGCTAGCTAATGAGCATAGCGCCAAAGCTAAGAAGCAGAAAATGTCATCTAAATCCCCTCTCCTTCCTACCCCTCCTCTTACTAGCCGACTATCCGAAAGCAGCCCCGTCCTCTTCTTTCTCAGGGTTCTACTCAGGTGATCCCTCCCAAACCAATAGTTTCGCATGTGTTCATCCCGAGCACGGAACTATCGGATAGATTGAAATTCTTTGATACTTATGGAGCCATCTCCTTCAGCGCAGGGTCCATTCCCATTTTCACCTTAAACCCTTTTCTAAGCATATCCTGCAACGTTAAGGATTGGGACAGGGTTCTCAGCTCGTGCTCTAACGGAGACGTTGTGATTCACTGTCCATCCCCCAAAATGCTTCAAGAGTTGATAGAGAACTCATCGCTCGCTACTGGGTCTATTTCACTTTCCATTCGGAAATGGGTGCAGGTTAATCCCCTATCTCAAGCTTCTGGCTCCTCCGCCACCAAGGTTTCGCTTCTTGGTCTTCCGCTATTTTGTGATTCTCTGCGACTCGTGGGTAACATGTCTAAATGCATCGGAGAGATCATCAGCATTTCTTCGTCGGCTAAATTAGCTTCGGGGTGTATGCAAGTGGAAGCTTTATTCAATAGTCCCGAGAACCATGATCGTATTGAGGCTTACTTGCTGAATGATGGCAAAGTTTCGTTTTCGATTTCGGTGCAATATCATGATGTAGCAAACCCTTGTGGGGCTGTTTCGACGCCTCCTCCTGGACCCCCGAAGTCTGCTTCCAAGCCGACTATCTCTTCTGCTCCATTCCATCCTGGTACCTCATCTTCTTCTAAGTTAAAATGGAAGGGTGCGAATAAGTTTTCTTCAAGGAAAGAGTTCCCACCTCCTACTAAAATATTGGGCTCATCTAGCAGCTCGAAGATATTGCCCTCCAAGGCACCTAACTTGGTTTGGATCAACCCCGATATTTCCTCTCTTCAGGCGGGGAAGATGACTCCTAAGCAGGCCCAGTTAGAGTTGCCCTCGGTTTCGTTCCCTCCCTCATCCTCTACCCCGGCTTCATTGTCGCAAGCTCCTTCCTCTCAATGGTCTCCTTGGGAGGTCAACCCATAGTTTTCTTCTGACTGGGATAACTTCCAAAGGCAAGCTCATTTCTCCCGTATCACAGCCGCTGACCCAAATCTCCCATCCATCAAAGTCAAGAGCGCATCGCCTTCAAAAGAGGCTAGTTGGATCGACCAAGATAATCTGCTTGAGGATGAGGAAGCGGACCGTAAGCGGGACCTCTCGCTCAATAAGGTACCTCCTCCCTCTTCTTCTTTTAAATTCCAACAATTTGTTTTAGTCATTTCTTCTCTGCGACTGGAGTTTTCTGGGTTTTTTCTCTGCTGTTTTCCTTGCCCGCGACGGGATTGTTTCCCCGCGGTTCTATTTTCGAGATTTCCCTATTCAGTGTCTCCTGACCTGAAGGTGTTTGTGGAGACAAAACTGGGCATGACTATACCCAGTTTTCGATCCAGAGGCCATAGCGAGCTAGCTTCCTTGATTACAAACTCGCATTCTCCTATTCTTTCTCTTTCCTCTCCCATCGACGATAGTGTTTCTTCTTCTCTGCGTACTCCTGTTAAGGAGGTTAGGCACCCCGGTGATCAATTCACTTCAGGGGTTAAGCCCCTGCACCGTCTTATTAGATCTAGCGCGCGTTTAAAGGGAAAAAACGGCGCTAGCACCCGTCTCTTATTCTCCCGGAACCTCGACTCTATCAGTTGTTCCCCCTGGAGCAAACCCTTCTCTTCACCATCCCCTTTCAGACCAAAATCTTTTAGGCTCTGTCTTCCATCTTCAATTTGACTCTTTATTAGATCAAGAATTAGTCAGCATCGCCCAAGATATAGGTTTTATTGTCAACTCGAACCCATCGCCTTTTAGCTCCTCCATCAGGGAGAAAGAACGTTTCAGAGTTCTGGAGCATCTGGGTGTCAATGATTAGTCTCTCTTGGAACATACGAGGTCTCAATTGCCCCGTTAAACAAAGGGCGATTTTTCATCTTATATCGTCTTCTCACTGTGACCTTATCTCTATCCAGGAATCGAAGCTTGATTCCCCCTCCCCTTCTATCCTTCGGACTATTAGAGGATCCATTATTTCTAAATGAATCTCGCTAGATGCCATAGGATCTAGGGGAGGTATCCTCCTCAGTTTCAAAGAGTCCGTATTCTCGCTTATAGCGATTAATCGGCTTAACTTTTTTCTTATCGTCCAACTGCACTGGTCGACTCTCGATTGCAATCTCACGGTGATTTTCGTTTACGGGCCGTCCTCCTCAGACAGGCGCCTTCTTTTTTGGAATGAATTCCAATCTCTGCATTCTTACTCTATCGGCCTCTGTGTTTTCTGTGGAGATTTTAATGTTACTAGGTTCGCATCTGAAAGGTCGAACCCATCGCAATATGATTCTCTCTTTGCCAATTTCAACGACTGCATTCGCATGCTGCAATTGACCGGCATCCCCCTTACTGGTAGAACCTTCACGTGGTCGAACCTTCGTCATTCTCCGACGATGGCTAAGCTCGATCGTTTCCTGGTCTCCCAAAACTGGATTAATCGGTTTCACAACACTTATTCCAAGGCTTTATCCAATCCTTCCTCTTACCACGTTCTCATTGCTCTTTACTCTAATTTCCCTTTCACTCATTCCCATAAATTCAGGTTTGAAAAATTTTGGTTACAAGACCAAATGTTTGTCAACCTGATTATGGAATGTTTATCCTCAGTCACCGGATCCACCGGACTGGGTAGCATCCTCTTGAAACTTCATGCGATCAAATTTGGGTGTAAGATTTGGTGTAACGAAAGACAGTATAATACTGATTTCCTAAAAAATTATTTTCTTGCGTCCATTGAATCCATTGATAAGTTGGAAGAGCAGGGTCCTATTTCCGACGCTCTTCTCGCTGAACGGCGGTCTTGCAAACGAGATTTTGCCGACCTTCTTTATCAAGACCACATTAAATGGGTGCAAAAAGCCAGATTTAAATGGCTTAAGGAGGGAGACAGCAACACCGCCTTCTTTCATAATTTTGCCTCGCACAGGCAACGGTGTAATCGAATCTCTTCGATCACCGACAACGATATCGACTTGTCCAACGACAAGGAGATCCACCAAACTTTCCTTTCTTTCTATAAAAATTTCATTGGTTCGTCCAAACAAAGAGCCATTAGCCTCGATTGGAACCATCTTTACGGTTCTCAGAATCAGGACCTCTCTCCCCTTGAGGTCCCCTTTTCCATGGAAGAGATTAAATCGGCGGTCTTCGCGTTAAAAAGCGATGCCGCGCCAGGACCGGACGGATTATCCGCCTGCTTTTTCCAAAAGTTCTGGCACTGGCTGAAAGATGATCTCCTTCGTATGTTTTCAGAGCTTCACCAAGGCTCATTCTCTTTTGACCGCATCAGTTATGCACACATTGTGCTCATTCCTAAAATGATGGGAGCGCATACCGTGGCTAATTTTAGGCCTATTAGTCTTATCAACTCCACTTTCAAAATCATCATGAAAGTTCTCTCCGCTAGATTGGGCGAAGTGATCTCTCCCCTCATTGACCCTGCTCAATCGGGTTTTATCAAGGACCGCTTTATCCTTGATAGTGTGGCTTCGGCCCAAGAAATTATTTCCCATTGTCACATTTCTAATTCAGAAGGAATCCTCCTCAAACTTGATTTTCAAAAAGCATACGACAATGTTAACTAGGAGTTTTTGTTCAAATTACTTCTTCATAGAGGTTTTGGCCCCAAGTGGATTGCTTGGATTAAGTCCAGCCTTTTCTCAGGAACCTCCTCTATCATTATTAATGGTACAGAAGGTCACAAATTTAAAATCAAATGTGGCCTTCGCCAGGGTGACCCGCTCTCTTTCCTTTTATTCTCCCTAGTAGCAGATGTTTTTAGTAAACTTCTTCGCAACGCTTGGGAGGCCCAGGTTATTGAAGGCCTGGGCAATTCTCGCGGATTCCATGGTGTTCTGAATCTTCAATATGCCGATGACACTATCATATTCGCCAAACCGAATTCCCACTCTCTCCGTAACCTTAAACTCCTTCTTTATTGTTTCGAATTAGCATCGGGACTCTCTATCAATTTTCAAAAATCTGCAGTGCTCTAGCTGGGGGGCTCTCCTAATCGCTAGTGCGATATATCCAATTTCTTTAACTGCCCTATTGCCTCATTCCCAATCACGTATTTGGGTATTCCCTTGAGATGGGGTAAATTGCATAAGTCTGACTGGTCTCCCATGATAGATAAGGTCGAGTCCAGGCTCTCCGTCTGGGCTGGAAAACTTCTTTCCCAAGGAGGTAGACTGATTCTTCTCAATTCGGTTCTTTCCTCTATCCCTCTTTACATGATGTCTTTCTATTATGTTCCCTCTTGGGTTATCAAGCGGATTGACCAGATCAGAAGTAATTTTTTCTGGTCTGGCTTATCCGCTCACAAGCCAGGTTCCCACTTGAGAAATTGGAAACTTATTTGCTCGCCCAAGGAGGCTGGAGGTTTAGGGGTGTTAAACCTCAGGCATCAAAATTTGGCGCTCCTGGGTTAATGGCTTTGGAGATTCCTTAAATTCGAGGATTTGCCTTGGATCCAAAGCATCAAGGTCAACTGCTATTCTTCGGATCAGTGGTGGACTTTCCCCTCCACTATCCACCGTAACGCCTCTCCTTTCTGGAAAGGGGTCTGGAAAGCGGCAGCAGCTTTCCAATGCGGTATCTCCCATGAATGTTTCGATGGATCCAAGGCCAAGTTCTGGACTGATATCTGGATTGGTAACACCAAACTCGCCACTTCTTTTCCTGCGCTCTTCCGACTGGCATCCAATTCCGTAGCTACGGTAGCTAAATCTTTCATCTTTACCAACTCGCTAAGGCATTGGTTGATCCCTTTCTCGATCAATATGCCTACCCAATTAGTGGCTGACTTTAACGATCTCCTTTTCTCCCTTAATAATTTCGTTTGGAAGGCTAAAGAAGATTTCTCTTAGCGTTGGAATTTGTCAGGGAACTTCACTGTTAAATCCTTTTATCAATTTCTTAACTTTAGAGGCACACTTTCTCCTTTCGCCGACTCCGTTTGGAAGTCTTGTGCCCCTCTTAAAGTGAAAATTCTCTCCTGGCTCGCACTCAACAATAGGCAGCTTACAGTTGAAATGCTCAATAAAAGAAACTTGGCGTGGGGTCAATTGTGTCCCCTGTGCTATCATGCGTCAGAAGATGTGGACCATTTGTTTGTTGTGTGCGAATTCCCTCGCCCGCTATGGAAAATTAGCGCTCTTGCCTGGGAAGTTCCCTCTATTCCATCCAATTTATCCGATTGCTGGTCTATTCGCCCTTCTAATGTCAAGTACCACAGACCGTGGTATCTGTCGTTTCAAATTATTATTTGGATCACGTGGATGGAAAGAAATAAGAGGATTTTCCGTCACACTGCTTCAACCTCCCGCACTTTAATTGAGGAATTCTTATTTCTTTTTAATCTCTGGTCTTTGTCGCTAAATATCGAAGCTAGAGAGTCGCTTATCTTTAGTAGACTGGAGAACGCATTCCAGTGTCTTCGAATTCTTAATGCTTTATAATTTTCTTCTCTTTAGTAATATATTGGTTTTGTCGTCTTTGGCTGATGCATTTCTTCGTTCCTTTTATTGCTTGCAGGGTTGAGGAGGTTATGGCTTTGTTTCTTTTGTTGCGCAGTATTGAAGGGGGTTGTTTATTCGGTTTGTTGTGGGAGTATAGCCTTTCTTCTTTTTTCTCCTTTGTTCTTCACCCTTGCTACAACTGCATATTTCTAAGTTGGTTCTTTTGATGGTTATCTAATTATATGGTGTGTGTTTTTATCCTGTTTGGGACGGTTTTGGCTGGGCTTTTATTGTGTGATGTAGCTGGATCCCTTTTTTGTATTATCACAGGGTATCTTGGATGCTCATAATATATGTTTTCACTCTCTAACTATTTTCGGACAGTGGACTGATCCGGTTGTTATTGGCTTTCTTTAGTGTAATCTATGGCTATCTCAGTTCAGCCCTCCTTCGACGTTCCGACTCTTGGCTTTGTGGTGGTTGTTGAATTGCTATTTTTCCCCTCCTTCTTTTGCTGCACTGAGGGAATTGTTATGAGTTTTGTTTCATTTTTATTATTGCTGTTTTGTCTTATTTCTTCCTGCGCGGCTGTCATTTGCTATCATCACCGCTGGCTGAGAATGATATTGGTTCGCTTCATTGGCGGAGATGTCGGGGGAGGGGTTTCGTTTAGGTTGGTGTTGTTCCCTCTGCCATCGACTTAGGTATACCTTTGGTTCCTCGCGCCTCATGCTATGGTGTTTTTTCCCCTTTGGCTGGCTTTAGGGGCCTTCGGTCTGCCCTCTGGTCTCTCACCTATTGCGCACCTTGTTGGTGCCATGTATTTTGGTACCTGAGTGCTCTCTCCATCCTTGCTGTGTCATTTCTGGGATGTCTCCTCCTCGTAGGATGCAGCTGTCGCCTGCTGGCCAGACCTATCCAGGCTAGCTCTTGTCGTTCTTCTTCATGTTTTTAGAGTGTTCAGCTTTGTTGTTCTTTGGCGCCTTCAAGGCTGTTTGTAGTTGCGTCGCTTGTTTATATTTTTGCTGCTTCTTGTTTTACTTCTTGTAAAACCTATCTTGTACTTACTTTTAATTTATTTATAGATTGTCTGGCTGGAGTCGTTAGACTATCCGTTTCCTTAAAAAAAAACATTACATACTACACTATCGTGTATTTAAATTGCAACAAGTGCTTTTGAATCTGACAATCCTATCATTAAAAAGTCAACCTCAACTGATAATATGTAATTGTGTATAAAGCGGGTCAATAAGTAATCCTTATTTACAATTAACCATAAATGTAATCCACTTTCCGTTATTTTTTTCCATTTGGAAATAGCATGTAAGGAAGAAAGAAAAAAAATTGCTAATAAAAGGAAAGGAAAACAAAACAACTATTCACGTCCTCTATAAACGCCTCATGCATCCTCCTCAATTACATTATTGATTTGATCATTATAGATTGTGATACAAAACAGCCAGTAGTGACTGTGCAGAATCCGGAAATAGACAATAAGGAAACAAAGAGGTCGAAACGAAATTGCATGTCTCAATCGTATCACACTGGGAGAGTGGGGGAGTATGGGATCCAGATATGAAACTGAACTCATTGTACTTTAATAGGTGGCATGTCTCCCTCTATATAAGAAAATTTTCCCAAACTGTCCCACTTTTGACAGTTTTTTCCAAACTGCCCTATTTTTTTTTTAAAAATCCCAAATTGCCTCACTCGGTCTTTGAAAGACTGAAAAACCGAGTTTAGTTCAAACTAACACGGTTTTTCGAAAACCGAGTGTTAGTCTTTGATTTTTCGAAGTCTAACACTCGGTCTCAGTCTTTCAAAGACTGAGTTAATTTTAACTAAACTCGGTCTTTCAAAGACCGAGTGTGTTATTTTGATAAATACTTTCAAAAGTGGGTCAGTTTGGTAAATACTTCAAAAGTGGATCATTTTGATAATAAGTTCTAGGAAGAGTAATAATAACATATCTACATCAGCACTTTTGAAATGGCTTGACCCATCAAGAATTACAATTGCAAGCCACTCTTCTTCCTTCTGTGGAGTACCTGAAAGATTTCAAAATAGGTTTGGACAAATAATCCGATGAACCATGATCGAGTAATGTCCCTCCACGTATTATTTCCTTGAAATTCATAATTGTATGACTCACTTGTTCCCTATAATGTTACTCCATTTGTTAGTGGAGGTTTGCCTCTAAACAATATAGATGTTAAAAGCAATAATACAAAAGTAGAAGTCATCTTTACACAATAAAAATAAATAAATAATAATGATATAATGAATAGGATATATGTTTCGTTGCTTGACCAAACAATCCACGTTCTCAGCAATGCCAATACAATTGCCTTCGTTGGAGTGATAGTCGTCACATCATAGCTCGTCAATAGATCCATGAAACTGTTTAAATTTTGTATTATATATGACAATATGACATTATCGTTCAATGTGGTCATGCATGCAAAGCTTCTCATAATCTCTTTATGGCCTTCGGGATTATCATGAAATCCATGTATTCTTCAAGGACGTTCCCTTTTATTCGTAGTTGCGTTTGTCACTTTTTGTTGTTTTTTTTTAATCCAGTTAACACGACAATAACCTTAAGATAGAAAATATTGTTTGGATATCAGACACTGGAAAACCATTGTTTAGGATTCTCTTTCATACGATCAATCTTATCAAATATGCATCAAAAATGAAAGTCTATGATCAATCTTATCAAAGCAAAATTCATAACGATCAAGCCACAATCCCCACAAGATTGCAGCTACAGTAATATCCCACGATTCTCTATTCTCTTTCTTAATTTTATTTATTCTGTAAACTCCCCAGACATCTGAACACGACCTAGGATAGTCTGAACTACCTAGACACCCCAGACAACTATATTAGTAGATCTGTAAGCGATCTTTAGGATGCAACTCTAATCTTAATATTTTTACCAAAAAAAAAAAAAAACTAGAATCTTACATTTTGCTATAGGTTATTCATGGAGTTGGATTTTACCGGAACCTAACTCGTAAATATAGAGTTAATAACTCACTTAAAACCCTTTCAGATCTGTCTCATCATGACCCAAAATTTTTCTACAAATCCAATTGTTCAATGTGATACTAGTATTACCCTGTGCAAATTGCACAAACTAAAATAAATTTGACAGACTCATAAGTTATTGACTATCTATAAATTCTAACAAAAAATATTAATTATAAAATCTTAAATTAGAGAGAAAAAAATGGTGATAAGGTACCTATGATGGTGTTGTGGGTAGTAGTGACGTTCTCTGAGTTCGACCGAAACCATTTTATCATTCAGCTTCATCAAAAACCTCAAGCCCATCCCCAAAACTGAAAAAGGAACACGAAAATTAAATAAATAAAACATAATAATAATATTAAAATTCAAGAACAACAGTACATAACAGTGGCGTTGTTGAGTTCGATCGAGACCGTCTCGCTGTTCAACTTCATCAAAACCCTAAAACTCATCCCAAAATTATAAAAAAGAACACGAAAATTAAAGAAATAAAACATAATAATGCTAATTAAAAATCAAAAAAATCTAAAGAAGAGAGAAAGATACCTTGAGTGTTACCGAAACCATCTTATCGTTCAGCTTCATCAAAAACCTCAAACCCATCCCTAAAATTGGAAAAAAAACACGGAAATTAAAAAAATAAAACATAATAATACTATTAAAAATCAAGAAATCAAATAAGATAGGGAGGTACTTGCAGTGAACAACAGTGGCGTTGTTGAGTTCGATTAAGACCGTCTCGTTGTTCAACTTCATCAAAACCCTAAAGCTCAACTCAAAACTGGAAAAAGAACACGAAAAATAAAGAAATAAAACATAATAATGCTAATAAAAAATCAAAAAAATCTAAAGAAGAGAGAGATACCTTCCGTGAACAGCAGTGGCGTTGTTGAGTTCGATCAAGATCGTCTCGCTGTTCAACTTCATCAAAACCCTAAAACCCATCCCAAAAATGTAAAAAAGAACACGAAAATTAAAGAAATAAAACATAATAATGCTAATTAAAAATCAAAAAATCTAAAGAAGAGAGAGAGATACCTTGAGTGTTACCGAAACCATCTTATCGTTCAGCTTCATCAAAAACCTCAAACCCATCCCTAAAATTGAAAAAAAAAACCCGAAAATTAAAAAAATAAAACATAATAATATTATTCAAAATCAAGAAATCAAATAAGATAGGGAGGTACTTGTAGTGAACAACAGTGGCGTTGTTGAGTTCGATCAAGACCGTCTCGTTGTTCAACTTCATCAAAACCCTAAAGCTCAACTCAAAACTGGAAAAAGAACACGAAAAATAAAGAAATAAAACATAATAATGCTAATAAAAAATCAAAAAAATCTAAAGAACAGAGAGATATCTTCCGTGAACAGCAGTGACGTTCTTGAGTTCGATCGAGACTGTCTCGTTCAACTTCATCAAAACTCTAAAACTCACCCCAAAACTGAAAAAAGAAATAAAAAATCAAAAGAAATAAAACATAATAATGCTAATCAAAAATTAAAAACCGAAAGAAGATGGTGGTACCTGTCGTGAACAACAGTGACATTCTTGAGTTCGGTCGAGTCCTTCTCGTTGTTCAGCTTCATAAAAAACATAAAACTCATCACCAAAATTGAAAAGAAAAAAAAAGAACACGCAAATTAAAGAAATAAAAAATAATAATGTTAATAAAAAATAAAGAAATCAAAATAAGAGAGGGGGGACATGTTGTGAACAACTCTGGCTTTTTTGAAATCTGAAATTATCTAGGCGGTAGGCCCTCATCGGCAGCCCTACTATCGCTTGGTGACTTTTAGAACACTGAACACAACTTATTAATATAGGGTATTTGTGAGACATTATTCAGCTAGCTGAACAAACTATTACTCGGTGTCAATCTTTAATACAGGGTACAACCACCTTACTATATTGAAAGTAATAATCAAACTGCAATTCCAATATGTACTGTAAAAATTTGAACACATTATGAAGGCTAATACACTATTGCATAGATCTTATGACAAACTCCGGGTACATCAAATTATCCATGATTAACCCTAATTACATTAAATATACCAAGTCTATTTTGTACTCCAAAAAAAAATAACAAAAAGTCCACGTACATGACTACACATACATGGTCTCTTAATCATAACAACACAGCCATGCAAAAAGTCAATCGAATAACGCATTCATTTCTTCTGATCTCCGTAAAGACTACTTGACACCACTCACCATTCTCCATTAATAGTAGCACCACTAAAACCCACCCTTCCCGTGGAGTCAAACGTTGACCCACAAGTTCGAACACAAAGACCCACACAATGTGTAAATCTTGCACATCGTTGAAAAAACTAAAACCACACTACATAGCATATCCGATGTCATCGACGATATTGCTTCAATATAATAAAATTTGGTGGAATATAACAACATTTGTTCAGCAACTCTGTTAAGATAACTTGTACTAAAATAATAATAATAATAATAATAATAATAATAATAATAATAATAATAAAAAAGTCATTGAAAAGGAAATCGATTGTACTCTTGGTTTTCGAACATGGAATCAATAACTACAAATCTTAGAGCAAATAATCGCAGATTGGAAAAGCAGGAAAATTAGAAAATTAGGGTTTGTGAAGAGAATGGGTGGGAATCGCACTTACATTGAGGAGGAGGAAACGGAGCAAGCCTGGAAAATGTTTTTCGATCTGGGGGATTTTTTGGGGGTTTCTGAGAGAGCAGGTTTCAGGTTACTTTTTCTGAAAAAGAAGAGCAGGTTTTTAGTTTTAGACGGCCGGGGTGGGCGACGGCCGGAGCGTGGGCGACGGCCGGAGCGTGGGCTACGGGCGGTACAAATGGGTGAGGAGAGGTGGGTGGGTTTTGGGAGCAAGAAGAACTAATTAGGATTTGTGTGTTTTGGAAAGACGTGGAAGATGAAAGGTTTTTTTTTATGTGTTTTTTAAAGTATTTCTGTTTTAACAATTAGTGTGGGTTGCACGTGTCAATTAATACTTTTGCTCTCCTTTCTCTATTTCAAAATGGAGAAAGGAGAGAGGGGTAACCCTATTTGCTTAAGATATATATAAATGCTCCGCAAAATCCATTTCCATATAAAAATTTAAGAATTTTTAACAAGTGATAGCAAATTATCTAATTTTGGATCGATTTATATATTGAGCGTTGAATTTATGGGTTGACAAAGTTATGAAAATTTATTTTTAATTAATTTTCATGACGTTGATGATATCTAAGGTTGAATTTTCAATTTTAATGCTCAATCAGTCATTTTCATTTTCGTTGCCAAAATGACCCACTTTTTGAAAGTATTTACCAAACTGACCCACTTTTAAAAGTATTTACCAAAATGATACACTCAGTCTTTGAAAGACACACTCGGTCTTTGAAAGACCGAGTTTAGTTAAAACTAACTCGATCTTTGAAAGACCGAGTGTTAGACTACGAAAAATCAAAGACTAGCACTCGGTCTTCGAAAAACTGTGTTAGCTTTAACTCAACTCGGTCAGTTTGAAAATTTTTAAAAAAAGTGGGCAGTTTGGTAAAAACTTTCAAAAAGTGAGATAGTTTGGGGAAAAATTCCTAGATATAATTGGAGAGTTGGAGTTGTAATTTGTCAACATACAAATCTATGTGTTGCACGTGCAACTCCAACTTTTTCATTAATTACCACAAAAACAAACAAACAAAAAGTTTCCACCTATTTAAACGTGCAACGCATGTGCAAAATAAAATTTCAATATTTTTTAAACACCAAACAAACACATATATTGCATGTACAACTCCATTCTACTTATGAACAAGTACATTATACGTACAAGTCGTAGCTTTTCCTTCAAAATATTTTCCGCAATTACATATAACGTACGTCTATCTCCAAAATGATTTCTTAACACGTACATCACACGTGAAAATCCTTCAACTCTTATCAAAACGTGCATCACACGTGAAAAATATTAGTATAAGGTAAGGCATAAGCCATAAGAGCATCTGTAGCCGTGGGGAGCCAAATTTTATGTATTTGGCAAATGGAAATGAAAAAAACGGGTTTGCGATGCAGTCGTCGAATGCCAAAAAATGGGTATTCGAACTTTTTAAAATCTCAGACGGATTTTCCATCCGAAGTAAAAAATCAAAGGGATATATCATTATCTACCGGCCTACGAAATTTAAAATATTAAATTTGGGAAAAAAAAGGACGGGACGAGAAATGATTCCTCGTCCGTCGAAATTAATTTTTTTTATAAAAAAATTTATGAACGGACGGGAAACCAAATCCGTCCGACGTAATTTTGGTTGTTTTTTAATAAAAAATTGGAACGGGGAATTCTTTTGGTCCATCCAATTTTTTTTAAAAAATTTAAAAAATCCAAGTTAGCCAAATCAGCATTGGTGTGATATTAGGGAAGAAAAAAAACCAGGTCAACCAAAGCCAAGTCAGCCACACACCTGCATGAAGTGGCACACTTGAGAATATGGGGTTTTTTTTTTAAACACAGACGGAAAATAATATACCGTCCTTGCTCTTTCTTTCTTTTTTTAATTTTCGATGGGAAGGGAAACGATTTTCCGTCTGTCGGTTTAATTTTTTAAAAAAAGGTACGAGAAAATAATTCCCGTCCGATACATTTCAGCACAGTAAAAATATCTCCGACGAAATATAGTTTGTCGTCCGATCCAACAGACGATAAATCATCTCCCGATTGCTATATTTTCCAAATTCTCATTTCTTCTGTCAAATTTGGCACTCCTGTTCATCCAAAACCCAAATTTTGGGTTTTTGGCCAGCGACTACAGCACAATATTTTTGATATTTTAGAAAATGTGGAAAAATAGCAAACGACTACAGATGCTCTAAGAGCATCTGTAGTCGTTGGCTATTTAGCCAAATTTTACAAAAAATGGCTCAGAACGTCCTGCAGTCGTTGGCTATTTAGCCTTTTTTTTTCCATTTTTTTGAACAGTACCGAGCTATATCTGGCAATCGATTTGGCTAAATGGAAAAATTAGGCCGACAGAACATTATTTTTCGTTTGAAGATCGGACGATGTATAATTTACCGTATGAATTTTTTTTATTAATAAAATAATCGGACAGGAAATTATACACCGTTCCAAAAATTTTTTAAAATTAAAAAATTCGGACAGGAGATAATTGTTGAAATATAGTAATTGTATATTCTGTTTCCAAATATAGGAAACAGATTCTCCAAATCTCTCATCTTCCCAATCTTCTCTCAATCTCTTTTCTTCTTCTCCAAGAATGTAACCCTTATATATAGATGTATACAGTAAAGAATAAAGAAGAATAAGAAGAATAAGAATTATTTTCCCCAAAATTATTTTCTTCATGGTATTAGAGCCTAACCAGATCGAGGCTAATTGAGGAAGAAGAAGAGAGGAGGTGATCAGATCTGACACCTCCAACTTGATCCGATCCCGACCAAAACCCGATCCCGGCGACCCCCCGTCTCTAGCGACCTACCCCCATCGCCGTCCTTGTCGTTGACGCTCCTCCTGAGCACTGTCCACGTCGTCAACGCCGTCCACCTCATCATCCACGTCATCAACACCCCGTCCACGTCATCATCCACGCCGTGCTTGTCAACCGATTAGTACACCATTGGAAGAAGGACTGAAACTATGCAACGAAGCGGATCAAGTGCCTTGTGATAAGGAAAGGTATCAGAGATTGGTTGGACGACTAATGTATCTTGCACATACACGGCCAGATTTGTCATATGCTTTAAGTGTGGTAAGTCAGTTTATGCATGCACCTCGGGAACAACATATGGACATGGTAATGAGAATTATGAGATACATTAAGTCAGCCCCAGGAAAAGGAGTCTTATTTGCGAAACATGGTCACTTGAAGGTTGAGGCATATACTGATGCTGATTGGGCAGGATCTACAATCGATAGGCGCTCCACTTCAGGATATTTCACCTTTGTTGGAGGAAATTTAGTTACATAGAGGAGCAAGAAGCAAAATATTGTTGCACGCTCTAGTGCAGAGGCTGAGTATCGCGGAGTAGCTTTAAGTATAACAGAAGCTTTATGGCTAAAACTTCTGTTGCAGGACTTGGGCTATGGTCCAAAGGAACCTATGAATGTGTATCGTGATAGTTAAGCGGCGTGTGATATTGCGGCTAATCCAGTTCAGCATGATAGGACGAAACATGTAGAGGTGGACAGATTCTTCATCAAAAAAAAATTAGATGAGAAAGTTATTGAGATATCCAAAGTAAAGTCAGAAGATCAACTCGCAGATATTCTAACCAAGGCCGTTTCAACTCGGCTCTTCTTGAAATTTGTTGACAAGTTGGGCATGCTCGATATCTATGCACCAACTTGAGGGGGAGTGTTGAAATATAGTAATTGTATATTCTGTTTCCTAATATAGGAAACAGATTTCCCAAATCTCTCATCTTCCCAATCTTCTCTCAATCTCTTTTATTCTTCTCCAAGAATGTAACCCTTATATATAGATGTATACAGTAAAGAATAAAGAATAATAAGAAGAATAAGAATTATTTTTTCCAAAATTATTTTCTTCAATAATATTCCGTCGGAATTTTTTTTTCAAAAACTTTTTTTGGACGGTAGATAATCTACCATCCTATTATTAAAAAATATTTAAAAAATGCACAGAAGTGATATCTTCTACCGTTCCAGGTATTTGGGTAAAATTTTTTGAATTTTTGATTTTTATTTTTTATTTTTTTAATGTCACTATCATTCTCTTGATAACTTTTTTTTAGGATTTAAAAAAAAAAAACTAAGGACGGGTTAAAATCTACCGTCCGTCCTATTAAGATTTCGAAAAGTCAAATTTTGGCTAACAACGATTATGTTACTATTGCTATATGCCAAATATGTAAAAAATGGCTTTAAACGACTAAAGATGCACTAAGGACATAAGATAGCATACGCCCAAATTACATTTACTTCTCAGAATCTTAAGTATTAAACGATCACAAGCCCGACTTTTAGGCCCTATAGGAGAAATTGACTCTGCTTAATCACTTACAGCTCACTCAACTGAGAGTTTTTTTGCCTACGTAAGCCATTTTTTGAAAATATTTAAGTTTTTGGACCAGTTTCTCAACTATTAGCACTTTTGGGCTACTTTGTGCCACGTCAGCAGCGGCCGCTATTTTCAATAACGACATCTTCATTTTCGAGGTCGCTAATGGGAATAGCGACCTATGTTTTATTTTTATTTTTTTAATTTTTTGTTTGCCGTCGTTATTCCCACTAGCGACCTTAGTATATATAAGGTCGCTAATGGGATTAGCAACCTTTAATGAGCTGTATTCTAATACTTAGCAAAATCTAGAGAGTTTTGCTCTCTGAAAAATGATAATTTATTTTTAAAACTAAGGTCACTATTCAGAATAGAGGCATTTATTGTAGTAAGGTCGCTATTCCGAATAGAGGTCTTGGTTGTATGACTATTTTGCAAATTTTACAAAGAACAAGGATATTGTGTTTCCTACTGAGGTCGCTATAACGACATCAGTTTAAATTTTTTGGGGAAAGCTCTTTATGAATCGCTAAGGTAGTGTTCTTTTTCTCCTCTTATAAGAGATTTACCTCTTGTAAGAGGTGGTCCACCTCTTACAAGAATTTTTTTAGCGTTTTTTTTACCTCTTATAAGACATTTTTCTCAAAATCTCTTATAAGCCTAAAAGACTTCTAGTGGCCTCTTTCAAATTCTTATAAGACTTCTATCACTTAAAAAGACTACATTATCCTTAAATTAATGATTTCCAGATCTTCAACACCTGCAGTTAAATGTTTATTAGCTAATTGGTTTTTCAACTTCCAATATGATTGATGGCGATACTTCGGTTGCGCATAAAATATAGGCTGGACTAGCATCAACTACATTTATAGCCAGGACCAATCAATCTGTCATGGGAATGAGTTTGCTCTTCCGCCCGCGCTGCAAGATGTTTTGAGTTGATTGGAGTCTTTTCCAACAATTGGAGTTACCATATACTAAAAGTCATCATCAGAGATTTTTGCAAAAGAATCTTCTTTGAACTTCAAATTTTGGAAGAAAAATAATAGTTAAAGACAGACATCTGGCTTGCTTTAGTTTACTTTTTGTTCAGAGAAATATTGAGCTAGTCATGATAGTTACATATCTCAAAGTCCTAAATCTTTCAAGAAACAATTGTACTGAGATGCGTTTTTGCAGATAGATGAAAACCAGTTAGTATCTTTATGCTTCATTCAAGTAATGAAGCAATTAATCATATAACGGTTGCAATCAATACAACAAAGAGTGGAGCAAAAACAGGATCATCTCTATCTTCTGATGCTATTCCTACTATGTATAATGACTCAGAACTAGCACCATCTATCACAATATTGTAAGTTACTTAAATGATTAATATTCATTATTTAGTATATCCATAGCAAAATGAACCGTAAGAGGAAAAAGCATGTGCAAAAGCTTGTTTATTTTTATGGTTAAATGGTAGGTTAAATGCCCCCGCGTTTCAGTTTTTGTTTCCAGCTTTGAGTAGATGATGGTTCGATACATACATAGGATCGGGAAACAATCTGTAAGCACAGTTGAAAGATGTGTTATTATGTATTTGTTGAATCTGCAAGCACAGCTGGAGGAGGTGAATCTGTTGTTCGGGCTTCAATTGGTGAAATTGCAGGAGGAGATGGAGTGTCGCATGTTATGTGGGTTTTTTTCATTGAAAGAAGAATGACGATAATTATGGATTATGACCAAATTTGTCTACTATGTGAGAAATGTGACGATTTACTTAATTTTAGATATGAAATTTTTGGTATAAATAGAGAAATTATATAGTAAGGGCAAAAATATCTAAAAGTAGAGAAAATGCTCAGGTGAAAAAAGAACATAAATCTCTTATAAGAGGTTCTTATAAGAGGTTATTTTTATATAAAAGAACACATCAAAAAGAGGCTCTTACTGTAAATCTCTTATAAGAGATAACCTCTTATAAGAGGCAAAAAAAAAGAACAGACCCTAAGTGTCTCAATATATTCATTCGAGGTCGCTAATTCCATCAGCGACCTCATATATACTAAAGTCGCTAGTGCGAATAGCGACAACAAATAAAAAAATTCAAAAACATTTAAAATATAGACGTTATTCTCATTAGCGACATTCAAAATGAATATGTCGCTAATGAGTATAGCGGCCATAGCTGACGTGGCACAAGTTAGCCAATAAACGCTAATAGTTACGAAACTGGCCCATAATTCTAAATATTTTCAAAAAGTGGCCTATGACGGCAAAAATATTCCTCAACTCAACCCACCTTTTTTTATCTGTCCTGCTCTAAAGTCTAAAACTAATAAATATATATATATAAATCCCCAAATTCCATCTCTACCCCCGCCCGCTAATCTCCTCCTCTAATAACCCCAAATGCCCCCCTCCGACGACCCCACCGCCGCCCTCCTCCCTCCGCCAACAACCATCTCCTACACCCACTCCCCCCGCCCCCTCCGCGACCTCCCCTTCCTCCTCCTCTTCCTCCTCCTCTCCCTCTCCTGCTTCTCCCTCGGCTTCCTCTCCATCGCCCGCCACAACCCCAACCACTCCTCCTCCTCCTCTTCCTGTTTACCTTCCAATTCCAGTCCCAACGTTTCTTCGTCTTTCCAATTCAACATTAATAAACATCTCATTTTCGCCCTCCTCATCACCGCCATCCTCTCCCCTCTCCTCGCCCTCTCCCTCCTCTCCCTCCTCCGCCGCTTCGCCCGCCACCTCATCTACTCCTCCCTCCCCTTCTTCATCCTCGCCCCTTCCTTCCTCAACCTCTACTGGTTCGTCTCCTGCTCCCTCTCCGACACCTGCTCCGATTCCTTCCCCCTCCCTTACCGCATCCTCTTGCTCATCTTCCTCTTCCTCCTCGTCGGCCTCATACTCTGGATCATAATTGCCAACTGGCACCGCATCGAGCTCACCATCCACATCATCCAGATCGCCGCAACTGCTCTGGAGCAGAATCTCGGCCTGTTTGTCGCGCTGCCGGTGATTAATTTCGGGGTTTTGGTGTATCTGGTGCTGTTTGCGGTGTTTCTGGTGTTTGCGAGATGGAATGGGAAGGTTGTGGCGAGGGAGAAGGGGGATGGGACGTGGGAATGCTTGTGGAGGCAGGACAAGTGGGTGGGGGCTTATTTTGGGTTGGTGATTGTGACGATGATTTGGACAGTGGCGGCCATGGTGGAGGTGCAGGTGTATGTGATTAGCGGGACGATTGCGCAGTGGTATTTTTCGGAGGAGGAGGGGAGGAAGAAGCCGAGGAGGAGTATTCGGAGTTCTATGAGGTAGGTGATAAAGTAAGTGTGCCTTCTTTTCGAATTTTGTGGATTTTGAATGTAAATTGGCTCATGCTAGGTGAAGCCTCGATGACAAAAGAATAATTTTAGGTTTGGAAGGTTGTTAAGAGCCACTAGGGTTTATGTATCAGTTTTGAAGAGTTATGTAGGGAGACATAAGCAAGTGAACCAAGTTATGGGAGAGTTTATTATACTCTTTATTGGCCTAGATGCAAGTAGTTGTCTTTGTCCTAGATGCAAGTGAGAGGTGAAAGAATGTATTTTTATTCTTCTGCTACCCTTACATACCTAATGATAAACTATGGTTAAGTATCTTCTTAGTAGGTTTATAGAGAATATTTCATGATGAATTAGTTTTTTTGTGATAGAGATGCATGTGGGGATTCAATGGCTAAATAACAGAAAACTGTGTTGAACTTTGAGGTGTTTCAAAAATAATGTTGGACTTGTTTTATTGTACATGACTATCATAAACTGCCCATATTTAGCAGAAGACTATCATGCATTGATAACCTCCCTGTTTGAGGTGTTTTCAAGATGACAAAAGGCGAGCAAAATCAGTTTCTTCTTTTTGCAAAGTAATGAACGAAAATAGAGGTAAAACAGACTCAATGGTTCCCCTTGCTAGAACAAGTTGTAGCAAGTGCACAACCAAACCGACCATACTCAAACATGCCACTCCCGCCTCCTCTTCACTTGATTTAAGTAAATAGCCGAAAAACTTGTGCATCATGTTTGTCGATCATTCGTAAAAATAAAGCCGAGCCATTCACATTCTGTTGTTTAGTTAGTCCCTCATCGTTTCTATTAATTTCAATACCACATAGGCCTAGTTCTTTAGTAGAGCTTCACCTACCCTGCTGTCATCCTCTCTGATTGTGCCAACAACCAAAATGCCATATTGATTATGCCAACAGTGTTTGATGCCGAAAACCCTTCTTTGCAAGATTCACTCATCAAATGTTTTTTCATTTGAAGTCATTTATGAACAATATCATTTTTAGTTATTGCTTTATCTTTTTCCTTGCTTTCCACTTTTCTTCATTTTACTCTCCTCATTCATCCTTTATCAAACGTTCTTTTGAAGAGAATGTGAGAATGGCAAAACTGTGGGTGAGTAAAAATTCTTCTATAAAAGAAGTGGAAATAGCAAACCTGAGCAAGTGATGGTGTAGAATAGCATATGCTATACCAAAATAGCAAATAGCTACAACAATTTTGAACTCTATCGCACAACGAAGATGATTTTTTTGCAGTAACCATCATGGCTAAATATAACATGCTACAGAGCCTGCTTTAGCAACTCCCTTCTCTCTCTCTCTCTCTCTCTCTCTCTCTCTCTCTCTCTCTCTCTCTCTCTCTCTCTCTCTCTCTCCATGTTCCTAATGTATTTTAACTTTTTGCAGGAATGCATTTGGTCCCTCCTTTGGAACAGTGTGCATCTCAGGAATGGTAATGGGAGCTGTACGGGTTGTGCAGGCAATTGTAGATAGTGCGCAGCATGAAGAAAATGCTCAAGGATTCGTGAATCTTATAATTAAATGTTGTGCAGATGCTTGGTTGTCGGCATTTGATTTTGTGAACAAGTTCACCATAAATTTTGCAGCAATTACCGGCGAAGCTTATTGTTCTGCAGCTAGGATGTCATATGAGCTTCTGAAAAGGAACCTTCTCTCTGCAGTTTTTGTTGAGACAGTCTCTACTCGGATTCTTGCTGGGATTATTTTTGTCCTCTCGACATTATATGCAATAGCAGTAAGTACAAATATTTCCAACTTCTCTCTGGTTCATAATTTTTCTTCTTGTGCATGTAGACACTGATATATAATATGAGTAGGTGTATGATTTCTTGAAATATTTAAGGAAGCAGGGAGATCACTTTTAAATGATTTCTGTCATTCATTGCAGAAATGAATGAGTTTAAACCTGTGAGTAAGATGCACCTAATTGTGATATAGAAGATAACAACCTATCTTTCTAGATTCATCTCTCAAATACGTTTTGTGACAGTATTTTAATGGTAGGCTTGCAAGCAATACCACGTGTATAGGACCCTATGCATCATGCAAACGTTTCAAACCAATTTTGCTCTTTTATGAGAATATACAGACTAATATCATTAGTCAGTAACAGCTGGAGAAAAAAATCTCAGTGAAAGTGAGTTTTTACTTCGGAAAGGAAGTTGAAAAAATGCCTTATGGTGGAACTTGGTATTTATAGTATGGAGTAAGTGAACCAGTATTTATGGTGCAGGTACTTTTAGCTGTATCTGTAAAAGAATTTGATTTCAATTTTGAAGCTTAGCCTTATGTATTAATTAGAGATCTGCATTGGTTAGGGAAATGTTAAGTTATAATGCCGCAAAAGTCTCAGAAACTTAAAAGTCTAAAAGACTGTATCTTAAAATACTCATAATAGTAGAGAGGAAAGGCAAAAAATAGAATTTCTCATTGAGGAATTATTTGTTTGCTTGCAACTTGGCCAGGCTCCAGCTGCACTCCAATCCGGTAATGTAGTACATAACTTTCATGGTTATGTACTACATTACCGGATTGGAGTACACCTAACTGGTTCAAATGGGAATTTTGTGTTCCGGTACTTTCCTCTCCATGACATGCCTGATATTTGCAATGAATGGCATGTCAATACCTGATACCAATATTGAATTTCCGATCCATGATTTAGAATATAACCACAAAGGATTTACTGGCAAATTCATTCAAACACAGACCCTCCTTTTTTTTCCACCTAATTTCGATCACCCTAAACATTACAATATAGTTTGAGGGAACCTTTCCACTAATGGTGTGGGTCATTTGGATGGATTTAGGAGTTTCTGCTCCCATATTATTTTTGGCATTTGGCTTATTTAACCAATTATGCGTGGTGGGTATGTTTTAGCCTAACCATGAGGTAGGGTTCTAATAGATGCATAAATTTTTCAACAAAAAAAAATGTTGGGGGCAGGGTTCTAATGGATGTACTTATTTTTAGATGTACCTTCTACCCAAATAAAAATAAAAAAATGTGCTTGTTTTTCGGATCTTGTCTATTTTGGAGGATTCGCTTTCATCATATTAATACATAATATCTGAGATTCTGTAGATAATTTAACAAAATATTTTCTCATAGATTATTCTTGGCTAAATTGCAGAAACTACCCTTGTCATTTAGCGTTTCTCAAATAACTACCCTAAACTTGCTTTAATATGAGTAACCCCCTAAATCTTTCAATTTTACAAATAACTACCCTGTTATAGGGTAGTTTTCTTGGGGGGGGGGGGGGATGCTATTGTTTAGGGTTGTTTCTTGAAATGAGATAAAAGTATGAGGTAGACAGTTGTTACAGTATTAGAGAAAAATGAAAGCTTGAGGGGGGTTAGAGCATCCAAAGTCGTTTGCTAAATTTGCATATTATCCATATTTTTGCAAATGCCCTTCTGCACTCCGTTGGCTATTTATTCATATTTTGGCAAAATCGACGGAGAAGATTGCCATATTTGAGAGACAATTTGAGAAAATGCATATCATAGAGGACGGGATTTGAAGGTCTGTCCGATGAAATTAGATCTTTTTACGTAAAAAAAACATTTTAGAAAACAAAAAAACTCGTTGGACGGAACTAGAAGTTCCGTCCGTGAAATGTGGGGGTTGGGACGGACCTACAAGTTCCGTCCCATGGTTATTGTAAAAAAATAAAATTAGATGGTTGCTGTGTACTGAGAGCAAATATTGTGTGATATTTTGCTTTGAGATGTGAGCACATCACGGACGGATCTTGGACTTGCGTCCCATGCAATTTTTTTATTTTTTTTCCCGCCTCCGACGGATCTTCAAGGTCCGTCCGACCATTTTTTTATTTTAGATTGCTATATTATAGCATTTCACCACTGCAACATACGAGACTCCGCTATATCTATAATATACATTTTGCTATTTTTTAGCAATCACGACTGGATGCTCTTATGCATATTAAAGGAGGTTTAGGGTGGTTATCTGAGAAATGCCAAAATGCCAAAAGTATAGGGTAGTTGTTTGTTATTTAATTGTTATTCTTCTTGAAAGCTAACCTAATTCATCTGTCATTCAAATATTTCAACAGGTATATGCCATCTTAAATGCTGTGGGTGATCTCGAGGTTGAAGTCTACTTCATTGCAGCTCTTGCATGGTTGCTTCTCATTTTGGTATTGGGCTACTTTGTTCATGTTTTGGATAATGTTATCGACACCATTTATGTATGTTATGCCATAGATAGAGACAAAGGCGAGGTATGTAAGCAGGAGGTCCATGAGGTCTATGTAATGCTCCCAATCAGTAGGAACCACAGACCGTCCCTTGTCGATAGAACGCCATTGATTGTATGAGTTTTAGCATTTAATAATCTTTTTGTAAAATTCTGGGGTTGCCTTTCATATTTATGTGCTCAAGTTAGAAAGAATAAGCACCCTCCGAGCTTCTCTTGCATCAAAAACTTATAATCTCTTGTACAAAATGTAGTTTGTTGTGTTGAAATTGTAGCAAATTGTAATCACTTTGTTATCTTTAACATAAATATTTGCTATAGTAATTTAAATGTTTGCTCCAATTTTCTCCACTGATAAATAGTTTGTAATCCATCCATCACAGCTGCAATCATTGATTGGTCGTTTATATTTTGTTGAGATAAATTGCAGAATTGCTACCAATGGTTGAGAAAGAATTGCAACTTATAGATTGCTTCTATACTTTTGGGGATTCTGACATTTGCTTGACTTGTTGTCACAGTTCTTTCTCCTCTATCTTACATCCTGTTCTGGTCATATTGGTGGCTTCCTGATTCAATTCCAAAAGATGCGCAACTATTTCAGTTACCTTTGTTATTTTTCATCTTTGGTCTCAAATGCCTGTGATGAGGCTGTTTGGAATCAAGCATGCAATTGCAATTGCAGTTGCAGCAAGCCCCTTTGTGCCAATTTTAGGTGCAAGTGGTTAGTTGCAACCAAGGCAAAAAGTTTACAACTCAGTTGCAAAACTTATAAATCCACTTGGAACCAAACACTGTAACTTAGTTGCATTTGCAGCTCAGCTGCGATGCATTTATATGCTCCCAAACATCCCCATAACTCGCTTTCATGGTTCACCTTCGTTTTGCCACTTATCTGGAATAGTGAAAATGAGTTCACTTTCAGACTTTCACTCTTCGCTGCCATCTTCTCCTTCTTCTGTGGACTGAATAGGTTTTGATGCAAATTTGATCCGTTAACTTCTTTTGGTGCAAGGCTCTGAGATACTTGATTTTGATTCAAAGATCTCTCCTGCCATTTTGGAGCCCCCAAAACCCGACAAAAATCTTCTTTAGTAATTAAAAGACAACCAAATATTAGTAATGGCCGGTCAAGTTAGTGCATCCCCTGCCAAATGTCATGGCCGGCCTCTCTTCCTTCAATCCCTTTCTCTCCATTAATAATACTTATAACCTATGACAGCAAAAGAGCGAATGTTAGGAGCTCTGAACTAGCTCTTCATATGGAAATGGAGGGCCAGGGAAGGTCGCTACCTGACACACCCACTTGGAAGGTCGCTACCTGACCACCATAGTTGCAATCAGTCTCCTCATTCAGAACTCGATTTCTAGACTCAAGAAGGTAAATGGGTTTTCCTTTTTTGGTGCATTCCACTTATGGACATGGTGGTTTTCAGAATTTTCTAATGCTTTTTTTTTTTTTTGCAGTTGCTGATTAGAACTAGGAGGAAAGTTCTATTCTTGCTGCTCTCGAGGAAATTGTTGCTGGTGAGATTGTTTTTTCGTGTATTTCTTGGTTGTTTCTGTCATTTAGATTAGCAGATTATATGGTTGTAATTTAAGGGTGTACGTTTTTGTTGATTGGTGGTAGAGTAGAGATGATGTTGGCTTCTCTCTTTGCTGATGGGCCACTGGACTGTTTGGTTCTCGACTATTTGCATCCAACTGATGGCATTTGTTACTGGCGCCTTTACTTGTTTTGAAGAAGGGTCTCTCGAGTCAACTTACTGCCCTGAGGTGGATCCTTTATCAATGAACCTGTTGAAATGTTTTGGATTTTCATGTGGTTGATCTGCAAATTAGATTATCATATAGTTGTTGGGTATTCTATTAAATGATAGAATAATTTTGCAACTTTTGCCCCCTACAAGCCCAGTCTGTTTAACATGGTCTTTTATAAGTTCTATATAACATACTTGATTTACAATGATTCAAATGAACATTAACATCCTACCACTAAACTTAGCATACTGCATTTTTCTCTATTCATAAGAATTTTTACTCCTAAATCAAGATTCTAGGAAGACGACATAAAATCTATAAGGTATTTTATATTTCATTGTACTTGATTTACAATGATTCAAATGAACATTAACATCCTACCACTAAACTTAGCATACTACATTTTTCTCTATTCATAAGAATTTTTACTCCTAAATCAAGATTCGGAAGACGACATAAAATCTATAAGATATTTTATATTACATTGATGTTTTTAGGGTTGTGTGTAGATTTTAATGAATTTATATATTAGGTATGAACACTTTCACTAAAATGGTAGTTGTTCTAATCAATTATCTCCATTACAAATAACATTACTACCTTAATTGACCCAATCATGCATATGTTTTACATTTAAATTATCTTTAGCCATTTCTTAAAACCTTTTCCTTTATTGCAGGGCCTCCAACCTTTCACTTCGCGTGAAAGTCTTGAACAGCTTCATCATTTTGTGCTTGTACTTGGCATAGTTTATGTTACTTACTCCATCTTCATTCTCTCCGTAGCCATGCAGAAAGTACTTTTTTCATCTTAAAAAGTTATATTTATCCACTTCTCTCTCGAACTGATTCTTATAAGTTTCCTAAGCCCTTTTATAGATGAATAGGTGGAGAACATGGGGAAGCCAAGCAGAAGGAGAACATTGGAAAGCCACGCAGAAGGTAACAGCGTTGCAATTTTAATCTCGTTTGAAGTACACTGCCCTAACTACTGGTATACCCCCATAAGGAATGTGGGTGACATGTAAAAAAATAAAAATAGAGAAGCAAAATAAATTGTCCTCTTTAATCTTCAAGTCAATAAAATAACCTTTGTACCTGTGTGGACATATCCGCTGGTGAACTAAAGTACATATAAAGTGTTTTTCTCTCTATTTTATACAAAATATATTGTGTTCCTTTGATGTTATCTCTCATGCACACCAGTTGATCATGAACCATCAATAATGAAATAACGGCTGACATTTATTTATTTAACTGAAACAGCTTAGGAATGAAAATGGAGAACCATAGGTGAAAGCGAAATTCTCAATCTTGGATTCTTGCTAAATTTTTCTAGTTTGTGTCAGTTACAGAATAAGGACATTTTTTATTAACTTATCCGGCAATGGTTTTCACTGCTTTAATATGTATGATTCTCTTGTCTAATCATTTAAGCAGATTTTGTGCAAAACACGTTCTTTACATGCACTCAGTTTCATGATTTCCATTCGACCTATCACCACTCCCTCAAGGAGTATGCTTAATTTTGGTTTACCATCGGCTGTAGGTTCCACATCAGGTTCCACATTACATGATGTGAAGACTCTTATTGCAAACACCAGTTGACGTCTCTCTCTCAAGGCGCATCGCAAAACAAGTTTATTCTCCACATGGTAATTCATTTCCCAGAAGTCACTGAACAAATCCTTGTATTACATAAAATATATTATCAATCAAATATTTAAAATTGGTATAGACCGTGTTTTCATGTTTACTAACTTGTATCAGTTGTATGGTACTTCACTAATTCATGTGTTTGGAAAAGTTGCTTTTGTATATTTTATATTTTGGATCTTTTGAATTTGTTTTCATACTCAGATGGAAATTGGCATACTTCCACACATGTCCAGATGCAAATTCTCAAATGCCTAATTTATTCAAAGTTTTGTTGCTAAATGTATACATGGCATTTGACCTTTTGACACAATCTTTAAGCAATATAATTTTCTAAAGATTATTTCAGAGTTCAGTTTTGTGTTGTATTTGGATTTTTTTTTATATATCATCCGTATCCTAGAATGTAAATTGATGTCTTATTTTTCACATGCATTGGTATGCTTTATTTCTCAATTCTGGAGGTCATTGAGCATAGCTGACTATATGACACTACGTTACTCCTTCATCAAGGTGAGAATTTTCCTATTTAATAGATTGCTATGCATGAAGCTTAATTAGTGTTCTGAAAGTTTACTTCTAATATGTACCTGGTCTGACATTAGTTGCAGAATTAATTACTGTCTTCACTACCATTACCAATACCAATACCAATACCAATACCAATTAACTTTAAATATACTTGTCAAAAAACACTGCAAGATATACCACCAAAATATACCACAGGAGCCTCCTTTTTTAATTTATATTACATTGATTTATATTAGAACAGTTATATCTACATATGCATATTTATGCATTTAGGTCATATTTATGCATTTAAGTCATATTTATGCATTTAGGTCATACAAAAAATAAATCGATTTGAGGAATTCCCTTTTTGTATATCCTGATTGGTGAATGTTGAATATAATATCTTACATCTTCCCTCAAAGATGAGGAGGGTTGCATTAGCTGGTGATCTGTGAAGTAAACCTTAAGGATGCGAATAGCTGACCTCAAATAATTGGGATAATAAATTTGATTGTTGTTGTCTTTCGTTTAACTTCATATGCATGGTGTCCTTTTTTTTACTTTGGTAATTATGTTGATTCTCTTTATTTATTTATTTCTTTCTTTCTTACTTCTTTTTCTTTTTCTTTTTCTTTTTCTTTTTCTTTTTCTTTTTGTGTGGGGCTGGGGGGGGTGGGGGGGTGGGGGGGGGGGCAGAATCACATGTTACGTTACAAGTCTCTTATAATTTCCACAATTGCATGCTTCGTAGCATGGAAGACGAGATCCATGATATAGTACGCATCAGGTATTATACTTTGCAAAATAAATATTTTCAAAGGTCAATGGAAATTTAGGTGGTACTTATGAAATTTCTCCTTCTTAAGGGATCTTTTAATAGAATTTTCCCTTTGCAATAAAATACTTTGAAAATTCAGCAACATCTACTGTAGTCTGTAGTTAACTTCTGACTAGATTTATATGCACCGCAGTCGCGTGTTTTTACCTATTTTATGCACCACAGTAAGTTGTTCACAATCAATTAAGCATGGGATCGTCAGATGTTCAATTCTCAGTGTATGCTTGAGATGGTGGAAAAATATGTGCATTTGCATGTGATTATAAATTTAAATACAAAATAGTATGAAGTGCTGACTTCACATATAAAACAGCAAGGAATGATCAATGATGGGGTTCATTCCTTTTCAAGATACGTAGTAAATGTTCTAATATTATTCATAATTACATAGATCTGCACTCATGAGTATTTTTATAATATAAATATTAAATCCTCACCCTTACCACAACTTCGGAGTTTTGGTCTATCGGTAGTCTTTCACATGGTATCACAGCAACTCAGTTCGAAACCCACCAGCTGCCCCTATTAAAATGCAGATTTAAAAAAAGATAAAAATAGTGCTGTGTACAGGTCTTGGCCCTCAACATGTGGGGGCGTGTTGAAATATAAATAATAAAACTTTACCACGACATCGGAGTTTTGGTCTATCGGTAGTCTTTCATAAGTATATACCTTTCTTAATACTCTTTTTTTATGATCACCTGTATTAACAATACTCCGTCATTCTTTTTTCGGTCCTAACTGCCATGTTCACTAGTTGATAACGCCATTATTCTTGGTTTAAATTCAAACAGTCACCAAATTGATCCCCAAACACATTCTAGAGTCCTTAATATAATATGAAAGATAAGCCAAGGCTCATTTAAGTCACAATGATTCTGTCGTGTACCAAACACATAAAAAGTTCTCATTTTGAAAGTAGGACTAATTTACTTATATGATCCTCTTTATAACATCTCCACTTATTCATTCAGTTCTTTAACTCTACCTGCTGAATCAATGAGGCTGGTGGCATGATCAAGGTTTTAAGTTTTGGTTTTTACATGTTGGTGTTGGGGGTTTACAATTGAGCTCAGTAGGTTTCTGATGTTTCATGTTTGTATAGTTTGGCTTTGTTTGGTACTGTGCTGAGCAAAAAGTGTTGCAGTTGTAAAATGCCTTGAGTGCACTCTGTGGCAAAGATGTGTTTTAAGATTTTTTTTCTAGAGGGAAAAGTACTTTTCCCAAAAGCTAAAAGCACCTAATGTTGTGGTGAAACAAGGGGGGAACTCATTTTTGTAGAATTGTTTTTGGCCCAACAGGCTTTTATAATATGTTTTGCGAAACATTTTTGTAGAAAAGTGATTTTTATAACATGTTAGTTTTGAGATCTCCATATAATATAATAATATCAGATACATGTGAAGTATGAACATTCTTTCCAGACCACAATTTTTATTTCCACTGAAGTGGATTATCCTCCATATCTGTAAGAAGTTCTAAATTTGCAATTCTTTCTTTTTGCTACTGATGCAGCATTCCACTTTGGAGTTATGCCATATTGTTCATCCTTTTCAACATACATAGTAATCTTCCGAGAACTTATTCATTTCCTTCAGAAGTTAGATCCCATGTACAGGAATTTCTTTTATTATATCAAATTATCAATATTTGTTTATCACTGTACTTTAAACGTTTAAATGAATCTTTTTCCCCCCAGGCATTGGTGCATACTTTTGGCTGTCTTTCGTTCCTGCTGCGGTGAGTTTTCGGCTCTTTGGTATAACAGACAAATATTAATTTTGCTGATTCTTATCGTAGTACTAATGTGAGTTTTTCTTTACTTTTCTTTTTTATATGCACGTATAAGCTTATTCTGATTATTGGTTCAAAGATGCATTACATAGTCCTGGAATTGGCTCTTGAAATAAACAATAAAAATACAACCAAGGAGACAGAGAGGAACCTACAGGGATGAACTTTTCTAGTTTGGCAGCCTTAACTTCTGTTAGAGCATCCAGTCTTTTGCTAAATTAGTCTTTTGCTAAATTTCCATTTTTAGCAATTTCGACTCGACTTTGCAGTCGTTTGCTATTTATTCATATTTTGGCAAAATCGTACATTGCTATATTTGAGAGCAGATATGACAATATGTATATTATAGCGGACGGATCTTGAAGATCCGTCCCAAATAAAAAATTATTATTTTTCATATCGGACGGAACGTGAAGTTCCGTCTCAATTTTTTAAATAAAAAAAATCACTTCTGACCTTGGACGGATATTCAAGATCCGTCCCAAATTTTTTTTTTGTTTTTTTATATACGGGATGGAACTTGAAGCTCCGTTCCACCAATTTTATTTTTTTTTCCATTTCTTTACCTTGGACGGATCTTCACCTTCCATCCCTTTTTTAAAAAAAAAAAACATTTTATTATTATTAAAATTATTTTAAAAATTCAAATTAATTATTAAAAAATGCCCAGAATTATTTTTTTCTCGTGGGACGGATCTTAGACTTCCGTCCGATATATATATATATATTTTTTGCTATATTATAGCATTTCACTACTGCAGCAAACATTCAAATGCTATATGTATAACATGCATTTTGCCATTATTGAGCAATCACGACAGTGGATGCTCTTATGGCTCATACGACTGATTACATTTCAGGTAGAAGGAAAATAGTAGAAATATTCTAACGAAGTTGACTTTTTTTTCTACCAATTTCTTATTCTCGCTTATATGATTTAGAGCATCTGTAGTCGTTTGCTATTTATCCATAATATGCATTTTTTGATAAAAAAAACCCGCTGCAGTCGTTTGCTATTTATCCATATTTCCATATTATGGATAAATCGCTACAGTAGATTGCTATATTTGAGAATCCGCATAAGTTATATGCATATATGAGTAACGGCACATGATGTGCCGTCCCACAAAAAAAATTAATATTTTTTTCGTCGGACGGCACATAATGTGCCGTCCCATTTATAAATTAATTAGTTTATTGAATTTTAAATCGCCAAAACGAATAAAAAAATCCGAAAAATTCCTCCCCTCTCCCCCCCTCCCCCCCCCCCCCCCCCCCCCCCCCCCCCCCCCCCCCCCCCCCCCCCCCCCCCCCCCCCCCCACACAATCTCGGACGGCACATGATGTGCCGTCCCATGGGGTCTTCACCCATCTAATGCGTTAATTTAACCCTTGCACTAACACTTAATTAACTATATCAGTTTTAATTTAACTAACACTTAAACTAACACTTAATTAACTATATCAGTTTTAATTTAATGCATCTAACTATCTAACTTACTGCATCTATAACTATCTTTATATAACTAATTAATTATTTATTTATTTAACTAAACTATAATAACTAATTTAATTAAAAGTTACTTTAATATCATTGGACGGATCGATTAAAAATATATTAAAATAATAACTAATTTTTTTTTCTACTCGGACGGCACATGATGTGCCGTCCCACCTATAAAAAAAATTAATTTTTTATTTTAGCGTTCGGACGGCACTTCATGTGCCGTCCTACGCAATTTGTTATTTTTTTAGTATTTTTTTATTCTCAGACGGCACTTCATGTGCCGTCGCTTATTTTTATATTAATAGAAAGCTAAAATAAAGCTTTGAACGACTGCAGCAAAATAAGAATTCCTATTTCTATTTATCCATATATCCATATTTTACCATTCAATTCAATGACTACAGATGCTCTTACAGAATGCAGTTGAGATGGCAACTCTGATTGGTCACTGGTAATAGTCTTACTTGGTGGTTGTCGAGAAATATCCACTTTTTGATCTTCATATGTAGCTGTATTGAATCATTTTTGAGAAAGGAAAAAAAAAGTTCTAAACCATAGTAATTAGGTGATAAATGTTTTATTTAACAAACCATAAGCAGGTAATACCCATTTTCTAATTTAAATTAAGAATTACAGTATTTCTTTCTCTCTTCCTTTTTTTTAATCATAGGGATTGTCCTTCTTCTTCTTTTGATAACCTATAAATGTGATAGACAGTCTGAGTTCTCTACTTCTTTTATTTGCTGTCCTAAAAGCAAATTCATCCCTCTCGTATTTGAGAAATGTGTGAATTTGTGTGTCTGATTTATCTTATTTTTGGTCCCTAATAGCAAAGTGGTAACACTGACCTGAATATTAAAAATTTAGTTTTTTTAAAAAAAAACATAACACGTCAATTTATTAAGCAGCCATTTTGTTTTCAATTTTAAACATTACATGGTTTTAGTGGGAGATTGGTGCGTCTTCCTGTTTCATGAGGAACCATGCTCTATTTGCTTCACATCGGCTATGTATCTCTTTTCCATAAAGAATTTCCATTCGCTTGAAATAGCCCATTTGTTTTTTCCTTTTCGAAATTAATGAATGAATTGATAAGGTTAATTCCGTTTAGCTTTCACCTTTCTTGGAGCATCCACACTGAGGTAGTGTTCTTTTTCTCCTCTTATAAGAGATTTATCTCTTGTAAGATGTGGTCCACCTCTTACAAGAGTTTTTTTAGTGTTCTTTTTTTTTTACCTCTTATAAGATATTTTTTCCAAAATATCTTATAAGCCTAAAAGACTTCTAGTGGCCTCTTTCAAATTCTTATAAGACTTCTATCATTTAAAAAGTCTATGTTACCCCAAAGTCTATATTATAATTGTTACTAATTAAACTAGTTTATATATTAGCCTATAGTTGCCCGGAATATGCTATCCTAGAAAAAATATAATCATATACGTAGTTGACTGTAATATGCTATCCTAGAAAACGTGTGGGAATTCATTCTTCACAATCTCGAACAATTATGTTAGGGATGCTGTCGAAATACTGATTTATTTAAAGATATATATATTTACGTCTAGTAAGTACATTACTTGAGTTGTGGCTAGTTGATTTGTCCTGTTATGATACCACCATGTTCAAATCCTGCAACGGCTAGTTGTTTTTGTTTTTTTGTTTTTTTTTTTGTTTTTTTTTTTTACAGCTAAGGGAGAATTTATATTAGCCCATTGATCTTATTTTTTTTTTAATCCAACTTCTTTGAAACAAATTATTTATATTTATACATACTAATTTTCATACTAATTAAAAGTCTATAGTAGCCCGGAATTATAATTGATGATTTACACTGATTTGTGAATTTAACTTGCCATTAAACTAGTTTATATATTAGTAATTTAACTTATCTTTTCTTGTCCTTTATCTCACTATTTTTATACTTTGGGGTAATATAGACTCTTGTAAGAGGTGAAAAAAGAACTGAAATATCTTATATGAGGTTCTTATAAGATATTATTTTTATATAAAAAGAACACCTCAAAAAGAGGCTCTTGTTGTAAATCTCTTATAAAAGCGGCGGCGGCTTTCCATTGTGGTTTAGCCCACGCCTGTTCCGATGGCTCCAAGGCTAGATTCTGGACTGATCTCTGGATCAGTAACTCTTCTCTTGCCACCGCTTTCCCCGCTATCTTCCGCCTCGCAGCCAACCCGCTAGCTCTGGTCGCAGAGTCGTACACCACCTCCAACCTGCAAAGGCAATGGCTGATCCCACTATCATCCGATCTTCCTCCCCATTTAGACAATGAATTCAACGATCTTCTTACCTCTCTCAATAACTTTAGTTGGAGGGACAAAGAAGATTTGTACTGGCGTTGGAATACCTCAGGAACCTTTTCGGTTCAATCGTTCTATCGTTTTCTGAATTTTAGAGGCATTTTATCTCTATTGTTCGGCATCGTATGGAAGTCCTGCGCCCCTTTGAAGGTGAATGATATGGCTAAAAATGGGGTTAAATCGGAACCGTCCAGATTGGGAACGAATCTTGAAGCTCAGGGGTAAAACGGTAATTTCGCATATAGATGGACCCGAAGCGGGCACTGGATCTCCCCTTCACAGATCCAATAACCCGCAAAACGGATCCACTCCAGCTGGGTACGGGTCCCGACCCAAGACAAACCCAGACCAGCAAGAGGAGATCAGGGTCACTGATTTGACTAAATCAACGGGCCTGATTGCAGTTATCCTCTCACCGGGAATCAGGAATCAGTTTCCTAAACTAATTGTGAGGATTTTACTCCTAACAGTTTCACAGGAAATCAGGTCCCTAACCAGACTCCCATGGCGACTATAAATACCTCCTACCTACCACTGTAACCAGGTAATCACTCTTTTGACAACTTAAGCTCTTTCTTAATCATCACTGGTTACTGACAAGAGCGTATAAGGGTGCGTCGCCGGAATCAACCCAGGTGTATCGCACTTCCTTGTAGGTGAGCGGCAGGAATCAGCAGCCCAATTCCGACGAACAGGCTTGGATCCGCTATTCAGGTTTTTCCACGAACTCACAAATCTCATCTGTTTACCCCCACACCAGATTCAGCGGTAACAGATTGGCGCCGTCTGTGGGAAACCATACGAATAGCAGCCTCTCCTCTTCCCGTCGACTAGCTCTTCTCCAGACATGCCTCCCAGAAAGGTCAGGTCTAAGGGTTCCAACCGTGGACCCAACCCCACCGATCAACAAGAAGAAGTCCCCGTGCATCCTGCTCCGCAGCCCGAACAACTTCCTCCCCCGGTCCAAGACCATTTCCAACAGGGCCAGCCCCCTCTTCTGAATCAACAACCCCCTAATGGTCCCACTGATCAGAACCAGCGGAGGCAGAAGCAACCTCTCCACCCAGACCATGTGTCAGTACACAATGCCTCCTCGGATTCTATGGCCTCCCATAATCCCCGAGCTTCCGACCTCCGCAACACTGTTCTAAATCGGCAGAATGATGAGGACCTACGCAACCGCCTAGATGAGAAGCGGGTCTGAGAGGGAGTCTCCCGCCAACATCAAGGTGAGCGATCTCCTCATCGCCGAGATGGCAGGAGGTCTCCGGACCGAAGAGGACGGGGGGAATCTCCCGAGCGTCGTAGGAGGAGACCACATTCCCCTGCTGGTCGACATCATCCGAGGAACGATGAGGCACCCATCACTCGTGCCGAGTTCCAACAATTCCAGGCAATGGTGTTGCAGGCCCTCAACCTTCGCCACAACAACAATAATGCCCAAAGGGTTCCAACACCCCCACGGGTCCCAAGTCCTCGCCACCGATCCATAAGTCCTCCCCCGGCTCCTAGTCACCAGCAACACCTTCATAGTCCTCGCCGATCCTAGGACTATCAACACCGTAGTCCCCGCTCCCCTTCCTATGAAGACGAGTCCAGGGGATCATTTGACTACCACCGGAGGGACGATGCCCTCTACCGTCGTCTCCACGAGATGGAGAGGCGCATCGGTCGAATGGACAAGGAGGAGGAGTCTAGAGGAAGGACCGTCCGCCCCAGCAGACCCCCCTTCTCTCGGACTATCATGGAGGCTCCCATCCCGAGGGGTTTCAAGCCTCCGCAGTTTGAAACGTACTCAGGGGAGTCGGACCCTGTTGATCATATCGAGAGCTTCAAGACCTTGATGCTAATCCACCAAGCTTCCGATGCCATTCTTTGCAAAACCTTCCCCGCCACTCTCAAGGGTTCGGCGCGGGAATGGTACTCCCGGCTCGCTCCCTCTTCCATCTTCTCTTTTGAGCAGTTCGAAACGCTCTTCATAACCCACTTTGTGAGCAGCAGACGAACGGAGAAGACCAGCCTCTCTCTACTCCACCTCCGACAGGAGTGGGGAGAGAAGTTGAGGGACTATGTGAGGAGATTTACTGCGGAGTTCAGGTCCATCGCCTCCCTCGACCAGTCTGTGGCGACCGTCGCATTCCAATCCAACGTCCTCAACTCTAACCTTCGGTCGTCCCTCGCCAAAAAGCCCCCGCACAACTTCGCCGACCTTCTCCTTAGGTGCGAGAAATATATTCGGGCGGAGGAAGCCGAGTGCTTCCCGGGCTTTGGAGGATTCGCTTCCGGGTCGAAGAGAAAGACAACGGAAGAGAAAGGGGCCAAGAAGCTACAGAAGGATAATAGCGGTCAGCACCGTCCTCCTCCCAAGTTCAAGAAATTTACTCCTCTCACTACCAACGTCTCCACCATCCTGATGGAAGTCGAGAAGGAGGGAGTTATACCTCCCACTCCGAGGATGAACACCCCGGCCAAGAGGAGGAACAAGGAGAAGTGGTGCCGTTACCACCGGGATCATGGCCACGACACCAACGACTGTCGGGCGCTGAAGAACGAAATAGAGGCCCTCATCCAGAGGGGGCAGTTGGCTAAGTTTGTGAAGACAAATGATCAGGGAGATCGCACCACTCCTCCGCCTCAGGGGGCTAACAAGCGCTCCGAGCGACGAGATGAAACCCCCGAGTTCGAGGAGGAACGTGTTCTGCACCTTATCCACGAGGGTCCAATGGGGGGCTCTTCCAACTCCTCTCGAAAGGCCTTCGTCCGAGAGGTCAACTCAGTTCACGGCGCCCCTCCCCCCAAAGGCCTCGGCGTCCCAGTAACTTTCTCTGATGAAGACCTCGAGGGGGTCCGGACTCCCCACTGCGACGCACTTGTTATCGACCTCCGCATGGCGAACTTCAAAGTGCAGAGGATCCTGGTAGACAACGGGAGCTCTGTGGACATCCTCTTCCTCTCGGCCTTCCGAGGGCTGCAACTATCCCGGGATCGCCTCAAACCGGCCGGCTACACGCTCCACGGGTTCACGGGGGTACCAGTAACTGTCGAAGGGGTTATCACCCTGGACGTAACTGCTGGGAAGACCCCTACCACCCGGACAGAGCCGATGGACTTTATGGTCGTCGATGTCCCGGCTGCATACAATGTCATCTTGGGCCGACCTGGCCTAGCTGCCCTGGAAGCCGTTCCTTCGGCGTACCACCTCAAGATGAAGTTTCCCACCCGAGCGGGAGTGGGAGAAGTCAGGGGCAGCCAAGAGACGGCTCGGAAGTGCTACATGACTTCCACTGGGGGTCCGGTGCTCTCCCTCGAGACTTTAGAGATCCCCGAGCCGAACGTCCGACCCACGTCCGAGCCGGCGGACGAATTGGAAGATGTGCTCTTCTCGGACGAGGACCCGAGTCGAAAGTTCCTCATCAGCAAGTCCCTGCCGACTGCCCTATGTTCCGACTTGGTGCAGTGCCTCCGGGAGAACCGCGGCCTATTTGCTTGGTCCGCCGCAGATATGCCCGGGATTTCCGAGGAGCTTCTAGTGCACCGCCTCAGCGTCGAACCGGGGTGCAGACCGGTTCAGCAGAAGAGGCATAAATTCGCTCCCGAGCGACAACAAGCCATCAAGGAGGAGGTGGACAAGCTCCTAAAAGCTCGGTTCATACAGGAGGTGAACTACCCCGAGTGGCTCTCCAACGTCGTCATGGTTAAGAAGTCAAATGGTTCCTGGAGGATATGCATCGACTTCACAGACTTGAATAAGGCGTGTCCAAAGGATCCGTTCCCTTTCCCGAATATCGACACCCTCATCGATGCCACCTCGGGCCATGAGCTCCTCAGCTTCATGGACGCCTTCTCCGGCTACAACCAGATCCGAATGTTCCCCCCGGACATTCCGAAGACTTCCTTCATTACCGACCACGGCCTCTACTGTTATAGAGTTATGCCGTTCGGATTGAAGAACGCTGGAGCCACCTACCAGCGCCTCGTCAACAAAGTCTTCCAAAGCCAGATAGGCCGCAACATGGAAGTATACGTTGACGACATGCTTGTGAAGAGCGTCCGAGGTACCGACCACGTGGCCGACCTACAGGAGGCATTCGGCGTACTAAGAAGGCACAACATGAGGCTTAATCCGAACAAGTGTGCGTTCGGGGTCTCGTCAGGAAAGTTCCTTGGCTTCATGGTCAGCCAGCGAGGGATCGAAGCAAATCCTGAAAAAATTAAGGCCATACTGGACATGGCCCCACCCTGGAACGTCAAGGAAGTGCAGAGGCTTACGGGTCGCCTCGCCGCTATTGGGCGATTCCTTTCGAAGTATGGGGAAAAGTGCCTTCCCTTCTTCAAGGCTCTCAGGGGGGGCAAGGGTTTCGAGTGGGGCGAACTGCAACAGGAGTCGTTCAAACAGCTGAAAGCCTACTTGGTCAATCCTCCCCTGCTCAGCAAGCCCGTTCCAGGGGAAACCCTCTTCATCTACCTAGCTGCTTCCGAGCAGACCTTAAGTTTTTTCCATCCATTACCTTTCAGGATCAGTCGCGGTCTTATAGACTCTACCAATAGTCTGGACGAATTCGTTGCTTCATCCAAATGTGTAAAAGATGAGTGGTTGTACCAGCCAAAACTCATCTACGTATGATTGTAACACCTGCTGATGTACCTCATAGTTGGGCTGTACCTTCCTCAGGTGTCAAATGTGATGCTGTACCTGGTCGTTCAAATCAGACCTCCATTTCGGTACAACGAGAAGGAGTTTACTATGGTCAGTGCAGTGAGATTCGTGGAACTAATCATGCCTTTATGCCTATCGTCGTAGAAGCTATTCCTTTGAAAGATTATGGTTCTCGGGTATCCAATCAATTAATCCTCCAAACCAACAGAAGCTTAAGCGGAAATGAAATTGTAGGGTGAGGGAAGGGGGAAGCTCAAGGAAGGCTTCGCTCGCTCTAACGCTCGTTTAGTAGACGTGCCGTTTTGGTGAGGGAAGAAGACCGGGCTCGGAGGCCCATTTACTATGTGAGCAAGGTACTTCAGGACGCCGAGCTCCGCTATCCGAAGGTAGAAAAGATGGCCTACGCCCTGGTTATGGCGGCAAGGAAGCTCCGTCCATACTTTCAGTCCCACTCGGTTGTGGTCCTCACCGACCAACCGCTGAAGCAGGTCCTCCACAAGCCAGAAATCTCAGGCCGGCTTATGAAATGGTCCATCGAGCTGAGCCAACACGACATCTCCTACCAGCCCCGGACTGCGATCAAAGCTCAAGCCCTCGCGGACTTCATCGTCAAGACCACCATTCCCGAGGTCAGCCATGTCCCGAATGGACCCCCTATTTGGACGATTTTTGTGGATGGTTCCTCTTGCAACGAGGGAAGCGGTGTCGGTATCATCCTGATGGGTCCAGATGACTTCGTCCTCCAGTATGCCCTCCGCATGAATTTCAAGGCCTTAAACAACAAAGCAGAGTATGAGGCACTAATCGCGGGCCTCGGACTTGCCCGAAGTGCCGGGGCGCAGCGCCTCCGAATCCATAGTGACTCTCAGCTGGTTGTAAACCAAGTCTTGGGCGATTACGAAGCACGAGACGAACGGATGGCGAAGTACCTCGCCAAAGTCCGAACCCTTGTGGCCCGGTTCGAAGAGGCACTCATCCAACGAGTCCCTCAAGAAGAGAATTCACAGGCCGACACCCTCTCCAAGTTGGCCTCATCCTCCCTCCAAGGTCTCGAGCAGACCGTCTTGATCGAGGTCCTCTTGAAACCGAGCATAGAAAACAAGACCCTCGACTCAGTGGAGTCAGTGCCGGTCCTACTGCAAGATAATTGGATGAAACCGTTAGTGAAATTCTTAAGGGACGGACTCCTCCCCAAGGACCCCAAGGAAGCACGCCGAGTAAGAACCAGGGCCGAGCGGTACATCCTGATCGAGGGGATCTTGTACAAGCGCTCCTTCTTGCAGATAGACGGCCGACCGTACCTGAGGTGCCTTTCTCCAGAACAGGCCGACTACGCCTTACAGGAGCTCCACGAAGGCATCGGCGGGGCACATTCAGGGTCTAGGTCTTTGGCTCGGAAAGCTCTGAATTACGGATACTTCTGGCCGACTCTCCTCCAAGATGCCGAGCGATACGTTCGGCAATGTGGATCTTGTCAGAGACATTCCAATATTCGTCGCCTCCCCCAAGCCAACCTCGCCTCCCTATCAAGTCCTATCCCCTTCGCAATGTGGGGGATGGATTTACTAGGGCCATTCCCTCCAGCTCCGGGCCAATTCAAGTTCTTGGTCGTAGCCATCGACTACTTTTCGAAGTGGATTGAGGCCGAGCCCCTAGCCACTATCACCGAGAACAAGGTGCTTCAATTCTTCTGGAAGAGCGTCATCTGCCGATTCGGCGTCCCCCGTGTCCTCGTAACAGACAACGGAACTCAGTTTACTGGGGCCGCGTTCCGAGCTCTATGTGAAGACCTTGCCATCTAACAACGCTTCTCCTCCGTCTCCCACCCACAGTCGAATGGCCAGGCGGAGAACGCTAACCGGCAGATCCTCTCTGGTATCAAGAAGAGATTGGACAAATGTTCCAAAGGCTTATGGGTCGACCGACTCTCCAACGTGCTGTGGAACTACCGCACCAACAAACGGACCCCCACAGGAGAGTCCCCGTTCAACCTCACCTATGGGTCCGAGGCAGTGATACCTCTCGAAGTCGGAATACCTTCTCCTCGCCTCGCAGCCTACAACGAGGAATAGAACGCCAGAGACCTCCGGGCGAACCTAAACCTGGTGGACGAACTGAGAGAAAGGGCGTCGATCCGCCAACAGAACTACCGGAGGAGGATCGAATTGGCGTACAACAAGAGAGTCCGACCCACCGATCTCAAGGAGGGGGACTTAGTCCTCAGAAAACTAGCCATCTCCTTCCCCAGTCAGAAGAGCAAACTAGCCCCGAATTGGGAAGGACCTTACAAGATCGTAAGGATAGTTCGGCCCGGAGCTTATCGTCTGGAAGACCTCGAGGGCAGGGAGATTCCGAGGACCTGGAATGTCGACCACCTTTTAAAATACCAAGAAAGCGCCTCGGCGCCTTTCTGAGTATCACAGGGTGTCGAACCATTCCTCTCCTCTAACTTGTAATTCCTCTCTTAAGTTGTCATATGTAAAAACGGCTCGCCGTCAATTATCAATAAAGAATACTTTTTCGTACTTACAAAATTGCTTGTGGCTCTCCGCCTTTATTCTTTATTCAATCAATGGTTCGGAGTCCAATACCCGGCTCGACTCTACTTCGCGAGCTCGCTCTTAAGCGAGCCAGAAGTAGTTCGCCGCTCGGAATTGCTCCCACAATCGTTGAACAATCCTAACGATGGTCCCGAAGTCCAACACTTGGTTCGATTCTACTCCGCAAGCCCGCTTCTCAGCGGGCTAGGAGTGGGTCGCCATTCGGAATTGCTCCCACGACCGTTGAACTCTAACGATGGTTCCGGAGTCCAACACTTGGCTCGATTCTGCTCTGCAAGCTCGCTTCTAAGCGGGCTAGGAGTGGGTCGCCCTTCGGAATTGCTCCCACGACCGTTGAACTCTAACGATGGTTCCGGAGTCCAACACTTGGTTCGATTCTACTCCGCAAGCTCGCTTCTAAGCGAGCTAGGAGTGGGTCGCCATTCGGAATTGCTCCCACGACCGTTGAACTCTAACGATGGTTCCGGAGTCCAACACTTGGCTCGATTCTGCTCCGCAAGCTCGCTTCTAAGCGGGCTAGGAGTGGGTCGCCATTTGGAATTGCTCCCACGACCGTTGAACTCTAACGATGGTTCCGGAGTCCAACACTTGGCTCGATTCTGCTCCACAAGCTCGCTTCTAAGCGGGCTAGGAGTGGGTCGCCATTTGGAATTGCTCCCATGACCGTTGAACTCTAACGATAGTTCCGGAGTCCAACACTTGACTCGATTCTGCTCCGCAGGCTCGCTTCTAAGCGGGCTAGGAGTGGGTCGCCATTCGGAATTGCTCCCACGACCGTTGAACTCTCACGATGATCGGTGAGCCCACCATTGGGTAAGGCTCGACTCATCTCGCAACTTCGCAAGAAGAGGAGACCGAAGCGCTGCTCGGCACCACTGGCCGAACGCTCTTGTCGCCGAACAGCGAACGAGCAAGAGGCAGGCTCGGAGCGCGCCACGTCGCTCGAACAGCCGAGCTCCTAGACCTTCGATCGGCTAACCGAGCAAGTGCCCATCCGAGCCCAAAAACGGAGAAAAGTCACTTTTCCCTCAACATTCATGTCAGATCTCGATCAGACGGCCCAGATCTTGCCAGCGCCGCTAAACGACAAGATAGCGTTTTCTTGGGAACTGAGCCGTCTCGAGATTCGTGCCAAAATCCAATGGCCCAGATCTTGCCGACGTCGCTAAACGACAAGATAGCGTTTTCTTGGGAACTGAGCCGCCTCGAGATTCATGCCAAAATCCAACGGCTCAGATCGCGCCACGGCGTCGAACCGCGAACGAGAAAGGGGCCGGCTCGGGGACCTCGGCGTGATGAACACAGTCACAAACGAAATGACTACACAAAGCTACAAAGGATATGCAATTTCGAGAAAGAAATCATTAATAATTGGGACACGGTACAAAGCGACTCTTCCATACAACAAGGTTACAAGGCCTTAAAGAACAAAAGTTACAATGCCGACTCACTACACTTGGCTTTTAAAAAAATCATCAATGTCCCGTTCGGTCGTCAGTTTGGCAACCTCGGCCGCCAGTCCCTCTCCCTCCGTCCGAAGCTCCGCCTCTACAGTCTGCAGGTGACGGATCTCAGAGAGCAAATCGTCCATTTCGGCTATTATTTTTGACAAATTGTGCCGAACGCACTGGATCCGAAGGGCGTTGCTAAAGGCGGTCGGCGAATCTTCGTCCTCTCCTATAGGGGTCATCTCGGCGATCCTGTACTCCAGACGCCGGATCTCGACGTCTCGCTGACCTAGGATGAGCTGAAGGTGGTCCCGCTCGCTTCCGGCTCGGCGCAATCCCAGCTCGACTTCATAGAGCCGCTTTCGGCACCTCGCCGAGCACAACCTCGTCACCCCCGAGCCAACCTCGGTTCGAGCGTGGTCATCCGAGCGATTGGGGTCGACGTCTTGAGCTACCACGACGAGCTGAAAAGAGGAAGAGACGAACAACAAAATTTCAAACATTGCCGAAGTCCAACACTTCAAGAATTTTCAAAACAAACTTTTAGACTTTTATTCAAATAAAGTAGCTCTACATACAACTAGACCGACGCTACAACAGAGTTTTACAATAGCTTAAAGGAACATAAGACAACTTGTTTAGTGCCTCTTCGGAAGGGGTACGCTTTGGTTCAAAGAAATGCGGGGGCGGCGACGCCTAACCTCCGAGCTCGATTCCAAACCAGCGAAGCGAGATCCCCCTTTGCCGCTAACTCCAACTGTGGCGCCGACCGAGGCACCGCTAGACGAGACAGCTACACTACTCTGAGCGTCAGCAGGACTCCGCCTCGCCGCAGGCAAACGAGTCGCAAGCTCGTAGAAAGTAATCCCTCTCTCGCTCTCTTCTCGAGTACACGACGTACTACGAACGTTGGCCCTCTCGGGCAGAGGCTTGAACGACGCGACCTCTTCCTCCAACTCGATAATCCTATCTCTCAGAGCATCATCCTTTGTCGACATCTTCAAACGAGGAGGTCTTGACGATCCCGAGACATTGGCGCTATCGGTCGTGAGTCGTCGATAATGGGTGACCTCGATCCCCCTGTCTATCGTAATCCTCCTAAGCTTGTCGACCTCGGCCAACAACTTTTGGCGCTCGGATGACACCTTTTCCAACTCGGAAGCTAGCTTCTCTTCTTCCGCCGAGTGTTCTTTCTCCGTTAACTCCAAGTGACGGATCTCGGCCAAGAGCTCGTTATTCTTTTGCTCGACGACGAAAAGCTCCTCACGAAGCCGCTCAGTCTCACCTTCGGGACAAGGAGCTTGGGGTTGCTTCCGTAGTTGCTTCAACTTGCGACAATACCCCCTCGCAGCTGCCTTTATCTCCTCCAGCTTCAAGAACATATAAAACCGCCTCTCTTGGCTATGGGAAAGCTCTCGCTTCGTTTTGGTCAGCTCCTTACGAAAGTACGAAACCTCCGTGATCGGACCAAACTTCACCTGAAAAGCAGAGATAAATCCGACGCCCAACACTTGGAGAAATTAAACGACTAATCAAACACAAAATTCGGAGCCTAACACTTGGAGAATTTTTGGCCAAACAAAAAGCGTTTTCATTCAAAACTCAAAAAGCGTTACAAAAGCGGTGGCCAGTCCGCGGTCAGGCCTTACAAAAAAAAAAGACCAAAGACGCAATCAAGTCAGGGGTCGACCTTTTTGTCGCTCGGGTCTGCTCCGTTCCAATTTTTTTTTAAAAGGATCGAACGATACCTCATGTACCGTCCTATAATTTTTTATTTTTAAAAAAAAGTAACTTAATAATAAAAATTTTGGGATGGGACGGGGCAACAACCGTCCGAAGCAAAATCTTCTCAAACGGGACAACATGTACCATTTGAAGACTTTGACCAGCCAAAACTCACTTAATCAAGGTTTAGTGTTAATTTAACTTGATTTTTTAAATTTAATCATATTTTAGTATTAATTTAGTGTCAAATTAATACACTAATAACTATTTAAAAACTAATACCATTTTCAATCTCTTTAAAAATTACAAAAATGCCTATTACACGGAATAACATATTTTGTCCGATTTTTTTTTTCTTTTCTTCCCCCCCTCAAATTTTGGCAAATAGCAACTGCAAGGAAACACATTTTTGCCGTTTCTCATTTTGTCATTTTGCCATATTATAATAATAACGAGTGTGGATGCGCTTAAGCAGTTTCATTTTTCTGGAATGTTAGCTAACTTGACTCATTTTGATCTAACATCCTTACAAATTAAATCTTCGAATATTAAATTCATTTTTTGATTGTTAATGAGGATAATTTTTCCCCCTAAACTATGCCTACTCTGAGAAATAACATTCCCTGCCTTTCATCAATACATTTGGAAGGTTTGCCAGGTATGTTTTGATCAAAAGACACAGATCGAAGCTGCAGCTTTTATTTTTATAAACATCAAAAGCCTGAGTTTTGAACTTGGCTATTTCTGTTTCATCCAATTCTTCTGTCTGAAGCATATCAATAGAACTTTTTAAAATGTAGGCATAGTTTGAGAAACAATAGATTAGAATTTGTTTCTTTTTCGAATCTTTAGTATAAGGTTCGTAGTGATCACATCTTTTACATATTATTTGTCATCTTTTTATAACTATACTAGATTTGCCCGTGGGCACGTGCCTACGAAACGTTTTCGGAACGATACAGCATACGAAAAGTTTTGTAAACAGTAAAACAACAATTATGTAGCTCAATTTTGAATAGTATGACAATAATTAGTTGTATATAAAAGTCCATGTTTTCATTAGTATATGTAGAAAAATAATTATAAATGGGGGTATAAAATTCAACTTTCTAAAAACTTTAAGGGTGGAAAATTATGAAATTTAACTATTGAGGAGATATTTGTTATTTTCAATGTTACATGAGCAATAAAAAAAACATAACAAATCTGAAAATTTACAAACCTGAAATCTGAAAATCTAAATTTCTACGTAAATAGAAAGAGAATGAGAGAGAGAGATAGGGAGGGAGTCTAGGGTTGGCAACCGGGCCGGGTTGACCCACGACTCGCTTGGCAGATTCGGCCCGTTAACGTACGGTTCGGGTCCGGGCCGAACCCGCGAACTTATGTGGGTCGACCATGGTCGTCTAAAATGGGTTTCGAACCCGTTGAACCCGACCCGCGAACCCGGTGAATAGTGCCCAACCCGCCCACGAATCCGCGGGTTTCGAACCGTATGGGCCAAATGTTCGACCCGCGGGTCCAACGGCCAAAAAAAGACAGCAACGGCTGTTTTAGCCGTTTTTTTTTTTGTTTTTTTTCTTGCCCCCCTCCCCCCCCCCCCCCCCCCCCCCCCCTATAAATACCCCTTAAACCACTCAAAAAATTCACACCTTACTCTCTTACTCTCTCTACTACTACTCAATACAATCTCAAATGATTCAATTTTTTTTCAACAAAGAAGCAAACAACATAGAAGCGATAAATTCCTATCGTATCGAATTCAACTTACAAGTATGTTTACTTCAAGTCTTCAATTCCTCCAAGGCTCCAACAAAAAAGCTCTCTTTCTTTCTATATACGAGTCCGAACTTCTACTTTTATTTTCCCTCTCATTCTGAGTACGTATCTGCGAAGTACGGTATCAAAATTTTACAACCCTCTTATTGTGTTGATATTTTTTTGTAGTTATAATTTTTTTATCATATTTGTTTGTTGGTTTTTTGATATTCTCTCTCACAACCCTTTTATTGTTTTCTATTTTTTTTTAAAACTTATCTCGCCTAGATTGTATTTAATTTTTTCACATACACTACTATATCAATATGTCTACATCACGAGGTAGCGGTCGTAGCCAAAGTGAATAAGATTCCACCGGCACTTCTCGTAGGCCTCCAATTGTCTCACAAAATGAGCCTGCCGAAGAGTACCCTATAACCGGACACATTGGTACACACGATGTGTTTGTAGGAGACATAGACATAGAAGAAGAACCACAAATACAAGCAAACGAAACAACACAACCGGGTAGTAGTAGAAAAACTATAGGGAAAACTAGTGATTGACACAAATTTTATGATTATATTCCGGACAAAGAAAATCCGGGTGTAGCTATAAAAATTTGTAAAACATGTTCGAAGCCATACAAATGGAAGAATGGTGAGGGGACGAGTACAATAAAACAACACATCCAAAATGTACTCAAAGAACTTCTTGTAGACCTACCCGCCCAACAAAAAATCCACCCTAGGACCGGTGTAGTTGATAGACACTCTTATGATCCCGAACTTATTCGTCAGGAAATGACCTGACTAGTAATTAAGGAAGAGTTACCATTTTTCTATTCCGAGAGTAGGGAATTAGAAACTTTTAATTAAACCGCATTAAACCCGCATTTTAAAAGAATTCCTTGGAATACTTTGAAGTCGGATTATTTTAAAATGTACAATGAAATGAGAGAAGCTTTGATTGCCATTTTATGGAGTTTAACTTGTAAAGTTTCTTTAACTTCCGATTGTTGGAAGGGTCGCAACAATATTCCAATGATGGGAATAACTTGTCATTGGATTGACAGTGATTGGATTATTCAAAAAAAGATCATATCACTTGCCGCATTGTCCTATCCGCATAGTGGTAATGAAATTACAAATCGTATTTTAAAAATTTGTGATGTTTTTCATATTCGTGATAAAATTATGTGTATAAGTTTTGATAATGCATCTAACAACAATGCATCAATTAATATATTAAAAATCACATTAAACCCTCCATCTGACAATATTTTTCATGTTAGATGTGCATGTCATATTTTAAATTTATGTGTTCAAGATGCATTAAAATAGCCGACCCATATATAGTTAACATTAGAAATTGTGTACATTTTATTGCATTAAGTGACCCTATATTTCAAGAATGGAAAGCTTGGTGTAGGCTTAAAAATGTACATTTTAGAAAATTTCTAAAGGATATTAAACACTGATGGAACTCTACTTTTGATTTGCTGTATGTTGTTACTGAATATAAAGCATGTATAAATATTTTTTGTATGACAAAAAATATGCCAAATTTTGAAATGACTCCCCAAGATTGTTTTTATGTCGAATCTTTGTTAAAACTTTTAGAACCTTTTAAAACCGCAACTTTAAAATTTTCAAAATCTTATGAATCTACTTCTAGTAGTATTTCAATAGTTACTATGATGCAAACTTTCAAAGAAATGATCGATGATGCTTTTATTGGTCATATTGTGAAACCTGCATACATCAAAATTTTGAAGTATTTTAATCCTCCTCCTATGTTGTATTGTATTGAACTGTGATGGATCCTCGTATCAAATTAGAAGGTACGAAGAGTTTGATTGAAATGTCTTTTAATTTACTTGGGGAAGATGAATCTGAAATTGATTTGGGAACATTTTTAGCTAAATTTGAAGCGACATTAAATAACTTGTATGATTTTTATGATAGAAGTTTTTCATCTAGTAGTACTACTACTTTAGTTACTTCTTCTTTTGCTACTTCTACAGGTAAGGGTAAGAATAAATTAGATGATGCCACATTTAATTTACTTGCAAAAATTCAATCAACAAAGACTATGACTAATCAACCAAATAAATTACATTGATATAATCAACAAGATTCTGAAAGTTTTACTTCTTCACTAGATATTTTACAATGGTGGAAAAGACCATGAACATACTTATAGCATTCTCAAATATGTGCCTAAAGATCTATTAACTTCTCATGTCTCTATAGTTGCTTCAGAAATTTCATTTTCTACAAGTGGCAGGGTTCTAACCGATTACAGGAATCGCTTGAAGCCCCAGTCGTTGGAGATGCTCGTCTGTACGGAAGATTGGATGTAGGTCGAAGATAGGACTCAAGGAATATGGTTCGACACGTCTACAAGTGGAAGCAACTCGCCGGAACAACAACAACAACAACAATAGCAACCAACATGAAGAATTGAATACCAACAACAACAACAAATTGAAGACCAACATATGCAAGAAATTTGTAAATGTATAAAAAATTGTAATAAATCTTTGTTTCTTATAAAAATGTTGGAAAATTAAAGAAAATTGTCATTTTATAGAATAAAATTGTAATTATATAGAACCAATTTATAATAATACTTTGTTTCTTATAAAAAAGTTGGAAATTTGTATCAGTTGAAATCATATGAATAATATATTCATTTTTTTATAGCAATTTCACTTTTTATTATTATTATTATTATTATTATTATTATTATTATTATTATTACTACATTTTTTTAAAAGTTAAAAAAAAGTTCAAACACACGGGCCAATCCACGACCCGACCCGACTCGACCCGGGTTGGACCCGAATGGGTTCACGGGTTGGGCAGGTTGACATTTTGCAAATCTGGCCTGCCCCGGTTAACCAACCGACCCGACCCGGACCCGCCCAACTTCGGTTCCAACCTGGGCGGGTCCAACCCCACCCGACCCGGTCGATCCGGTTGCCAACCCTAGAGGGAGAAAGAGAGAAATATGAAAAAAGAGAAAAGAGAGAAAGTAATAAAGTAATGAGTTTTTCTAGTTTTGGGAGAAATTTTTGGTTTTGGTGGGAAACTTTTTTGAGGAAAAATGTATTTTGGGAAGGTAAATCTGAGCCGTTGATTTGGTTTCAATTGAAGGGAAGCTATTTGATAGCTTTTCTTTGTGTTTTATTATACTAGTAATATACACGTGCAATGCACGCACTAATTTTTTTAAAAAATAAAGTGAAAATCTGATTTACACGTACGATGCATGTCTTAATAAATATGATTATATATTTTTAAAAGTAAATGTGAAGAGAATAATGGGAGAGTTGGAGTTGGACGTGTGTTGCACGTAAGTAGTTAGATTTATAACTCCAACTTTTTCATTATAATAGTTATTATATATCATATTATAGATAGATAGTAATTTACACGTGTGATACACATTTAATATATTAAAAAAATTAAAGTACAAATCTGACATAATGAGGACTTGAACATGAGACCTACTTCATATTAGTTATGCACGTGCAATGCACGGATTGGTAGATTGACAAATGACGCTAAGATCTTCTTTCATTATAATATTAGAGATCAGAGATAAATGTTCATTGAATTTACAATTGAAGGATCATATGATGTCGATGGGAGCAAAGAGCAAGAGTGCATTGAATGTAGAAGAAGATACCAGAGCACTAGCAAACCAGTGGAGCAAAAGAGCCCGGTACCATAAGCTACTACTACGAAGAAGTTTCACTTTCCAAAAAGAAGACACCCCACTACCCAGTCGACCATGTGTCATCAACCATTTATACTGACTAAATATGGGTCGAGTTTTAGGAACCCAGTGTTCTCTCCAAATAATTCTTCCAATAGTTGAAGCCATTTAGTGTTAAGTTGAGATATCTGAACTGAAAATGAGTGAATTGTCAAAGAAACATGTGTATCTTCCATTGGTTCACAGGAGTTAATAATTCCTGAATGTAATGAAAAGAGAGTGAAGATCAGTACCATCTTAACCTTTAAGAGAGTAGAGAGACTGCATGTCCTCAAGCCTTTGCGGCACAATGTAAGAAGTCTGTAAATATGTTGGTAACTACTATGTGAGTCGATCATTTGAAACTATATTGCTTGATTTTGCGTATAATCGAAATTGAATTTAGATTGAAAAGAGGCAGAATAGAATTCCGGTTAGGGGTAGACTTTATGAACAAATTAAAAAAAATTAACAAACTGTAATTTGTAGACAATTAACTATCTAATCTCCACTGATTTTTAAGTACGAGCTATCATTCATTTACTTTAAATGTTGTCAGTTACCATAATACGAAGTTCATATTTATTTACGACATAATTATTTACAAGAGTGTTATTCATACAAAATAAATTTGGTGCCGCTAAAGATAATTTGTAAATAGTATGGTAAAAATTTGAGATGTGTAAAGAGATGTCTCAGGTTCGAGACTAGACTATGTCGTAGTCTTTATTTTAAAAAATGAAAATATTAGAACGTGCATTACACGTACAGATTTTTGGTAATATACAAGGGAATTTAAGATGTCCTTGTGAATTAAATGGTTAGGCAAAATACAAGATAGTTTTCGAAAGTAAATTGCTATTGTAATCAAATTCCTGTATAAGGAAAGGGATTATATATTAACCCTTGCAAGTCGTACATGGTTAAAATTTTAACATTACAATATAATATTCAATTAAAGTAGCATTGCAGCATTGAAGAACAGGATATGATACTATTTTTTATGGTTGAAAAAAGAGAACTAGATATGATAATAAAAACTGAAGCGCAACAGCTAAGGCCGGATATATATATATATATACATATATATATATATAGAGGAGTGATCCAATGAGAAACATTTTAAAATGAAAAAATGAGAAACATACCTAGCGACCGTCGGATCTCTCTTACCATCACGATCTGCATCTGACGGTGGAAACTTACGCCGCTCGAGCTGGGGTATTTTTGGAATTACCCAAATAAACCCCCTTCAGCCGCTTCTTTCTTCTTCTTCTTCTTCTTCTCTCTCTCTCTCTCTCTCTCTCTCTCTCTCATTCTTTTCTCAATCATCTCTCTCTTCTCTATCATTTCCTAAATCCAAAATCCTTGCCCTCTCCATCTCGAAATCCCTCTATCCCCGACGCCCATCTTCCTTCTCCATCTCGAATCCCCAAATCCTTTTCACCCCAGCTCCCCCTTCACCACAACCCATAAAAACTCTATATTTCTCGACCTCCACCGTCGGTCGAAGTCCGTCGATTGAAACCCCCTAGCCTCCCCATCGAAGTCCGTCGATCGAAACCCTTATCTTGGGCCCAATCACAATCCTGGAGAGAACCCAATTTAAAATGCGATGTTGACTTGTAATGTAGTTGTCTCTTGGCAGTATATATACTCATCACAAGTCAATCTCATGTTAATGAGCATGACAAAGAAGTATTCTAATTCTTCGTATTGTTTTAAATATTTTTCATTTTTTATGTATCATGTTTTGTTAGTTACAAAGTTTGAATTCGACAAATGAAGAACTAAGACTATTTCATAAGACACTAAACAAAGTATTGTGCCATTTACAGCAGGCCAAGTTTGACTCTTCTTATCTAATTAATCAATGAAAGATACTTCCAATTAACACATAAGCTTAAGCTTAAGCTTAAATTATCGAGTTCTACAAGAGGAAACGGTCTTCAGTTTCATCTATAAATTGCCCCCACTCTTCCTCAACTCGTCTCATCAGCTTTGCAGCAAATCTCATTTTCATTTTCTTCTTCTAAAATATTTGATACGAAAAATGGCATCACAAACCATAGAGAGCTACAGAGCTGGGGCCAAGGTCTACCATGGAGATGCCATCTGCAAGAATAAAACCCATGAACTGCTCGAAGAGCTCTGTCTTCCGAAGGGTTTGTTCCCTTTGGATGACATTCAAGAGTTTGGATACAACCGAGCATCCGGGTTCATATGGTTGACTCAGAAGAAGGGAAAAAATCACAACTTTAAGAAGATTAAGCAACTAGTATCGTATGCAACTGAAGTGACTGCATTTGTTGAGCCGCGTAAAATGAAGAAGATTACAGGGGTGAAGACTAAGGAGCTGTTGTTGTGGCTTTCTGTTGTTGAGATGTACTTCGAGAAGCCAACTTCGGATAAACTCACCTTCAAGACTGGAACTGGGCTCTCTGATAGCTTTGATGCATCAGCATTTGAGCCTGAGAAGTGAAAGATTGAAGTATAATTGGTCTTAATGTGATTGCATTAGTAGCTATGTTTCAATAATAATTTGATATGTTTGATATGTCATTGGTTGATGTAACAGGTGTGTAGTAATATTGTTAAATTTGATGAGCAATGAAATTTAATTTTCTGAATTTCTTGGATTCATTTAGTTGGTAGTTAATGAACCCTGTTTTTCAAACTACTGATGGATTGAAGGGAGTGAATTCTTGCAATTGCTGAACTTTGGAAGCTCTGTTTAAAAGGGGATCAATATGATTCATTGTTAGTTTACAAAAAAAAAAAAAAAATTGTTTTTAATCTTATGAAGAAAACTCCTAGATGGAAACTCCAGGCATTTCATTAATCAGGAATCGATCAACATTCGCACAGACATGGGATACAAACAAAGGAAATACAATCAATACATTTTTTGAGTCTGCACACCAGAAAGAAGTAGATATACAATCAATACAAATGGTCTTGCATAAGTGTCGACTAGGTAAAAACTCCAATAACCCTACCACGACGACCTATAACTATCTCCGAATTTTGAACGTGAAGAACGTACAAATATTTATTTATGATCAAAATTGTTGACAATTGATCTAACAAGTCAAACCTGCTGTCTAGAAAATACTAATTATTTCTTCGTGCAATGTATGTAGATTAATAAATTATTTCAGTTGCTTGGAGACAATATATTTTCTGTCAACTAGTTAATATAGAGTTCAATCGACGGACTTCGACCGACGGTGGAGGTCGGAAAATATAGAGTTTTTATGGGTTGTGGTGAAGGGGGGCTGGGGTGAAAAGGATTTGGGGATTCGAGATGGAGAAGGAAGATGGGCGTCGGGGATAGAGGGATTTCGAGATGGAGAGGGCAAGGATTTTGGATTTAGGAAATGATAGAGAAGAGAGAGATGATTGAGAAAAGAATGAGAGAGAGAGAGAGAGAGAGAGAAGAAGAAGAAGAAGAAGAAGAAAGAAGCGGCTGAAGGGGGTTTATTTGGGTAATTCCAAAAATACCCCAGCTCGAGCGGCGTAAGTTTCCACCGTCAGATGCAGATCGTGATGGTAAGAGAGATCCGACGGTCGCTAGGTATGTTTCTCATTTTCTCATTTTAAAATGTTTCTCATTGGATCACTCCTCTATATATATATATATATATATATATATATATATATATATATATATATATATATATATATATATATATATATATATATATATATATATATATAATATGGGGGGAAAGGGGTATGAGCAATTTGCTCATTTAGTAAATGAGCAAGTGATGAGGTGGTATGCAAGTGATTGGGAAATGCTAAAAGTTGTTAGATACTCAATGTATCACATGCATACCACCTCATCAATTGCTCATTTATTAAATGAGCAAGTTGCTCATATCCCTTTTACCCCATATATATATATATATATATATATATATATATATATATATATATATATATATATATATATATATATATATATATATATATATATATATATATATATATAGTAAGTCGATTAAGAGCTGGGAAGCTGGCCTCCTTATCGAGAGCTGGAGATCTCAGCCATCTGATCGATCTTGATCGCGATCGAATGGCTGAGATGGGATCCCATCTCCATCCTGTTTTGTTGAGGGTAAAATGGTCATTTGGCCCCCTCTCGTTATCTTTTGGTATGCTGGCTCTTCGATCACTCCCGCTCTCTCTTCGATCGTACGAAACCCTAGCCCCCTTTCCTCTTCTTACTCCCGTGCTCTCCTTCTTCGATGAAACCCTAATCGTCGGAGAGAAACCCCCATTCTCCTTCTGCGATTTCTACTTTCTTGGATTCCGTTACTTTCTTCGATGAGAAACCCTAGCCCCCAAATCCGCTGGTCTCAGTGGTCTCTTTCTCTCTCTCTGAGATCGAAGACCCAAATCGCAATTAGGGTTGCGAGGCTCTCTCTCTCTTCGACGTCAAACCCATCTTCCTAGCCCCCAAATCCGCTGGTCTCAGTGGTCTCTTTCTCTCTCTCTGAGATCGAAGACCCAAATCGCAATTAGGGTTGCGAGGCTCTCTCTCTCTTCGACGTCAAACCCATCTTCCGATTAGGGTTTCGATTCCTCATCGATGGTTTCTTATCAATTGTAACCCTCTTCAGCGATGGTAATGTTCCCGTTCTCATATTTTGATTCCATTTCGTATATGGGTTTTCTTTGTTTTGATTAATGCTTCGATGGGTTTGTTGTTTAGGGGTTGAAACTAGATCTGGGTTCAAAAATTTTCGGTGTTTGAGATGTTGGGTTGTTATGGGTATGTTTAGATCTATTGAATATGATGTGTTTTTTAGATGGATCTCTAAGATCTGCATCAAAGAAGTGGAAAATGAATCACCCCATGTAGAATTTTGGTATTCACAGCTATAGCTCATAATAACTTCTACATGGCGACGGACTTTGATCTAGGTTGAGGTATCTTATCATATGATGATATAGATTGAGGAATGTTATCATGCATTTATTCATTTACTTTCACTATTCAGCATTAATTTGTTCAAACATCACTACATGAGCATGATTAATGACTTTGCAGATAATGGTTGAATTGAAGATCAAATATTCAAGGGTGCGTTTGTTTCAATATTTTTTTCCTTTTTTCTGAATACTGTATCCTCAGTTGGCGTTTGTTTTCAGTGTTTTTACAAAACACTATTGAGAATACTGATTCCCCTCGTTTTCGAATACCCAACCCATCTCTCCTCTCTTCTCACTCACGAGCTCTCTCTCTCTTCTCTCTCACGAGCTCTAGGCTTTGTTGTCTTCTTCCTCCCCCCTCTTTTCGAAATGGCTCTCCACCCTATCTTCTCGCATCACTCGCGAGCTCTATTCTCGCCCGTCTCTTCCAAATCTGGTCTCCCTCACCATCGGCGACAACCCCTTTCCCTCTCTTCTCGACCGTCTCTCCCTTGAGGAAGCTAACCCTTCCCACTTCAAACCCGTACGGCATCTTCTTCCTCCCTTCTTTTTGAACCCAGATCTGATCTCCTCCCCCCCCCCCAAATCAACGTTTTTAGAACGATTCTACTGTGAAATCGATCCCAAACGTCTGATTCTCTCGCTGGCTACTTCAATACCAGTCTATTCCTCTGTCGATTTGGTGAGGGGTTGAGGAGTTTCGGTTGGGGGTTAATGGTTTGCACTACCCGTGCTGCATACAGGAGAAGAGCTAGGGAACGACGGGCAAATCGAATCAAAGAGCTACGCAAGGTCGAATCCTGTGCTGACAATTTCTTCCTTGTTAAAATCCAATCAAAGGTATGAACCGCGATTGTATTCTTTATTTGGTTGTTTTTCTTTACCAATTTGCGCCAATTTTTAATACGCTTTTGGACCGAAAAAATTTTCTGGAAAATGATCCAGACTGCATCTTTTGCCGAATTCAAAGTTACCATTTTTTGGTGTAATCGGTGGCTACTTGCAACCTAGGGTTATCCGATCAGCTTTTAAACTAATTGAAGGAATTTGCCATTTTTTTTTATTGGTATTTGTTCAATATAGATGAGTAATATGGGTAGGGGGAAGGAGAAGGCAGTGGAGGAGGATTATGGGTTGTGGCCTCCCCATATTGTGGAATATTTTGTCAACCTTATGGAGGCTGCAGTTGACAGTGATTGCCTAAAAAGCAACACATTCGACGCTAAAACCTGGAGTAATTTTGCGCTACAAATGCAACAGCTGTGTGGCCGTTCATTCACGGTACCACAACTGGAGTCAAAATATAACCAACTTAAATCAGAATGGAAGGTGTTTGCTGATATGAAGAAACAGAGCGGTTTTGGTTGGGATGAAGTCAACGAAACCATTACTTGCGAGTTACCAGTTTGGGAACAATATGTTAAGGTTAATATATATATTCTCAAACTTTGATTTTTGTTTGTGAATCCTTTTTATTATACTTCATCTTCACTCTAATACTTGCATAGTAACAACATATTCTATGAATAGATACATCCTGCTGCAAAAAAATACCAACATAAGGGGTTGGCACATTTTGATGCTTTGACAAAAATAATGGAAGATTCTGTAGCCCAGGGCAATGTGGCAAGGGCTTCCACACAAAGGGGGTTCGAGGATAAGGAGGCGCGGAGGATGAACTATGAGTTTGGCCACTCCCATCAATCACACGTAAATGTGATTGATGAGGATGATGATGTGCCAATGGGTTCGGGGTCGGGATCACGTAAGAGAAAATCTAGTGCATCAAGTGGCCGCGGATCAGCGATGTCAATGGTGAAAGAATATCTTGATGCCTGTATGCAAACTCAAGTAGTCAAAAGAAGCAGGTTGAAAAATAAAAATGAGGTGGATAGTGATGTCTCGATTAACCCTGCTTTGGCTGAATAGGATCAGTGCCAAGATATAATAAATGCGATGACAGGGCTTGATCCAACTGTAGCTTTAAAAGCAGTACACTACCTATTTCAAAATCTTCGCATTTGTCATGGTTTCCTTCGTATGCCCCGAGAACAGCAGGAATTGGCGGTTCATTTTTATGCCACCCTGTAGTCATCCCATTCGGCCTAATGGGATAAACAAATCATGTTGTACACAATTTTTTATGATTATTTCCGTATTTGCTTGAGGCTTAAGGTTTATTGTACTATGACGGCTTGACGGTGAACAAATTGCTTATTTAATTTAATTTAAATTTATAATGTTATTTTTTCCTAAAATAGATTTGCTAGTAGTAGTATACCTTGTTTTCTTTTTTCAATGTTAGAGCTTGTGGAAATCTACCATCTCTCAATATGTTATTTTGTGATTCCGTAAATCTCGTTACATATAGTCGTATTATTAAATGTGTGTGCACTTGATATGAGATTTTCTCAAAATGATTTCTATCTTCTTGTTTATAGTGAGTTACTACTGCAAGTGCATCCTCTGTTATGGATACTTCTTCATCCAGTAGTGACGATCTCGAAGAGGTGATGAATATATTCTTGCTAACTGAATTATGTGACGAACTTGACCGTACAAGGTCCACTAAAAAAAGCAAACAGGACGTGAATATTTGGTTGATATGTTAGAGGGTTCCCAGGCCGAGTTTCATGGAATATTCCATATGAACCAAGATTGTTTTATGGCCTTGTGTGCTTTCCTGCAAAATGGGAACTACTGCGAGGAAACAGCGGAGTCTTCAAGTCTTAGACAATTGTCTTTCGAGGAAAGCGTGGCAATTTTCCTATATATTGTCGGTCATAGTTCAAGAATGCGACTAGCCGGTAATAGGTTTAACCACTCAACTCAAACAATCCAAAAGCACTTTACACTTGTATTGAAAGGTCTGGCAAGAGCTGTAACGCCCCGAATCCCAAATACACTGAATTCGAGATGTTCTACAGGATCTTTTCACTTTCTTTAGTACAATTTTACAGGAAAATTAAAACTTTTCATCATACATCAGAGATTACATCAAAATTACACTTTTCTTTTGCACAGCAGAAGTAAAATTTACAACAATTGAATAAAAGTACAACAGCATGATATAATCTTTAAGCATCCATTCTTCTTTAATCTTTAACAAGTCATTTACCTGCATATAAGACTGTGGGTACGTCAGTTTATTCAACCGACGAACATTATACACGGCCATCCTCTCTATGCCGGAAATAGTATAACTTAACTTTCCATATTTAACAAACACAAACTTGTCACAATTCAAACTAAAGGGACTACCCTATTGATGTCGTGTTGTGATTGTGCACTTAATCCTTAATGCATTTATTAATGTTACATGACTCTAATGCGCACTTGTTCGGATTCTATGCATCCCATACTACATAGGTCCGAGGGCAAGCCCTTATTCGTTCTTCATCTTGATAGGGTTCAATCCCTCGTTATGATTTAATCTACTACTGTAATTACGGTAAGTATCCTAGATGTTATCTGACCTACGAACTCATGTCTAGGCACTCTGGAGTAGTATCCTCACCCAGACTCATCATGGGAATTCCTGGGATACGCTCTCACCATAAACATGACACCACCCGTAGTCTTCAAACATCCCACGAGCGTCGCCACTGGGACGGTACTCTGGAACAGTATCCTCACCCAGACTCGTCATGGGAATTCCTGGGATACGCTCTCGCCGCTACCCAGGGCCCTCATACTCAATGTTTTTCTCTTACTTTCATCACATCTTCACTATGCACTAGTCCTTAGTTTTATTAAAAATCATGAACAAAATTAATCTCTAGAGTTAGCCTCTCCATCAACCGGACTTATTCATTCATTTCATCATGACCAACCTTGGTCTAATTTCATTTCAACTCATTTCTCAATGCCGGGGAGACTTAGCTACTCTATTTCAAATTTCATTTCACAATCTTCAACTTATAAATTTCCATGTTGAGTTCTCATTCTCACATGTACATTCTCTTTTCAATCCATGATTTCTCATTTTGTTCACAAGTCCATCATTGCACATAAGTTTGCATATACTTATCAATTATCACATCATAATAATTCTACATTACTAAACAATGTACACATTTCATATTATTCCACAAGTGAGAAAATAATTGCATCATGGCACACAACTACATTTCTTTTTGCCAAATCAACTCTTAATGTGCCAATTCACTTATTCTTTCAAGTTATAGTTTCATATCAATAATCCATTTAGAACCATATGTCTATATATGCTTTTTGACTCCAAACCATAGTTAAATTTATTCAAATAATACTCAAATCATTCTTATAAAATTCCTTACATTTTTATGAGAAGAACCATATTTTTTTCTCATTTTTTGGACATCTAAAACTCCCAAAAAAATATTTTTTTATATATGCCGATAGCAAGAATCGAACCCAAGCACACCACCAACACAGCCCAGAGAACAGGCGACTAGGCCGGTTGCCGCCACAGTGTAAAAAGCAACTGAGAGCTTTAAATGCTCTCAGTCTGCTGTTTAATTCTTTTGAAAGAATTAAACAAAAAGATGTTTAATCCTGGGGTTCGAACCGCTCAACCCAGAGAAGCCAGCCGCACTCAGTGACCGCCTGAGCTACTGGCTCAGGTTGTCACAATACCCAATAAAAATCCATATGAGTCATAATCGTACTGTTTTTAAAAACAACTCGATGTTCAAATTAGTCTTGGTTCATATTGCCTTTGTAAAAACTACTGAAAAATTCTAGATTAAATCCTCTTCACCTGATTTTCATAACAGCAAGTATAAAATAATTTTTTTTGTACTAAAAACATAGTTTTTTCCACACAAATTAATAAATTGTTCATTAAGACTACCATACTTTTTATTTTCGACATTGAATAATCAATTAGTCTTCTAATCCCTTTTTATTCACAATTTTTCTTATGATAATTCACTGTTATTAATTTTTATTCACAACACCTACATTTTTGGATTTATCCATACCCATATCAACATAAAGGTTTATTTAGCACATGAATAGGTAAACTCAAAACTACTAATTTTTGAGTAGTTCTTCTTTGATGATAACAAAGTAATTTCATTAGTTCATCTATGTCACAAAGTATACTATTACTCATTAATTAGCATAATTACAACTCAATCATTCACGAAAATCATTCTTTTCAAATTAAAGTGTACCTTTTTCTTAATCAATTTCATGTTTCAATAATACAATTAACAAGCGTTCTAATTGGAAATTTTCATGCATCATGCTAGCAATATTCCACCATCATTCATTCATACTAATAATCATGGAGAATTCTACACACAATTTAATTTCATGCTAGAATTTCACACAAGTTAATCACCATATTTCAAACAATTCATACACGAACTTTTCAATTAAAGTGTGTTCTTATTAGTATTCTTTTTCATGCATAGTTTTGACAATTAAATATAGCATAGATTCCTACATTAGAAATATGGAAGGTTTACCCACCTTGAATGGAGAGAAAACACAAAAAGCAACCAAGTCCTTGCAACAAGATGCACCACTTCCTAGCCGAATGCGAGCACCTCCAAGCCCCTAAGCAAACCGCAAGCTCCCTTCTTGTAGTAGCCGGCCACCAAGCAACAATGCACACAACTCTCACTCTTTTATAACTCACACTAATATTAAAATGAGACTATAGTTTTGAAAGATATAATTTGCATATGAAAATAGCCATGAGAGGGGGGTATTTATACTAGAAAACAAGTGAGATGAAGGGCCAAGATTGATTAGGTGGTTGTAGAATGGAGGGTCAAGATTAGAGTAGGAGTTATAAAAACTACCCACAACTATACAACCACCTCCATGAACACCATGACTAATTTCAAAATTCCCTCCAAAAGAATGTATGCCGGCCTTGTGCAATGCACGTGTACGTGTAGTGCACGTGCATGCAACTAGGCCAAATTTGTACATTTTAATTTGTACAAAAAATAAAATAATGATAAATTAGTCTTCTACATGACAAGTTTAATTAAAAATAGATTCATTCATGGGCTTTATTTTTGGGCCAAAATAGTTATTAAAATAAAATACATTTGGGCTTTTAAGAAAAAGGGCTTTTCATTAAATTTAAAATAAGGCTTTCTTATTTATTTAAAAAAAAGCTTTTGTACAAAATAATTTGAGAACAAATATATATATATTTATACACATCATAATAAAATAATCCAAACTAAATATTGCACGTGCACACTACGTGCAAAAAATAAAATAATCTTTCATTAATTGAAAAATCAGGGTATTACAAGAGCAGCTTCATTCCTTATCAAACCCCCTGATTATACACTTGTACATCACAGAATTGCTAATTCCACAGACTTTTACCCGTGGTTTCAGGTATTACGTCACCCTGATTGCGTCATGTATTATTAAAGTTTTTTCCTAGTTTGGATTTGTGATATCTATTATTCGAATTCATTAATGTAGGGAGCTATTGGTGCTGGCACGTTAATCAAAGCTACAGTTCCCGCTATTCGAAGCAACGCTTGTCGCTCTCGAAAGGGTATTATAAGTCAAAATGTATTGGCAGCATGCGATTTTAACATGCTGTTTACATTTGTTTACGCGGGATGGGAAGGCAGTGCGAACGATTCCCGTGTAATGCATACTGCATTAGCACAAAAACTGTTGCCAATCCCACCGAACGATAAATACTACTTAGTAGATTGTGGTTATACCAATATGCCTGGTTTTTTGACGCCATACCGTGGTGAGCCATACCACTTACAGGACTTTCAAGGGGCCAACCATGCACCAACCCAACCTAGACAACTTTTTAATAAACAGCATGCTAGGTTACGGAATGTGATTGAGAGAACGTTCGGTGTATTCAAGAAGAGGTTTGCCATCTTTGAGAACATGCCAAACTACCTGTTTACAAATCAAGTTATGATGGTCACAGCCTGTTGTGCACACTCCACAATTTTATATGTATGCACTCACAAAACGATGCATTTTTAGAGGAACTTGATGATGAACAATTAGTACATCACCAACACACCGAAGATATCGCATCCACATCGCAGGGGTTGGATTTATCATCTTCCCAATTGAGACATATGAATAGGAAAAGAGATGATATTGCCATGGCAATGTGGAATGCTACACACTAATGTAATTTGAATGTAATATTGTTTCATTGTATTATTTTTTCGAACTGTTTAACGAATGTAATTTTTGAATGAACAGGTATTGGGCACGGATTCAATGTTGTGCACATGATTGGTCACAAAAAATGGATGGAATTGTCGGTAGCAGTAAGTAATCCAAATTGCATTTTTGAAAACCTAACAAAGATGAGTGTCGTAATAGGCAATGATGATAGGGTTTCATTCAATGTGAAATGTGTCCCTCCCCCACCCCGTTGCCGCTTTCTGCTTGATTGTATCGTCAAGCAACGGATATTGAGATTGGGGTATATGATTGAATAACCACTGAAATGATGTATAATATCCTTTAAACTGATCTGTGGTTGATGTTTGGAATGAAAGGTTAAGTAAGAATGAATCCACTGTGGTATACAATGATGATGAATTCAATTATTGTTGACGGCAAAGTGGGAAGGGGATAGGGGGGGGGGGTGAACATTGTACTCAGTGGCAGCATGCGTGGCATTGTAAATATGCAGTCCTGTCCTGAATTTTTTATCATTGAATTGAACAATCTGAGCCTACGACAAATATGATTTTCTTTTTCTGGACAGCTTATATCCTGAGTTGGCCTTTGTTTTAAGTGTTTTTTTATGAAAAACTATTCAGAATACTTCAAGAGCAGTAAGTGAACACATTTGTTTTTTAAACCTAACGAAGATGATGTCGCTATAGTCAATGATGAACGGATTTTCAAGAACAGTGCTTTATACTAGTGGGCGTGGCATTGTAAATAATGCAGCTCTAGTATGGAGTTTTTATCATTGAGCATGATGAATCTGAGACTGCGACTATGTTTTTTATTCCCGGAAATTATGCCCTGCTTTTATGGTTTTGGGAAGGATCTGATATATTCTTATCCAAAAGAAGCTTTTTTGCTGCAAAACAGAGTGGGGGTATCAGTATTCTGAATAGTGTTTCCAAAATAACACTTATAACAAAGGCCAACTCAGTTTATTACTTAAGGAAACTTTAAAAAAATAATTGCTGAACAACCAGCATGTTTTCATGTATTTTGATGCATCTGATTTTTCCAGATGAATTGCACTTGTATTCAGATGATTCTACTTTGTTCTCTGATTCTGCAATATGTATTATAATGCATAAGGATTTGTGAATCTTTATTTGCAATATGTATTATAAAGAGGGGGCAGCCCAGTATTCTCAATAGTGTTTGGAAAAAACACTCAAAACAAACGCCAACTGAGGATACTGTTTTTTATGATTAGGAAAAAAAATTTATACTGATGTGTATCAAATGTTCATGGCAGTAAACCATCAGTTTGTGTGCAGTATAAACCATACAGTGTGCTAACAATCTCCCATCATGTTGTTACTAATATATAAACCATCAGTATGCATTAAAAAATCACCATGAGGGGCACCCACACTCAGCACAGCATTGTATCGGTTTGTGGCAGCATTGTGTCAGTTTCAAATTTTGGAAGTGATGATGTTAAATTCTGATCCTTTAATACTCTTTGGAGTAGTTATTGTTGTTTGCTTTAAACGAAAGTAAGGCCTTAATTCTACATCAAATTTGAGGATGACTTCTTCTGTGATATGAGAAAGCAATTTGTGTTTAAATTGGTTAATTTCCATATTGTACACAAACTGATACAATGCTGTGCTGAGTGTGGGTGCCCCTCATGGTGGTTTTTTAAGGCATTCTGAATAATGTTTATATATTAGTAACAACATGGTGGGAGATTGTTAGCACACTGTAAGGTTTATACTGCACACAAACTGATACAGTGCTGCCATGAGCCTTTGATACACATCAGCATGCCTGGTGCGTTTGCTTCAAAAAAATTTTCCTTTTTCCTGAAAACATTATTCTCACTTGGCGTTTGTTTTAAGTGTTTTTTCCAAACACTATTGACAATACTGGGCTGCACACTGATGGTGGTGTTTCTTTTTTCTGAGAACATTAGCACACTGATGGTTTATACTGCACACAAACTGATACAATGCTGTGCTGGGTGTGGGTGCCCCTCATGGTGGTTTTTTAAGGCATTCTGAATAATGTTTATATATTAGTAACAACATGGTGGGAGATTGTTAGCACACTGTAAGGTTTATACTACACACAAGCTGGTACAGTGCTGCCATGAGCCTTTGATACACATCAGCATGCCTGGTGTGTCTGTTTCAATTTTTTTTTCCTTTTTTCTGAAAACAGTATCCTCAGTTGGCGTTTGTTTTGAGTGTTTTTTCCAAACACTATTGAGAATACTGGGCTGCACACTGATGGTGATGTTACTTTTTCCTGAGAACATTAGCACACTGATGGTTTATACTGCACACAAACTGATACAATGCTGTGCTGAGTGTGGGTGCCCCTCATGGTGGTTTTTAATGCATACTGATGGTTTATATGTAAGTAACAACATTGTGGGAGATTGTTAGCACACTGTATGGTTTGTACTGCACACAAACTAATACAATGCTGCCATGAGCATTTGATACACATCAGCATGCCTGGTGCGTTTGTTTCAAGTCTTTTTTTCTTTTTTCTGAAAACAGTATCCTCAGTTGGCTTTTGTTTTGAGTGTTTTTTGCAAACACTATTGAGAATACTGGGCTGCACACTGATTTTTCCAGATGAATTGCACTTGTATTCAGATGATTCTACTTTGTTCTCTGATTCTGCATTTTGGTATTATAATGCATCAGGAATTGTGGATCATTACTTGTCAAAAAAGAAGAGAGAAATTGATGCTTTTTTGCTAGAAATGGTGGAACTGTTTATTCTGAATAGTGTTTCCAAAATAACACTTACAACAAAAGCCAACTCAGGTTATTACTTCAGGTTATCACAGCATTGTATTAGATTGTGTACATAGTAAACCCATTTGCTGATGGGTTGCTCATTGGAATTTGACAAATAAAAATTACTGGATATGATGAATTTTGTATGAATGATACCCACCTTCAAAATTTGGAAGTGATGATGTTAAATTCTGATCCTTCAATACTCTTTGGAGTAATTATTGTGCTGTTGCTTTAAACGAAAGCAAGTCCTTAATTTTATAACAAATTTGAGGATATATTCTTTTGTGATATGAAAAAGCAGTTTGAGTTTTGTTAATTTCCATATTGTACACTACCTAATACAATGGTGTGGTGAGTATTGGTTGATATAATCTGCAACCTGTGATTTACTCTTGGTTCAGTTAGATATACTGCTAAGCTGGAATTTGCTTGCGGTCTGGTTTGAGAGACTGGTTTTGATGAGGAAATGTTTGAATTCACTATTGATGAAGTTCAGATCATCACTGATTCCTTTGTGTATGCTTGGAGCACATTTGTGTATGCTTGGAGTTCACTTTGTGATTCCTTTGTGTATGCTTGGAGTTCAGATCAACTTTTGCTTAAACTTTTTATTGAGTACCAATGATTGTTATTGCTTTGTATTTGCTTTTGTGGTGTATTTTGCTGTTCACAACAGGTAATTTCTGGATCTGATCGAGCAGTAGCAACAGTACTGAAAGGTGAAATTTCAGCAGTAGCAACAGGTAATTGCTTTTGTGGTAGTTTTGTTTAATAAATCTACTGAGAACAAGTGAATTGATATGATTGTTTATCAGGTTGTTGACTATGTCAGTGAAGATGGATCTTTTGAGATTGGCGAATAAAATTGAGACCCTTGCAATTTTCCTTTCTATCATTTTGATTTTTGTAACTTCTGATGTACCTTTGCAGAGAGGTGAAATCTTGTAATTGATTCCATGTTATCTTGTATTCTGATGAGCTATGCTTCCATGTTATCTTGTATTACTTTCAATAAAACAATTCATGTAATTGCTTTTTTAAAAATAAATTGGGCTGGAGAAAATATGTTTGTATGAATGATTACTGCTGCATAGTTATGCAAATCATGTTATCTTGTATTACTTTCTATAAAACAATCCATGTAATTAAAGAAATCGGGCCGGGCTCGGGTATTTTTTACTACTCACAACAACCCATATGAAACAATCCATATAAAACAATCCATGTAATAAAACAATCCAAAAACATGTCAGCAAATGATGAATGCAAATTGATTCTAAAAAATGTCACAAATATAACCGAACAGCTTTCAAACTCTCTTTTTCGGGAAAAACAGCTTTGAGATAACAGTTTTCAGCAAGAAATATGACCGAACAGCTTTTAAACTCTCCATTTCAGAAAAACAGCTTTCAGATAACAGATTTCAGCAAGAAATATAACCGAACAGCTTTTAAACTGTCTTTTTCAGAAAAACAGCTTTCAGAAAACAGTTTTCAGCTAGATATATAACCGAACAGCTTTTAAACTATCTTTTTTAGAAAAACAGCTTTCAGATAACATTTTTCAGCTAGAAATATAACCGCACAGCCTTTAAACTCTCTTTTCCAGAAAAACAGCTTTCAAATAATAGTTTTCAGCTAAAAATATAACCGAACAGCTTTGAAACTGTCTTTTTCAGAAAAACAGCTTTCAGAAAACAGTTTTCAGCAAAAAATATAACCGAACAGCTTTTGAACTGTCTTTTTAAAGAAAAACAGCTTTCAGAAAACAGTTTTCAGCTATGAATATAACCGAACAGCTTTTAAACTATCTTTTTCAGAAAAACAGCTTTCAGATAACAGATTTCAGCAAGAAATATAACCGAACAGCTTTTAAACTGTCTTTTTCAGAAAAACAGCTTTCAGAAAACAGTTTTCAGCTAGATATATAACCGAACAGCTTTTAAACTGTCTTTTTCAGAAAAACAGCTTTCAGATAACAGTTTTCAGTTAGAAATATAACCGCACAGCCTTTAAACTCTCTTTTCCAGAAAAATAGCTTTCAAATAACAGTTTTCAGCTAGAAATATAACCGAACAGCTTTGAAACTGTCTTTTTCAGAAAAACAGCTTTCAGAAAACAGTTTTCAGCAAGAAATATAACCGAACAGCTTTTAAACTGTCTTTTTCAGAAAAACAGCTTTCAGAAAACAGTTTTCAGCTATGAATATAACCGAACAGCTTTTAAACTGTCTTTTTCAGAAAAACAGCTTTCAGATAACAGATTTCAGCAAGAAATATAACCGAACAGCTTTTAAACTGTCTTTTTCAGAAAAACAGCTTTCAGAAAACAATTTTCAGCTAGAAATATAACCGAACAGCTTTTAAACTGTCTTTTTCATAAAAACAGCTTTCAGATAACAGTTTTCAGCTAGAAATATAACAGAACAGCTTCTAAACTCTCTTTTTCAGATAAACAGCTTTCAGAATACAGTTTTCAGAAAAAAATATAACCAAACAGCTTTTAAACTCATTTTCAGAATAACTCTATTCAGAATACAGTTTTCAGAAAACTCTATTCAGAAAACTCTTTTCAAAATAACAAAACAAACGCACTCCATTCAAGTTATTGGTGAACTGTGTGGACACAAATCATCGTAGAGGGAAGTATTTGATACTTTGATATCTATTTATGAATTTGGTCAGAAGGTTTTGCGTGTGTGGGTGTAGGCAATGATGACAATTACTTTTTTACAAATGTGTGTGACAGTAGGCAATGATGATGATTACTTAATGAACATTGATACCGATTTAATCTTTGCTCTGTTAATTCTTCTCTCTGTTTATATATGAAGAGTTCCCCTATATTTATTCCGAATTCCCCTATATATATTTAATGAATCATTTATTTAATGATCTGTAGGAGTGACTAGTGTTGAATTAATCCTATCTGAGCTTTATTTTTCCTCGTTGGTTATAAGTGATGATGAGATGGATTATGTTTTTGAAGTTGCACACTATGAATCATTTATTTAATGATTAATAGGAGTGACTAGTGATGAAACAATCCTATTTGAGCTTTATTTTTCCTCGTTGGTTATAAGTGATGATGGAATGGATTATGTTTCTGAAGTTGCACACTATGATTTTTTTTCTTTCACTCTAATATTCTACTAGGATGCGCATCTCATAACCACTTGTATCATGGGCACTATACAATAAACACAAACAGATCATGACACTATACAATAAACTATATATTAGGCAGTGATGGTGTGTTGGTTTAGGCTGTGATGCAAAACACTTTATGATTTGAATAATTATTTCAAGCTTGTAGTATTTATTCTTGATTATATATCTATCATATCCTAGTTGGCGCGGCACCCCAATGCAGCCCTAGTTATGAATAGTGTGTTCTGAGCCTACTGGTTTTTTATTACCCCCATGTTCAGTGTCTGTTGTTCTGAGCTTACAAAATTCGAAACTTCATGCCCAGTTTCTGTTTGTCCTGAGCATACACAATTTGATACTTCGTGTCTAGTTTCGAAGAGTTCATTTTCCTGCTTGTACTGAGTTAACAAAATTTGATACTTGATGATGTATTTCTGTCTGTTGTCGGTTTACCAAATTTGATACTACATGCTCTGTTTGTGTTGGTTATGAGCTTACAAAATTTGATACTTCAGACTCTGCTTGTGTTATTTATGAGCTTGCAAAATTTGATACTTCATGGTATGTTTGTGTTAGTACTGAGCAAGGGCAAAATTTGATGCTTCATGATCTGTTTGTGTTAGTTCTGAGCTTACAAAATTTGTAACCTCATGATCTGTTTGTGTTAGTTCTGCCCTTACAAACTTTGACACTTCATGCTCTGTCTGTGTTTCTTATGAGCTTACAAACATTTCATACTTCATTATCTGTTTTTGTTTGCTCACAAGCTACTTGTTTCTCAGTTTATGTTTTTGGTGAGTTAACTAATTTTGGACTTCATGTTCAGCCTTTGTTTTTCTGAGCCTACCATATTTACTACATGATTTTTTGTGTGTCGTGAGCCGACTATATTTTGTAATTATTTTGTCGTTTCCAGGTTAACTGAGTTATGTTTGATTAACCTTTCAGGTTGATTTCAGCATGAAGTGCTTCGTGGAGCTATTGAACACGCAAAAAGTTGACATTTGCAGCGAACTACTAAACATTGTATTACGTTGTAAAGTTTTTGTTAAGTTTCAGTTTTTTGTAAAGTGTCAGATGTGTAGAAGATTTGTTACGTTGTATAGTATTTGTAAAGTATTACCTTACATTTCTATGAAGATCGAATTTCTTCAAGATATTCAGTTCATTATTGTTTTGGTGTCATGAATGAAATTTTGTGATTGTTTTGGTTTATTACGCAGCATGATGTGTACAAATTTTGTAAGCTCAGAACCAACACAAATAGAACATGAAGAATCAAAATTTTGCAAGCTCGGAACCAACACAAACAGATCATGAAGTATCCAAATTTTGTAAGCTCAGAACTAACACAAACAGATCATGAAGTATCAAAATTTTGCAAGCTCAGCACTGACACAAACAGATCATGAAGTATCAAAATTTTGCGAGCTCAGAACTGACAAAAACAGATCATGAAGTATCAAAATTTTGCAAGCTCAGAACTGACACAAACAGATCATGAAGTATCAAAATTTTGCACGCTCAACACTGACACAAACAGATCATGAAGTATCAAAATTTTGCAAGCTCAGAACTGACACAAACAGATCATGAAGTATCAAAATTTTGTAAGCTCAGAACTAACACAAACAGAACAAACAGCAGAGATTACAGCAGGAAAATTTCACTAATCATCAAATTGTGAAATTTTATAAACAGCAAACAGAGCACAAGTAGAACATGTTCTGGCAACATAAACAATTCACAAAAACGAAACTGGTAGCCTTCACGGAAATAAATATTTTTTTCACTCTGATACAATCCAGACCAATAATTTTCCTCTAATACAACCCACACCAATACAATCCAGACCAATAAAAGCATACACAATATTTTTTCCCTTAAAAAACCTCTCCATGATGCTGCTGCAGCTGATTATGCTGTTGCTGCAGCTGATTATGCCACCGCTGCTACTTCTACTTGTTCTTTTTCTTCTTCTTATTCTGCTTGTGCTCTTGCTACAGTTGCTCAAAAAAAATAAACAAAACAACACAATTAGTCTAGGGCTGCGTTACAAAACAACAGAAAAAATATTTAATCGAAACAAAGTAGGCTCAGATCAAAACAAATTAAAGCTAGGGCTGCACTGCAATGCCATGTCATGCCAACTAGTTCAAATACATGAATAATCATGCATTAATATCTGAAGGCGAAGTAGTGGTGGGTGTGAAAACAACTAAATCTTTGCTCTCTGTTAGTATATGTAGGATCTTTTTACTGATCTCTGTTAGTATATGTAGGATCTTTTTACTGATCTCTGTTAGTATATATAGGGAACTCTTCATTTGTGCACTCTATTGAATCAATCTAGAAATGAACAAGCCTTAGTGATTTACCCCCATCACAACTGAAACACAATTTAGATGGAGAAATGGTTAACAGAGAGCAAAGATTTTGTTGTGATCTAAACCCGATAAAACCCATATGATTATGAAAGGTCATTAATTGCTTGTCATCACTACCTACTGTCACACACACAAAAACAAGGGACCAAATTGGTATGTATGATTCATATGGTTAAATACTTTCTTGATTAGATCATAAGAAACAACATATTGGTCCAATAGCTGCAATCTCTTTCATTATCTGCAAAAATACTTCCCTAATCAGATCATTGGAAACAACACAATGATGTAATTAAAATTACAGATCGTAGAAAAAAAATGCAAAATACATGATAATTTCCTCAATTCATATCATCAAAAGTGTCTTTGAACATTCTTCTTCTACATTTTTTCCTTTAAATAAATGACATTAAATAGTTACTTAGTCAACTACACATTTCATTAGTTTAAAACTCTTTAGTTAACAACACATTTCATTTGATTAAGATACTTCTCTTATATCCCGATACATCCAAACAAGTGTCCAATATGTTTTAAAATTGATAAAAATACTTCTATCATGATGATTATGATGATGAGTTTACCTTCAATATACTATTAGGCTTATATTAGTTGATACTTCTCAATTCATAGATCCTACTTATAGTCTCCATGGTATCTGGACTTTATAAAGTCAATGTTTTGACAACCACCTCCATCTACTGCATAATCAAACAACACTAGTTAGGTGCCCATAATACAAGTGGGTATGAGATGCGCATCCTAGTAGAATATTAGAGTGAAAGAAAAAAAAATCATAGTGTGCAACTTCAGAAACATAATCCATCTCATCATCACTTACAACCAACGAGGAAAAATAAAGCTCAAATAGGATTGTTTCGTCACTAGTCACTCCTATTAATCATTAAATAAATGATTCATAGTGTGCAACTTCAGAAATATAATCCATCTCATCATCACTTATCACCAACGAGGAAAAATAAAGCTCAAATAGGATTGTTTCATCACTAGTCACTCCTATTAATCATTAAATAAATGATTCATAGTGTGCAACTTCAGAAACATAATCCATCTCATCATCACTTATAACCAACGAGGAAAAATAAAGCTCAGATAGGATTAATTCAACACTAGTCACTCCTACAGATCATTAAATAAATGATTCATTAAATATATACAGGGGAATTCGGAATAAATATAAGGGAACTCTTCATATATAAACAGAGAGAAGAATTAACAAAGAGCAAAGATTAAATCGGTATCAATGTTCATTAAGTAATCATCATCATTGCCTACTGTCACACACATTTGTAAAAAAGTGATTGTCATCATTGCCTGCACCCACACACGCAAAAGCTTCTGACCAAATTCATAAATAGACATCAAAGTATCAAATACTTCCCTCTACGATGATTTGTGTCCATACAGTTCACTAATAACTTGAATATTTGATCTTCAATTCAACCATTATCTGCAAAGTCATTAATCATGCTCATGTAGTGATGTTTGAACAAATTAATGCTGAATAGTGAAAGTAAATGAATAAATGCATGATAACATTCCTCAATCTATATCATCATATGATAAGATACCTCAACCTAGATCAAAGTCCGTCGCCATGTAGAAGTTATTATGAGTTATAGCTGTGAATACCAAAATTCTACATGGGGTGATTCATTTTCCACTTCTTTGATGCAGATCTTAGAGATCCATCTAAAAAACACATCATATTCAATAGATCTAAACATACCCATAACAACCCAACATCTCAAACACCGAAAAATTTTGAACCCAGATCTAGTTTCAACCCCTAAACAACAAACCCATCAAAGCATTAATCAAAACAAAGAAAACCCATATACGAAATGGAATCAAAATATGAGAACGGGAACATTACCATCGCTGAAGAGGGTTACAATTGATAAGAAACCATCGATGAGGAATCGAAACCCTAATCGGAAGATGGGTTTGACGTCGAAGAGAGAGAGAGCCTCGCAACCCTAATTGCGATTTGGGTCTTCGATCTCAGAGAGAGAGAAAGAGACCACTGAGACCAGCGGATTTGGGGGCTAGGATTTCTCGTCGAAGAGAGTAACGGAATCCAAGAAAGTAGAAATCGTAGAAGGAGAATGGGGGTTTCTCTCCGACGATTAGGGTTTCATCGAAGAAGGAGAGCACGGGAGTAAGAAGAGGAGAGGGGGCTAGGGTTTCTTAAGATCGAAGAGAGAGCAGGAGTGATCGAAGAGCCAGCATACCAAAAGATAAGGAGAGGGGGCCAAATGACCATTTTACCCTCAACAAAACAGGATGGAGACGGGATCCCATCTCAGCCATTCGATCGCGATCAAGATCGATCGGATGGCTGAGATCTCCAGCTCCCGATAAGGAGGCCAGCTTCCCAGCTCTTAATAGACTTACTCTCTCTCTCTCTCTATATATATACACACACACACACACACACACACACACACACACACACACACACACACACACACACACACACTTTTATCCTACTATTATAGTTTTTATCATGCCTTTGACAGTTTATCCTACTGAAATTTTTTATTGACAAATAATCCTACTAAAGTTTGTTTTCCGTTAAAACTAAATCACACCGTTAACTTTTGTCGTGAAATGTCTAAAATAATTATATCGGTTCAGATTAATTACTCTAAATCAATAGAAATATTTTAGGTATTTTCACTGCAAAAATCTGTTCAAAACATACGGAGTACGCCAAAACGTCTAAAAAACTAACTTCATTAGTGTTAATTGCAAAAAAAAATCTTCTGTATGGTAAACTGCCAAAGGTAAAAACTATAGTATTGTTAATTGAAATTTATCATGGAGATTACCATAAAGAGAAAAAAAAAAAAATTAATGAAAAAAGTTATATCAAATAGATGTTGGCAGATTTGATCTTTAAAAAAAAAATTTGTCGGCAGTTTAAAATATATCCAAAGCCCACTATACAGGTAGAATTGATTTTGGTTGGCCCGGCCCAATGCAGAACACTGGTTTGGATCCGGGTCGACCCGTAATCATCCGCTGTATTCTCCTTGTACCCTTCTAGTTCTACTCCACCACCCAGAAAAAACCATCAATAATATATGCTTAAAATCTCAAGCAAAAATTTAAATTAAAAAAAAAAAGTTTCCCCTAATCTTCAATTTTCTCTCTCTTTTCTCCATCATCAATTCGCTTCGTCATCGCCATGGTTCTCGAGGTCTGCATAAAAATCGGGGCCACTTCATCTTTTTGTTAGGGTTTTATCGTTCTCGAACTAACGGATCTCCTTTGTGTAACAGGCGACTATGATCTGCATCGACAACTCGGAGTGGATGAGGAACGGCGATTACTCGCCCACTCGATTCCAAGCCCAAGCCGATGCCGTTAATCTCATCTGCGGTGCCAAAACTCAGGTTAGGTTACTTACTCCTTTTTTGTGTGTTGAAAGATCTGATCTTTTTGAGTTTCTAGGGTTTTGGTTACTGATCTGGAATTGGGGGTGGGTTTTGTTACAGTCGAATCCGGAGAATACGGTTGGAGTGTTGACGATGGCCGGCAAAGGGGTTAGAGTCTTGGTTACTCCTACAAGCGATCTTGGAAAGATTCTTGCTTGTATGCATGGTATGAATCTAATTCTGTTTGTTTGTGATAATGTTTTTTGTTGAAAGTGAGGTTCGTTTGATTAGTCTTGGTAGTGGGAAAATTTGGACGGGTTAGAAGTGGTTTTGAGTGGAGTACCGAGTACGGTTAAAGTGTTTTTGGAATTAAGAGGCTGTTACGAACCCGATCCCACCCGGTGTTGGATCGTCACAACTTTCATCGTTGCTGGCGGGGGCAACTATGATTCGATCGAAGAAGGAAGAAGAAAATAGACTAAAACTTAATATCAATTCATTCAACATAAACTCATACAAAAAGCCCCATCTGAATATAAAGAGAATGGGGGAAGAAGAAAACACTAGCACGTGCAAGCCCGTGGACTTTATTACAAAAACCACCAACTTTCCAAATAAACCCCTAAAGAGAGAAAATCTCCTAGGGACTGGGATGTATGTAAAAGGACTGATACGGGAAGACCTTCGGGAGCTTGCATTCTCAGATACAATCAATTAGGGACTGTATCAGAGGCAGGGTGGTAGGTTCTACTTTCTTAATGAAGTTAATACGTTAAGAGTTTTGATATGGATGTCGTACTACACTAATATTAGGAGACTTAGTACCAGCAGCAGTTCATATAGAATACTCGGCAATTTTACTCTAGATGTTTGGAAATTGCATTCTATGTTCATATTGCTCGAATGCACGGCATAGCTATAGGAAAGTCACTTGCACTTCTTTTTCCCCCGCTAAACGGGCAAAAGTAATAGTCACAATTTCTAACCGAGAAGAACCCAATAGAGTACAGGACATATACTTTCAAGAAAACCCACTTTTTTATATATAAAAAAACGCATAAGTGAGAGTGCACTCGTATTTGCATAAGCTACAAATAGTAACTGAGATTAAGGTACTTGCTCTTGCTTTTGTTTATTAGATGAGATTAAGGTTGGCAAAATGAAGCTAAGGCTTGGACTTTACCTTTCTTAATATTAGTATTCCTTTATCTCTGGAAATCTCAAGGTGGGAAATTGCCCATCATACCTTACCTTTGAATCTGCCCAAGGTCAATTGCAGTACTTGAAGAAGGAACATTCAAATGTTTGCGTGAATTCAAAGAAACTGATATTCTCACTGAAACTAAAATGTAAGTCATTCCTGTAGCCGTTAGTAAGTTTTTGTTGTGTGCATTACTTCTGTACGTAATGCACATACTATTTTTTTCTGCTGGGGTATGGATATAAGAGATTTATGTTATAAAACATATAAAATCAGTTACTCAAAAAAATAGATTGAATTTTTTTTGGAAGTCTTTAACACCAAATGGGATGATCATGATTTTTCTTGTGTCCTTCAAGTGGCTATAAAATGAGTGGCTGAAAATACTGCATTGTTTAAGGTTTGTAGGATGTGTTCTTTGTCTGTGTACCTGTATATCTTTTTGTAAATGATGCATCTGATGAGAAACTCTATATCTATCTCCTTGAAAACCCTACCATCTAAGCAGTCAAATTAAAGTTTAAGTTTTTGAACAATTTGTTTTGCTTTATTTATCACTTTGTATATGAAGGTTTGGAAGTTGGTGGTGAGATGAACTTAACATCGGGGATTCAGGTTGCTCAGTTGGCCCTCAAACACCGTCAAAATAAGAACCAGCATCAGAGGATCATAGTTTTTGCGGGAAGGTAATTTATCATCACAATGTCATTTGTGCTTAAAATGATGCCATGCTTTTGTTGTTTTTGCTTAGCTGGCCCTTAAACAATTGCCATTCAGCAGTCCAGTTAAATATGACAAGAAGACACTAGAGGCAATTGGCAGAAAGTTGAAGAAGAACAGTGTTTCTCTCGACGTGGTAGATTTTGGAGAAGCTGAGGATGAAAAACCAGGAAAACTAGAGGCTCTTGTTACTGCTGTGAATAATAACGGCAGCAGTCACATAGTTCATGTTCCTTCTGGCCCAAGTGTACTATCAGATGTACTTATAAGGTTAATATGAGTGATTTCTTTAGCTCTGCATTTTCCTCTCATCTTTAAAATGAAAATCATGATTTTTCTATTATGTACAGCACTCCAATCTTTACGGGCGACGGGGATGGTGGCAGTGGATTTGCTGCCGCAGCTGCAGCAGCAGCTGCGGGTGGTATGTCCGGGTATGATTTTGGTGTGGATCCTAATCTAGACCCAGAGTTAGCTCTTGCTCTTAGAGTTTCAATGGAAGAGGAGAGGGCAAGGCAAGAAGCTGCAGCAAAGAAGGCTGCAGATGATTCCTCTAAACAAGGAACAGAACAGGCTTCCAGTTCACATGATGCAACTATGGCTGAGCCTGTTTCTGACAAGCAAGAACATGATCTCATGGTATGAATTCTTTATATAAGAAGCGCACAGGGTTCCAGTTACTGTTTCAAGAAACATATTCCTGCTGTTCAATGAAATATTTAATATATCCCTTAGTTCATCATATATATCTCAAAATTGATGATATATATATATATCTCAAAATTGATGATATATATATATATATATATATATATATATATAGTCCCCTTTCGTTGTGCACTAGGCCGCCGTGTTCACTCGGCCTTCCCGCTTTCGTATTGACGATCTGAATCGTTCACATTGATCTACACATCTAAATTAATCTAAATATGTAAAATCAAATCATTTGAAATTTATTTGCCCATTCATCGTGTGACTATAAAAAACAACGATTTTCAGCCATACAATTTTGTAACACTTCAATGGATGGGCAAATGAATTTCAAATGATTTGATTTTACATATTTAGACTAATTTAGATGTGTAGATCAATGTGAACGGTTCGGATCGTCAATACGAAGGCAGGAAGGCCGAGTGCACAACGGAAGGGGACTCTATATTTATATATATATAACAGAGTTAATATATCGTAAAGTTGGTCATTTATATCCCAGAGTCGAGGATATGTATTCTAGAACTGTTGATATACAATTAGTGTATTTTAATAGTATGAAGTATTGGGCATATGTAGACAAGATTTAAAATACATTGGGTATAAAAGGAAGTGGGTTTCTAAGTAGGGGCATGTAAACAATTTCTCCATTCAAGTAATCCCTTTTCTTGGTGGACATCACAACATATAATGGTCTTCTACAAGTTTGGTTTGAACATCATAATACACGGGGAGAGATGTTCTCTTTACTACTGATAGTGGAACCTTATAGGAACTGAATTGTTCCTCCAAGATCTGACAGTGGAAGCTTTTTTTTTCTCTCTTTCTCTTTGATGAGTGCACTAGTACTGAAGTATCCTACATTGGCTCTGCAAATTATTTCCCTTTATTTAGTTGTATTTTTTGAGTTTATTAAGCTATGAACTAGCTGTTAAAACAAGACTAACTAAAAACTGAAATAGTCCATTCGTTCTCCCATCAATTACTCGAGGTGGACCTAGCCAAATTTTTAGCATTAAGCCAGTGTAAATAGGACAAATTCTTCAGCCATTGAGCATTTAAGTGGATTCTTAACACCAAATCAGCTGGCAGCTGCTTATTGGAGTATTGGCTGCTCAATTTCTTCCTTGATTATACAAGACTTCCATCTGCACTTGCTTTATGAAGTTTGATTTAATCATTGATTTCTCTTTACAATATAAATTCACAAGAAGCTTATTAAATCCACATCTTATTTGGATCTTGTATGATGTTGTTTAGAAATGCACTCGGCCACTGATTTCTTATACTGTAATTGCTTTCAGAAAGCATTTGATTCTGATGTGCTAACTTTGAATATAACAATATGGTAATAGGATGATGAGAGTGCATTGCTACAGCAGGCTCTTGCAATGTCCATGGATGATGCTAGGGCTAGTGGTGGTGCAATTGCAGACACTGACATGTCAGATGCTACTGCAGATGACCAAGAATTGGCTTTTGGTTAGTTCATATTTACATAGTTTTTTGTTGACCTTTATCACAATTCTCAACACATTTGGCATATTTATTTATCTTCTTTTCTGGCCCAAAACATCAAATTAGATTGTAGTTTTTAATATTAAAAAAAAGTTATGCTGAATGTGTTATTCGAGAATTAATGATGCCTTGCACCACATTGATCTTGATGCAAATGATTAGTGAAAAATGGTGGTCAACTGGATAGGAATCCTTTGCTTGGATAATTGCAAATTCGCTGTGAAAGAAGGAATAACTTAATGAGGAAAAAGGCCTTTAGACCCTTCGTTTTAGATCTTTGCATTGATAATTCCTATGCCACATTGTGCCTAAATGAGCCAACTAGGAATAGACAAGTGTTTTACCAAAGAGGAGGTTATGAAACTTGTACTCTCGAGTTGATTAGAATAGAGCTGAAATTTTAGAACTCTTACTGGTAAAATGGGCGAAATTAGTTTACACAATGATAAGGGTTGATTATATAATGTGTTTGCAGAAAGTATGTCGATTAGTCAGAAATTCAAGGTAAATCAATATAACGTAGAGTTCAATTTTGTTGAAAAATGTAGTAGTCATATATAGAGCAAATCTAGAATCTTTTTCTTTAGATGTGAATATGTGAAAGGGGTTCTAGATTCTGTTCTGCTAATAAAACTTATATTAGGATAAAATATGTCAAACATGATTAGTGAGTGCAGACCACTAGCAAGGTCTCACTGAATAATAAATACTAAAAGAGAATTTTGGGATGACACATGAAAAAATTTCAGTGGGTAAGTTTAAAGGTGGAGATTTGAATGTTCCTGTTAGCAAAAGAAAAACCATGTACTTCAAGTTTAAAAAATGAAATTAAGTGATAAGTTGGAGTTTAATATTGTATTATCTTATCTTGTGATAGCGGATATGTGTTCTGAAAATACCGATGGACATTTGGTTCTCTATTATTAAATCAAATTAGAGTTAAATGTCAATTGGTTTTCTCTATTATTAAATCAAATTAGAGTTAAACATATTTGGGATAGAGGCTAGCATGTAAAGTTTATAATGTTGATCTCAGGAGAGAGGTTAACTGCACAAAGTAGATTAATGGTTCTAGACACCTCTAGCTATAATTGGAAGGATAAGACTGGTAATGAATATATCAGTGTTACCGGGTTCTCCCAACCACAATCTGGATCTCGCGTGATCTGATTCATGGTTCGATTCAGATCTCTTAAACTAGCGATCCTCATATAGTTTAATTTGTATCTTCAGAAAGGAACACTTTTATTCATTAAAACATGGCCTTTTCTTCAAACCCTCCGCAGTCAGTCATGGAGGTTAATTAGATTAATACTATATGTAGCAACTTAGGTAAATAATGCTTTTATATATTAATTTCTCTGTGTATCTATCTCTACATGCGCGCACACATACACATGTATAGATATTACTTAAATGAGAGTCTTAACTCGTCCTACCCCCTCCGTACCACGTACTACTCAAGGTAACGAACCACAATCCACACATGTACCCAGTGTTACCAGGTTCATAGTACGTTTCGGTTCAGTTCATGGTACGGGTACGGGTCGCAGTTCGTTACCATGATTGGTACGTGGTACAGAGGGGGTAGGATGAGTTAGGACTCTCGTTTTATAATATATATTATACATATGTGTGTGTGCATGTAGAGATGGAGACATGAAAAGAATTAGTATATAAAAGTAGTAATTAATTGGATTGCTAAAAATAGGAGTAATAATCTAATCAAACTTCATGATCAATTAAGAAGAGTTTGAAGGGAAGTTCATGGATTAATAAATAAAGGTGTTCATTTTGAAGATATGGAAGAAAATAAACCGTATGTGGATCACTAGTTTTAGAGATCTGGATCAAGAACCCACCATAACTCGGATCACAAGGGTTGGAGAACTCGGTAACATTACTTGTATCACGAACTGAAACATAAAGGACCTGCTAATACTGGGATATATAACTAGATGGTGGACTTGAGAGAAGAGAATTAAGGATAGACTATAGAATGATAAAATAAGGTACTCGGAATAAAAGTGATAAAACTGAATTAATGTGAAATGGTCGTTTCTTATATAACCAAAAAAAAAAAGCAAATGAAACCCGACTTAATAAAGGAGTTGTTGGTGGAATTAGGAAGTCCATAAGGTAGTTAAAGCAGAGCTGGAGAGGAAATTAAAGATTTGCAAAGTGTAGTCATGTTGAGAATTTAAAAAAATAGAAAAGAGTTGCTATTAATGAAAGGAAAGAAAGTTGTTAGTGAGGGTACATTGTGATTGTTTGTATACAAAGTTAGATGATAACAAGAAAGAAAGTCATTTATACTTTTGAAGATGAGATAAACAAAGAGTAGATATCTAGGTAAGTTTTTAATTGTATCAAATAACCTAGCAAAGGAGGATGAAATTAAAAATAGATGGAAGAGTTACTTTCACGAGTTACTTAATTAGAGGAACATTGGGAAAATTAGGATGGAAATGAATGACTTTGTTTCATTATGGAAATCGTCAGTGATGAATAATTAGGCTTAATGAAATTAAGGCTACTACGAAGTAAAAGAAAAATGAAAATAATGATATTAATACAATGTTTGTAGGATCTGATGATATCCCTTAGGGAAATGCATGCATAATTATGGCGTAAAATTACTATGAAATCATATACTGAAATGTCTACTGAGTGAAGGGAAAGTGTTTTGGTACTTCTTTAAGATTAGAAGTGATATCCAGATTAACAGTGCATTGGGTGGGATTGAGCTTAGAGCTTTAGGATGAAACTTCTAGAGAAATATTTTGTCCAAAGAAGTGAGCAAAGAAATATTGGAAGCAAGTTTGTCAGAGATTGAAATAGTTTTTTAGTTTGGACTTTGGAGGTCACTTGGGAAGTTCTAAATTGATCGATGGAATATTATATGGAGAAGGATAGATCTCATTATGTGATGTCATTGGTTTAAAGACTTAATGGAATTCTTGGAATATGAACTTGTTTGTTTGGGGGAACAAAGAAGTGTCTACTCGTCATGTGATGTAATGGACCTTCTAGTAATAGAGATATCTATGAGTTGTGAGATTTTGATTCTCTATCACCAACTACGGAGCATGGGTACTCTTCAAGGGCTGCCGTACCCATGTTGGGTGCATATTGGCTTCTGTTACTCTCTGGGTACTCTCTGGAGTGCATACCGGAGAAGTGCCCAGTTTTTTAAATAGAATGTAAGATATATGTACAACTGTAACTTCAATAAATAAAATAAAGTAAAATAAAATAAACATATTGTTTACAGTTTTGCCACACAAAAAAAAAGTACACTCAAAATTTTGTAGATTTAGATTATCATACTCTCTCCAACGAAGCTCATTATCATAATTTTGATAGATGAGGACGCATGGCATGTTCTTTGCTAGTAATATTGTGTGACCTGCAATTTTATTAGCAAAGTTGCAGCGTTGTCCTCTGCTACCTACCTTTGCTAACTTTAGATCCTTTGTATTTTTTTGCTTTTGAATTTCCTTGGTTGAGATTCACAGATGATCATGCTAACTTAGTTGGACCTTCTGTGTAGCCCTTCAAATGTCCGCACAGGATAGCGCAAGTGCAAATGATTCATCGAGCCAATCTGACATGAGCAAGGTGCTGGAGGACCAGTCATTTGTTTCTTCTATCCTTAATTCGGTAGGATATTTGTCTGATTTTATACAATCCTGCAAGTTCAGTTTTGATATAATTCTGTTATGAAAACCTCCATCCCTGTTAGTTTGCAACATTTAATGGTATATTTACTCTCACAGCTTCCTGGTGTTGATCCCAATGACCCTTCTGTGAAAGATCTCTTAGCATCTTTGCAAGGTCAATCAGAGGTATGTTTGTGAGTTAATATGTAATATCTATACATTTGTCTCAGCAGCATACATGCGAAAAATTTATGGCATTTTGTTACTTTTAATGGCTGATCATTTTTGCTCATTTTTACTCTTTTCACTGTTTATTATGCTGACCGGTATCTAGCGTAATCATAAGTGATCCAATTTGGAGTTTTTCTTTTAAGTGCTTGGATAATGGAATTAATAAATCCTTAAATGAAATTAATAGTTGGCGAATTCAGGGTGTTTTGAAACATGAAGCGTAACATATCTGTACATAATGGTACGTGATACTGAACATCTTAATGAGTTTTCTCTACAAATAATGTTTGTCAATTTGAATTGATGATGAAGCAGTAGTTTATTTTACTATTTTCTTGTTAATTGACTTTGAGTAGAAGTGTAAATCTTATAGGATAATCCAATTTATCATGCAATCTAATACTGACTGCAGTTGCTATTCCTATTTTACATAATGTCTGCCTTCATGAGAATCTTGCATAAGAACAATCGAGCCATCGACAGTATGTAATAATTACATATACTGTAGCTTTAAATCAAAGTGGTGGGTATACAGAAATCAAAGTTATGAGGTAAAATTCTTATCTCATTTAACAGATATATTAGTAATCTCCCACTTTCTTCTTTAAAATGCATTTTTCTTGTTTGAAAGTTCACTTTGTTTCCACATAAATGGTTCACTTGAATGAAACATGATGAACATATAATACTTGAATAAGAAGAGCAGTCACAAATCAGTCCACAGCGATCTATAAGTCTTTGACAGCTCCATGTCTTGACTCTTGATTTTTAATAGCGAGAATGAGCCAAAATGTGTGTTCCCATCTAGTGTTTATGTTGGCTAAGCTGGTCTTACACTTTTTTCCTAAGCATACCATATTACATTAAATTTCGGATGAATTATAGCTGTTCAATTAGGATGGTTTAGTCTTTACGTGTAACAGAGAACATGAAAAATTGATGTTACCTCATCTATCACTGTGCTTTTACAAGTCCTGGTTCCTGACAACGTTATCTTGATTTTCTCTAAGTCAGGCCTATAACATTTGGTTTTTACCCCATGATAAATTTTTATTTATGTCTACCACTGTGTATTGCAGAAGGAAATCTTACCTAGATATCTACCATGCTTTTCTTTCTTAATGTGCTTTAAGGGACAAATCTTAGGGAGTAATTGTCTACTTACATGTTTGAGGTAGGGCATTGTATTTCGTCTGACCAACCTGAGATTTTTATTTTTCTTTTAAGCCCGCCCTCAAAACCTTGGAGGAATGGTTTTGAAATTCTTAAAAACACACTTGACCTTCAGTAGGAACTTTAGCAGCGACAGACTGTCCAAATTCCCAAGTTCTAAAGTTATATGTATATATTTTATGATTGTTTATCTCATGAAAAAATTGTTGTATATGTAGAGAATACAATAAAAATTGTGTCTTCAAAAAAAGAGATAAGAATTCTTTATTTTAAAATAATACCATGTTTGTTAACAGCGAAATGTTTTCATAACAATTCATGAGAGAACAAAAAAATTTACTGAACTTCACTATAAACCCATTCTATCCAGCCAAAACTGCCCGATGGAAGGAAACCTAGCATCAACCTTAAACCCATCTGAAAGCTGATGGATAAGTTTTGCCCGATTCGCTCGTTCATGCCCCTAGTTTGAGGATATTCCCTAGACTACAGCCTAACCTGGTTTGTGTAAAATTCATCAGAGCTCTTGTGGGAGGCACAAAACAGTGTCGATGACAAACCATAATCTCAAATTAAGCCTGTGCAGACATTCTTCAAAACCAGTTGCTTGAAATATCAATTCAGCATTATTTTAAACCTCTTAGTCAGCCCATAATATTTGGTTTTTACCCCAGGATAAATTGTTATTTATGTCTACCACTGTGTATTGCAGAAGGAAATCTTTTGTGTGGATATCTTCTCCCATGCTTTTCTTTCTTAATGTGCTTTAAGGGACAAATCTTAGGGAGTAATTGTCTATTTACATGTTTGAGGTAGGGCTTTGTATTTCGTCTGACCAACCTGAAGATTTTTTATATTTTTTTATTTATAAATTTAAGCCCGCACAAAACCCTGGAGGAATGGTTTTAAAATTCTTAGAAACACACCTGACCTTCAGTAGGAACTTTAGCAGCGACAGACTGTGACCGAATACCCAAGTTCTTAACTTATATGTATATATTTTATGATTGTTTATCTCATAAAAATATGGCTATATATTTTCATATATGTAGAGAATACAATAAAAATTGTTCGTCTTCAAAATAAGATAAGAATTCTTTTCTTTTAAAATAATACCATGTTTGTTAACAGCTAAATGTTTTCATAACTATTCATGTGAGAACAAAAAAATTTACTGAACTTCACTATAAACCCATTCTATCCAGCCAAAACTGCCCGATGGAAGGAAACCTAGCCTCAACCCTAAACCCATCTAGAAAGCTGATGGATAAGTTTTGCCCGATTCGCTCGTTCATGCCCCTAGTTTGAGGATATCCCCTAGAATACGGCCTAACCTGGCTTGTGTAAAATTCATCAGAGCTGTTGTGGGAGGCACAAAACAGTGTCGATGACAAACCATAATCTCAAATTAAGCCTGTGCAGACATTCTTCAAAACCAGTTGCTTGAAATGTCAATTCAGCAATATTTTAAACCTCTATGCAAGAATAAGTCTCCCTGATCACGTTCATCCTCTTGATTTTGTTTAAGTAGATCGTACATCATATGGTCCTTGAAAGCTGGCTTTATAATAGGTTTACTTTTTTGCCATCTTTTTCATGATTTCCATTTTATTGATGGAATCACATCATTACAGTGTTTTTTTTTAAAGGGGGCGGGGGGACCCCTCTTTGCTCTTGTATCAAAAATTTGTTACGCTCTATTCTTTCAAAAATAATCGTAAACTATTTCTTTTATGTCCTTGTCCACTAATCATAGGTTTGAGAAAGTAAGATGTGACATGGCCTTAGGGAGTCTAGGACATGACTTAATATTTCAGTATGAGTGCTCAAAATGAATATTGTTGTTGAAAATATTATTACTGCTTTGACAATCTGAATCTAAACTTGTGCAATCCTTGAGGGAATCTCCACTACCTGATACGGCACATTCGATTTGCATCACCCAATTTTTTGGTATTACAAAGGGGGCACATGGGAAAAATGGAATATGAAAGCAAATAACAAGAATGTCTTACTAACCCAGAATGCATATTCTGAATTAACTATAGTGTATTTGTTGTTAGTTGGAAAAAAAAAAAACAACAACAAAGCCTTTTTCCCAACTAGTTGGGGTCGGCTACATGAATCCTGGTTTTCCATTCTGCTCGGTTTAGCGCAATATTTTTTGTAAGGTCACAAACTATCATATCATTTTTTACCGTTTCCACCCGAGTTAGTTTAGGTCTTCCTCTACCCCTAACTCCACCCTCAATACTTATCAAATCACTCTTTCTAACGGGGGTACTACCAGGTATACGTGTGACATATCCAAACCACCTTAGGCGATTCTCTCTTAACTTATCTTGGATTGGAGCTACCTTTAGCATGTCTCGTATATGCTTGTTTCTAATTCTATCTTTCCTTGTTTTACTACACATCCATCTTAGCATCCTTATCTCCGCTACACATTTTTTGACATGTTTCTTTGTTGCCCAACATTCTGCTCCATACATCATTGCTGGTCTTACAGCCGTCCCATAAATTTTTCCTTCAATCTCAAAGGTATACGTTTGTCACACAAAACACCACTGACACTTCTTTCCTTAAGCCACCCTGCTTGGATCCTATGTATAACATCTTCACAAATCTCTCAATCTCTTTGTATAATCGAGCCTAAATATCGAAAATTGTCTCTTAGGTATCTCTTGGCCATCAAGCTTCACTACTTTCTCAGTTGTGTTTCGAATATCACTAAAATTACACTTCATATACTCTGTTTTAGTTCTGCTTATCCTAAAGCCTCCAGCTTCCAAAGTTTTTCTCCACAATTCGAATTTAGCATTGACTCCTGTTATAGTCTCGTCTACTAAGACGATCTCATCGGCAAAAAACATACACCAAGGCATCTCATCTTGTATTCCTCGCGTCAATTCATCCATAACCAAAGTAAAAAGGTAGGGGCTTAAAGCCGAACCTTGGTGTGAACCTACTGTAATAGAAAAATCGCTGGTCTCTCATGTGGTTGTTCTAATTATGGTCGTTGCCCCTTCATACATAATATACCAAATAGTTACTCTTTTATTATTTAACACCTACCATATTATGTCTCTAGGGACTTTATCATATGCTTTTTCTAGATCTATAAAAACCACATGTAGATCTTTCTTATTCTCCCTATAATTTTTCACAAGTCTCTGCAGTATATAAATTGCTTTTATTGTTGACTCCCATGCATAAACCCAAATTGATTCACACTGTAGTTTCTAGTCTCAGTCTATGTTTGATCACTCTCCCAAATTTTCATCGTATGACTCATTAATTTAATTTCTTGGTAGTTTGAGCAACTTTGTATATGTTCTTTTTTTATATATAGGTACTAAAATACTTTTTCTCCATTCATCGGGCATCTCTTTAGTCCTCAAAATTTCATTAAATAATTTTGTTAGTCAACTCACTCCTATATCCCCAAGACACTTTCAAACTTTAATGGGTATATCATCCGGTTCTAAAGCTTTTCCTAGTTTCCATCCTTCCTAGAGCATTTCAAATCTACAAGGTCCTAATTCTACGGAAAAATATATGCTTTCGACTCTTCCTCGAGTCATCTATATTTAAGTTGCCCACAACATTTTCATTTAATAACTTCTCAAAGTAATTTTGGCATCTTTCCTTAATTTCCTCATCTTTTACTAAGACTCTTAAATCTTCGCTCTTAATACACCTAATTGTATTCAGATCTTTTATTTTTCTATTTCTTTGTTTAGCAAGCTTATAAATGTTATTTTCTCCTTTTGTTTCTAATTTTGTGTATAAATCATCATAAGCTTTTTCTTTTGCATCTCTTACTACTTTCTTAATTTCTTTTCTAATGGTCTTATCTCTTCAAATTCTCTTTATTTCTATTCTTTTACCATATTTTGAAGGTTGATCTTTTTTTTCCTCACAATATTTTGGAGTTCTTGCCACCACCATGTTTCTTTATTTAGCAACCCTCGACATTTAGATTTTCCAAGTACCGCCTTTGAAAGTTCTCATGTACGTAGCCATTGTAGTCCATATATTATTTGTCTCCCCTTTCCAATTCTATGATGTTCCTTTAAGGACTTTATCTCTAAAAACTTCTAGTTTATCTCTCCCTTCAAGCTCCACAACCTAATTCTTTGGTTCCTGGTCTCCTTCCTTGCACATGTGTTTCCCAATCTTAACATTCAATACCAATAATCTATGTTGTGAGGTTAAATACTCTTACGGTATAATTTTACAATCTTTACATGTCAAGCGATCCACCTTTCTAGTGATAAAAAAATCAATGACTCCTATTTTCCCTACTTTTAAAGGGTATCAAATGTTCCTCCCTCTTCCTAAAATAAATATTTGCTACTATAAGATCATACGAAGCCGCAAAATCTAATAAAGCCTCTCCAACATCGTTTTTATTTTCAAATTCATGTTCTCCATGCACCCTCTCATATCTCATGTTATCTATATTTTTCCAAAATTTATTTTTAGCTTGTACATCTAATCCTACTTGGGGTGCATGAGCACTAATGATATTAATTATGTTTTCCCCTAATACAAGCTTAATTTGTATTATTCTATCCCGTTTCCTATTAACACCTACTACATCTCTTTTGAATTTCTTATCTGCTAAAATTTTTATTCTATTTTTAATTTTACCGGTATTATATAATTTAAAACCATCTATCTCTTTAGTTTTCTCCCCTACCCACCTTGTTTCTTGTAAACAAACTATCTTAATATTCATTCTAATCATGGTATCTACTAGTTCTATGCATTTTCCTGTCAATGTTCCTATATTCCAAGTCGCTAACTTAAGCCTATTTTCCTGGACTAGCTTCTTTACCCGCACACGTCCAAATTAGTACAGGAATCCCTGCCCATTTTTCACCGCACCCGGGCGCTAATGTGACGCACTTTGCACATTTTTCGAAGCATCCGGAGGCAGGCACAACGCATCGCTTCTAGGGAACGCGTATATTATTAGGATTCATGTTCATAAGATTTGACAAAGTTTTGTGTTGGTTGTCAACTGCCTAACGCAACCCTCCTTCTTACCCGGTTTGTGACCCGATTCCCGGCTTGAGACGGGCAATGGCGGAGTTTGTTTGTTAGTTGGAAAATAAATATTAAAATTTGTACTGATATACAGCTATGTAATACGATTCATTGGCAATCTAGAATCTGTAGATCAATGATTTAACGATTCTCGGGATACTCGTACACTGCATGGACTCTGATCTACGTGCGTAAATTGTAAGATGCTGCATGCACAAGTTAACACTATGGTATACTATTACCATATCAATGCAAAACAAGAGAAAACAACTGTAGAAGGTCATTTATTTTTTACATCTGTAGATCAAACTATATTGTGAATTTCATCATTTTAAAATGTATTAGTTTCTTGAGGTTGGATATGTAACCTTCTATTATTATACTTTGTTTGAATGAATTAACGAATGAATGGGGTGGATAAATCTTTGCCCTCACCGATAAATATAATGACTTATGCTATGTTCCCCATTTTTCAGCCTCAGGATAAGAAAAGTGAAGATAATGATAATCCAGAAAACAAGGGTGATAAGTAAATGTTGCTCTGAAGATATGCTCGTGCCTGCATGCTCTCCATGGTGAGATCTAATTCTGAAATCGGGTTATACTCGTGCTTTCTTCATTTGAGCTTGCTTGTCTGTTATCGCAAAATATATATTGCTCGTGTCATCTGATGCAAATTCTATTGATAATGAAATTACATGTTTCTATACTCTTAATGGAGATTTTCCAGTAATTAAAATTGTAATGTCCAGTCAGTTGCTGTTTTCCTTGACTATAATTAGAGCATAGTTTATATTGTAAGCTTCCTCTCTCAGGAACTAGGAAAATTATCAATGCAGTTAATATATCTCATGGAACTTTTTGTACTAGTAGTCTAGAAAACTTAGTAATGACGTTTACATGTTCTTTTTCTTTTCTGCAGGTTAGTAAAGATCTAATGATAGCGAGATCGAAGAGTGACTATGAAGAGTACAATATTATGTATGCGTAAATGGAGCCGTTCCCAAGCTTTTTCTTATTTCTTTTTTCAAGAACCTGCTTTCTTACATATTTTGTCGGATTTCTTGGTGTCTAGCATCTGAAATTCACCTGTTTGATTAAGTACTTTCTGATTATTTGTTTATGATAGACTTCAGAAAAAAACTGTTGGCCAGTGATCTATTTGATATTCAAGGTAAAATGATTTTATATTTATCGAAAACATATGGTATGCTGTTCTGCATTTACATAGGTCACTCCAGAATTCTTCCCACCATGCTGAATAGACCAGTTTTCACGATAGACTTTTGAAATGTTTGTTCATATGGAAACAAGAAACCAAGCACGGTAATTGTTAATTGAAGTGACAGTATAGGAATAATTTACAGTCCTATCAGTAACAATTTACAGTGTATTATTAACGTCACAGGAGTCTCCCTACTTCATAAACTCCATACTTTGCATAGAGGAGTATTGAACCTAGCATTCAACTTGTGCTTCTTGTTCTCCCTTTTACCTAATTTGCCCATTACTGGAACTCTGGAAGTAGCTGTGAAACTCGAGCAAGCTTTTCTGTTAAATACTTTTAGCCTATCACTTATGCAGCCTCTGAATTGCTAAAACACATTCATGCAGAGAGTCAATTCAGTATACAATTCTCGAAGCGACCCTGGAGTGCTGAATGTAGTTTTTCTAAATTAATTGTCTCCAATCCAACTGTACAAAGTTTACTCTTTAAGTTGCTATAACCTTACTATTATTACAGCAGCTACAATGTATCCAATTACAAGTATGTGTGGATTGGAACAGGTTGTAGTTGTTGCTCGTTTCAGTGATTCGTTTTTCCTTTGTTGTTTTCGCATATGAAGCCCTGCATGACTATTCTCTATCGAGTGGCATGTACTTTTGTAGTAGAAGGGGAACCTGAACTATAGGCAATAGTAATTAAGCAGTAGACGATTAGATGTAAATAATCTTTTTAACTTCTAACATGCAAACAAAGGACAGCTGTCACGACTCCTGCTGTTTAAGTTTTGGGTCCTCAATTAGATGTAGATGCGGCTGCTAGTGTTTGTAATCTGATTATGATTGTTTTCTCCTTTGATTCCTTCCTATCACTTTTCTCAACAACCATCCTTGTCCTGCCTATCTTCCTTCACAATTATTGGCTATATATGCTTTGATCAGATGAATGCATTTCCCAGCGTCTCTTCATGGCCCTCCTATCTTAATCCTTAATGACTTTTCGGATAAAATTTTCTCATACTCTATATGAGAAAAGTGAGCCTCATATAGAGTATAAGAAAAATTTTCTCATACAAAGTCATTATACTCATTTGATGGGGTCCTTATGGAAGATCCACTCCGTCTATCATGTTTATCATACTAATGGATGTATACTAATGGATGTATGTATAAAAAAAATCAAGTTGTTTGGATGTCATTCACTAATGCATCATGTGGGTCCAATTTGTAATTTGATTTGTATTACTTTGTATGAGAAAAATTTGTATAATCATATAAAGAAAAGTGAGCCTCATATAGAGTATGAGGAAATTTTCCATATACAAAGTGTTTATACTCACTTGGTGGAGCCCAAAATTCACTCTGTCTATCATGTTTATCATGCTAATGGATGTATGTATAGAAAAAACCAACTGGTTTGGATGTCATTTACCCATGCATCATGTGGGTCCAATTTATATTTCGATCTGTATTACTTTCTATAGCCTCATAAGGGTCCCACTAAGTGAGTATAATCATTTGTATGAGGACAATTTCCTTATATTCTATACGAGGCTCACTTTTCTCATATCTATATAATAAATTACAAAGAAAGCTATCAAGTGGCTCACAATCAATCCCCCCTATAATCAAAGGTCTAGATCAAACCTCACAAAACATATTTTCCCTCCAAAATTTCAAACTCCAAAACCAAATTTTTCCCTCCAAAACTAAAAAACTTATTACTTTATTACTGTCTCTCTCTTCTCTCTTCACTTTTTCATATTTCTCTCTTTCTCTCTTTCCCATTCTTTCTATATTTACTTAGAAATTTAGATTTTCAGAATTTTAATGTTTTTTTTGCACATGTTATATTGAAAATAGTAAATATCTCTTCACTCCACACTTAAAGTTCTAAGAAGTTAGATTTTATACCCTCATTTATAATTATTTTTCAACATATACTGATGGAAATATAGACTTTTATTTACAACTAATTATTGTCATACTATTCAAACTTGAGCTACATAATTGTTGTTTTACTGTTTATAGGCTTTTTGTGTTTTGTATCATTCCGAAGATGTGCCGTAGGCACATACCCACGGGCAAATCTAGTCTATATAATAAAACACAAAGAAAGCTATCAAGTGGCTCTCCTTCAATCCCCCCAAAAATCAAAGGCTTAGATCTAACCTCACAAAACATATCCCCCCCCGGCCAAAAGTTTTCTCTCAAAACTCAAATTCAAATCCCTCACCCAAAACAACTCCTATATTTATTTAATTTTTTTTCTCTCTTTCTCTCCCTCTTCTATTCAAAAAATTAAGAAAATAAAAATTTTTAAAAAAATAAAAAATTTAAAAATTTAAAAACTAAAAAAATTAAAATTTTAAAAACTTTAAAAATAATTCCAAAAATTCAAAAAAAAAAATCATATAATATGTTTTTTGCTGGACCGCCAAAAGTTTCTCATATAATATGTTTGCTACTTCAATTAATTTGCTGGACCTCCAAAACTATTTTATATAATCAAACAAGGTGCACCGTTCCGAAGACGTGCCGTAGGCACGTGTCAACGGGCAAACCTAGTGTGTGTGAGACACGGGCAAACCTAGTGTGTGTGTGTGTGTGTGTGTGTGTGTGTGTGTGTGTGTGTGTGTGTGTGTGTATGAGTAATGTGAGCATCATATTTGTGTGAGGAAATTTTTCTCATACAAAGTGATTAAATTCACTTGGTGGGGCCCTCATGGAAGATCAACTGCGTCCATCATGTTTATCATGTCAATAGATATATGTGTAGAAAAAATCAAATGGTTTGGAGGTCATTCACCTATGCATCAGGTGAGTCTAATTTATGTTTTGATTTGTATTAATGTTGAAATTGTTCATTTTTCAACCACATGATGCATGGGTGAATGACATCCAAACCACTTGATTTTTCTATACATACATTCATTAGCATGATAAATATGATAGCCATAGTGAATCTTCCATAAGAGCTTTACCAAGTGAGTAGAATCACTTTGTATGAGAATTTTTTTTCTCATACTCTATATAAAGCTCACTTTTCTCATATATATGAGCAATGCTCTATTGAAAACGGGTCTATTTTCACAGACCTGTGAAAACAGATCCGCTTTGGTTGTATAAACCTAGGTCGTTGTTTGAAACAACAGTCTAGGTTATAAAAAATTGAATGAACTGAGGCCGTTGTTTGGAACAACGACCTTTTATAACCTAGGCCGTTGTTCCTAACAACGGGCTAGGCTATAAAATTTTATAGCCTAGGTTATTTGAAACAACAAAATTTTATAGCCTATGCCGTTGTTGGGAACAACGGTCTAGGTTATAGAAGGTCGTTCTTCCAAACAAAGGCCTAGATTCATTCGAAATTTTAGAGCGAATGGGCGAAGAGTTATATGGGACAAAATTTTCAAATTACCCCTCCGCCACTTAAGTGAGATGGGTGATGGGCAGGCTCAATCATGGCCGTTGGATCACAGAAACGCTGTTTTCACGGGTCTGTTGACCCGTTTTCAATGAAGCATTGCTATATATATATATATATATATATATATATATATATATATATATATACACACTAGATTTGCCCGTGGGCATGTGCCTACGGCACGTCTTCGGAATGATACAAAACACGAAAAGCCATGTAAACAGTAAAACAATAATTATGTAGCTCAAGTTTGAATAGTATGACAATAATCAGTTATAAATAAAAGTCTATGTTTCCATTAGTATATGTTGAAAAATAATTATAAATTGGGGTATAAAATCTAACTTCTTAGAACTTTAAGTATGGAAAATAATGAAATTTAATTGTTGAAGAGATATTTACTATTAAAAATTTGAAATTTTACAAAACCGAAATTTTAAAATCAAAATTTCTAAGTAAATAAAGAAAGAATGGGAGAGAGAGAAAGAGAGAAATATGAAAAAGTAAAGAGAGAAGAGAGAGATAGTAATAAAGTAATGAGTTTTTTAGGGGAAAAATTTTGGCTTTGGAGTTTGAAATTTTTGAGAGAAAATGTGTTTTGTGAGGTTTGATATGGGCCTTTGATTTTGGGGGGGATTGCTCGTGAGCCACTTGATAGCTTTCTTTGTAATTTTATATATATATATATATATATATATATATATTAGGTTTGCCCGTTGATACGTGCCTACGGCACGTCTTCGAAACGGTGCACCTTGTTTGATCATATAAAATAGTTTTGGAGGTCCAGCAAATTAATTGAAGTAGCAAACATATTATATAAGAAACTTTTGGGGGGTCCAGCAAAAAACATATTATATGATTTTTTTAATTTTTTTGAATTATTTTTAAAGTTTTAAAGTTTGTAATTTTTTTAGTTTTTTAAAAAAAAATTTAAAAATTTAAAAATTTTTATTTTCTTAATTTTTGAATAGAAGAGGGAGGGAGAGAAAGAGAAAAAAATATGGGAGTTGTTTTGGGTGGGAGATTTGAATTTGAGTTTGGGGGGAAAACTTTTTTTTGGGGGGGAGGGGGATATGTTTTGTGAGGTAAGATCTGAGCCCTTGATTTTTTAGGGGATTGAAGGAGTGCCACTTGATAGCTTTCTTTGTATTTTATTATTTATATATAAAACAAACCCGTTTTCAATGGAGTTTTGCTCCATTGAAAACGGGTTTGTTTTCAATCGGTTGGAAAACGCAGCTCTCAGCCGTCCAATCGATCTTGATCTTGATCGGCGGATCAGATTAAGATCCGCTTAAGTCTCCCACTAACGCTCCAAAAAGCGGAGGGGTAGTTTCGTCACTTCACGCCAAAAAACGTTTGGGACTTAGCAATTTTTGGCGTGGAGTTTTTTTTGTCGAAAAACTCACTTAGGCCGTTGTTAGAAACAACGGCCTAGGTTGTTTTTTTTAAAAAAAACATACCTTGGCCGTTGTTGGAAACAACGGCCTAGGTATGTACAAGTGTTTTCCAAAACACTTGTAAATACCCAAAATCTACCTCACCCTGTCTTCGTCACACACTCTCTCTCTCTTTCTCTTGAGCTCCCGAAACCCATCCCCAAACCCTAGTTCACTCTCCCAACTCCTTGGCATCGATTTCTTTGCCTTCTCGAACTCCCCATCTTGTGGAAAGCTCTCTATCTCTCTCTCCATCTCCCGAATACAACAAACCCTTATTTAATATCGAAACTCCCAAATCATCTGAACGCTAGCACAAATTACCTTTCTTTCTCTATAACAGCGCGAAGCGGCTTCTAACATCTCCGCCAACTCTCTATCTCTCTCTTTCGACCAGGTATTGACTTAATCCCAATTTACTATAATGAACTATGTTAATTTATTGAATTTTTTTCCAATTTTGGAGTTGGGTTTTTTTTATTATGCGTAGTAGTCTAGTCTATAATCTAGAGAGTATATAATTAGCTCTGATCATGTATGTTGTATATATTTTGTTGACATTTTCGTAGATGTAGTGTCAGTTGTAGTGGTGGAATATAGGAGAAGCAAATAAACGAGATCCAAAAATTCAATTTGTACGAGTAGGTCGGACTCGCCGCGTAGAAGGTAACAGAACTTGTAGAGGCGATTTCCGTCTCACGATTTGTGAGATACGCCCGTTTATCAGTTTTATTCAATACAATGAATATAAAGTGATACACGGCCGTATCTTTCAAACCGAGAGTCAGAACTCACCTCTGCAAGTTCCGCTGGCTTGTGTTTGGTGTGCCAGAGTTGTCACCCAAATTTAGGAAATTTTTCTTCTCGTTTTTGTTATTTTGACGCGTATATAAAAAACCTTTAATCCACCTCGGAATTTGTGGAATACGTTATGAATAGAAAATTGCTTAATCGAAGTCCAAATAAAACTAAACTGTGCGAGTAGGTTGGTCTCGGTACTCACAAGTCATACCAACCTGTACATGCGAGTTCCGACCCGCGGTTTGCGAGATACGTCAATGTATCGCTTTCCGCTCAGTTTTCAATAGTGAAAACGATACACGGCCGTATCTTTCAAACCGTGGGTCGGAACTTCCATGTACAAGTTGCGTTGGCTAGTGTGTGGAGAGCCCGACCCAACGGCCAAATTTTGAAATTTTTGCATCTCATTTATGTTGTTTTGACGCGTATATGAAAAAACTTCAATCTACCTCGAAATTTTTTTAGTACGGTCTCAATACAAAAATACTTAAACAAAGTCCAAAAAATATGAAACGGTGCATGTAGGTTGGGCTAACCATTCACAACGCAACGGAACTTGTATTTGCAAGTTTCGACCCACGGTTTGCGAGATACGTCAATGTATCGCTTCCCGCTCTTTTTTAAAGAGTGAAAGTGATACACGGCCGTATATTTCAAACTGTGGGTCAGAATTTACTTCTACAAATTGCGTTGGCTTGTGTTTGGTGTGCCCTAGTTGACGGCGAAATGCAGGAATTTTTGCATCTCGTTTGTGTTGTTTTGACGCGTATAAGCGAACTTTTGAAATTTTTGCATCTCTTTGGTTTGTGTTTGCTAATTTTCGGTGAGTAATTAGTTTCATATATGCGAACTTTGTTACAGAGAAATGGCTAGAATGAGGAGAACCGGAAGGGGGAGGACATCCCAGGAAGCACGGGGGGAACATTCCACAGAGAATGTGAGAACTATTAATTTGTATTGTCCCTAATTTTGTATTTAGTGATATTGATTTTAGACTAATAATAATTATGTTTTTTAGTTCGTGTAGGTTGGTGCATCCTCTTCGATGACAGGACGTCATGGTCCAGGACCAATATATCCCGGCGAACTGACCTTGCAAGATCGCCACATATCCGCGGTAGTGTGGGGTGGGACGATGCGGAGGTGTAATTTCCGCACCCACAAGACCATGAAGGTGCATCCACGTATTGTCGAGTACCTAGTAGCGGCCGATTTCTATGGAATCGGCATGATGGGTCAGGTTAAACTCGACCGAGCACTTCTCTCGGCACTTGTGGAGCGCTGGAGACCAGGGTCACACACGTTCCATCTGCCAATTGGAGAGATGACGGTGTCATTACAGGATATAGCAATGATATCCGGTCTTTCAATAGATGGGTTGGCCGTGACGGGTAATATAAACTTTGATAAAATAGAGTTGTGCAATAAACTGCTCGGTACAGAGTTTGATGAGGCGGCCGCGGAAGATGATGACATTTTCCAAGGACAATCAATCCGACTATCTTGGTTGAAGGGACGTTTTGATGGGACGTTGACCAATGCATCGCCTAACGACTATGTACAGTCCTACACCAAAGCCTACATTCTAATGGTGATCGAAGGGGTTCTCTTGCCTAACTCATCCGGCGATACGGTGCACCTCATGTATCTACGATTGCTCGCCGACCTAGGCTTAGCTGGCCGGCACAGCTGGAGAAGCTGCGCATTGGCAATGCTATGCAGGGCGTTGTGTCATGTAGCGCTAGATGGGACGGAGATGACCGGACCGATGGTTTTGTTACAGATTTGGTCATGGGAGCAACTGCACTTGGGTCGTCCCCGTATTAGGAGACCGGCGGACGATTGGATGGCCCAACCAGAAAATCCTACTATGTTAGCACCCTTAAGGGTATATTGGGCTGGTAGTCGGAGTTACAAAGACAACCCCAAGGGTGTAATAACGTACTACAGAGACGAGCTCGACCAACTACGAGAAGAGTTTGTGATTTGGGTGCCGTATACACCCGAGCGGGTGGGAAAACTACCGCTGATGTGCACCACCAGGTGGCAGTTGTGGCTGACAACGGCTCCACTCATCAACTTCGGTATAGTGGAGCATCCGCGATCGGAGAGAGTCCTTTGTCAGTTCGGTCTTCAACAGGATAGTCCCCCAAGCTGCAAAAACCTATACGATCATGTGTTACACACCGTGAAGGGTACCGGTCGCATGCCTACTCATGATTGGGCAGATTTCCATCGTGTTCACGTTGCAGAATGGAACGAGCGACGGTTTCAACTTGTAATTACCGATGTAGAAGAGTACGATGGCATGCTGCAAGGAAAGTACATGCAATGGTACAGATCAATTACACGTCTGTACATCTCTTCCGATACAGAACTACCTGCTGGTGTTCAACGAGAAATTGAGGAGAGGGAGATTGAACCACCTCCCACCTATTCTAGTTTACAACCCATGTTCCAACCGAAGGCCACAGCTATACGTACAGTGGTAACTACAATCTTCATATTTCTTTTAATGTTCGTTATATTTAAAGATCATGAATTGTTTAATTTACTGAATTTGTGTAATTATTTTTGTTGGGTTTTTTTGATTTAGATTGATAATACGATGGACATGGCAAAAGAATGCACGGAGGTAATAAAATGTAAAGCGGGCACGGCTATGAAGAGGTTCGCTCAGAGGATGCTCACTTCATGCCGTACTAATTTGGATGTTTTGGGAGAGTCCGAACGTTTGGATTGAGCTTTAAGTTCACCGAGGGGCCGACGTAAAAGCGTGAGGGGTAGGCCAGCTGCATTGATAGGGCAACAATGGGAACGTGAGCTGAGAAAACAATAAGCTTCAACTTCACATCCATCTCACGAACAAAAGCAGGAAGAAGAGAGTGAGGATAGGGTTGTAGGAGACGTACAACAAGAGGAGGGAGGAGAAGAAGAAATCCCCGAGTCGCCAACCACGTTTCGGCGTCGAAATCCTGCTCAGAGGAGGCGAGCACCATAGCCATACACGCCCGGTTCTTAGCCAATACATTTTGTTTGTTGTAGTTTTTTTGTTTGTTTGTTTGGTTTTATCTCTGTTGTAACATAACTAGTGGAAATTGTGGTTCGTTAGTTTAAGTGTAGTTGATGTTGTTGTTATTAATTGCTAATAGTCAATTATGGTTGATGATTTTGGCGGCTGTAGATATGAATTTATTCGGAGAGTGTAGGTGATGGCAAAGTGTTTGGAATTTGGTAAAATTTTCAAGTGTAGCAGCTTCAGCTGCTGTGTACACATGTAGATTATTTTTTTTTAACCTAGGCCGTTGTCTCCAACAACGGCCTAGGTAGTAGGACTAAGGTTGTACAATTTGTCTTACTCTCTGACTTGTTGGAGTTAAAAATAGTAACAAGTCAGAGAGCAGCTCCCCTATATTCTGTATATCCAAGGCCGTTGTTTCAACGGCCTAGGTAGTAGACCAAAAAAATAGACAATTTGTCTTACTCTCTGACTTGTTGGAGTTAAAAATAGCAACAAGTCAGAGAGCAGCTCCCCTATATTGTGTATACCCTAGGCCGTTGTTTCCAACAACAGCCTAGGTAGTAAACCAAAAAAATAGACAATTTGTCTTGCTCTCTGATTTGTTGGAGTTAAAAATAGCAACAAGTTAGAGAGCAGCTCCCCTATATTGTGTATACCCTAAGCCATTGTTTCCAACAACGGCTAGACCAAAAAAATAGACAATTTGTCTTGCTCTCTGACTTGTTGGAGTTAAAAATGGCAACAAATCAGAGAGCAGCTCCCCTATATTGTGTATACCCGGCCTAGGTAGTAGACCAAAAAAATAGACAACTTGGGGTGCTCTCAACTTGTTGGTGTTAAAAATAGCAAAAAGTCAGAGAGCACCCCAATATAATATTTATACCCTAGGCCAAAGGCCAAATGTTACACGTTGTTTGCTTTTTTCAATTTTCTCTTCACTCTTTACGAACAATCTTTGTGGAACTTTATACAAAAGATAGATGATAACTTGGCTTGTATAACATTTATATTTTTTTTATTTTTTAATTTGACTACACCTAACTAACCACTACATAATCACTATGTTTTTAATATCTACAGAACACCCCAGAAAATATAACAAAAACTATATCATCCGTTAGGGTTAGGGTTAGGGTTAGGGTTAGTGTTAACGGGGGTTAAGGGTAGGGTTAGGGTTAGTGGGGGTTAGGGGTTTGGTTATGGTTATTGTAGGGTTAAGGTTATTGCAAGGAAGACATTTGCGATAAGTTCTTGTTTTGGTTTATCATTAATTACGTTAATATTTGTAGTTGGGAGTTGATAGGCAATAAGTTTCCTGTAAAGAGTTTATAGATATTTAAGTTCTATCAATTCTATTTATGACCAATATATAACCACTTGTTTGTGTTATGAATGGAGCATTAAACTCTTTTCAGTTAGTACCACTCAGAGCATTTAGAATTACTGAAAATTAGAAGAAAAACAGTATAGTCACATGTGTCTGTCCACTCTTTACGTACATTGTCTTCTGAACTCTACAAAATAGACATTCATATGTATGTTTTTTGTTTATATTTTTTATTTATTTTCATTCATAGCCACCTAACTAACCAATATAAAATCGATATCATCAAACAAATAAAAAAATTAACACAAATTAATTGGTATTTTGTTTCTTAAAAATCAATAAAATATGATATGTAGGTTAGGTTTAGGGTTATTGTAGGGTTAGAAGGGTAGGGTTATAGGTTAGGGTTAGGGTTAATGTAGGGTTAGGGATTCCATTATTTTTCTCTTCATAGTAGAACAAGTTCAATATGGGGAAAACCTAAAGTACATAGCCACATATAGCCTACCCCACATGTAGCCTATATTTGGGAAAAAACACATGTAGATTTCCACATGTAGATTCCCACATGTATAACCTAATAAGTTAAGAGATTAATTCTTCTATGTCTCGCTTGAATAATAATATATAATCTTCAAAATCCTCGTACATTGTTTACAATGAAAACGTTCCTGAAGACATTCTCCAGACATGCAACCGGAAAGAATTCCACAAGATTGGGAAGAATATGTGTGAACTTCTTGCAAATCCAAAAAGTTCAAAGATTGCTTTAGATTCAGTTCGCTCTAGAGCGCAGAGGCATCAGATCCAATTACTTGGCCATCAAGAAATGGATCTGATCACATGTAGTAGAACAAGTTCATTATGGAAAAAACCAAATGTAGATCCCCACATGTATGAGAAAAACCACATGAAGCTCCCCACATGTAGACCATACTTGGAAAAATCCACAGGTACAATGAAATAGCACACTTTTTTTTAGAGAATCTCACATGTACAAGCCGTTCATGAGAGAGATTATGAACAGAGTGGTGTAGATTCTCTGTTAATAGAGACTGAAGGGAAGATGCGGATTCTCTGTTAATAGAGACTGAAGGAAAAGTTGTAGAATGGGAGATAAGGTCAGGATAGAGATGAAGAAGGAGAATTAATGGGAAAGCTGCGTGACGTTAGCACAACGCAAGACTAGGTCCTAAGTTAGCTTGAATCATCCTTAGGTAGCTTGAATCATCTGGTTCTTCTTTTATATCCTCGGTCCTTGTACTTTTTTCCTATATGTAGCCTATATATGGGAAAAACCACATGCAGATCTTCACATGTAGCCTATATATGGAAAAAACCACATGTAGATCCCCACATGCATGTACAACAAGACCAATACGGATGTGGAATCTCGTAGTGAAGTAATTGTATGCAGTTCTTCGAGACGCTGTGATGATGATGATATCCCTATTGGAAAAGCCTAAGTTCGCTTTAGACCACCACGCCATCAAATCCAATTACTTGGCCATTAAGAACTGGATCTGATCACATGTAGTAGAACAAGTTCATTATGGAAAAAACCACATGTAGATCCCCACATGTAGACCATATATGGAAAAAACCACATGTTAAGTCTATGTCGAGGAATGGAGTGTTTATTTTATTTAGGATAACACTAGCCTACTATTATTGCAGGCACTTCAAATTAGGCATCATATGTAGTAGAACAAGTTCAATATGGAAAAAACCTAAAGTACATAATCACATGTAGATTCCCACTTGTAGCCTATATATCGGAAAAACCACATGTAGATTCCCACATGTACATCAAGACCAATATGAAAAAAATCACATGTACAAACCCACATGTAGTTTTTCCCACATGTATAAACCAATAAGGTAAGAGATTAATTCTTCTATATCTAACTTTTTCCCGCCGAAATACGAAGAGGTGCGAAATCCATGTAATGCACTCTTCCGGAAACACCATTCCAAAATTGGATAACCCATCTCCGAATATCAAAATATTCAATAATAATGATGGACAAGAAGAAACCAAAAAAAAAAAATAGATTTGGTTCGCTTTAGAGCGGAGAGCAATCAGATCCAAGAAAGAAGGGGTTGTTGCAAAACCCATCGGGTACGTGATTTCCCAAGACTCATAAGGAGACGCAGTCTGGTTCTTTTGAATTTGAAGAGTATCCCAAAAAAGTTCAAAGATTACTCTAAAACACTTCCTGCAACTGTTGTTTCTGTGAAAATTTTGGATGTAGAATCTCGTCGTAAAGTAATTGTGTGTAGTTCTTCGAGTAGCTGTGATGATAATGATATCCCTATTGCTTCACGTAATAACAGAGTTCGCTAACAGAAAACCCATCTAACAAATAACCCCTAACCCTAACCCTAACCATACCATAAATGTTAGAGTTTTTTTTTAATTTCCAAAATGGATGTTTATGAATTATTTTATATTATTTTTTGTACATATTTAACCACCATGATTATATATTGTTTTGAAAGGTGGAAGTAATATGCAAATAAAAAAATATAGATAAACGATATACAACTGTAGATCATTTGTCTTTGGTATAAATTTCCACAGAGATTGTACGTAAAGACTAAAGAAAAAATTTGTAAAAACCCCACAAAATTTCATACCTAGGTCGTTATTAGAGAAAACGGCTTAAGGTATTCCTATAAAGGGGTTCTCCATGACATTTTTCTTTTTTTCAAGTATCAAGGTACAACCTAGGTCATTGTGGGAGACAACGGCCTAAGGTATTTACTAAAAAATGGTGGTGCTCTCTGACTTGTTGCTCCTTTTGTCTACTCCAAGTCAGAGAGCACCCCAAAATCACAACTTTTTTGCTGTAACCTAGGTCGTTGTTGGAAATGGCCTAAGGTATTTACTAAAAAATGGTGGTGCTTTCTGACTTGTTGCTCCTTTTGTCTACTCCAAGTCAGAGAGCACTCCCAAAATCACAACTTTTTGAATATGACCTAGGCCGTTGTTGGAGACAACAGCCTAAGGCAATTACTAAAAAATTGTGGTGCTCTCTAACTTGTTGCTCCTTTTGTCTACTCCAAGTCAAAGAGCACTCCCAAAATCACAACTTTTTGAATATCGGCCTAAGACAATTACTAAAAAATGGTGTTGCTCTCTGACTTGTTGCTCCTTTTGTCTACTCCAAGTCAACGAGCACTCCCAAAATCACAACTTTTTGAATATAACCAACGACCTAAGGCAATTACTAAAAAATGGTATTGCACTCTGACTTGTTGCTCCTTTTGTCTACTCCAAATCCGAGAGCACTCCCAAAATCACAACTTTTTGAATATAACCTAGGCCGTTGTTGGAGACAACGACCTAAGGCAATTACTAAAAAATGGTCGTTGTCTCCAACGGCCAAACAAAATTTCACAAAATCACCGAGGCCGTTGTCTCCAACAACGGCCTAGGTTTTATAAAAATATATATATATATATATTTACATCTGCAAGTACACCAACAGCTGATACAATTGAGTTACAAACCAACATTTATGTACAACAAATATTAACAAACGACACAAACAAACGACACCTAAGTCTCAAGAACATTTACAATTACCAATCAAAGGTAATTAACCAAGTTGCACAAAGAGTTAAAAATATAACGAAACATTACATTTTATAAATTACAATTCACAGTGGATCGTCATATCTCGACTCAGAACTGTCTTCATCGGAAGGAATTACTTCTTGCTTTCATTGAAAGATTAGATTTAGTTAGTAAGAAACTCATTTACCACAAATAAATTATAATAAATTTAAATGAGGGACAAACAAATAAAGTACGTGTCTTACCCCTCAAATAAAGTTAGACAATTTCTTGAATCATGATTCATTTGCACAATGCCGCATCTTCGGCACCTTCTCGGTTTTTTTTATGCGGAGTTGCTCTCTAATCAGCCTCAATCTTTTGGCGCAAGGCCTTCCCTTTGTCGTGCACTGCTGTGGGTCACTAATGCGTGTAGGTATGTGTCCACTCCCTTGATCATGAGGTTGTGCGCTACCATGCCGTTGTGAACAACCTCCGGGTTCGACACTGTCATGTGGTTGTGAGGCATGTTCCGGTTGTTCACCTAATCCAGGTTGTAGCTGAGAAACCCCGTCAAAGATCTTCTACAAATTCTCCAACGTGTATTTGTAACTCTCAATGGATGAACAACCGAGATCGGCATTCTATTTTGCATGGTAGCTCAACTCACAATATCGAGAAGCAAAATTCTCGGTATTGGGTTCGGTTGGAACGGATGTATAACTTCTTCTCATCACATCCCTGGTCCATCTTCTTTTAATATATACATTCGGGAAGGAAGTGTGATGGCAGAAACGAAGTGCAGCTAAAATATGCTTGCAAGGAATGGCAACGAATTCGAACAAGTGACATGCATATGTAATAATTCCATTGATTTTGCATAATTGAAGAAGGCGAGCCGGTTCTGATTCTCCACAGAGTATCACATGGAAGGTTGAACTATCCGGTGTCTCAAGATCGGCAACAAATGTCACATTGTACATGAAGCTTTTTGTGACTTCATCTTGGAATTTGTAAAATATTTTCAAAGTATACGTTTTTGCCATTTGTGCCTCCAAAGTCCATTCGCTCTTCAACTTCGGTCTCTTCTCACGGTTACGATGATTTTCTTTCAATTCATCGTGTCTTTGCCTTCCCAAAAAACGATCGAAGATGACAGCAAATTCATGCATAGAATATTTTTTTCTGTATGATGCTTCAGGACAGAATGTGCGGACTCAACCCGTTGGCTACTCAACATGCCGGCCCAAAAAGGATCTTTAGCATAGATGAGTGCCCAACTTTCACGGATATCAAATATATCGTTCAACCATTTGCGAAATCAAAATATTCCACTTTTCTACAAATTCATGTACATATTCGGAATTGTAGATTACATTCTTCAAGGACTCCCTAAACATGTCGATATCGGTCGAAAGACGAACCTCCAGGGGTAACTTATCCAGAATGTGCCAAATACAAAAACGATGAAGAATCTGGGGGGAAATTTTCTTAACTGCGATGGCAATCCCACGATCTTGATCGGTGACAATACCGGATGGAGCACAATTCATAACTCCTAACCACTTTTCAAAGAACCATTCAAACGAAGAGGCTGTCTCATTTGGAATGAACCCACCTCCTAAGAAAGTCAATTGCCAATGTTGATTCACTCCAACAAAGGGAACAAATAACATTCCGTAACGGTTCGTATTGTACGTGGCATCAAAGCAAACTATATCGCCAAATTCTTCATAATTCATCCTACAAATACCATCTACCCACATACAATGTGACAACCGCTCTTCGGGATCGACTTGAATGTCATAAAAAAAATGAAGGATTCGTCTGTTTTCTAGATTCGAAAAAATCAATTAGCATTGTAGAATCGTGTCCTTTCAATATTTCTTGCGAATCTCTAAGTAAATTTCTAACATCTTTTTCTGTGAATCCTACTTGATCGTGACCACCACTAGCACTTTCGAAGAAGAACATTTGTCGACATGTTTGGATATTAGCTTGGTTCATTTGATCTATTATCCTTTTGTCCGTATGTGACACGGACCTGTTCCGGGGCAAAAGATGCCTTCTACAGGATAAGGTGAATTCGTGATTGTGTTCTTCATGAAATGAATACACCACCCACGTATTACTTGCTTCGTTCAATTTTATACGAACGCAAGCCTTGCAACCCGTTCTACAGGTTGTTCCCTGTCTACCATCACTATGTTGACTCGGCGACGACCTAGCTTTATTACAAAAATATGCTTATCTACTTCCATTTCCCCTTTAATTTGTTCCCACCCTTACGCATTGCAAAACCCCCAAAATGGGCATATGAAGAATAAAAATTCTCGGCCTTAACTAAAGTGGGGAATGTCATACCTAACTTTGGTTTCAGATGGTCTTCGACTAACGGCATGGAATCAGTGGTTGGTTCTACCCGCACAAAATTATTGCCGGTAGCAGAACTCTCCGTCTCGTTGTTCATCTGGGGTAAAAATATATTATTGGTCAATTAATAACACATTATATATAAAACAACTTGTTAACAAATGATTGCGATATATATACATACGAAACAAAATAAGTGACAACAAGTCGAAAATGACGTCATATAAATACAAAACTCTTCTACTGGGTCCGGCTTGTCGCGCACAAGGTAACAGAACTTTTACAAGTAAGTTCCGATCCACGGTTTGCAAGATAAGGCCGTGTCTCGCTCGCATTCCCCTTATTCTTGAACTGAGGTTGTTGTTTGATATACGGTACAAATCCGCACAAACGAGATTAAAAATTCCTAAACTTTGGAAGTGGGACGGCGGCAAAACACATGGGCCAACCAAATTTGTAGAGGTCAGTTTCGACTCACGGATTGCAAAATACGCCGATGTATCGCTTTCACTCACAGAATTGAATTGAAAGCGATATACGGCCGTACACTTTAAACCGTGAATCCAAACACACTTCTACGAATTGCATTGGGTTGTGTATGGTGTGTCCGACGTACTCGCAAAGTTGCATAAATTTTTTCCTCTTTGTGCGCTATTACTAACATCGAACAACAACCAACAACAACTAATACTGCATCTACTTCCCCAATTACACTAGAGTTACCTACTCTATAAATATCTATGCATAATATAGCAATTGTACACTCAAACATTGGAGATAAATTAGCAATCAATTAGCCTACTTACAACTACTCAAGTGGGAACAAATTAGTACCTTTAACAATGAGGGTGTTCGGGAGGCCACAAAGTTGCTGCTGTAGTGAAAGGAAGGGAGTAGGGTTTGGCTGATTTAGGGGGATTAGGATTTTAGGGTTGGATAGATTTCATATGGGTTAGGATTTTTTTGTAATTGGGATCTTCAAAGGAAGAGGGCTAGAAACTGAGAATAGGGAGAGATTCGGTGAAAAGCAACGATCAAGAAAGAGGTAGGGTTTTCAGTTCGATAGAGAGACAGCTACGGTTTGGGGAATTGGGTTTATCGAGCTCCACTAGCGAGAGAGAGTTGTGAGGAAGATGAAGATCTGATTATGTACAAGTGTTTGAAAAAACACTTGTACATAGTTAAGCCGTTGTTCCCAACAACGGCCTAAGTTGAAATTTTTTATAAAAAAAACAACCTAGAACAACGGCCTAAGTACAATTTTTTTCAAAAAATAAAATTCAAACAACCTAGGCCGTTGTTTCCCAAACAACGGCCTAAGTGAATTTTTTGACAAAAAAAAACTCTATGCCAAAAAAACGCTAAGTCCCAAACGTTTTTTGGCGTGAAGTGACGAAATTACCCCTCCGCTTTTTGGAGCGTTAGTGGGAGACTTAAGCGGATCTTGATCTGATCCGTTGATCAAGATCAAGATCGATCGGACGGCTGAGAGCTGCGTTTTCCAACCCATTGAAAACTAACCCGTTTTCAATGGAGCAAAACCCATATATATATATATATATATATATATATATATATATATATATATATATATATATATATATATATATATAGAGAGAGAGAGAGAGAGAGAGAGTCCCCTTCGGTTGCATACTACTTTTGGTGAGCACTCCGTGAGCACTACCGAACTAGAGACCCTATGAAAAATCCGAACCACTCATATTGTTCTATATGCCTTAGATAGCCTAACAATAAAAAATCAAGTAATTTGAAGTTCATTTGCCCATCCATCATGCTATTAGAATTTTCAGCCACACAATTTTGTGATGATGTAAATCATGGGTAAATGAACTTCAAATTACTTGATTTTTTATTGTTAGGCTATCTAAGACATATAGAACAATATGAGCGGTTCGGATTTTTCATAGGGTCTCTAGTTCGTGAGTGCTCACGGAGTGCTCACCAAAGTAGTGTGCAACGGAAGATTTCTCTCTCTCTCTCTCTCTCTCTCTCTCTCTCTCTCTCTCTCTCTCTCTATATATATATATATATATATATATGGGTAAAAGGGATATGAGCAACTTGCTCACTTAGTAAATGAGCAATTGATTTGTGGCATGCATGTGATACATTGGACAACTAACCCTTTTTAAGAATTTTTCAACCACATGTATGCCACATCATTAATTGCTTATTCACTAAAATGAGCAAGTTGCTCATACCCCTTTTCCCCTATATATATATATATATATATATATATATATATATATATATATATATATATATATATATATATATATATATATATATATATACTAGGTATGCCCGTGGCACGTGCCTACGGCACGTATTCGGAACTGCATATAAATTTATTTGGAGTTATTTGGTTGGATGAACTGCATATAAATTTATGCATTATACATGCTAAGATCAAAAGTCATTCACTATACCTCTTTATACATCTTTAACAATCTATATAATAAAACACAAAGAAAGCTATCAAGTGGCTCACATTCAATCTATCCCAAAATCAATGGACCAGATCTACTCTCACAAAACATATTTTCCCGCCTAAATTTCAAACTCCACAAATTCAAAAACACACACACTCTTTCTCTCTCTCGCTTTTTCCTAAAAATTTAAAAAAACCCTTCTCTCTCTCTTTCTCCCCGTTCTCTCTCTCTTTCTCCCGCCCACTCTCTCTCTCACTGTCTCCCTCTCTCTATCTCCCCGCTCTCTCACTCTCTCCCTCCTCCTCCCTTCCGCTCTCATCCATCATCACCCCCACCTCCCGATACTAACCCCCTCATCCTCCCTTCCAGTCGATTTCACCTCCAGCCTATCTCCGCTCTCTGCCTACCGTCGCTTCCCGACCTCATCCTCCTGAAGTCTCCATTGCCGCCCTCTCATCCTCCACCTCAGACGTCGCCGATCGCACCTTCCCTGTGCCGTCTCTCCATCGACAGCCCCCGACCTCGACAACTCCGCAGGCTCCTCCTGCGACGCCGCATAGTCCCGTCGCCTTCCCCTATTCGAGCTTCACTCCTCTACCAACCATCGATTTCCCGTCGCCTTCCGCACAGTCACCATCGATTTCCTGTCGCCTTCCCGTCGCCTTCCGCACAGTCCAGACGCCATCACACTCGACCATTGATTTCACCATCCAACCATCGATTTCACCTCTCAGGTATACAAAATCCAACCATCGATTGTGCTATTTTTTGGCTTGGGGTATTGATTGAGATAGTGCTATTTTGTTGTCATATTTGGGTATTGTATTCTGATTTGGATTTTGACAGATTAGAATTTTGGATACTAGCACTGATGGTGGGTTTTCGGTGCCGAGGCAAGCGGCTGAGGATTGTTTTCCGCCACTGGTATGATTGTTAGGTTTTCCGCCAATGTCTTTGTTTGTTTGTTTGTTGATGTTTGAAAATTGTTGGGTTTTGGGGATGATTGATTTTGGGGGGTTTTCGTTTCTTAGAAGTTTGATGACCGGTGTGAGTTTGTAGTTTTTTGGGGTATGCACATAATTGCTATGCTCATGAACAGTACACTTCCTGTAAATGTTCTTCGCTGTTTTTTTCTGCTTGGTTACTGTTTAATTTGTGTTTATGTTTTTGGTATTTTTGTTTCAGGTTTAGGTGTCAGGGTTCCGCTTATAGAGAAAGGTATTTTTTTGCTCTATGAATCTTTGGCTTGCTTTGTTTGATTGTTATTTCAGCATATGTCATTTTTGGGTGTTTCATGTTGTTAGTTGGAGTTCAATTCTCTTTATTGTACGTGTCGTTGGTGAGGTGCAGTTTGCTGCCTGTTGATTCTATAATATTGCAGGTCTTTTGTTAGAAGTTTGTTGGTTGGTTTTGTTTATTGTATGTATCGTTAGGGTGACACATTTTACTTAGGGTGACAAATTTTTAATTGTGAGCAATTTTCCGTAAGGAATTGCTGTAAAATGGCTAATATTTTAAGGGAGGTTCTGTCGAAATTTTTAGAAAATTTCCTAAAATCTATTATGATTCCAAACTATATCTTGGTCATTTGGCTAGCGACATGTAAAATGGCTAATATTTTTTTTATAAATGAAGTGTCAAACAGAGACAGAGCATGAAGTGTCAAAGTCTGTAAGCTCAGAACTAACACAAACAGATCATGAAGTATCAAATTTTGTAAGCTCAGAACAAACACAAACAGAGCATGTAGTGTCAAATTTTGTTAGCTCAGAACAAACATAAACAGAGCATGAAGTGTGTAATTTTGTAAGCTCATAAATAACACAAACAGAGCCTGATGTATCAAATTTTGTAAGCTCATAACAAACACAAACAGAGCATGTAGTATCAAATTTGGTAAACTCAGAACAAACAGAAACACATCATGAAGTATCAAATTTTGTTAACTCAGAACAAACAGAAAATGAACAGCAGAAACTGAACATGAAGTATCAAATTGTGTACGCTCAAGACAAACAAAAGCTGAACATGAAGTTTCAAATTTTGTAAGCTCAGAACAACAAACACTGAACATGTGGTTTTAAAAAAACCAGTAGGCTCAGAACACACTATTCATAACTAGGGCTGCATTGGGGTGCCGTGCCAACTAGGGTATGATAGATATATAATCAAGAATAAATACAACAAGCTTGAAATAATTATTCAGATCATAAAGTGTTTTGCATCACGGCCTACACCAACAAACAGATCATGACTAGTCGCTCAGATAGGATTAATTCATCACTAGTCACTCCTACAAATCATTAAATAAATGATTCATAGTGTGCAACTTCAGAAACATAATCCATCTCATCATCACTTGTAAAACTAGAATCCAAGTTATTCAACGAGGAAGCAAACTCACAATCACATGAATATAACAGACTAGTAGACTACTATAGCATAATAGAGTTCATCATTGCCTAGTTTCAGAAATTATTCAATCAGTAAAATATGAATGAGTTCATCTTTACCAGAATACTTCCCTCAATTCATATTATCGGAAGTATCATCCTCATTGTCTCTAGTGGAGCAATCCATCTCTTGAGCATAAGATTCACTAAGTAAGTTAACCTCTTAAGAATTTGAAGTGCTATCTTGACCATATCATCAAATTTACTCTCCACCTATAATAGAACATTTTGTTATCAACTTGACAAAAAAGAGGACAAGAATACTAAAAAGACAAAAAGAAATTATGAAGTTAATTAAATCAACCCAAAATTAATTAAATCAACATCATGCATGAAGAACCCTAAATTAATATTGAAAATTTTACCTCAATCCATGTTAGAGATGGAGATGGAGATGGAGATCGTTTAGGGTTTCGAAGGTCGGGGGCGTCAGGAGTCGGGGTCTAGGGGATTTCGAAGGGCGGAGGCTTCAGGGGATTCCGATGGCCATCTAGGGTTTCGAAGCTTGAAAGGGGAGAGAGGGACGAGGTAGTAGGGGTTTTCGAAGGTCGAAGATGGCAGCCATCTCGGGTTTCGAAGCTCGAAGGGGGAGAGAGGGACGAGGTAGTAGGGGTTTTCGAAGGTCGAAGGCGGATGTCGGAGGTCGAATGGGGGGGTTTCGATGGCCATCTAGGGTTTCGAAGCTCGAAGGGGGAGAGAGGGACGAGGTAGTAGGGGTTTTCGAAGGTCGAAGGGGGATGTCGGAGGTCGAATGGGGGTTTCGATGGGTGAATGTCGAAGAGGGCTTCAGGAAACCTGGAAGAGAGGGAGAGAACGGGAGAGATGAGGGAGAGCTACGCTCTGGAGATGGAGAACGGGAGAGTAGAGAACGGGAGAGAGGCTGTGAAGAGAAAGAAAGAAGCTGAGAAATGACTATTTTGCCCTTCAACATATCAATTGATAGCCGGATCAAATCTTGACCATCAGATCGCAATCGAACGGCTGAGAATCTCAGCTCCCGATAAGGATTTCAGCTTCCCAGCTATTAATAGACTTACTCTATATATATACACTAGGTATGCCCGTGGCACGTGCCTACGCACGTATTCGGAACTGCATATAAATTTATTTGGAGTTATTTGGTTGGATGAACTGCATATAAATTTACGCATTATACATGCTAAGATCAAAAGTCATTCGCTATACCTCTTTATACATCTTTAACAATTATTCGTTAAATTGTTTCAGTTTTTTAGGAATTTATCTTTATTGCCCTTAAATATCTAAATATTGACTTATCCAATCTTCAAAAAGCTAGATTTTTTTAAAGAAATGTGAGAACATTAATTAAAAATATGCACCATGACAGAAAAAAAAAAACTGATTGTAAACAAATACAACCACCTTTCTAATACAATCATCTACTATATACAGGCCTCCTTTGAAATTATATTGTTGATTCTCATTTAAGACTTTTGGTGGTTGATTCTCTCCTTTGGTGTGTTGGTGTAGGCAGTGATGCAAAACACTATATGATCTGAATAATTATTTCAAGCTTGTTGTATTTATTCTTGATTATATATCTATCATATCCTAGTTGGCGCGGCACCCCAATGCAACCCTAGTTATGAATAGTGTGTTCTGAGCCTACTGGTTTTTTTAAACCACATGTTCAGTGTCTGTTGTTCTGAGCTTACAATATTTGAAACTTCATGTTCATCTTCTGTTTGTCTTGAGCGTACACAATTCGATACTTCATGTTCAGTTTCTGCTGTTCATTTTCTGTTTGTTCTGAGTTAACAAAATTTGATACTTCATGATGTGTTTCTGTTTATTCTGGGTTTACCAAATTTGATACTACATGCTCTGTTTGTGTTTGTTATGAGCTTACAAAATTTGATACATCCACTACTAAAGATATAGGAATAAAGGGCAAATATAGGCCGGCGCTGTTCCAAAGCGCGAGCGGGTCAGCCCACATATCCCGGCATTTGTTTAGAAACGCCGGGCTTGGGTCCCATTTTTTTTTGGCCCAGCCCATTTCCCCCAGTTCCCATTATCTCTTTCGCTACTTTCGCTATTCGCGCCTTCGGTTTCGCTTCCCCCCTTTTCTTTGCGCCGAATCCCAAAACCCTAGCTATTTCCCCTTTTCCCTCGTCGCTCTCGTCGCCCTCAATCTCTCCGAATCCCACTACTTGATCCCTCTCCGAAACCCTCTATTTTATCCCTCTTTCCATCGTCGCCCTCAATCTCAGCGGAAACCAATTTTATCTTCGATTTCGCACCCGTTCAGGCTGATCCTTGTTGAGAGCCGAATTCATCGCTACTACAAGAGGACCAAGAAGCTTCCTCCAGTGTGGAAGTAGTAAGTATCTATATTTCACCTTTAATACCATTGTTATTTTTTTGATTTCTTGTTTATTATTTGAACCCTTGTTAACATAGTTGTGTTTCGTTGATTTGTTCTTTTGGCCATTTAATTATAAGGAAGCTTATGCAAAGTTATTTTGCTTTTATCTGTCTTTTTGTTTCTGTTTTAGAAGATCATACTTTTCTTATGTCAGTTGTATTCTTGCTTTGTTTTTTGGTCTGTTTGAATGTTCGGCATCTTACTGTGTTAGTTCTAAAGTCGATCTTAGATTCAAACATAATTACATAGAATACTGACTTGTTCCTTAAAGAGATTATAGTGCTTCTTGAATAAACAATGCAGCAGTACAAGATAATTTTTTCATCTGATGTTGTACCAGGATCATAATGAACTCATAATTGCCCACAAGTAATTGGATTTAGATGGCGGTTCTCTGTTAAAGAGCATGAAAGAAATATGCCCAGATGTGTTTGATTACTTATAGTTTAGCTTGATTGATAGATGGTTTGTGTGTATTCAGAATGTTGCCAAATATTTTCTAATCTTTAAAGGAAGTCATTTTTGAACCTGATTACTTTAAATCTTTCATTTTGGTAGGTTAAGATTATTGGTTGTTTTTGTTCCTAGTTGAGCCACTGTTATCTATTGAGCATATATGCTTGTCTAACCAAGAAGGTTGTGGTTGTGCAATTTTAGTAATGATCCAAGTTCGGAGGTTGGAGCATATCTTTAATATTTTTTCTTGTTCTTCTTGGATTGATAAGCAGTGCATTCTCTAGAATTGAATTAGCAGTGCTTTTCCACCGAGCAGATTTTCTACAATCAACTTTGGAAACTTTTTTATTTTATTTTACATGGATAACCAATCAATAGCAGAAGGATGAAGTCTTCTTTCCTAACTTCAGTATTGTATATTCTCTCAACACATCTAGCCTTATAATTTAATTTAATTTCAAAAACTAACATTTCAATTTTATTGGAAGAAGGAATACATAAGTTCTTGCAATAAAAGTCACATGCACTTTCAGCAACCTGTAAAGAAAGTTAAAGAACACAATTGTGAATGTGTTGTGTGATCAAGATGTTGTCTTTAATTAACTATCCTTCTTTGATGTTAATAGTTCTCTTCCGACAGACCACTAATCATATCATTAGTCATTCCCTTTCAGCTAATTGCAGGGAGAACAAGACTAGAACTAGATTTACGGTCATTTGGATAATATTGTGAAAGAGCTAACTCTACAGTTGGAAAGAAAAAATATTGGCAGACAGTCGCTCACTCTAAACAACTGTAATACCCTTGACTTAGAAAATAAGAGAAAGTTACTGTTAATATTTATTTTTTTGATATTGGGTATATATATAGTTAAATCCAAGTAATGTATTGTGTTGAATTTAAAGTAACTTACTGAACCCAACTATATCTATCGTTTTCTTTAGTCTTCAGTGAAGTAGACTTGTATCTTATGATTTAAGCAACATGAAGCAATTGTATGTACATGTCTCTAAGCTTATTGTTTCATGCAAATTGGCCTATGGGAGCATATTTGAGCATGCTTACTATACTTGTTTGATCCCTATGAAGCATAAAATACACTATCGATTGTTTCTCATATAGGGAATAGGAATTTAGATCTAATACTTTTATATTATGTCAAACTGATTAGGACATTAGTTTAATTGCAACACATGTTACAGAAAACTTTAGTAATGCAAAACTACTTTAAAGTGTGCAACGAATGCTAAAGCTGATGGAATTCTTATTGATCTTATAAAGTAAATGAATTTGTTCATGATTTTTTTTTCTTCATTACCTTTGTGATTTGGAGATGAATTTTTTAAATAATCCAGTGAACTAATAAACCACATCAGTTTGATGAAAAAATTAGTTCTTGATTAGCATTCTCATTCTACATAGTTGAAAGTTTGTCATGATAAACCACTTAAGCGTGATACACATTTTAAAGATTTATCTAGACTGATACAAATGTCTGGTTTAAGTTTTTAAAAATTTAATTTCTAATTATTTTGTGATGGAAGTTTTTTCAATTGACTTATCCAGTGAGGTACACACTTTTATGAGATATGAAAATAAAAATGTAATGAGTGAAATTTTATTTCCAGATTTAGTGATATTATTGAAATGGATAAAAGTTGGATGAGTAAGTTACGATTATCCAAGGAGTATCGGGATGGTGTCAAAGATTTTATTATTTTCGCCAAGCAACATTCACGTGATCCCAACTTCATCTTGTGTCCATGTCGTCGGTGTGTAAACTGTGAGTTACTTCCATGCAACGAAGTACAAACACATTTGGTGATTAATGGTTTCCTACAAGGGTACAAAAATTGGTTGTGCCATGGAGAGCGTCTTCCATCCATTCCGATTGATCCGACTATTTTAGAAGATGAAGACGAATCCTTAGGAGTTGACGATGATAGTGTTGCCGATGAGATGCAAAATTTAGTGTGAGATGCTTTTGGAATTCATAACAATCCTGTCCACACAAATATTCCAACAACCCAAGTCCATGATGAACCGACTGAAACACCGCACACTGTTGGTGGAGTCCAAGGTGGAAGGGAAGATCCTGAAGTTAACAAAGAATTTGAAGTATTTACTAAGTTGTTGGAAGATGCTAGTACACCCTTGTATCGTGAATGCAAAATTTTTTCAAAGTTCTCATTCATCGTAAGGTTATTTCAGATCAAATGTTTGAACAGTTGGTCTGCCAAGTCCTTTACCATGCTACTTAAATTGTTGAATGAAGCTTTTCCTGAAATTTGTCTCCCAAATTCAGCCTATGGAATAAAACAGTTTCTTAAATTTTTCGATCTGGGGTATGAGAAGATAGTAGCATGCCGATATGATTATATGTTATTTAGGGGAGATAAGGAGAGTCTTGAGAACTGTGAAATCTGTGGGACTTCGAAATGGAAAGGAAAACCAAATGAAAATCAAGATATAAGTGGGTCAGTTAAATCAAGGCGAAAAAAGAAGCCGGCAAAACAGATGCGCTATTTTCCTTTGATTCCGAGGCTGCAAAGATTGTTTATGTCGACCAAGACTTCTTCTGATATGAGATGGCATGCTGAATGTCGGAAGAACGATGGGATTCTCAGACATCCTGCGGATTCAGTTTCATGGAAAAAATTTGATGAAAGATACCCTGATTTTGCGGAGGATCCTCGCAACGTGCGACTTGGATTGGCAAGTGATGGTTTTAATCCATTTAGGCAAACGAGCAGTACATACAGTATATGGCCCGTAGTGTTGATCCCGTATAATCTACCCCCTTGGAAGTGCATGAAGCCGTCATCATTTATTTTATCCACAATAGTTCCTGGACCAAAAAGCCCGGGAAATGATATAGATGTCTATCTTCAGCCTTTAATAGATGAGATCCAACAGTTGTGGGAGGGTGTTCCAACATACGATGCGACAACTAAGAAATCATTCTGTCTCCGAGTTGCATTGACTTGGACGATCAATGATTTTCCTGCATTTGCAAATTTATCCGGTTATAGCACTAAAGGGCGTAATGCATGTCCTTGTTGTGCTGATCAAACTAATTCACGGTGGTTATATAATGGGAGAAAGTTTTGCTACATGGGTCATAGGAGATGGTTGCCAGACACACACACTTTCAGGACAGAAACTGCTACATTTGATGGAAAGGAGGAACGAGAACAAGCTCCTGTAATTTTGTCAGGATCTGATGTGTTAAGGCGACTATATGGTCATAATTTAAATCATGGTTAGGAACCAGAGGCCATAAAAAAGGGCAAGAAAAGGGCAAGGGATGAGGACATCGATGCAGATGAATGTGATGACATTGTTGATTTAGGTTCCTGGAAGAAGAAGAGCATTTTCTTCACACTGCCGTATTGGGAATTCAATTTATTGCGCCATAATCTAGAAGTGATGCACATCGGAAAGAATATTGGTGAAAATTGTATAGGGACAGTTATGGGAGATGATCGGAAGACAAAGGACAATTTGAAGTGTCGTCTTGATTTAGCTGCATTAGGCATACGACATGAGTTGCATCCAGAATATTTACAGAATGGCAGGGTTTTCCTTCCTCCTGCAATGTACTGTATGTCCAAAAAGGAGTTGGAATTATTTTGCAAAGTGCTAAATGAGCTTAAAGTTCCTGATGGCTATTCATCAAACATAGCAAGGTGCGTCAACGATAAGGAGAAGAGGCTTCAAGGTCTCAAGTCACATGACTACCATATCTTGATGCAGGATCTCCTCCCCGTGGCTTTAAGGTTTTCAATGTGTGAACAAGTAACTGCCGTCATCAAGGATCTGTGTAGCATTTATAAAGGACTTTGTTCAACGGTTCTACGTATTGAAGACATTGACCTATTGGAGCAACGTGCTGCAGTTGTTCTTTGTCAAATGGAGAGAATATTTCCCCCCTCGTTCTTCACTATAATGATTCACTTGGTAATCCATCTAGCAGGTGAAGCAAGACTTGGGGGACCGGTACATTATCGGTGGATGTATCCAATTGAGAGGTACTTATTCATATTTGTTAATTATCTAGCTCTCATTTGAATATCCACATACCTTTTCTTATCTAAATATTTACATTTATAAGTACCTATATCGGCTTAAGGGATATATTAAAAATAGAGCACATCCAGAAGGCTCAATAGCAGAAGGTTATCTCTCAGAGGAATGCTCCAATTTTTGTTCACGATATCTTCAGGGTGTCGGACCTGTTTTACTAGACCAAGGAGAAACCCAGTCGGGTCAAACCTTGGTGAGGCACATTATCTGTTCGAGACTGCTGGAAATACTATTGGTAAAGTTGATGCATTTGAGTTAGATAACTTAACATGGGAACAAGCACATCGATATGTGATAGATCATCTTGCAACTGTTGAGCCATTTCGAATGTAAGTTAAAAAAAATGAGTTGGTTTATATTTAATTAAAAATGAGTTGGTTTATATTTGATGTTTTAAATATTTACAGAGAATTTATCCGTGAAATGAAAAGAAATTCTAAAACGAGGAAATTGAGAGCGCGTGAACAAAATAAGAGGATGAATGAAAAATTTCATATGTGGCTTAAAGACTATGTAAGTCTTCTTCCAAATTGCGGTACATTATTTTTCTAAATATATTCCTACTGTCACTAATCAGCTTTAACGTCACATATTATAGGTTCCGAAGTTGAACGATGATTTGGTATCTGCTGAAATCAAGATTCTTGCTAGAGGTCCTCACAAGATGGTCAGAAGATTTAGGGGATATATATATAATGGCTACAAATTTCATACTAAGGATCGTGAACGTTATTTGAAGTCCCAAAATTGTGGAATTTTAGTGACGTCAAAGACAAGAAGTTATGCTTCTAATAATGACGCAAGTCCAATAGATGAGGATGTTGACTATTATGGTGTGCTCACTGATATTATCGAGTTGGACTATTATGGTCATTTTCGAGTTGTCTTGTTTCGTGCAGACTGGGCTGGAATAGATAAGAATTATCCCCAAAATAAGGATACATTAGGATTCACAATTGTAAATTTTACAAATTTGACTAATACTGGTATACAAATCAGTGATGAACCATTTGTGTTTCCATCTCAAGTCGTTCAAGTGTTCTATGTGAAAGATCCAGTTTCGCCTAATTCTTATGTGGCACTTATTATGCAACCAAGAGATTTATTTCAGTTAGGAGATACATCAGACGATGAGGATGAAGCTGTCACTAATAATTTTGTTGCTGCTGAATTTCCTAGGTTTGATGTGAACATAACAGATGACAACAGTATAACTAATTGGCTACGCATGGATGGAGAACCAGGGGATGTATTGGATAATATTGATAGTTAGATTACTCATTTATTTTTCCAAAATACTCAATGAAACTGTGTAATATTGTTGAAAACTATCGATATTAGTATTTATATGTTTAGTCAGTTAGACATAATTATTTATAGTCGATAAATAAATAATCAAGTGTTCCTAGTTATAGAGATTTATTATTATCATTTGTCAGCAATAATTATTATGTTCTTGATACTTTTTATTTTTTTTATTTATTTAATAAATGAAAGATACTGAGTTGAAACTTATTTAAGGAAGTTGTAATGGTGTTTGCTAATGCTTATTTAAGGAGGTTGTAATGGTGTTTGCTAATGCTTATCAATGTTTTGAATGAGAATGTTCTTCAAATTAAGCAGTCAATAGGTTGGCCACTAATTGTTGTTACTAATTGTTGTTCTATTTTGAATTTCTGATGGAAATACACTGACCAACAAGTTTGCAATGGTTTATGTAACTATGGATCATTGAAAGTTCATAAATATGTAAGATTCTAATCTATGCCGTTCTCTAATTTTATTGTTCCGGAATTTTGTTGTTGGATATATTTCTTTTGTTTTTTTTCCATTGGAGTCATTTTTTTCGCATGACCTGTTTGATGTTTTGTGCATGTTAATATTATTTTGTAAGAACAGCCTTTGTATGATGTAGATCTACTATTGACATACCATAGAACATATGAACACATGTTTGAAAGAACTACAAAGCATGATTTGTTGTTTCTGTTTCTCCAATTGAGATATCATAGGACAATTTTCTTTCCTTTGGGCCATTTCTTACTTTGTGCATTAGGATGCCTATTCCTAGATCACTCGTTCTGAAAAATAAGAGCATTTATTGGCAGATTGAAACTATGATTTATTGTTTGATCCCTTTGTACTCTTAGTATCTATTAATTTACTCATTTCATATTTGAATGTATCAATAACAACAGCAACTGTGCTGCATCTCACTTGAAACTTTCTAAAAACTCTGTGGCTTTCACTTCATTCTTCCATTTTTCCATGCTTCATTATACTTTTTCCTTGAAAACAGAATCTATGTCGTAAGAAACTTATCCAGAATAGAATTATAAGATCAACCAAATGAAAATGAACAAAAGCTTTATCGTATTATAACAAGTGAAACCAAAATGGCTGTATTATTAGAGGGAAGATATCCATACTAACAACTCAATCTCATTACAAACTTATTAAATATTCAATTGATTTGTTGTTATGTACTCCTTTTATGTGTCTTTTTTGTCAATAGGTTTGAATCATGCCGAGAAGGAATAGGGAGCCCACACGTGAGGAGCCTCCCAACGAGGGGGGTAGTGAACATGAGGTGGGTGAGGGTAGCACCCAGCCCCATAAAAGGACTCGGGGAGCAACGAAGATGGTGAATGTTTGGAAGCAACCACAAGGTCAACGAATCCTCGTGGAGGTGAACGATGATCACCAACCCGTGGGTAAACATGCTTCCTCTTTTGCATCGTTCATAGGCGTAATTGCTAGGAATTCAGAATACCTTCCTCTTGCTTATGATCGATGGACAAATATCCCAGCTACTACACGGGCAAGAGCCCTTGAACTTCTTAAGGTAATATTTAGAAGTAAATGTTTCTAAACTTGATGGATGTGAGAGTTCATATGGTTTCAAATTTTTTTGCTGCTGGTCGTATATAGTAGGCCATTATTTCAGTTTCATTGTTTGTTTGACTACTCAAGATATATAATCCTTAAAACTGTTACATAGATACATAGATAGTAGATAGTAGAGTAACCATCAACTATATACATTGAATACTCCTCAATCAAAGTGGTAAGTGTTTTGTTCAATCTCATGCAATAAAAATGATGTTGTCACATTAGTATTATAAGATTACAAAATCATAAGACATTGTTCTTTAACAACTTAATATTTACAATTACAATCAGTGAAATTCTTTTTCAAAAAGAATAATACTGATTATAATAGTTCATCTTCTTCAAAATCATTCATGAGGCCAGCTACAAAATTCAACTTTGCTAAACAAGCCAATATATGCATCATCATGCTCACTGACTAGTAAGATTGGTATTCAACTCTTTCAGAGTTTTAGTCTAATTCATAGACCTAAAATTAGATGACTAGCGTGCCTAATGACATTGCAAATGTTTCTTTTCACTTGTATAATCTTGGACAGCATGAACATGGACACATAGCAAACCTATAAAAAATGTTACTAACTTTGACTCTTGTTCATACACAGTCCAAATTTGATTACCCGGCGGTACTTGATTCCGATTGGGTAAGCAAATCTATGTCTAAGAAGTGGAGAGACTTTAAGTGTGAATTGAAGGCAAGTTACTACGACGAGGACCGGACTATGGCTGCAAATATAAGAGTAGTCCCAAAAGGTGTCACAAAATTAGATTGGGAATACCTGTGTCATTTTTGGAGTTCACCGGAGGGAAAGATAAGCATAAAGATTAATTTTAATTTTAATTTCTGCATAAGATTGCTTGAACAAAGGCAGAATATTTGAGAAGTAAATTATCGAACTGATCGAGATGCAGTTGAAAATATTTAACAGAACAATCAGTATGGGAAAAATATCTGCCAGAGTAGTGAATTTTAGACATATTATTTAGAGGTTTTTAATCTTGGAATTATCAGAAATTAGATTGTTTCTTTTTAGTCAAGATATATAATCCTTAAAACTGTTTATAAATTTGTATGAGAAAATTCTTGATAATATTTTTTCTTCTTATTGTTATAATTTTTCAGGTGTTGTCTTTGAAAGCGCTTCCATTTGCACTCCAACACTAAGTTGGAATCTACTTAATTTCTCTTTTCTTAGATTTTTAGTTACATATGACTAGGTCTCACTTCTTATATAGAGATTCAATATGAATTACTGGATAAATGGGGAAGAAGGCTGTGGATTGCTCTATATCAGCAAAACTGATCTGCTTTGCAGCCTGGTAGACTTAATAGTATAGACTGTAGAGCTTGTTAAGCACAGATTCATGCCTGAAAGGCACAGGTAATTATGTAGCCTAAGTTTTCATTTTGGTAAGTAGAGGAGACAAATTAACATAGTAGAGTGGATAGGATACTGGATATATCAGAAATGGCAATCTTTACATGTAAAGGAAAGCCTTTCAAGAAAGCCTTAAGAAATACCTGGTGCAGATGGGATTCCCTTTCCAAACAAACCATATTTTGCATGAGGGAGCAGCATATTTCTGTACCTCGATTGCTATTTTGGACTTTGGTCCATTTGTTTTCCTGCATGATTTAAAACTTTGAGAGTCGAGACAATTATATTTGTATACTACAAACAAAACGGCGTTTTGTGTCAACAAGGTAACAGTCTATTTCTTTATGTTTCTTTATCTGATTTGAGTTTAAAGGGCAACATGACAATGTTTAGTACCAAGTTTCTATATCATAATTGGTAACATAGACTTCAACAGGAAACATTGTGTGCACAGTAATCAGCTGAACCTTTTTCCGTTTCCATAAAACAAGCAAATTTGGGTGTATTAAGTACTGGATGGTTGGTGTTTCGTTTTTTCATTGACTCTACTTCATTGATAATGTTTTATTAAAGATCTACCATATAAACTTCTATAAGAAATAAGTTCCTTTCATGTTATCCTTTCATAGTGTAGTTGTTATACTATGAAGCTTTACATAGCATAGCATAGTTGTTATAAAACAAGCTTTACATAGCATAGTTGTTATACTGCTTTTCTGAAGATGTTATTGATTGCTCTGTTCTTCAATTTACCCCCATAACATTATATCTCAATCAAAGTGGTAAATGTTGCCAAATCCTTTCATGTTATACTGCTTGAAATAAGATCCTTTCATGTTATCCTTTCATAGTGTAAATCCTTTCATGTTATACTGCTTCATGTTATTTCTCAGGTTTATCCCATTAGTAATGTTTAAGCTTCATGTAAATCCTTTCATGTCCCACTTAGGTCTTGTTTCACATTGATGTCATGAAGATGTGATATGTGTCTATCTGAGTGAATGCATTCTAAGATAAATCAATCAATAAGCTTGACAAAAATAATACACATGATGTACACATGATTTAATTATTGATTGCTTTGTTGTTATAGTGCATTTCTGAAGATGTTATTTCTCAAGTTTATCCCAATCTAATCTGTTGTTATACTGCATTTAATTATTGATTGACCTGAGTGTTGCAACCCTTTGTTACTTATAGATATTATGCACATGAGAATTTTAATTGCATGGATTAGTCTAATTAGTTGGTCGGGTTGTAGGAGAGGAAATTAAAATTTTGTTTATTTAATTTTAATTAACCATTTTAATTTTGTTTATGATAATTACAAAATGTGTAGAAAACGGCCGAAAGAGGTCGTGCTAGTCGACAGGTACAGGATGTGTTACACACATCCGGAGGTACGAGCTTCGCAAGGCGTCGTGCGATAATGGTAAGCATGACTTTTTAAAATCATTTGTCATAAAATGCTTTATTGAGGTTTGGATATTTCTCTGTGTTCTCTGATATACAGGACGCAGAGCATGGAGGCGGAGATCAATACGGGGATTTGGATTTCTTCGACACCACCCACATTAACTCACAAGGCGTGTTTGCTTCAGCAAAGGCAGCATCGATATCAGTAATTGTGTCTTATCTTAATTGGGCTAATTTGGTTTGTGATTTGACTATAAAATGAAAGACATCTTACTTGTTTCTACTTGTTGTTTTTTACAGAGCACTGCTAGAACCAGATACGCCAAACTCTCATCCGCGGCTGTCGCCAACTCCCCCATAGAATCCGTGAATATTGTGGAACTTCAGCATCAAGCGTTGGTCCAGGAATGGGGCCAAGAACGCCATGGACGTGTGCGTGGGAAGGGGTTAGGGCCCACACCCTCTCGATCTCGTGATGTTTTGTCTACGCAGCCCGATCCCAGAGATGAAAAGATACATTCTCTCGAGACGCAACTCTCAAAACTTCAAGAAAAAGTTTCACATTTATTTAAGGAAACGAATGTCGCCGAACCTGATCATATACCAAGACAGGTTATAATTTATATTTAGTTGCCTATCGTAAATATTATTGATAATTTGTTTGTCCTATTGCTGGTTGTGTATGTGTGTGCATAACTTCATTTTTTAAAATGAAGTTTTTTTTTTTCAAATTTGGAAACATAATGTGTATTTTTTTTTGCCTTAAACAGCAAAGCGATAGAGTCATTACAGGAGCCAGATGAACCAGATGAATGAAGAAGGAGCCGGCGAACGTGATTCCATCGATGACGACTCCGTTAGACTTTCACGGTAGATGGGATTGTCTCTTCTTGTAAGTGGTAAAATCTTATTTACTTCAATTCTATGATTCTTTCTTCTTATCTGCCCTATGTGGTTTTTGTTAGTTGTTTTTTACTTCTTGTTATATGCTTGTTTAATCATGCAGTGACAAAAATGAGTACAATTTTTATATCTTCTTATCATAAAGCATCAAGGAGACCGCTAAATGGTTCACTCCTTAAGTACACTGTACAAGAAATCATGTGAAATCTTTTCTTAGATTTTTATGGACCAAAATATTTTATAATTCTGGTTTCATTAGCCTCTGGAATATCAAATTTATGTTTTTCAGTGTCAGATACATTGAATGATTAGATACAGATTCATCGTGTTTTGTATAATTGTTCAGTACCATGCATTATTAAGGTTGATGAATAAATTTCTTTTGAATAACAAGTCTGTCTTCTATCTGTAGTCAGTTCATTTTTCTGATAGCCACTGAAAGTGCAAGAGTCATGAACAATGAAGCATAAACCGGACATTTCTATTTAGTAGCCATGAACACATGAATCCGATACACCACTAGCTGTTTCCGTGTAACTTCTCAAGATTTTCTCCATATTATTGTGCGGTGTGTGTCGACATCATATCCGTGTCTGCATATCCATGTCTGTGTGTATGCTTTCTAGACAAAGAGTCATAAAATACAAGAAATTGAAAAGGGGGGCATGCACCAAGTCCAATAGCAAGCAACAAAAGGAACAGAAGTTAGTGTCTGCTTGTCTGGGTACCATACGTATACTTGATTTAGCTTAAGAATATCCTTCAGTTTATCTTGCCATTTCAGCTTTTGATTATTTGAAAATCCTGTTTGTAGTGATAAGAGGTTGTTCAATAGAACATGCATGGTTTGTAACTTTTGCAGACCAAATGAAGGAAATCTTTTGATAGGAGACTGATCACATGGGTGCATGCCCATGAATCATGCATTTATAATCATCCGTTAGTCACCACCAAAGTATGGGCCAAAAGCTAGCTGACCCTGAATTGTTTTTATTCAGGGTCAGCTAGCTTTCAAATTTTATCTTTGCTTATTATTTCGCCTTACAGCTGTTAGATATACAACAGAATGAAATTCTGTCTGTCCTACTCTGTTTCTAGAATTCATTTCATCCATAGATCTGATTTTTTATGTTTAGATTCTGTTGTGTATCAGTCCATTTTGTTAGGGTCGATGCATGTAAAAGTATTAACAGTTCAACACTAACATTATATGCCTCTCTACAAATTTAGATAGAACATGAAAGATTTGAGATGAAAATAGCTTTAATAACCATCCCAGGTATACTGAAGAAATTAGGAAAATGCAGCACATGATGGGAAGATGGATTTTGTTGTTGGAGATCTTATCATTGAGTATAACTAAGGGTACCACTTTCTTTCAGGTGCTTTGTACTCAGAAGAATATTTTACTGCTTACGATAGCTAGCTTTGATAGTGTTCCATATATACTACTTGTTAGCCTCCTTCAATATGATCTTGTGAAGTTAATTAGGGACTTTTAATCATATATCTCCTTTACTCACTATATAACTGCATCAGCTATATATATATATATTGTCTTTTCTAATATTATATCCTAATTAAGGTCTGATACTGAAACTCATCCAAATTCGTAAATCCAACCTATAAGTTCATATGCGTACTTGTTTTTTTCTCTCTCTATAAGGAAACAATCAAGATTAGCATGTCTCTTTCTATTTAGTATCTAAACTAACTGCAATTTGAAAATTTGATATCAAATTTGATATTAGCCAGTTAGATGAAATTCAGTATGTTGACATAATTTGATATATGCTTTTCATGAGCCAAGTTAAACTATACATGCAACATGGTTTTTATGACTGTTTATTTCTTTTAATTTCAGAGAATGATGGTCTTGGAGAGCGAGCTGCTGCTGCAATCTGAGGATGATGGTCTTAGAGAGCGAGCTACCAACAAATTGATAACTTTTGGATAGTTTTTTTTTCTTCATATTATGTTTTCCATTTGGTCTAATAGAGAGCAAGTTACCAGCAAACTGATCACTTTTCGATAGTTTTTTTTTTTTTTGTCGTGTTATGTTTTTCATACTATGCCTTTGTTGAAGATTGTCATGTGTAATTACCTTCAAATGTGACTTCATAACATTTTCAATGAATTATAAATGTTAATTAAAATTTGTTTGGGCTTTTATTATTTTGAGCAAGCAAATTGTTTATGAAATATATATGTTGTACATTATTATAAATTGATATCAAATTGGAATATATCTACATGTCTGATTGTTTATAGTATTTTTTTGGCTCGTAAATATTAACATTTCCTAATTTCGAATCGCCCCCCTAATTGGGATATATCTGTATTTCCTAATTTCGAATCGCCCCTATATATATATATATATATATATATATATATATATATATATATATATATATATATATATATATATATATATATATATATATATATATATATATATAATTCAATAAATATATATATAAATAATAATAATATTATTATTATTTAAAAAAAATCAGATACCCCGGCATTTGCCAAACGCAATAAATATATATATAAATAATAATAATATTATTATTATTTAAAAAAAATCAGATACCCTGGCATTTGCCAAACGCCGGGGTTTGTTTATATATTTTTTTTTAAAAAAATAAAACGCCGGGGTAATTAACATTACCACCGGGCTTTGTAATACCAAAGGCGGCATTTTGCAAACGCCGGGGTTTGGCCATATATTCCCCGGCAGTGGAATAACCGGCGTTTGCGACGGCGTTTTACCGTACGCCGGGATGGCTTACCCCTGCGTTTGATAAACGCCGGGAATTGTAAAAACAAGCGTCGGGAATTCCCTGCCCTTTTGTAGTGATCAGGCTCTGTTTGTGTTATTTATGAGCTTACAAAATTACACACTCCATGCTCTGTTTCTGTTTGTTCTGAGCTAACAAAATTTGACACTACATGCTCTGTTTGTGTTTGTTCTGAGCTTACAAAATTTGATACTTCATGATCTGTTTGTGTTAGTTCTGAGCTTACAAACTTTGACACTTCATGCTCTGTCTCTGTTTGACACTTCATTTGTAAAAAAAATATTAGCCATTTTACATGTCGCTAGCCAAATGACCAAGATATAGTTTGGAATCATAATAGATATTAGGAAATTTTCTGAAAATTTCGACAGAACCTCCCTTAAAATATTAACCATTTTACAGCAATTCCTTACGGAATTCTGCTCACAATTAAAAATTTATCTTCACAGTCAAGAAATATAAATCCTCCCTAGGCCAATCCAAGCAACATCACACAGACATTATATATATAGGGCTCTAAGAAGAAAAAATCTTCATATGACTAAGATACAAAATAAAAACCAAGATATCGTTTGAAAACATAATAGATTTTAGAAAATTTAGTAAAAATTTTGACAGAACCTCCCCTAAAATATTAGCCCTTTTACAAAAATTCCTTACGAAATTCTGCTAACAATTAAATATATGACATCACAGGCAATAAATATCAATCCTCCCCAGACTCAACCGAGCAACATCACACAGGCATCATATATATAAGGCTCTGGGGGAAAAAATCAGACTATAATGCAAGATACAAAATAAAAACCCAAAATTCGTTTGAAAATGTAATAAATTTTTTGAAAAACCTTCGAAAAACCTTTAAAAAACCAAACACAGAACCCAATACTCCACAAAATTGTAGGTACGGGTATTAACATAACTATATTATATCATCATTATATACAGTTACTTACATCATCTCCCAAAATGCTAAATATTACAATTATTACAACTATTACATCCTCCACCATACTAAGCACCAACCAACTGAATGAAAAAAAAAATTACATGGTTGTAGAAGAACACAATGGTTGAAGTCTTCAAAAATAGGACCAAACAGTGAGCCTAAAAAAACAGTTAGAGTTTTCAATCAAATAGTAAGAGTTTACAATAAACAATTAAAACAATCGTAATAGTTTTGAAACCATTACCTTTCAAACAGAACAATGACTTCAACCAAACATGTTCCTCATCACCCTACAAAAAGTTAAACTGTCAATATGTACATGACAGTTTTGAGTGTGGACGACAATCTGGAAAAAAAAAAGAAGCATTAAATTAGCAGCAATTAACGGTTAACATAGGGTGTAGTTGTAGTAAATATAAATTTACCTTATTGCAACCCCAATTCATCAATGTAGTTGTATTTATAAATTTGAGGTCCATGTCAGCTGCTTCTCAGTTCTATTAAAGTTCAAAAGTAAAACAACAATGAAAATAAGTTTTAATAAGGTAAATCTATCATATATAAATGGATTTTTTTATTTTGTCGTCTTGTTTCATTAAAGAAAAAATAATAAGTTAATAGACGACCCTCTTTCTATTTTTTTCTTCTTATATATGGTGTCAATATTTCATTACTGATAAGTTAATTGATTTGAAGAGTTTGCTGGCTCATTATTGATTTAATGTTTGCCATCAAATAATAGAAAGGGTGATACTTGTTTTTGCTTAAAAAAATTGTTTGTTATTGCAACTCCAATTGCTATATAGTTGAAAATTTAGCATCGCCTTGTAGAAAAATAAAGAGAGATTCAATATATATATATGCTTGTGTTTAAGATAATCATAGTTATATTTAATATCCATCTCTATGAAATAAGTAAAGAAGTTAATCTGTTACAGATTTAAACATATGAGTAGTGTAACTGTGAAGTGTGAATTGAAAAAAAAGATGATCACACTAAAGGCTTGATAGTGTAACTGTGAAGTGTGAATTGATAAACAGATGATCACACTAAAGGCCTGATAAGATACTAATTGGCATTCATATTTGAAGAATTTGTTTAATAACTACCAACGTATATAAACGCTAACTAGCAACTACCTCTCCTGTACACAAAGCGATTTTGAAAGCGATTTTGAAAGCTTCCCTCTCCGACTTTCCTCCACCAGATCCGGCCAACCCTCTCTTCCATCCCCCATACTCCCTTCTTTATTTTTGTTCAGCTCTTCGTTCTCTCCAAACCCATATCCCCAGTTCCCCATTTCTCCCTTTCCTTGGCGATCCGTATTCTCCCTCTCGGTGATTCGATCTGAGCTTCCCATCGCCTCCAGGGTTGCGTTGCGTCCAGTCCGCGCCCAGCGCAGCGTCGCAGCTCCCGAGCTCCCCTTCTTTTCCTCAGCAAGTAGAGTTTTCCCCCCTAGGTTGCGCTTCCTCTTGTGCCTCCTTCCGGTGACTTTTTCCTCCGTTCGCTCGCCAATAGATCCCCTCCTCGGTAGTTGTTCCTGCCAAGCACGCTCCCCCCCGCAGCGTTCCAGGCTCCCCTCTAACTGCTCACTGTGAGTTTTCGAATGCTTTTATCGATAGTTGTAGATTCGGGAAGATTAGGTTGTTGGGTGTTTCTTTGGAGCTTGTCTTGTGCTTTGCTGCTTCTTTGTGCGCAGCGTTGGTTTCCCTAAGCTGTGGATTCATTCGGGTTGACTGTTTGTTAATTCTGGCATTATGCTCCCCCCTCCCTGGGGATCGTTATTGCCAGTTGTTATTTTTACTCTCTTCTGCGTACTGATCGAGAGCTTCTTCAAGCTCGATCGTTCTATTTATCCTCTCATATTATATTCTTTCTCCATTCTTTTTCTCCCTATTGGAGAGTGTGTTTGTTCCTCTTTGAGAGGCGCTGGTTGTTTTTTCTTTGTTCATACTTATTTTGGTGGGTTTGGATCGATACTGTAAGTGCTACCTTTCCTTGTTGGTGCTTTGAATTGAACCATCCTTGGTTTGGCTTCAACCATGTATCTCATCAAGTCCGTAGCGAGCTCTTACTGTGAAGTATCGGCTCAGGAGTTGAAGCGGGACTTTTCTTCTCCTCCTTTGGATAACATCTATCTCCCTCGGGGCTCTCCCATTTTCTCTAATTCCCTTTCGCCTTGTAGGCCCGACCCTCATCGAGTCTGCTTCAGGTGTCTCCTTCCAGGACATTTTAAATGTGAGTGTATGAATAAAATGAAGTGTTTGTTCTGTGATAAGCTTGGTCACTCTCGCAGTCGATGCTTCTCCCTTCAAAAACTTCTTGGCTTTCCCAGAGGTCATTCCTTACCGGCCAAACTCCTCCCCTTTCTTAATTACCCCCTCTTAAAGCGCAAGCTTAAGGATAGTTTGGTTAGAACGTACAGTATTGTTATGAGTAAGGACATCAACTCCTCTGTTGTTGTTTCTCTGTCAGCGACGAACTCCGCCTCTTCTATCTCTCCTTATCGTGATTCTCTTGTTACTCTTCAACATCCTAATATTGCTAACCTTTTTAAGGATCGTAAAGTTTATTCGATACTTGTCTCCTTCCCTCGCTTGGGTTCTTACAAGGACCGTCCCCATCCTAACTCAGCAGCACCTTCGTTGTATTGGAATTTGGATAAAAATCCTGACTGGATTAAATCCTACTTCTCTTCTCACTCGTGGTCTCGTAGTGCGAGGGGGCTCGCTCTGCACTCTCGCATTTCTGACCCCCAAGTGCATCCTGACAGGGCTATCATTAATTTTAAGGCCCCTTCTTTTTATTATAACTATCCTTGTGCTTTGAAGATTTCTTCTCCCAAATGTTCTACGTTCTCTTTTCATTATCCTGGATGCTTATTCTCTTGGTATCAACATTTAGGGGTTCGATTGTGGCTCTATCAGTTCCTGAGGGCATTCAAACATATCCTGCTCTCCCTTTCCCTTAAGTTTTCTCTGAGTCTTGATGACCCTTTTCTCCCCCGTTGGGCCGACACCACCTATTCCACCCCTATAGCCTCATCGGTCGCTCCCAGTTGTCTCTTTACCCCTTCGTGCCCTATCAAAGTCAAAGCCTCATATTCTGACCTTGCGGCGGTTTTGCGCCCTTCGGAGAGGATTGCCCTGCCCCCCGTCAAGCGAAGTTACAATAAGAAAGTTTATCATCATCTGCAGATTCGAGTGAGTGCTCGTATTCTTGCGAGGAAAGCAGCTTCTATTTCAGCTTATCAGCTTGTGCACAGTTGAGTCTTGTCTTCTCATTGACATCCTTGGTGTTTGCTGTGCGTAGCCTCCGTTGTGCCGCTAAAGTCCCTTTGGACTGCTAGTGGAGTTGGATGTCTTAGTGGGGGAAGGGCTAACCTCTAGCTTCATGTCTCGGTCGCTTAGGTCCTGCTCCTCTATAGGGTGCGGCAGTCTGGTTTGTTCTCCTTCAGCTTGCTTGATTTTCCTGGCCGTTTGCTCCGCCATCTTGATTCGGTGTGGTGCGTCTTGTTGTGACACCGCCCTCTGTTTTGCTGGCTTCTCTACCGTTTATTGTATTTCTTTTGTGTTTGCTTTTTTCTGTTTTACTCCTTGTAAAACCATTGATTATTTGTTTGTAGCTTTACTGTTTATTGATTAATATATTTTTTGATGGCTGGAGCCGTTTGGCTCTATCCGATATATCAAAAAAACTGCTAATGTATATACTTTTCTTTTACGATCATTGTTATACATCATCTCCCAAAATAATAACTGTTAAGATCATTGTTACCATGCATACTGAAATATATAGTTAATAAGATTATCTGTATACTTGAGAGGACACAACTTTATAAAATGTGGGCCAGGTCTAGTTAGTGGTTTTAAACTAAACCACTAAAAAATTACAGTCCAAACTCACATCAACTATCATAAAATTCATACAGTTGACTAAATTAATTGTACCATTATCTCTATCCTTGCTCAACCCCATCGCTAAATCTCTGTCTTTCTCTCTCAGGCCTGCTTCACATATCACTCTCTTCGTTCTTGTAATTTCCTTTTAAACCTCCAGCAACACCAGCATATGGTTCTCGAATTTCCATGAAACTCATCACCACTGAGCAACCTCTATCAGTCCTCTCTCCACCTCCAATCAATAAGTTCTCTTCAACCTTCATTAATCATCCTTTTCAGCTTCATAATGTAGTTGGAATTTTGTGGTTATTTTGGATCACTTGATAATGTAGTTTGCAACTGCAACTTCTGAAACATAATTCTTAAATACATTATTTATGTTGACATTGTTGGCAAAGGTGTAGAGTAAGAAATACTTAATCCGATCCATATTCTGAGAATTAATTAAATTATACTATATCTTGGAACTCAGGTGAAAAAGTTTTGTGGTTATTGTTTGCTTCTCATACTCACACTTCAATTATGCTTTTCTTCTTCAGGATGCACCTCCGTCTGCGCTATCTAGGTTGACAAACCGTCTCCATTTTCTAAAGGAGCGACGACTCCAGTTAGTAAATGAGCTTCAAAACATGAATTCAAACTCAACTTCTTCTGCTGGTCCACAACCTCCTCCAAGAACCTACTCGAGCTGGAATCTGCTATTCCGAGAAAATATCATATTCTCATTCAAGCGTTGATCAGCTGCTCATTCCGAATGTATAGTTGGAGAGGTCGATTTTTCTGGAAAGTTCAAATTTTGTAGCTTGTTTCCATTGAGTCACTGACATGTTGGAGTTGTGGTCCTCATGTAAAAAGTTGAATAGTTGTTGTTTTACTTGAGCAACATTCTTGAATAGACTCGTTGAGACTACAGAGATTAGAAGGAAAAAAAATACATCAGTTGTAAAATAACTTGTTTCTTAAGGATGACGTCAGTGATTTGTTGTAAACCAACTTATCATTGTCTCAAAAAACCTGCTAAAGCTTTGTTTTTAATCCCCGCTTTGGCTTTATCTTTCTAAGTAAAATGCTTCATTAGCCTTGCTGCCCTGCCTCAATAATTGCTGTAATTATAGTTGCTTTTTTCTGAAGGAGGTATTTGCAAATATCCTCGACGTTTTAAGTTAAATATGTTTGTATGAATGATTATATCGCTTAGCTATGTTCTCATGTTGTCTTGTATTACTTTCTATAAAACAAACCATGTAATTGTTATTTTAAAAAGAAATCGGGCCGGGCTCGGGTGTTTTTTGTTTATTCGGGTTCGGGCTTGGGCCTACATTTTGGAGCCCAATGTAAATTCGGGCCGGGCTCGGACCACACAAAAAAATTCAGGCTCGGGCTCGGGCTTATGTGAGTCCGGCCCTAACCCGGCCCGTTGCCACCCTTAGTTTTAAACATTATAATCAGCTCAAACTAAAGAGCAATCGCTATAAAAGACTAATAAATCAATTAAGCATGTTTAAATGACAAAATAGCTTAAAGTAAGTATCAGGAGGCATTTGACATACATCTAGGTATTTTAACTTTCTGTTTCACATTTACTTCAAAGTTTAGGTACATCCAGATAGCTAAACTCCAAATTCCAGTAATCCAGAGTTAATCTAAACTGCACTCCACACTAATAAGTGACAATAAATGCCTGTAATCCACCTTCAATTTTCAAACTTTAATCCAGTAATCCAAATTCCTGTGTTTCGAACTTTAATCTGTTTAGAGTTCACTGTGGAGACAAAATGCCTCCAGTTTTAAGATATTAAAAGGCCAAAAGCTACCCAAACTATAATCCACCTTCAATTTTTCCTTACCTCCACCCTCACTCTCTTTGTTTCCTCCTTACCTCAACTTAGCATCCAAACACATATGAAAAGATGAAATTCTCCATGAATCTAAAGGTACCCAAATGACGACCAAACCACTCACCTTCCTCCCGAAAACAAATCAACTAAAACTACACAAACTAAATACCAATTACAATAAATCAATCAACTATTTAAGATGCAAAGTTATGCTAACAAAACTAAAGCTATATAAATCTATCTAACAATGCTCTAGGTATCTTAACCTTGACCTATTTACCTCAATTTTATAAACAACTATATTATAAGAACATGTACTACCAACATGCCAAATAAAAGTTTCAAAAATTTTCAGTATAAACAACTACACCAAATATTGCATGCGACGCGAAGGTAAAAATTGCAGTTAGCATATTCATATAAGAAATTAATAAAACTTGTTTGATCTGTTTTAGCGCCATGGCCTTCTAGGAGGAGGCCAAAGTTGCTTTTCTATTCTCATTCAGCTGGTAAGCCTTTTCTTGTAAACTATCTGGTAACCTTCATAAAGGCGCTAGGTTTCTACAGGAATTGAAGAGAAAAGGGAAGCACATGCACTCAATACCTTGGGCATCTTTTTGCGAAAGATCACAGCAATAAAGATGTACTTAGATCAAAGAACATAGACAAACAATAGATGAAATGCTTATTGGTATTGTAGAACATAAACAAAGGATTATTTCCTTAAAAAATTCTCTATATTGATATAACCTCCAAAAAACTCGATATTCTGTAAAATTTAAGTGATGTAAAATAAATCTATCAAAGAGAACAAACTCCTATCAGGTAAGCTTGTTTCGGTCACTTTTGTGTGTATTTGACACTTCATGATGCTCATATCAGAGTATAAATTTTTGTGAAGGTTGTGCTAGGTAGTTACACACAATTTTTGTAGAGAGAGCTCTCTACAAAAATATGTATTTGTGAAGGACATCTAGTTAGTAGTTACACACAATTATAGACAGTCATTTTGGCACCAACATTATTGTAGAAAGAGCTCTCTGTATAGAGAGCCAACTTATGCCGATCTCCAGAAAAAGAGCAGCATCAAACCGAACAATGACAATTTCACCATGGAGCTTTTGAATAGGAAATTTCCTAAGGGTTTGTACATGCAGAAGTAACTTCTCACCAGTATCATAGTTTTTTTCCCTAAGCATCATGAGCAGTGCATAAGTTTGTAAAAAATCAGATAGGCCGCAATTCTATGAATATTTATCTGACTAAAAGGATATCGTAAGGTTTATTCGGAGTGTAAGGTATGTTGCCATGGAATTTTAATTAATGAAGGTAACAAACATTTTTTTTCATTATGTTAATTGATGATTTTTCCTTTATAAGTGGCTGAAATGTGTTACTCATTTTTTTCATTATTAGTTTCAAACCAGAAATTTTAAATGAAGACAAATATTAGTTTCAAACCAGAAATTTGCTAAAGTGTGCTTTATTAGTATAATACCTCGATAGATATGCAGAAACCTCCACTCTATCCCGTGAAAATCCTTGGCAACCAGCTCCTGCGACGGGCAACAGCCTCTGCTGCTTATAAACCTACACCACATATTTCATCACTCAAAATCAATCATCCCCAAAAACCCAACAATTTTCAACCCAGACATAGGGATCTTTAACCTAACCCATGGAACACATTAAAATGTACATAGCATGCAATTTTCCAATAACAAATGGTAGAGTAAGGTAATTATCTTGTCCACTAACCATACCAAGTACACAGATAAAGGAACGAAGCTCCCTAAATGCGAAAAACCTGAACATCTGAAAAGAACCAACAACAAATAACATGTAAAATGAAAAGTCACCCATGCAGTAACAACAACAAAACAAAATTGTTGGGAGAACCTAAGAGCAAGAAATTATAAATTTTCATGTTAAGTGGACGCCGACGTGCTAAACCTGAAATACACAGAAAAAAATATAAAATCAAATTAAACAGTGATAACAAAAGAAGAAACTTATAATCACCAACACAAAAGAAGAAACTTATAAAACCAAATGATACAACAGTGCACCGGAAATGAAGAAAGAGAGAGGGGGGGGGGGGGGGGGGGGGGGGGGGGGGGGGGGGGCTACCTATATCACCAACCCAAAAAAATATGTAATAGGTCAAACTGGACTGATTATCAAGACGGCAAGAACATGTACAACAGCAACAATAACCAATAACCAATAACCAACAACTAACACTGCCAAACAAACTTCTAACAAAAAACCTTGGAAATTATAGAACGGGCAGAAAGTAAAATGTGTCACCCTAACGATACATACAATAAATAAAACCAACCAACAAACTTCTAATAAAAGACCTGCAATATTATAGAATCAACAGGCAGCAAACTGCACCTCACCAACGACACGTACAATAAAGAAAATTGAACTCCAACTAACAACATGCAACACCCAAAGATGACATATGCTGAAATAACAATCAAACAAAGCAAGCCAAAGATTCATAGAGCAAAAAAATACCTTTCTCTATAAACGGAACCCTGACACCTAAACCTGAAACAAAAATACCAAAAACATAAACACAAATTAAACAGTAACCAAGCAGAAAAAAACAGCGAAGAACATTTACAGGAAGTGTACTGTTCATGAGCATAGCAATTATGTGCATACCCCAAAAAACTACAAACTCACACTGGTCAACAAACTTCTAAGAAACGAAAACCCCCCAAAATCAATCATCCCCAAAACCCAACAATTTTCAAACATCAACAAACAAACAAACAAAGATATTGGCGGAAAACCTAACAATCATACCAGTGGCGGAAAACAATCCTCAGCCGCTTGCCTCGGCACCGAAAACCCCCCATCAGTGCTAGTATCCAAAATTCTAATCTGTCAAAACCCAAATCAGAATACAATACCCAAATATGACAACAAAACAGCACTATCTCAATCAATACCCCAAGCCAAAAAATAGCACAATCGATGGTTGGATTTTATATACCTGAGAGGTAAAATCGATGTTTGGATGGTGAAATCAATGGTCGAGTGCGATGGCGACTGGACTGTGCAGAAGGCGACGGGAAGGCGACGGGAAATCGATGGTGACTGTGCGGAAGGCGACGGGAAGGCGACGGGAAATCGATGGTTGGTGGAGGAGCGAAGCTCGAACGGGGGAAGACGACGGGACTTTGCGGCGTCGCAGGAAGAGCCTGCGGAGTTGTCGAGGTCGGGGGCTGTCGATGGAGAGACGGCGCAGGGAAGGTGCGAACGGCGACGTCTGAGGTGGAGGATGATAGGGCGGCAATGGGGACTTCGGGAGGATGAGTTCGGGAAGCGACGGCAGGCAGAGAGCGGAGATCGGCTGGAGGTGAAATGGACTGGAAGGGAGGATGAGGGGGTTAGGATCGGGAGGTGGGGGGGTGCTGATGGATGAGAGCGGAAGGGAGGAGGAGGGAGAGAGTGAGGGAGCGGGGAGATAGAGAGAGAGAGAGTGGGAGGGAGAAAGAGAGAGAGAAGGGGTTTTTTTATTTTTGGGGAAAAAGAGAGAGTGTGTGTGTGTGTATATGTTTTTGAATTTGTAGAGTTTGAAATTTGGGCGGAAAAATATATTTTGTGAGAGTAGATCTAGTTCATTGATTTTGGGATAGATTGAATGTGAGCCACTTGATAGCTTTCTTTGTATTTTATTATGTAGATAGAGAGAGATGGGGCATCTTCTCTTTCCACGCTAATGCGCTCCTCCGTTGCTTGACTTCACTTTCAAGCCAAGAATTGCGCAGTATCTCAATCGGTTGTGGGGTTGCGAGATATAATATTTGGTCTCTCTTTTAATTACAAACATTTCCACAATTCTATTCGAATGTTCGCAATGCAAATTTCAATTCTGGTATTTTGGGTGATTTCAACCACTAAAACTCGCAATGCAGCACTGTAATTTGCATGTTCATGCCAATTTTTTAAAACTTAGATGTTGGGTTCATAGTTTTATTAATATACATATGATTTTGAGAAAGATTCTTTCACATCAAGCCTAGCACATGATAAGATACTGCAACCATCACTTTTAGAAAGGCTCTGCATCTGCTACGAATATCATGTCATGTTTTATAAAAACACTTGGTTAATTTGCCGGTGGGCAGGTGCCTACAGCACGTCTTCGGAGCTACATAGCATATAAAATGCCCTATAAACAGTAAAATATATGCAATCTATTGTAGGAAGCAGTGAAAATACTGTTATTTAGTTCTGATGAAAAACTTGCCCTGTATATCAATGAGAAAAAATATTTGACGATTAACTTTGGTATTCTCAGTGTATTCTACTATCATATGTTAATATAATTTCTGAGATGTACACTATAATAATGTTCATGTATAATACTGGATACATTTACTTTCTAGCCGTTTGGATGCAAAAATCAGACACTTTCATCGTGGAGTTTATGTAGCTCAAGCTTGAATAGTAAGACAACAATTAGTTGTAAAGAAAAGTTCATGTTCCCATCAGCATATGTTGAAAAATGATTATAAATACAGGTATAAAATCCAAATTCTTAAAACTTTGAGAGAGTAAAATGATGAAATTTAACTTTGAAGGAGATATTTGTTACTTTGAGTGTAACTTTAGAGGTGAAAATCTACCCAAGTAAATATCTATTTAAATCTTTTATTGCATTTGAAATCAATCAGGGAACTCGGTGAAATTTTCTACATGAGCAATCAAAAGAAACATAAAAAATTCAAAAATTTCAAAATTTTACAAACCTGAAATCTGAAAATCTAAAATTCTAAGTAGAGAGAGAGAGAGAGGGAGAGAGATCCGAAAATTTGAAGAGATGATAGAGAGATAGTAATAACGTGAGAAGGAATTTTGTTTTGAAAGAAAATGTCATTAATTTTGTTTCAATTGAAGTAGAGCCACTTGATAGCCTTTTTTTCAAATTGCCTTTTGATTTATTATATAAATTAATATATCTTTGAGGTAATCATTTTGTTAATTAAAATGTTTATTCAGTTTCTTACTTTCCATTTGTCCTTTAAAACAACTTCTCATGGGATCTTGCTAATTAAAAATTGGCATAAATTTTATAATTTATAGTAATGGTTTAATTTAAATTGTTATTGAGGGCCCTTACCTTGATCAATGATCATATTGGACTATGATTCTATTTGGCTCTCTGACTAATAAAGGCTATTTCTGGTTTAATTTAAATTTAATTTTTTTTCTCTTTCCTTTACTATTTTTAATGTAAGAGGTCTAAAAATATCATGATTGTTTATCAATGTTAAATCGCATTTGTAAATTTTGTTAATACCATAATTGTTGTTTAACTTGTAACCTTTTGATGATACAATGCTATTCATATTTTGACCTCATATATACTATATATACACCCCATAAATATATCCTTGTCCCCCACAATTCCAAAGGCCAATCTCTCTCTCTCGCATCAAGCAACCATGGCTATGGCATTCAAGATGGTAAGCATCTCATTAACCACAAAGCCCTCCATATTTATTCATTCCAATTGCAATTGCTTTTCACTAATGATTCTCATAATTTGCTTGTTTCTCTCTGTTTTATATGGCATTAAGGCGACTGAAGGGATGAAGGTGAAGGATGAGTGCAAGAAATGGTACGCTGAGATGAAATGGAAGAGAGTTCACAGATTCATAGTGTTCAAGATCGACGAGGGGACGAAGACAGTGGTCGTCGACAAGGTCGGTGGGCCCGGGGAGGGCTACCAGCACCTTGCAGCCTCCCTCCCTGTCGACGATTGTCGATATGCTGTCTTCGACTTCGACTTTGTCTCCCTTGACAATTGTCACAAGAGCAAGATTTTCTTCATCACTTGGTACATTCAGAAATCCTAGTCTCTTCCTTCTCCTTAATTTGGCAAATTTTAATTATTTTTTTTTATAGGACTTCAAATTTAATGATTAATACTTGAATTGTTGCATAGAATAGTCGCTTTATGACTCTGTTTTTTCTTCGGAAAATAAGAGCAACTTTCTTATCAATAATATTGACCTAAATTATGCAGATATTATAAAGAACATGTGTTGTTATCAAACAACTTCACAAAAACCAAGTGTTTGAAATTTTTGATAGAGATCAAGATTTGGTGGATTACAGACTAAAAGCTCCCATCATCAAACTATTGTCCCTTTCCAATCACTCTCATCTCTTTCATTATTTGCTTTGGTCGTTACTTGGAAAAATATATATTCCACAACTATTCTCGCCTATTAAGAGTTTGATCAACCGCTCTCTCTATATAAAGCAATTACCACATACTCCTATGGTTTCCTTTTCTCTTCTACAAGAGGAAAGGAAACCTCTGGAGTGTTTGGATAGATGTAAAATATTAAGCATATGTGAGTACTAATTTTCATACCTATTTTTGTGTTTGAATGAAGAAAAAACTATGAATAATTTTTCATTTCACTGTATAACTTAACGGAAAGTAAGCCTCATACTTATGCAGTGTTTGGATGGATGTAAAATATTGAGTATAGGGTGGAGTACTAGTTTTCATAACAATTTTTATGTTTGAATGAAGAAGAAAAAAAAAACTGTGAATAACTTTCCATTCCACTATATAATGTGGCATATTCTTCTTTTGATTACACTATTTTCTTCTAAAAAAAATACGGAATACGGTAGAGAACTCATAAAAAAATCATTTAATACCCTTTTAGCTATTATTGTTTAGTTTTTCTTCTAAGCTATTTCTTTCTTAACTTTTCAACAATTTTTTTTTCTATCCAAATAATATTCGCTTAGGTAAATATTTTTTCATTAGAAACAACCAAACCAAGATTTGGAAGATCTTTTAAATGAACATTTTCTTAAGTATTCAAGCTTAACTTAATCAATTCAAACGTTCACTTTAGAGAAATTTTATCATATAGAATAGTCCTACACACGGTGAAACTCTGTTATAAACGATTTATACCGTTCAACGTTGCTTATGTCATAAGAATGATTTTTTATATGGTGCTTTTCAGTACTGCCTTTTTTGGCATCTCTACATCTTTTATTAGCCAACCTTTTGTCAAATCTTATCACCAATAATCCACATGAGTCCTACGTGTAGATTAGACCCCTCATCCTAAAGTTCCAACATAGCTTGCCAAAGTAGACATTAATTAAAAGCAATGCAAGCAATTACCCCCTTTGTACTAGTACATTTAAACAAGTTGAACTTGTCCTTCGCTTCTGTTGTTAATGGCTCCAATGATGTCAAATTTGGCTTTATCAATTAGTGTTATTACAAACCTTTTCTTCTTCTTTTTTGTCAATAAAGAGTTGCGTAGTAGTCTGGTCTTTTTTTCTTTCTTTTTTTTTTTTATAGAAAAGATGGAATATGGCAACCTTGTTTTATTAATAAGAAATTAACCAAATAAACTCCAGAGTACTGGGTCAAATTACAAATTACAGACAGAAAAATAGAACATGAAGTAATATAACAAGTACATACAATCAGGGCTGACTCTACCACCCTTAGAAGGTGGGCCAAAAAAACTAAAACTAGGTCGAATTGTTCCCGACCTCCACCAATAATGTCTGGTCTTTAATCAGAGTAGTAGTCTGGTCTTTAATCTGAAACTTTCTTTTATCTGTGTAAGCTACAACTCAGTGGTCATAAAATTTTATTTGTTTTTGGCATCTATCTTTTAAAATTTGAATAGGTCTCCAACTGCATCAAGAATAAGGGCTAAGATGCTATACGCAACATCAAAGCAAGGGTTGAGGAGGGTGCTGGATGGGGTCCACTACGAGGTGCAAGCAACAGATCCAAGCGAGATGGGGTTTGATGTCATCACAGAGAAGGCCAAATGAAATGAGAAGATACTGCTGCTGCTGCTGCTGCTGCTTGTCTTTTAATTAAGATTAATTAGTGGCTAATTTAATTTCCTACTACTTGTAATAATCTTTTTTAAGGCAATATGTTATCTTAAATGGGGGAGTATATAAGTGGTATAGCAACAATATGGGAAAGGGGGGCTAGTAATGGTAGGCTTAACGACCCATCTCTCTTTCATCAAGTTTTTGTACTATTGGATCTGGCATTAAAAACTGGCTGGCTGTGCTCAGTGTGACTAATCTCTACTACTATAATGGGAGAAGGCCTTTGTCCATAACCCAACCAGTACAACGCACGTGCAGGTAAATTTTTTTTTGCCCTTTTCATTTCTCCCAATTTTTTTCCACGTGCACAGCACGTGTATAATAGTATTGATAAATTTCTCTCGTCGAAGAATTCGGAAACTTCCTTTCCTCCATCTTAGTTGCTGTAGTACAATCTTTTTTTAATCAGCGTTACAAAAAAGGTGGAAGTGTTAGTATGATGTTCTAATTCTGCTTGAAATCATTCTCTTTAGAACCATTTGGAATGGGCTTTTTTGGGAGAAATTGTAAAGATTTGAACAAATTTACAATTTCCTCATTTTAAAATTGCACTTGGCAAGTAGCCGAGTACACACCTCAGCCTTTTTTTGGGCAAAAGGGGCTGTAATTTCTGACACCTTTTTTTGCAAAAATGGTGGAGGTGGCCAGGTGGGTGTGGGGGCCAACAGCCAAATTTGCAAAGATGGAGTGCACTTGCCAACGGAAAAATTTTGCTCAAATTTGCAAACTTCCACAAGGAATCAATTCCCCCTCCCCCTATCTCTAATCTCTAATATTATGATGGGAAAAGGCATGTATGATTTGTCAATTTATCAATACGTGTAATACACGTATATAACTAACATGAAGAAGGTTTCAAGTTGGATTCCTCACTACGTCTATAAAAAAAATTTAATTATTAAGACGTGCATTATCCGTACAAAACTAATATAAAAGAGATCTCAGGTTCGAGACCAAACTGCATCAAAATTTTTACTTCAAAAAATATATTTTTTTTAAGATGTGCATCACCGGTGTAAAGTGTTCATGCATGGCTAAAAGATAAGAAGGTTCTGAAGGACATAAGTAGATAGAAGGTTCTCAAGTAAAAAAGATATTACGTAGTAGGGTAAACATGAGGGTTTATAGCTGAAAATTAACCAAGCCCTCAAAAGGAGGTCATTTCTTACCCGGACTAACAAACAGATCAGTTCTTACAAGCCAGTATGAACATATGATGTTCCCACAATAATATATTGGGCTCAATGAGACGCAGCTCCATAATAATAAATTCACTAACATAAGCACTTGCACAGTTGAATGATCAAGCTCGGGTTATTTCAATCATTTGCACCTCTTACTGAGCATTACACATTCAATAATTGAGAACGCAGAAGACATCCCATAACTTGCTACCATAATAATGAGAAAACAGAGAAAAGAAAAGGCACAAGGGAAACCAGAAGGCAAAAGAAATCTCTCATATCATTCATACTATTCAACCCAATCTATTGATTACATTAACCTCATCTTTCACTCAGTCTACTAAACAAGATTTATCACATTGGTTGCATAATTTAACACTGGGAATATAAAGTTTTACAATAAGCTAAAGCCTGGGTTAACTGGTAGGGATTTGCAGCGCCAACAGTGTGGCCCCATCCGTACCATTCTACTCCTTCGAAGTTATAACAAGCAATCCTAATGCGCCAATGAGTAGATACTGCAAGCAAAATGAGGAACACCTTGGTAAATATTAAAATCAAATCAGATAAAGAATCACAAACTACATATATAAAGCCAGCGTCAAAAAAAACTGATTCAATCCTGTAAGCGGAACATCTACTCACTAATAAATAAGAGAAGTTAGTGTTCAGAAAAAGAGAGGAGATATTCCTTTGGGTCAAACAAATTAATACTGTTAGAAAGGAAACTACAGTCAAATGCTGAAAATTATGGTATAAATTCCAGTTGTCTTGTGGGATCAAACTGATAATCATGCAATAGAATTTTAGCAATTATTGAATTTTACCCCAGAAAGAAACTATATTAAGGAGTACACACTTCAAACTTAAGGCAATATCCTGTTGCCACTAACCTCAACCAAATACTGATATTATGCTTAAAACTTCTATTATCTGTGAAGATCCCAGCACATATAGTGCAAAGCCTATGCTAAAAGCTATTTCCTCAGAAAAAGCTTAATCAGAATTACCTTCCAAGTGGAGCTACAAATTTTCCATCTTACTTCTGGATTCAGCAGTACTTTAAAATTAACTAGGTGTGTGTGTGTATCCTTTATTTATTTCTCTCTCTCTCTCTCTCTATTTTCTCAGATCTCTCTCTCTCTATTTTCTCAGAAATTTATATTTTCAGATTTCAGTTTGTAAATTTTCAGATTTTTTATGCATTTTTTTATTACTCGTGTTACATTCAAAATAGCAAATATCTCATCAACAGTTAAATTTCATCATTTTCCACACTCAAAGTTCTAAGAAGTTGGATTTTACACCCCCATTTATAATTATTTTTCAACATATACTAATGGAAACATGGACCTTTATCTACAACTAATTATTGTTTTACTATTCAAACTTGAGCTGCATAATTGTTGTTTTACTGTTTACAAGACTTTCATATGCTCTATCGTTCCAAAGACGTGCCTACGGCACGTGCCCACGGGCAAATCTAGTATATACTTCCTCCGTTTCACTTTAAGTGATATTCAGGAGTTTTGCACACAGATTAAGGAAGGGTGAGATAAACATTTGTTTCCCTCCACACCCTTCTTAATAAGTCTCCATGATTTAATTACTAATTCTTTTTCCAATACAGATTCTGATTTCAAGAAATTGTAATTAATGTTTTCTCAATACAAATTCTGTTTTCAAGAGAAAATAAAATTAATAAATCTTCTTCCAATACAGTTGGCATTAAATTTTTGGAGAAAATAAAATCTAAAAAGTTGAAACTACAATTTTCTAAGAATATTTGATAGGATTAAGATGAGTAATTAAGACGAAATTTCAACATAAATAAGGGTTTTCTTGGAAAAAAAATGAAAAAAAATTGGTTAATATCACTTAAAGTGAAACAAGAAAAAAACCCTAAATATCACTTAAAGTGAAACAGAGGGAGTAATAAATTACAAAGAAAGCTATCAAGTGGTTCTCCTTCAATCTCCCCTAAAACCAATGGCCCAAATTGATTCTCACAAAACATATTTTTCCGCTAAAAATTTCAAACCCAAAACTCAAATTCCAATCCCCCCTTCCAGAAAATTCACCCCGCCCCCTTTTCTCTCTCTCTCTCTCTCCCCTCTCTCTCCCCTCCCTTCCCGACCCCCCCCCCCTCTCTCTCACACCTCTCTACCACCACCGACCCATTATCACAAAACTCCTCTCACTCTCACATCGCCATTGAAGATCAAGACTAGGAGATGGCAACATTCAGATGGGTTCTTCAGCTCCAATGCAACGTCCCCAAAGCCTCGGATTGATCGTCGACGTTTGCACTCTCCGGTGGGCCGACCTCAACTCCGGCCCTCTCAAACTCGCCCTCATGCACTCCCCAAGGTCCCTCAAATTTCTCTCCTTTTTTTCTTCTTTTCTTGATGTTGACTAACATTAGAGGAAACCCATCTCGCATTCATCCATGTTACGAAATTGGGTTTAGCCCTTTTTCAAAATGACCCCTAATTTGTATTCAAACTGGGTTTGATGTTCTTGCATTCATCCATCCAAGAATGCAGGCGGACTCAATTTGATGTTCTCCAAAATTGGCAGGGTGATCCTTGCCTCCTACTAGATTACACTTGGGATTGGGTGGGTTGTAGCTCTCATGATAACCCTCGAATCACCTCACTGTAATCACTCTTATCTCTTGCATGCAAAGGTCAAATTTATGCATTGCACAAGCTAAATTTTGAAAGCAGAATTCATGGCTTTACAAGTATCTAAGTGGATATGGACTTTCTGGAGAACTTCCTGACTTCAGCTCATTGACTGCTCTAGAAACAATGTAAGCAAAAACAAAAACTTATCTGTGTATTGTATCTTTTATTAACTTCTTTTCGAATTTCATGTATATTACAGAGATTTGCACAACAACAGCCTAGAAGGAGCTATTCAGGACATCTTAGGGAAAATGCCCAAGCTTAAACAACTGTGAGCTCCATTTTCTTTACCTCTTTTCGAGTGTAAATATATTCCAGTTCACTTAATATGAGAAAATTGGTCAAGTTGAAGTCAGTGGCTAACAACAAGAAGATCAAGTTGAGGTAAGTGATTTTCCTACATCTTCATCTTATCAGTTACATATAATTCTAGAAGATAGATCTTCTAGATCATAGTAGTTAATATTATGTTCGTATTTTGTACTCATTACTCTACAGTGCTACATATACCCATAGTCATCTCTAACCTTGAGAAATGATATTTCCTAATTCTAAGTTACTCTTCACTCCCAAACCCTCTCTCATCAAATCACGAATAACAATTCGAATAAGATTTGTTAGGACACTTCACTAATCACACCTCCATTGTCTTCAGAACACCACTTAAGTAAAGTTTTTACTTGGACTCAGATTTGCATGTTCGGTACATAGTGAGCGAGCGAGTATAGGATCCATTTTGAAGTGTTTGTTCAAGCAGAGATTGTTGCTCTTGCACACATTTTTAGATTCTTATCATCATTAAAACTCTTTGAAATAATTTTATAATCCTATTTTTTGTTCTAATGTTTGAGCTGAAATAATTCAAATAATTCAAAAGTTTATGAAATAATTCAAATAATTCAAAAGGACTTGGCATATCTCAGCAAGAATTTAGTATAATACTTTTGACACTGATCTTTTATCAGCATATCTCAGCCCTAGAAGTATTTACATATATCTTATTTGGATTAATACCTCATAGTCATCTCTAATCACGCCTCCATTGTCTCCCTCTCCCAATTACAATTCACATATGATAATAATTGTAAAAACACTTCACCAATTTGGCTTGGGCACACCATTAGGGTCAACTTTTGACTTGGACACAGATTTGTGTGTGGAGTAGTGGGTACATAGTGAGCAAGTGTCAGGCAATTATCAGTGCATATACGTCTTCGAGACGAGGACAGGATCCATTTTGAAGTGTCGATTCTAGCATAGTTTGAGTTAGATGAAGTGAAATTCAGGAATTCCCATTTGAGTTGTGGTTGATTTGTGGCCATTTGAGTTGTGGTTGATTTGTTGGGTGAATCTCATCTTTGTGGTTGAATTGAGTTGTGGTTGAGTTGATTGTTATTGTTGTAAAACTCATCTTTGTGGTTGAGTTGAATTGAGTTGTGGTGAATCTCATCTTTGTGGTTGAGTTGGTTGAATTGAGTTGTGGTTGAGTTGTTAATAAAAGCCTTCTCACATTATTTCAAATCTGTGTTCAATGAAGAAGTTTTTGATAAAATTATACCCGTTTCACATTCTTTGCCTTCTTCAAGAGTTTCTCATGTCATAGCTTAGATGAATGGTGAAGATCATTTTTTTTCACTTTTCAGTTTGGACCAGTTTTCTACATTAATAGTGAACAATCACTTATCCATGTTCTTTTCCCATGCCTTGCAATTGTTCGTTGATAGTCAAAGAAACTGTGTATCATTAGTATTTATTTTTTGCAGTTATTTGGGATTTTGGTAGTTTTACCATTTTGTCCATAAATTGGCAATAACGAGCTTTTCATATGCAGTTTGCAGGAAGTTGATTGTTGGAGGTTGATGAGGAGGTTGATTGTTGTCCAATTTGTATCATTGATCTTGGTTGTGATCCAATAGAAAGGCTCAGGTTAGTTTCTTCTCTTAATTATTTCCTACACATTTTTGTTCACTATAGTTCCTAATCACTTTTTCTCTTCTACTTTAACTAGACCACCGACCTCACCCGCGATCTTTCGTGCACTGTGTTCATCATAGTTCTATGCATCTTTGTGCTAAAAGCATTTGCTACATTGCTTTCAAAAAGCAATTGGAACTGAGTTTCCGACACTTGAATAGTTGAATTTATAGTATACAGTATCTGTTCACTTATTTAATTTCACAAGCCTATTGCGAAAGTCATTGTCGTTGATCAGCAAACTATGACAGTTGCAAGTTTTCACTTAGAACTATTATCAGTTGCAGCTCAGTTTTTTTACTGCTATAGGGTCAGTAATATTGCTAAAAAAATCATGGGAAATTTTCTTTTTAAGGATACTGTGGGTATCCTAATTATTCGTGTCCCTTAAACTGACTGCAAATATTCAAAATTCAAACTAGGAGAAATAAGTAAAAAGTAATTTACTCACTGGATCGCTGGAATACCCTAAACCTTTCTCAAGAGAATCTTATGACTAAGTTGCTTGGGGAATTTGTCAACTCTTTACCTATTCTGGTGTGTGTGGAGTTAGTGATATCCTGTTAGAGCATCTTTCGTCAGTGGTGGTAAAAGCCTTTAAATGTTTTCTTTCAGGTTACTACTATCTTAAATTTCTAGATGACTTATTTTTTTTTGGAAAGAAATAGGTTTCCATTCTTTCGTTTTCTTCTAACTTTGCTTCAGTTGTCTGCTCCTGCTTCAACACCACCTGTAGGTTGTGTAGTTGTTTATTTGTTTGTATTTAAAAGTTCAGTCCATGCAGTATTCTGTTTGAAATTACTTTGAAGGTGTGGTTAGTGTTGTAGATTAATGCAGCTCTCATTGTAAAACCCTGTTGAAGTTCCTTTAAAAAAACTTTACAAAGATTTTGGTTTCTGGCCTTTTTTCTCCTTTCTGGGTTTCATTCTTTTTCTTCAATTTCCTTTCTCATTTGCTGGGATTCTTGAACCAAGTCATACACCAAGGAAACCAAAGTTGACACTTGATCATAAAATTTGGTCAATCTTCCAGTCTTTTGGATTATAGTTGAGCTCTATGCATTTTTGATTTTTTTTGTTCAACTTTTTGGTTCATTAAAGTATCCTTTTCAGCTAGAACTATGATGAACGCAGTGCACGAAAGGAATATTGTGCTCTATGCATCTTTGTGCTAGCACTCTCACTCTCTCGACCACCAACCTCATCCCCGATCCCACCACCGATCTCACCACCGATCTCAGGTATACTGCATTGGTTTTGTTAGGTTTGTGTTAGATGGGTTAGTTACAATTCTCATCTAAAGAATGGATTTTTAGGTGCATTGTAGATTGGATTTTAGGTGAATTGTAGTTAGAATTTTAGTTAGAACTGTTAGAATTTTTAGTTAGAATTGGTGCATTTGAACAAGTAGCTGATGGTTTGTTTGTTTGTTGGGTTTGAGTTAGATGTTGTTAGCTTTCTTTGTTCTCTTCATTTATAGTCAGAAAAAGAAAGGAAGGGAATACAAAAGGGAAAAATATCACATAGGAGGCAAAGCATACGCAGGGACAAATCCAACTCCGATGTACATCTCCAAGTTGTAGTTCAGACAGTAAGAAATCTTATAAAGGGAGATTTTAGATTCGAGATTAGACTACGACGTAGCCTTTATTCAGAAGAAAGAAAAAAACGATATAGGTTTTCATGTGTTCTCTGCAGAGAGATTCTTCAAAATATATGAAGATTGTCATGACTTTGTTGAAAATATTATGCTAAAAATATATGTTGCTTAAAGTTCTTTGCTTTCTTTTTTGATACATTTTAGAACTTAACATGGTCACGCAAAAGATTCCTATGGATCAATGTGGGTTCATATAATTAATTCTGTTTATTGAAGACTATTATTATTAGATCCAATAAAAAATGTAATTTACGATGTGATCTTCTCCAAATTCAAAATCATTTTTTTCCAAATGTCGATATTGACCCAAATGTCGAAATGACGATTATTGATCCAAATGTCTATATGGAATATGTCGATATGGCAATTTGGCAACTCTATGAAGTATAGCTTGATATTTACAAGCATTTACTGATTTAAATTGTATCACATATTCGAAGTTATGATAAATATATTACTTTCCTTATAAATTTAACTTCTCAAGTTCAAGCACAAACTGACTTAATATTCTTAGATAGTCATACAGTTTATTATACTATAAGCGACCTAATTAACTTCCTCTTTTGCTCTAAAAGAATGAAATAATGAGCCAAAATGAATAAAATAAAATTTTAAAAAAAGATTGAAAAGGGTGGATGGTTAGGTGGATCTCTGGACCACCATCGTTCTTTACAAGAGCAACATAAAGCATGAATTTCAAATTACTTCTTCATTTAGATTGATGAAGTTAAATTCTTTTGTGAATCATACATTTTGTTTGTCAAATTATTTTGTGTCTGATTGTAGTGGTTCCTCATCGAATTTGGACATGTTTCACATGCCAATTTGGGGATTTAACTTCGGGGGATGATGTGCTCAGATTCTTCAATTGTAAACATTTTATAAACATTTTGTTCCTTCATCAGAATTAAGTGTTGAAGATGATTAATTTCAATTGTAAACATTTTGTTCGGTCCTTTCCTTTTCCTTCACATGGATCTCCTTGACCTGAAATGAAATCCTATAAATCGGGTTTGTGTTAGATGGGTAGTTTGATAACTAAAAATCGGGTTTGTAGTTAGAATTGTCCACAGAAACCTAGGTAATTTAAGTGAATTGTAGTTATAATTTTTCATGTAGGTACTGTTACATTCATATTAGGATTGTAGTTATAATTTTGGGTTTTAGGACTGTAAGTGTTATCCATCTCTTAATTACGGTACTGTTAGATTGTATGTGTTATCCAACTCTTAGTTACGGTATATTGTAAGGGTTTTAGGATTCGATTTGAGTTGTCGTTGATTTGTTGGGTAAATCTCATCTTTCTGGTTGATTTGAGTTGCGGTTGAGTTGTGTTTGATTTGAGTTTTCTGTTTCTTTTTATATATTCGAGTAATTCTCGTCTTTATGTTCTATACAATGCAAACAACCTTCTCAACTTTTGTACTTCTATTCCATACATGTTATTCTTAACAGTTTGAAACATTTGTACTTCTATGTTTGTGACATGATTGCTGTTGAGACACTAAACCTTCACAACAACTATTACTGTTAATTGTTCCATTCTCCATTATAGTTAGTGCAATCAAGTGTATAGCCTTTCTATAATCTAATAGATACTATTCATTTTTAATAACAATTGCATTCCGAGAGGCTCTCATTATTTGAGCAGGCCTGCGTAAAACTTTACTATGTTTCTCTGTTGTTGGATGTTGTATGCGAATCTAAAAGAATACTGTGGAATTGAAGTGGCGGTGGAATTTTAATTACAAGTTAAAGAAATTGTTAATTTTAGTTTGTGTTCGATACTGATAGTTTGAGTTCAATACAGTTAAACTCCAAGTCAGTAATTAGAACGTCAAAAGTAATTGATTGGTTTGTAAGTAATTGATTGATTTGTCAAAGTAATCTAGAATAAAAGTGCTAATGTAAGTTATTTCCCCACCTTTATATACAGATCAATTCCTTCATCAGAATTAAGCAACAGCAATGGATGACATCACTATATATGTCGATGTAAGTATCTCTTTTTTTTGGGACATCTACAACTCTTTCATATTAGATCAAAAAAACTATTTGTTTCAAAACTCTTACTATTTGTTTCTTTAATTATCATTGTTTTGATTGATTATTGTAAACTCTTAATTTGTTTCAAAATTCTTACTGTTTGTTTAGGCTCACTGTTTGGTCCCATATTGAAGACTCGAAGCATTGTGTTTTCCTACAACCCTGTAAACTTTTTTTGGTCATTCGGTTGGTTGGTGTATATTTTGGTGGAGGATGTAATAGTTGTAATATTTAGTATTTTGGGAGATGATGTAAGTATTTGTATATGATAATGATATAATATAGTTATCTCAATACCCGTACTTGCAAAGTTGTGGAGTATTGGGTTCTGTATTTGGTTTTTCAAACGTTTTTCAAAGGTCTTTCTAAAAAACCATTACGTTTTCAAACGAATTTATGATTTTTATTTTGTATCTTGCATCATATTATGATTTTTTTTCCCAGAGCCTTATATATATGATGCATGTGTGATGTTGCTTGGTTTGACCTGGGGATGATTGATATTGACTGCATGTGATGTTATATTTTTTATTGTTAGCAGAATTTCATAAGAAATTGCTGTAAAAGGGCTCATATTTTAGGGGGGGCTCTGTCGAAATTTTTACTAAAATTCCAAAAATTCTATTACGTTTTCAAACGAAATCTTGATTTTTATTTTGTATCTCGAGTCATATGAAGATTTTTTTCCCCCCAGAGCCCTATATATATGATGCCTGTGTGATGTTGCTTGGATTGGCCTGGGGGAGATTCATATTGACTGCCTGCGATGTTAGTTTTTTAATTGTGAGCAGAATTCCGTAAGGAAGTGCTGTAAAAGGGCTAATATTTAAGGGGAGAATCTATCAAAATTTTAACTACAATTCCCAAAAATCTATTATGTTTTCAAACGAAATTATGGTTTTTATTTTGTATCTGCGCTATTACGGAAATTTTAGGGGAGGATTAATATTAACTGTCTGTGAAATTTTGGGGGAGACTGTCGAATTTTTTACTAAACAACTTAATTAACTAATCATTCTTCGCGATGACGTGCCTTAGGCTCGTGTCCACGGGCAAACCTAGTATATATATATAGACAGAGAGAAAGAGAGAGACAGAGAGGGAGAGAGAGAGAGAGAGAGAGAATTAGGGAGAATGAGACATTAAAGTACAATGGAAAGAGGAATCACAACTCATGCCGATGGTCTAATAAAAATTTCAAAGCTGTCTGCGTCCAGACAAATTTGAGAAATCTTTAAATGAGCAACACAAGCTACACAGCGCAGTGCATCATTTCAAAGTCTTGACCTTATGCATAAAATTGTGAATCAATTAATTGGGTAAACTGTTTGTTATTGTACCTCCAGAAGATGGCAATTAGATTTGGAAACTCATTGTTATTAATGGAATAATACCCTACAACTGTCAATATTATGTTGAAGCAATATCAACAGTGCCACATCAGTAATGCTTCTTACAATGTTTAAACCACTTTTCTACTACTGTTAAGAGAAAAGGATGTAGCTTCTAAAGTTATAAGAAATACGAATCACAAACAACTAACAAAAGAGGGGGCTCCTTGGACCGCACAAGCTTGTGTCTACTAGCAAAACAACTTCAAAGCATAACCAAATTAAGCAAACATACCTTGATAATTGGTTTTTCTGTCATGATAATAGTAACCCACCCAACATATGGCAAAAACCTGATAAGACAAAAGCTAATTTAAATTTACAGAGAGAAAAAAAATCCCACGTATTCAAAATTAAAGACCGAGCACACTGTGAGAGCATCCACAGTCGTTCAATGTAAAAAATGGCTCAATGCATATTTTGACAATCCATTTCGACGAAACGCTGCAGTCGTCGAATGGCAAAAAAAAGCATAAGTTCGTTAAAAAAGAAACAGACGAAACAGGCATTAAAAATTAATTTATACATGCCGAAACTAAGAAAATATTAATAAAAAATACGGTCCGGGTTTTTTTGCAAAAACACTTTTTTAAAATAGTTTGTAAAAAATATTTGCAAAAACAATTTAAAATTTTGCAAAATCAATTTAAAAATTTACAAAATTATTTTTAAAAATTATTTTTAAAAGTTATTTTTTTAAAAATAAATTGGATTGGGACGAAGCATCATGTGGGACGAAACATCATGTTCATTCCCACCCTTAAATTCATTTAACCGGTTATTTTATTTGGTTTTTTATTTTTTTTAAATAATCCTCATGTTTCGTCCGATCAATTAAAAATATAATTAAATAATCCTGATGTTTCGATAGCTATAATATGCATTTTGCTATTTCGAATGCTACTTTTCCCTTTCTACTGTAGCCGAATTGCCAAAAAAATGGTAAAATAGCTCACGACTGTGCGCTACAGTTAAAAAAATGGCAAAAATGGCAAACAAGCAAACGACTGTGGATGCTCTAACAAAACAAAGTTGAAATTTGTAAGAAAACAGTTGTGTGCATCAGTTCTTACCCTACAGCTCGCCCCATGATATGATGCCGCTGAAGCCAAAGTTGGCCATGAGCATACAGAAGTCTATCATCCCCAAAATTGTTATCACCTGACGAGTCAATTTACTGAGTATTTATCCACATTTCAGTTGCAGTACAAAATTTAAGAAGATCAAATATAGTAGTCTCTTTGACCACAGAATCTACAACAATTAATCAACAGTCAGATGAGGTGATCATATAATGGCCAGCTCCAGGTAGGGGTGTGCAATGGTTAATTTCATTAAAAAAAACCAAAACATAACCAAATCCAAAGTAGCTTAACCAAAAATTAACTGTAATCAATTGAATTAACCGAAAATTAACCGAACCATATTTAACCGTTTAGTATGGTTTGGTTTATGGTCGGTTTTGGTTAACCAAACAACTCCAAAACATATGAAACACAAGCTACTGTTTGAGAGAGAAAGAGAATAATGAGTGGTGATAAGTTTTTGGATTTCTTATTTGGTTAATGGTTTGGTTTTGGTTAAACACTCTCAAACCCATAAACCAATCCAAACTCTTTGTTATCCAGAAAAACATTACCCATAACCAAACTATTGAACCAAAACCAAATTAAATTGGATATTTGGATATGGTTCGGTTTGAACTTTGGTTTTAACAAAACTATGCTCACCCTTAGCTCCAGGTATGAGAATCAGTCTAATTTGCTAGAAAATGAACTACAGCAGGTGGCATGCATTAAATTATGGAAACCAACTTTTTAGAAATCAAATCGCCCTTCTTTTCAATAATGAAGTTTGAGATGGATCACATATACATCCACAAAGCCATATTGTGCATTAAAAATGACCGGACCTTCCACTATTTCAAGTTATTGGGAACAAAATGTCACTCGTTGTCAAAATATTCATTATGACTAAAACAGTAGAATCCACATATTTTTCTAGCAAGTGATATTATGCAGCTCGGCAATTGCATGTTATGATCAGAAACCAGTTATAAGATATGATACCTTTTGTGAGAACATCAACCTCTCCCGTGTCTTGGCGTTCATGAACCTGCAGACCATTAAAATGTAAAATAAAAGGCAGTTATGAAAATATTACATTTTGAAGAGTTGCGGATCTATGTTAATAAATTTGAGGAATCCACAGGGAGAAAATATCTATATCAACCCAAGTCAGTCAAATAGATTGACATTGCTAGATTGCTTACACAGTTTAATGTCTCCAACTAATAATAGTCAAGATTAAGGACATGTCTCCTAAATGGGACCACAAGAATCAACCCAAGTATTTTGCCTGGGTAGCAAACCCATGGGCCCAGCTTTGATCAAAATTTACCTAAATGAAATGAAAGCAACCAGTGGGTCAGAAATACATAGATTTTGGGTGCGGTACAAAATAGGACCCAACCAAACCAGCAAAAAGATGGCTCGTATTTTAGGTTGGGTCCACTTGTAGTTTTTTTTTCCATGCATGCTAGATCTTTCCTCTGGGTCAATCTAGTTTTATATTTATAATAGTATCAGCTAGTAATTCTGGCTCGGTGAATCCCCTCTTCCATGACAACTGTTGGCACGAATCATACAATTTTATCTCTATTGACCGAGGAGAAAGGGGGCTCAGCTGGAAGAGGGCTGTACAACGTGAGAAGCAAGGAGGTCAATTGCTTCAAACATACATGTATATCGGCAATGCAATTGGGTTACCTCACGTAGATCTAACCCAATAATAAAATTTTACAGGGACCCGAGCAGCCTACCATATGAGAAAGTATCTTCTTTCTAAGAACTATATATGTCCAATGTTATATATGAAATCATTTCAGAGTGTTTCCCTTACATTGTCAGTGTCAACAAACAATTTGAAATATTTTAATATTTTCCCCAAATTACTTTAAGGGTGCGTTTGGCCTAGCTTTTTTTAGCTTTAAAGCTACTTCTAAAGGAGAAGCTAGAAAGTACAGCTTTGAAATTAAAAGCTGAAGCTGTTTGGATAGTCAGCTTTTTTTTTAACTTTAAAGCTACTTTTAAGCTAGAAGTTGTTTGGCATATATCAATTAAAAGCTACTTTTATACATCATCTTCACCAAATCCCAAATCCCTAATCCCTAATCTTCACCTAAACCCTAATCTCCACCATCCACGGTGATGAGATGAAGATGGTGGCGAGCCAACGGTGCTCGGATGGAACGACGAAGAAGAACGACGCTTTGGAATCTCTCTCTTTCTGCCATGGCCACCGGAGAAGACAGATCGAAGAAGAACGACGAAGGAGACGAAGAAGACAGATCGAAGAAGACGAAGAAGACCGAACCCAGATCGAAGAAGACGAAGAAGAACGAAGAAGAACGAAGAAGAAGAACGATGAAGACCGAACCCAGATCGAAGAAGACGAAGACGAAGAAGAACGAAGAAGAACGAAGAAGAAGAACGAAGAAGACGAAGACAGAACGAAGAACCCAGAACGAAGAAGAACGAAGAACCCAGATCGAAGAACGAACGAAGAAGACGATTTTTGGGTTTTGATTTGTTTTTTTTTTGTTGGTTTTGATCTAGAAGCTAGAAGCTAGAAGCTAGAAGTAGGTTTTGGGAGCTTCTTTTAGAGCTCCTTTTCTTCATAAAAAAAAGCTACTTTTTTTTTGTAGAGCTTTTCAAAATGTGTGTTTGGCCCAGCTTCTCCTTCTAAAGGAGAAGCTAAGCTAATTTTAAGCTGGGCCAAACACTACCTAAGTATTTCCAATACTGTATAGCAGGATCCCTCAAATATACCTTACCTTCTATTTTTTTCAATCTTACAAATTATGAGACATTGCATTTTTACAAGACAACAAGGAGACTGCTTAAGGGGTGAAAAACCTGCCAACATCAATTGTGAGAATGCAGGTCTTTGTCAGATATAGATCCAAACTACTGTAGCACATTTAATTTACGCAATACAATTTTGTAAATTAGCTTTCAATATCTCTAATGTCGTGACAGAAAAAAATTAACATTGTCATTCCCCGAGTGGAAGTGCATGCTTCCATGGGCCATGGATATGCATCAAGATGTTAAATGATATTATGAGAAACCAATACAACCAGGAATTATTCTAGTCATAGCAAGAACTTTTGAAGGTGAAACTGTAGTAAAATATTACTCCAAATGACTGGTTTATATTAGTAGTAACTAGTAAGGCAAAACATAAAATTTTACCTTATGCCTTAACCAGTCATCGCGAATAATGGGTTAAGTGGTTTACACGCGTTGGAACAACATTTGCGTTTGCAATGGAAGAAACCCTTACATATATAAGGGGTATGAGCAACTTGCTCATTTAGTATATGAGCAATTGATGAGGTGTCATGCATATTATACAGTGGGCAACTAACCCATTAAAAGATTTTCCAATTAGATGCATGCCACCTTATTTATTGCTTATATACTAAATGAGCAAGTTGCTCTTATACACTGGGCAACTAACCCATTAAAAGATTTTCCAATTAGATGCATGTCACCTTATCTATTGCTTATATACTAAATGAGCAAGTTGCTCATACCCCTTCTACCCTATATATATATAACCGGGGTCACTCGCAGGATTCCCAGCAGCAACACAACCAAACACCCCTCTCGTGCGAAACTAAGTGTCACATGGAGTTTATGGAACAATGATGGCAAAGTACCCAATTCATCTTAGAAACATAGTAGAGAGACCTCTTGCTCAATCCCAACCATTTGTTACAGTTGTAATCAAAATAGTTATGGAACAATGATGGCAAAGTACCCAATTCATCTTAGAAACTTAGTAGAGAGACCGCTTGCTCAATCCCAACCATTTGTTACAGTTGTAATCAAAATAGTAAAAAAATTATCCCCCATTTATGTAAGGGAATAAGATAATCGTCAATAATATCACAGATAATTCCGATAGTGGTTTCTCCACATTTCTTGCATAGTGAAGACTGAAGAGGTTCTAAATCCCACGAGGATATAGGTATAGCACTGACTTGCAGTAGGGGACAACAACCTAATAGAGAGACAGCATCTGTTACAAGATTTCTCGATAGATATTTTGTCGTAGTGAGTAGGTTTTTGTTTGATTATATGTTCTGATATTTTGTTAGTAGCATGAGATCTTTTTATATTATTGAAGAACTGTATTAGATTAGGAGGTTTAGATTAGGAGGAAATCTGTTTTGATATAAAGGCACTTTATTCTATTGAATCAAGATATATATGCACATTATTCTATTGTATTCAAGCTATCCATACAATATAAATATTGGCTAGACACGTCAAGAATTATTTTATATCTAATTATTCTTCAAGTTGTACCTTCCTCTTCCTGAATCCTTTGTTGAAGAGGTGGCTTCTTCCGGGCCCTAGTAGAGTCCTCCTAGTGCAAGATAGTGTTGCACCAAATTTGGTATCAGTCTCCCCTCATCTTTCTTTATCCTTTTATCTCTCCCTTTCCTGGCAACTTCTTTTCTTCTGTCTTTTTTCCTTAGAAAACCATCCCCAACCAACCTCACCAACCTCACTCTGATACCAAATCTAGTGTGGCATCGACTGACTTGGAGAACCCTACTGGAGCCACTACATATATGAGGAAACTTTGATTCTAACAAAGGATTTAAAAGGTACAAATCAAAAACATTTTTTTGTGTTTTTGGAAGAAGGCCATAGCCAATTCAAGAACAATTAGATAGCAAGTGATTGTTATGCAATAAAGACTAAAAAATTAATTGATCCAATATGTATATAGGTAATGGCCAGTGTTTTAAATATTGGATATCGGTATCGTATCGGAAGAGAAATTTTCATATCATATACCAAATTTCAGTGATAGAGGCGATATGTAAACAATATCGGGTTAACATATCAGATGAAATATATATTATAAATGTGCTTTAGATGATCTTTACACATTATATATTACAAATACAAGCAACCTAATGCACGTAATAATAGTTATAACCAAAATATATAATTGCCTTCATGAAATCTAACATATAAAAGAAATATACCTACATATTAAAGATTTGAAGACAAGGAAATAAATTTTTCGAAAAAAACTTGGAGACGAGTTAAAGGTATCTCTATTTACTCCATAAAAGCAATATGCTTGTGCTACTTGAAAATAATATTTTAAATTATTATTTACTAACCATGGAGATGCTAAATTATTATTATTTTTGTGTATACACTCATAAAAGCAATTAGCCTAATAAAATCATAATGTACTGAAGAAATTGAACATAAAATCAAATTTGTAATTTCGAAGAGAAAGAGTCAATACGACTTGAATGAATATGACGTATTCATTGTCATAATCCATCATAATCAGCGATAGTTTTTCTCATCTCTTTCTAATCTATAATATAATTACAAACCTCCAATATTGCCCATTATTATTAGAGATTAAGAGTGAATCTCTTCTTCATATGTTCAATAAATGAAAACCCCTAGGTCCACATCTCCTCTAGTGTACACAATAAACAAAAATAGAGAGGAGTGATGGTGTGGTGAATTATTAGGGGAGGAAGCAATAAGGATGAAAGACGATAAGATTTTTTAGCTCATTTATTCTCACCCCTTTCTCTCTTTTTATACAATGAGTTAGGGTCTAATCGAGTTTGGGTTTGAACTCTAACCCAAAGGTTTATGGTTTTTTTTATACACCATGTATTGAATCAGATAGATATTTGTCAATATAACAGACCAATAACGTTTAAAACATTGGTTTCAGGTTCAGTAACATTAACCTGTTCAAAACATTATAACGGCCGGTATAATGGGTGACATTTAAAACACTGGTAATGGCTTGCAATTCAAGAAGATAAAAACAGTAGTTATCAGAAAAACTAACCATCTAATCAAATAAAACCTCGATAATATAAAAACATTTCATCCTAAAAAACTAATTAAGATATCAGCACATATCTATATAATAAAACACAAAGAAAGCTATCAAGTGGCTCTCATTCAATAGGGTTGAAATCAATGGTCAAGATCTAACCTCACAAAACATATTTTCCCGCCCAAAAGTTTCCCCCCAAAACTCGAATTCAAATCCCCCAAAACAACTCCTTTATTTATTTATTTCTCTCTCTCTCTCTCTCATTCTCTTTCTATTTACTCAGAAATTTATATTTTTAGATTTCAGGTTTTAAAAGTTTCAGATTTTTTATGCACTTTTTTATTGCTCATGTTACATTGAAAATAGCAAATATCTCATCAACAGTTAAATTTTATTATTTTCCACATTCAAAGTTCAATGAAGTTGGATTTTACACCCCCCATTTATAATTATTTTTCAACATATACTAATGGAAACATGGACTTTTATTTACAACTAATTATTATTTTACTATTCAAACTTGAGCAACATAATTGTTGTTTTACTGTTTACAAGATTTTCATATGTTGTATTGTTCTGAAGACGTGCCGTAGGCACGGGCCCACGGGCAAATCTAGTAATCAAACAAAAACGTAGATTCGGATATCTCGGCTCAGATCCCATCAACTATGGTGACAGCCAACTCTAGGGAGCGTTTTATTTATATAATGAGGATGTTGGCCATAAAAACAAATGAAGCAGGACATATCCCGGCTGAAATAAAAATAAACTTGGATAGCATATCATATATAAGAATTATGATGAACTTGAGAAGTTAACCATAAGTAACATCCTTTAGAGAGGATGAATTATAAAACCTATATAGTTAAGTGAGAGCGAGAGAGAGTATAACTGGAACAGTGACCTCCTTTGAGTTTGAGATCCTCACTCAGTGATTTGTGAAATTGACATAGCTGCTCAAGAAAAGTTACTAACTCACTCCTGCAAATTATAGGGGTCAGAGTACATAAAGCTCTTATGATTAAGAAACTTCGACACATATAAGACAGAATATTCCAATTTGCTTCTATAATTCCAACTTCAAATCTAAAGCAGTGTCGACAATGAAATTAGTAACAAGGAAAATAATCTATAAAGGAGTTACCAGCTTACGAAAGAAATAGCATACAAGTTTATTTAACATAGAATCGGATTTGGTGAAAGATTCAACAAAATGGCAACCAAAATAACAGACTAAAGGTAATATTTAAAGGTCCAAAATTCAGCGAATGAAAATTTAAAAAACTTATTAATAGCAGGAATGAAAATCTCAATGCAAAACATTATCTTGGCTATGATTTGTAAATAACAAAGAGACTATTTGGGCAAAAAACATCAAGCTGGAGATAAATACAGGAAAAGTGTACCTTGATTACACGATGAACAATAGGAATTTCTCGTCCCTGCAACAAATGGAGAAAAAAAGACCACAAAGTGCATTAGCCAAAATGCCTTGCAAGATTACAAATTTATCTTCTGGAACTCGACCACAATGCTTTTAAATTAACCATCATATAAAATCAAGTAAAACAATATGATTAACAACAGAACAGTTTGCTCAATACTGACAAAAGTTGAAGTATTCAAAAGCAAGGCCAAAGTTGCAGAAGACCTTCCTTGTGTATTTTCAGCATCTTCCACTTATAGCAAAAGGCAACAAAAAACCAATAAAAACACCAGTTTCAGTTTAAACTTATAAAAGCCATCAAACCATCCATAACTTACTATTTCAACCATGTATTTAGCAGGTTAACAAAACCTCATCCTGTCTGATTAAAGTGGGTCTATCTTAAAAACTCAGCATTTTCTCTCAGAATTTCATGTTCCCTTGAGATGTAGCTCACGTAATACCAAAATATGCCCTCAGATATGGGGGTGAAAAAGTAATATAATGTGAGAAGTACAACAAAATGCATATATATTAAACATCCTAAATCATAGGAATTACAGAATATAAAAAACCATGAAAATAAAAAAACAAGAGACCCAGAAAATTTTCAGAACAAGTGCCAATACATCTAACTCTATACACACACACACACACACACACACACACACACACACACACACACTATAATAACCAAAAGGAAAATGCAATTATATTTATTCAACACGTGAGTCTTGCATGCTCAAACATCAGCCGACCAATTAAAATATTATCAAGATACTTACATCAACATTGAATACAACAATTTCGCCAGCACGAATAGGATCCTTGCTCATGTGCAAGAATAGAATATCGCCCTGCAAAACAATAAACAGTATTACTCAGCTTGAAAGGTTAAGGAGTATATTAAAGTATTAAATGAACAAAATATGTGTGATAGTGCAAATATCAAGCTTGTTGATTCTCAAAAACATATTAACAGACTAGGTTTCAGTAGATTAGTGTAAGTTCATTCATTTACACTGATATGATGAAGTTGATTGTGCGCGTAAATTACATACTTTACAGCTGCATCATACATATCACTACAGCACGTTTAGGAAGTACACGTAAAATTGAACAGACTACCCATTCCAGGTTTATGTTCTAAGAATATCAAATTACATGTCATACAGTGTACCAAATTCTAATGCATTATGCATACTGCATAGTGCATATAGCTGCAGTTAAAAACAGCCCAAATTTATAAATGGGGAATTAGTATTATAACATAATTTGTCAAATTTAAATAATAAAAAAAAACCTAATTGCACAGATCGTAAGAGGGTATGGCTGGGACAGGGAACCTTCTACTTACAAGAATAGTAAACAGATGTTTGACTATAAAAAAAGTACTCTCTCACATGACTATGAGAATAGAAGCCTATGTCCTAAAACTCGGATACTTTACATGATGCTGCCTATATAATATTCACATCCTTTTCTTATTTATACTTCTAACCTAGCTCAAAAAATAAGTACACATTTACGGAGGTTTGAGCTCAAGGTCAAAAAGAACGGAAGCTAAAGGAGGTGGAGGGATATGACATAACTTGTCCCCGCTGACTTTGAAGGATTCTTCATCATCTCAAGATTCTTAACTTCTCACCCTGAGTTAAAAAGATGCCCATACAGTACGATCCCACATATACAGGTACAAATACAACCATGGGTCATGACTTCTCTCGTGCGCCACCCCATGACACTCGATCTATACCCAAAACCCCCTCTTAGAAGGCTTGACCAAAATAACCAGACCCAACGAGGATTTGAACAGCATAAATACTATAAAAAGATTTTTATGTTTATTACATGACTTGGTATAAAAAAAATTTAAAAATCTCAATTTATAACAGTTACATATGCCTTTAAAAACAAGAATCCCTGTCTAATAGACTAATACTAAGTCTAGCAATGCGCATATCAGTATCATGAGATATCCCCAAAGTGAATTATTGACAAATATCGCATCGCCAATAACATACTCCACCTCAAATTACAGTTTAATCATAGATCTACAAACCAATAGATTTAAATTTCCCTAATCTAATCATCAAATTCTTTTATACCAAAACACGATATCTTAAAATAAGCTTTGAATTAGCCAAACAAAACTGACCCTTTTGAATCCAGGTTCCATACTTCCAGAAAGAACAACCACAACCGGCGACTCACTGCCGGTCACACACATCAATCCCTTCCATATGATCAGCGCTGACGTCACGATCATACCTAACCAACCAAATCAACTCAATCAAATTCACAGCAACAACAGCAACGAATTCTAGAAAGATCAAATTTTTAACTTTTTTTGATAACCCTACAAATTTTGGGAGTTTGGTGGGTACGAACCGAGGCTGACGGCTTGAGTGAGGACTTGCCGGACTTGGAGAGACCGGACGGACTCGATGCTTTCCCGGATCCACCCCATTATCTTCTCGTCTTCTTCCTCTTCTCTTCGAATTCGATCGGTCGGCTCTCGATTTGGACGGCGACTTTTCGAGTTGGTGAAGTGAACAAAAAAGGCGTGATTTTCTTTTTCTTTTTCCCTTTTTTTTTTTTTTTTGCAAAAAGGCCGTAGCCTATAAATGCGTGGACTTTGAAACCGGGCTTTCTGGGAGTTGGATAGGGGATGGAGATTGAGCCCGACAAAATTATATAAGCGGGTTTTTAATTGAATATTTCCCCGTACTGACCCATGTTTTGAAAATATTGACCAATCTGACTCACTTTCGAAAATATTTATCCAATTGATCTAGTTTTGGCCACGTCCGCATTTACCGCTATTGAAAATAATGGCATAGGTAATTTATATGACGCTATTTCTAATAGCAGCGTCTGTTAAAAAAAATTGCATGCCGCTATTTGGAGTGGCGGCATCAGTTAACTTATTCCCAATCGTATACTCTCTCTAACTTGAAAATTTTTGCAGGTGTGAAAAAATCTTACAGCTGATGTCGCTATCCCGAACAACACCATTCACATTACTGATAATGTTGTTATAGCGGCATCAATTGTAGTATTCATTGTTAGAGCATCCACAGTCGTTTGCTAAATACTCAAAAATTAGACTTCGATTTAGAAAACAGGCGTGCAGTCGTTTGCTAAAAACTCAAAAATTAGAATAGGGATTGTGGTAGGTTAAAAATGGTTGGGGGCCCCACCAGGGCCCAGTACAACTTTCACTCAAAAATAGAAGAAACAGCAGTCTAGTTCGGCTCCGAGGCTCTGCAGGGTCGGCGCCGAACCTCAGGTTCACCCCCACAGATCCAGTCTCCTCGTATCCGAGGAGCGACGATGGCCCTCGACCTCCGATCCACGACAGCCCTCCGGGCCATCCGCCCCTCCTGGTATAGGATGAGGGTGACCTGACACAGCCTGGGCCACCAGATCCTCCCGGAAGCACAAAAGCCCCATGATCGACCACGTCAGCTCCAAATACCACCAAGGGCTATGCCCCGTCAGCCCTATACCACTCCTGGTAATGCCACGTTAGCCCTAAACCCCCTGGGCCTCCCGCCACGTCAGGCCCACGGGCTTTCGGGTCCAGACCCGGCCCCCAAGCGGACCCAAACCCGGTTGGGATTCTCTATAAATACTAGACCCTCACCCACCTTTTCAGGTAATCAATCCTTTGCCACTTAAATTCCCCTAGTTATTGCTACTCTCTCACAGAGACTGACTATATCGTCGGAGGGTCCGCCACCGGGATAAACCCCGGTGTTTCAGGACCGTCTGCAGGTACACAAGACCTCGGATCCGAACCCCCAGATCCGAGCCGAAGCATACACTACACTCCGAGCCAGTTGCAGGAGCCGCCAGGTCACTCTAAGAGTCGTCAGACGAGCAGCTTTCTACTTCAATACAAATCGAGTCCGAACTCACACCTGGTGCATCCACACGTCTCCCAAAAACAAACCGCATCAGGTTGGCGCCGTCTGTGGGAACACTGCTTCAGAAGCCGATCCGAGCACGACCATCAAGGCACCTCGACAGCCGAGCTCTCATGGCCTCCAAGGGCAAGGGGGCTGCTTCTTCCGACAACCGACGGGACTCACCCCCACCAACCGCTAACGCTGATCCACACCCTTCGAAACACGAGGCTCGCCATCAGGGGTCCCGAAGGAGCGTCACCCGTCAGGTCCAGCCCGACCTACGGGGAGTAATCGTCAACCGACAGATTCGCCGCAACAGGGGAAGGGCCGCTTCCAACCCGGCCCCGAACCGTCCGAGACCCCCGCCCGAGGGACGGAGGTCAGCACTCAGCCGCATCGGAAGGCAGCCTTCAGGCCGACCAAACAGGGTCGAGGGAGCCCCCGTCACTCACAAGGAGTTCCAAGACTTCCGGAGAGAAATTCTCGGGGCCCTCCGACGGGCCCCCAGGGAGGAAACCCTCCACTCCCAAATCGGGTCGGAGGTCGAGGCCAGCGTGTCGCGCCCGTCAACAATCCAGCCAGAAGACGATGACGTACTCCTAAGGCGCCTCCAAGAAATGGAGGATCGCCTCGATCATATAGGAGACGGCGACCGACGAGCGGCTCAGGGGTACAGACCTGTCCGTCCTCCCTTCTCCGCCCCCATCCTCCAAGCTGAAATACCCAGGAATTTCTGACCACCTCAATTCGAGACCTACGACGGCGAGGGAGATCCCGCTGATCACATGGAGGGTTTCAAAACCCTCATGATGATTCACAGCGCCTCGGATCCCCTGCTATGCCGAGCCTTCCCCGCCACACTTCGGGGCCCGGCTCGCGAATGGTACTCGAAACTCGCCCCCGGCTCCATTTACTCCTTCGACCAACTAGGGGGCAATTTTCTTGCCCACTTCGTCACCAGCCGGAAAGCGGAAAGGACCAGCGCCTCTTTACTCGAGCTCAGACAGATAGAGGGAGAGTCCCTCAGAGTGTTCGTCCGGAGGTTTACCACGGAGGCAAGGTCGGTCTCCTCTCTTGATCCAGGCGTCGCCTCTGCGGCCTTTCAGCACAACGTCCGCCATGGACAGCTGAAAGCTTCTCTGGCAAAGAGGCCCCCCGTCGACTTTCCCGACCTCCTCAACAGGGTCGAGAAATACATTAGGGCGGAAGAGGCCCTTAGCCCCGAAGATGCTAGAGAGGCCACCTCGAAGGGAAAACGAAAGGCCAAAGAAGTCGAACCAACCAAGAAGGCTCCGAGGGACGCGGGGGCCATGAAGAAGATCCCGCCGGTCCCCCGCTTCGAGAGGTACACTCCCCTGACACATAACGTATCCGTCATCCTCTTAGAGATCGAGGACAAAGGCATTGTCTGACTACCTCCCCGACCCAACAACAGCAAGAACCGAGATCAGCGCTTCTACTGCCGCTTCCACAAAGACCATGGGCACGACACCGACCAATGTCGGGCCCTGAAAGACGAGATTGAGGAACTCATCTCCAGGGGGTACCTCCGAGAGTTCACCCGAGAAGTCCCACGGGATCGGCGAGATACTAGGAACCGGAGGCTCTCACCTCCGAACCCTACTCCGAACCGCATCCAGGGTCGGGATCCAGAGTCCGAGGGAGCCGCGGATACGCCATTCATCTTACATTGTGTCCACGGAGGGCCAATGGGAGGAGAATCGAATACTTCCCGAAAAGCCTTCATCAAACTGTCCAAGACAACCCCTCACCCCAGCTACAGCCAATGCCAGTCTCATTCTCAGGAGAGGACCTCGAAGGCGTTCGCCTACCCCACTGCGATGCCCTCGTCATTAGCCTCCACATGGCTAATTGTGAAGTTCGCCGAATTCTCGTCGATAACGGCAGTTCGGTTAATATTCTTTTCCTCGAAGCCTTCGAGAATCTCAAGTTACCTAGAGGCAAGCTCAAGCCGGCCGGATATACCTTGCATGGGTTCTCCGGCGTCCCTGTCGTGATAGAAGGGATTGTCACCCTCGACGTTACCGCAGGATCGGCTCCCGTCAAGAGAACCGAGTCTATGGACTTCATGGTGGTCAACATCAAGGCGGCTTACAACGCCATACTCGGCCGACCCGGACTATGCTCCCTCCAAGCAGTGCCGTCGGCCTACCATCTGAAGCTTAAATTTCCCACCCCGCAAGGAGTCGGCATCGTCCGAGGCAGCCAAGAAGCAGCACGATCGTGCTACATGACCACCGTTGGGGGAGGTGTGTTCCCCCTCGACGCCGTCGAATTCAAGCCAGAGAGGGACGGCCCTACTCCCGGACCTGCCGTCGAGCCGGAGGAATTCCCATTTGACGCCGAGCACCTAGCGAATTTCCTTGAGGGACGAGCATAAGTTCTAAACTTATCTAGAAGTAAACCTTTTGTAAAACCTTCGTATGTAAAGGGCCGTTTTAGCGGCCCCCTCTATCTTATACTAAGGAAATATCTTTGTATCATACTCCAAGCGCCTCGGCAAATCCGACCTAATACTAAACAAGGGGATCGACACCCAAGTCTTCACCCCAGGATCATCCCCGACGTCTCGGCAAGTTCGACCCAACCCAGGTCGGGAAACTTCACCACGCCCCACGCCGATCCCTCACGGAACGACAGGGCCGAACCACACTCCTTTCATCATTCCGTACGCTATCAACCGGAGCAAAGAATGAAATGAATTCCTTATTCATATTCCTTTATTAGGTTAGGAGGAAAAAACAAAGACCGTTACAGAAACACTCTTCTCTGCTCAAACAGTAGGAAGCCGTCCTCTCAAGACCCCTCTGGTCCGACGAACGGCGGGATCACTCCAATCGAACAACTTGGAACTCTCTCCTTGTCATAATGGTCCTTCGGCTCAGACACGGTCGACACACCGGCCACGGAACTCTGGGCATCAGCGGGCCGCGTACGCTCCAATGGCAGCAGCAGAGAGGGTACCCCCTCCGCTCGCTGATCACCTGAGGAAGGCCTCGAGACGCCCAGTATCGTCCGGTAGCGGTGTATCTCCACTTCCTTCTCCACTATCACATCTCGAAGTAGCTTCTCAGAGGAGGGCCTCTGCACCGAGGGACTCGACATAGTATATCCGGGTCCGGCACCCACGAGTTCCCGATCCACCATCGCCCTCCTCAGACGGCTGGCCTCCTCACCAAGGGCTTCAGACATATTCCTGTAAAAATTAAAGGCCGCATCAGCGTTACGGGCCCTCTCACGGTACCGAGCCAAAGTGGCCTCCAAAGCCTCAACCTTGCTCCGGAGCCACGCCACGTCGGAACGACGGGGGTCCGCCTCGGGAAGGGAAGCCACAACCTACAAGAGAACCAACTCAACGCACATAAGCAAGGAGGTTCGAAAATATCTGAGGTCAAAACACTTGGCCAGTCAGAAATATTTTTTGATAAATTATGCTACTTCTTACAAAAACGGCGGTGGCCAGTCCGCGGAAGGCAAATACAATCGAAGGGGGGAAAAAAGAAAGATAAAACTATACAACTTGATTTCCCACCTCGACATTGATCAGGTCCGTAGGAGGGTCGACGGCCGGGTTGCCCACGGGCCCTTCTTCGGCAGGAGTCTTCGGAGTCCCCTCGATCTCCATGTCATACTCAAAATTGGACAAGTCGACGGTCGGGTAGAAGTGCCTTACATGACTGAGGGCCTTCGCGTAGCACTCATCCTGGGCCTTGATCACCATCCGCTGACCCGCATCCGTCAGCTCGTCCCTCTCCTTGGCGAATGCCGCCGTCAACTCCTCCTTCTCCTTGGCGAACTTCTTCTTCAAGGAGACCACCCTCTTCCCCCACTCGGCGTCCTTGGCCTCGAGCTCGAGCTTCATCTGCTGCTCCCTCTTATGCGAACCCTCGAGCTCGATCCGCATCTCCTTCATCTCCCGCTCGCTCTTATCCGCCCGAGCTCGCTCTTGTGACAGGGACGCTTCGTAGAGGTTCTTTACGTTGGCTGCCTGCATACAAGCCTGCGACCGACAAGCACAGATAAGAAATGCCACCTCTACGGGATAAGGTCGACAAGCTTACCAGCACGGTGGCCTGCGCCAGGCGCGTAAATGCCACCTCTACGGGCTTGCTCTCCATCGCTTGGCGATCGCGGGGGGTTGCCAACTTCTCCACCACCTCAACGGCCTGGGCTTCCTCAGTCAGACAGTCGCCCATCCGAACCGACTAGTCCGGTGCCCACCGTTGCCGCAACATCTCCACTACCGGGTCCTCCTCCTCCTCTACCAAGGGACCTTTTCCCTTGTCGAGATCGGATGCCCTCGCTGGGCCCTTGCCCCTCGAAGGGGCCGCCTCCTTGCTCGTCTCCGAGCGAGTCCTCTTACCCCTCGGCTCAAGCGGGACCTCCGAGATAACCAGGGACGGCTCCCTCGGAATCTTCGTCGCCTCCCCCTTCTTCTTCTCGGCGTCCTCCTTCTTCATGGCGAGCCTCTTTGCTTTGATCGATGCTTCATCCATATCTGCAGAAAAAACCATTAAGAGCAATGAGCAAGAAAGTACGAAAAGATCGAGAGGAAAGAAACAACTACATACACAGAACGGCTGGGCTCAGTCCAACGCTCGCCAGGTGGACCTCCGTCACCTCCGTCCAATCAATACTAGGGGACAGACGGAGGCGCTCGACAAACCCCCACTCCTCGGCCGTCAGATCCCTCGGCCTCGGCGACTGATAGCTGGGCTTGGAATGGTTCCATCGAGTCGGAATGTCCCAGGGCTCCTCACTCCGGATCACCAGATATTTCTTCTTCCAATCCTTGATGGAGTCCGGGTGGCTGTGAACGACCTTCCCCTTACTCCGGGGGGAAATATAGTAAACCCCCTCGGCCACCGAGCTGATCATCAACATCGCTCGGAAGACGTTCAACCGCAGGGGTACCTTTTGTTCCTCGCACATCAGTACAAAACAAATTATCTGCTTCCAAGAGTTCGGCCCATACTGCATCGGCGCCAAGGAGGCCCAGTTCAGCACTTCCCGAACAAACGGGTGGACTGGCAGCCTCAGTCCAGAGATGAAGGCGTCCACGGGGAAGACGCAACACCAAGCGGATAGGGGATCGGTTGGGCGCAGAGTAGAGCTCGGCAGCATCAATTCGTAGCCAGGGCCTATGTGATACGCCAGCTGCAAAGCCTCCAAGTCCCCACCCTCCAAGACGGTCGGAATCGCGTCCATCATCACCCTCTTCCGACTCGGCGAAGAGGCCTGCACACCGAAGAGCTCCGTATCGGACAGGTCGTCAGGATACTGACAGAAAGACTTCGGCTGCACGGGCGAACCTGTCCACAGATTGCGGTAAACAAGCACCTGGCTCGAACCACCCGTCCTCGGTCCTGCCTTCCTCGGAGCCTTCTTCCTCTTCTTGGTTCGCTCCGTCGAGGGAGCAAACAAGGGCCCCAGACCAGTCGGCATGGAACTCTGACCTGCACCCTGAACTGTGGATCTTCTTACCGTGCCGCCCTTGCCTCCCTCCTCCTCGGAAGTCAACTCCAAAACACTGACGCCGCCCGAGCCATCATTCGCTTCCTCCGACTCGCTACTATCCACCACGAAGGGACGGCGGGAGCGTAACGGCCTAACACCATGTACCTCCTCCTCCTCACCTGCTGGTTCCTCCCACGAAACTGAATCGGAAGACTCATCAACGTGTACTGACTCCTCCTCCAGCACGGGCTCCTCCCATGACGTCGATCTGGAGACAGGTTTCACTTCCCCCCTAGACGTCGACGCTGACGAGCCAGACTGAGCTCTATCCATCTGTGCCTAAATCTAAACAGACTTACCAACTCACCTGGGGTCGCTTCGGAAGGGCGAGTCTAGCACAGCAAACTGCAGGGACGAGCGTTGAAGTGTTGGGAAATTTTTGAAAAAGATAGCGGCAAGAAAGGAGTGGGCGAAAGAGGGAGAGGGAGGAATATTTATAGAGGGGAAAGCGACTCCTCGATTTCCGCAAGTACTGTTCACCTATTTGACGTGCAACTGCCGCCTGGGAAATTGCGTCACGTCCTCGAAACGTGCGCTGCTGACGTCATCCAAGGCCAGCCTGGCAGCCAGACGCGGGGGTCAGCTCGGAGGGGGTATTCGGCAAAGATAACATTTTAATTAAGATTTGAGGCACCGTCCTTAGACAGACGCCCCGGGCTCCAGGGCTCGGTCGGTTCCCCTTCCACCCGCGAACAACTCGGGGGCTTACAGCCTCGATAGCCGAAACCCCGAATTGTTCGAGGGTGAGACAGAAACCACCATTACCTGGAGCCCTATTTGGAAGACAGAGTGGCCAACCTCCAAACGGAGACGATCCATCTATCCGAGGCTCTTCAGCCCCAAGTCAGGGATATGGTTGATGCCCCTCCCGTCTGGATCTCTCTCGGGCCAAACAACCATATCAGGGTCGTCTGACCCAAAAAAGGATCCAGACGGCAGAGGCATCACCAATCCAAGGCTCCTCATCTACCGGTCCGAACTTCGGTCGTTACCCCTCTCGCCCTGATCCCCCTTGGATCTGGCCACCGTATCAAGAGCCATCAATCCAAGAGAAGATCCGGGCGGCAGAGGAACCACCTCTCCGACACGACCGAGGATAAAATTTTGCAAGAAACAGACGTTCGCTGGAGCAGACACCTTTGATGGCCAATAGACCACCCTTGCTGTGATCCAACCCACTGCAAAGGGACGGGTACTTATAGCCCCCCCATAGGCCGACCTTTATGACATGGGGAAAACCAAACGACGGAAGACCAGGTGCCACGCATTTATTAGACGGCGCCATTAAGGCACCTGGGAAATTGGAACATCGCACAGATCCCGGGGCGCCTTCAATGCTCCGCAAAGACGGCGGACTACCCTGCTCCCCCTTCCTGAGGCTCAAACGGTTCGCCACCGCCCTTACCGACCCGTAGATCCCTCGCCGGCTCGGGAACAGGTCCAGCACCAGGGTAGTCTTCTCAGGAAAGCTCCACGGCTCGCCATCGCCCTTGCCGATCCGTAATCCCTCGCCAAGCTCAAGGTCAAGTCTGGCACCAGGGTAGTCTTCTCAGGAAGGCTCAACGGCTCGCCATCCCCCTTGTTGGCCCATAAGTCCCTCGCCAGCTCGAGGTCGGGTCTAGCACCAGGGTAGTCTTCTCAGGAAGGCTCCACGGCTCGCCATCGCCCTTGCCGACCCGTAATCCCTCGCCAAGCTCGAGGTCAAGTCTGGCACCAGGGTAGTCTTCTCAGGAAGGCTCAACGGCTCGCCATCCCCCTTGTTGGCCCATAAGTCCATCGCCAGCTCGAGGTCGGGTCTAGCACCAGGGTAGTCTTCTCAGGAAGGCTCCACGGCTCGCCATTGCTCTTGCTGTAACGCCCCGAATTTTAAATAAGGATAAATTCGAGATTTCACAGGATCTTTACTTCACTTCGTACAATTTTACAAGGAATTTAAAACTTTTCATTCACAATACATCAGAGTTCAATTACAACTTGGTTTTACATAGCGGAAGAATGAAATTTACAATAAAATATTTACAACATCTTCAAAATAAAACAGCATCAGCATATCCACTTTATAGCTCCATGAATGGTCCTTTACCTGCATGTCAATCTGTGGGCACGTCAGTTACTTACAACTGACGAAATGTTATACACGGCTATCCTCTCTACGCCGGGAATAGTATAACGATCTCATACTTTAACAAATCACAAAAGATTGAATGAACATATAAAGTGACAAAAGTGATTATTCTAAATATAAGTGTATGTCATGCCTTAATGCCTAATGCATACCATTCTACACTAGGATGACACTAATGCACACTTGTTCGGATTCTATGCATCCCATACTACATAGGTCCGAGGGCAAGCGCCTACGTTCTTCACAATACAGGGCTCGATCCCTCGCCATGAAAACTACCCAGTAGCAAAACAAAGTTCAGACTATTCCACGAATGTGAATCCCAACCTTGGAGTCCACCAACAGCTGTTATAACAGATTCCACATCGTACGAACCGTCCCGTATGTGACCCTCCAGCCCAGTATATATATATATACATTGGAGACGGTAAACACAAAAAAAATCCATCCGTCCGACTACTCAAGATCCCGGAGTCCACCGCTGACCCGTCCTCATAGTCCCGGACTAAAATATAATAATCCGTCTCCCACAGGGCAACCTCAGTCCATCAACTGGGTCTATAGTCTCGGAGTCCACCAACAACTATATAGAGCACCCCACTTACGTTTCCCTAAGTTTACTACATCTTCACTTATGTGCCTAAATTTTCTTAAATTCAAGACATGAATAATTTCCATTCAAAGAATTAGTCTTACCTCCCACCGGACTTAATCAACAAATGCGAGATAGCCCCATGGCCATATCTCCAAATCATATCTCAAATATTTCTTTCAATAATGCCGGTATCGGGGTCTTACTAACTCTAGCTCATAAACTTTCATGTACAAGAAGCATGGGTATTCACACCCTTTCATAATCATCTCTTAAACCTAAATAATTTCATCTTTCAATTCATTCACAAAAGATCACAATCTTGTCTTAACACTTATCTACAAGTATTCATTTCTTAGTCTTGCCACTAATCATGATCTAGCTATTCATAGCAAATAATAACTCATTCACAAATTTCAAACTCATATGATATCTTATTACATCACGATTTATGATTCCTTAATAATAATTCTTTCTCATGAAACCATTTTATTCAACATCGATCTCCCAAAAATTTATCCTTTTCACAAACATGATTTTATCACTTGCAATCTCATTTGCATCTCTACTACTATAAAGGAAGAACCTCTTAGTGTAATTTGTCCTCAACCTAAATAATTTCGAAAGTGAACCAGTTCTGGACTAACTTTGGTAAATATTTTCAAAAGTTGGACCTGTTTGGTAAATATTTTCAAAAGCGGACCAGTCGGGTAAATACTTTCCACAGTGGGTCAGTTTCGGGAATTATTTTTTTTTTTTTAATATAAAACTTCTTAAAACCCAAAAAAAGTATTGGGGCACCGTGGGATTCGAACCAGGCAACAGCCGGCAACCACTTTAGTGGTACCCATTGACCAAGAAGTCTTTGTGACTTTCTTGTCATAAAGGCAGGCCGAAACTCTCATGTATCAACTTTCGGGTTCTGGGTATTTTAAACAAAATCAAAACAAATTGGGGATTATAAGTTTCGAATCCCGCACCTACTACAGCAACAGTGACAGCCCTATGGCTCACTCACTAACCAATAGATCTACTTGCAACTACTGATTAAAGATTGTATTACTTTAGTTTTGTTCATACTGTTCTCAGATTGTCTCTTTTTACCCCAAAAAAAAAATCGTTTATCCCAAGATCCAACACTTTATGATATTGATATAAACTTTTAGACTGAGATAAATTTTAAAAGAAAACAGTAGCAAAACTCATTTCAAACTCTTTTTAAAATATATTTCTATTTTTAAATAATCTCCCTTCTCATTCTAGATATAGATTTTGCCTTTATCTCAAAACTTGATTTCTAAGAGTTTTATTCATGAAGACTAGTTTATGTGCTCCCCATCAAACTAATTAAACTTGGCAATAAAGACGAACAAGTCTCTTAATCATCAAGTATAATTCTTTTATGAAAGAAAATTTTATTTTTACATAACAACATGCAATAGTAGATATATTTTGTGGTAGCATTCTAATTTATCTTTCTTCCTTCCTTCATTTGACTAATCATGGTATCAAGTATAAATTTAGTATAACACTATTACACATGAATCGTATATTCAACACATACAAATTTCCTAAGCATATAAACAAGATTCATAATATAAAACATTTCTTCTTTTTAATAAGCATGATATTATCTATAATTAGAAAGTAGAGAACACCCACTTTTATATTTTACTACTCATTTTTCATCACATACAAAAGTATAAATTAAATCTACTTTTCATATCTCATTCAAAACATACATTCTCCCAAGATGAAGTTTTAACATGAATCATGGTATCAAACATCAAAATCCCATATTATTCATAGCATGTATTTTAGCATAAAAAAATTACCTACATAACAATATCGTCTCATAAGATTAATTTATAATTTTTTTGCATGATATTTCTACAACTAGAAAGTAAGAAATCACCCACCTTTTGAAGCTTGAACAATTGGAAAAATGATCACCACTTCTACCTCCAAGACTCCTAGCTCTACTCCTCCTAGCAATGGCCTCCAAGCACAACACTCTCTTCTCTCTTTCTTTTCTTTCTCTTGATTTTCTATTCTTTTTTTGGTGTGTGAAATGAGAAGAAGAGAGGTGCTATTTATAGGATTTGTAGAGGGTTCAATTTGCATAATCACACAACCTAATAAATTACAAAAATTAATTTGCTAACTCTTCATATTTTATAACTTCCCTAACTCCTCACTCTTCATCTCCCCACTCTCTAAAACACTAACTCCTACTAATCAAATCCCTCATTCATTTTCCCTTACATGATCCGGTCACTACTCTGCCCCATTCATGAGCCGGAAGTAAATTCACCCAAGTTGGGCCCCCATAGTCAAACAACACCACCAGCACTTAGTGCTGTGCTTATCACAATGGGCCCCACCACTCCATTTACAAACCGGTCAACATAGTGCACAATTGTACTAGCACACACTCAAATAACCCAGTTTGCTCTTATACTTCATGTTTTTGTGAATGCACACTTGCACACAATGTGCTATGCATGCTCACCGTGGGCCCCCTTCTCCCATTTTAATACCCCATTCATTTTGTTTATAACAAAACAAAGTCATATGCCAAATGCCAACCTGCATACTTCATATAGTATGATATACACTATATTTATATATATATATATTGCTACTTTATATTATTTTTGAAAATCACGGGTATTACACACATTCCGAAATTATTTTGAAAAACAAATGCGTTTACCAAAAACACGTGCGTCGCACGTAAAATACCGAAATACAAAAATTGACTTTATCAACGGAAAAATTGTTCAATGCGATATAAAAAAAATTATTTATTAATGTATACATTCTATGACGTAATTACTACGTGCGTAGGAAACACGTGCGTCGCACATAAAATATCAAAATGCGAAAAAAATTAATTTTATTGATGAAAAATTATTAAATATAATCGAAAACAATATAAGAAAAATATATTTACTAATTTTGTGTACTTCATGATGAAATCGCAACACGTAGAAAGCACGTGCATTATACGTGCAGAAAGTCGAAAAATGCATCCTTATCAAAACAAGGGAAAAATAAATTTTCGTTTTATAAAATAGATTTAAATACATAAAAATAAATAATTTAAACCTATAGAAAATATTATACGTAGTGGTGGAAGCACGTGCATCAAAACACGTAAAAAGCACGTAAATCCCAGGGATTGAAATATTATATTTTAGTTGACTGAAGTCAATACGGAAAATGTATAAATAGTACGAATCCAAAATATGTAGTGAAACACATTACAAAATATACGTGCGTAACACCCAGGGGCAAAATTGTAATTTTCAATTTTGCGGGGTGTTACACTCTCCCCCCCTTAGAGTAGTTCCGTCCCCGGAACTCGCTAGGGTAAAGGTTGTATTTTGTACACGTCAAAGAAAATTTCAATCTTGTTAAAAACATATAGGATAAGATACTATAGTATCATAGAAATCAAAATCATATAAAATGAGTGCACATGAGAAAATTTCATAAGAAAAATCCAAAATAAGAAACGAAGAAAATAGTGATTGCAATATTATTTTAATAAACGGTAATTTAAAACTTGAGAGAATACGGAAAGTAATAGTAGTTATAAACGGGTAAACATAAATTGACATAAATACATGAAAAAAAAAAAAAATTTAAAATATCAAGACTAAGGAAGATAGATAAATAATAAATATTCAAATGATTTAATAACATAAGAAAATATTTATTAAAAGTTTATATATTGAATATGGAGAAAGTACCATGATAAAAATCTACAAAAATAATTTGAGAGGGAAGTGTCTAGGTATCATGAATGACGGTCCAAGCCAACCACGCTTCCACTGTGCCACTCTGATATCCAGGGGGAAATGTGCTCGCATACACTCTCATATCAATGTATACGAGAAAAACATCATGAATGAAAGTCAAAAACTACTGCATTCACGACTCCAGTCATCCAAAAGAAAAGGGAGAGAAAACATCAGTGTATAGAGCAACACAAATGTAAATCACTTACATTTAAATCTCTATAGACTGAAACTCACACTCTAGTGTCCGCAGGAATAATATTGTAACTACTCAATAAGGTGTCACGGGTTCTAGACTATAGTTAATGATCTTACTACTCTTCCTAAACAATTCTTTAGTCTATCAAGTTCGGATTTACTTGGGTTAGCCGTAAGAGTCGGTTCCCAGCTAGCGGTGGTCCGAAGACGCTTAAATACCGTGTCGCTTAGGGTTGTTTACACCCGGTTGACAGAAGGACTCCTTTAGCTTGTTCCCAAATTTATCGTCCCTTTTTATTGTTCCTTATAAACTTGTACTACTTGTGAAGCATGCTCTGATACCATCTGTAACGCCCCGAATTTTAAATAAGGATAAATTCGAGATTTCACAGGATCTTTACTTCACTTCGTACAATTTTACAAGGAATTTAAAACTTTTCATTCACAATACATCAGAGTTCAATTACAACTTGGTTTTACATAGCGGAAGAATGAAATTTACAATAAAATATTTACAACATCTTCAAAATAAAACAGCATCAGCATATCCACTTTATAGCTCCATGAATGGTCCTTTACCTGCATGTCAATCTGTGGGCACGTCAGTTACTTACAACTGACGAAATGTTATACACGGCCATCCTCTCTACGCCGGAAATAGTATAACGATCTCATACTTTAACAAATCACAAAAGATTGAATGAACATATAAAGTGACAAAAGTGATTATTCTAAATATAAGTGTATGTCATGCCTTAATGCCTAATGCATACCATTCTACACTAGGATGACACTAATGCACACTTGTTCGGATTCTATGCATCCCATACTACATAGGTCCGAGGGCAAGCGCCTACGTTCTTCACAATACAGGGCTCGATCCCTCGCCATGAAAACTACCCGGTAGCAAAACAAAGTTCAGACTATTCCACGAATGTGAATCCCAACCTTGGAGTCCACCAACAGCTGTTATAACAGATTCCACATCGTACGAACCGTCCCGTATGTGACCCTCCAGCCCAGTATATATATATATACATTGGAGACGGTAAACACAAAAAAAATCCATCCGTCCGACTACTCAAGATCCCGGAGTCCACCGCTGACCCGTCCTCATAGTCCCGGACTAAAATATAATAATCCGTCTCCCACAGGGCAACCTCAGTCCATCAACTGGGTCTATAGTCTCGGAGTCCACCAACAACTATATAGAGCACCCCACTTACGTTTCCCTAAGTTTACTACATCTTCACTTATGTGCCTAAATTTTCTTAAATTCAAGACATGAATAATTTCCATTCAAAGAATTAGTCTTACCTCCCACCGGACTTAATCAACAAATGCGAGATAGCCCCATGGCCATATCTCCAAATCATATCTCAAATATTTCTTTCAATAATGCCGGTATCGGGGTCTTACTAACTCTAGCTCATAAACTTTCATGTACAAGAAGCATGGGTATTCACACCCTTTCATAATCATCTCTTAAACCTAAATAATTTCATCTTTCAATTCATTCACAAAAGATCACAATCTTGTCTTAACACTTATCTACAAGTATTCATTTCTTAGTCTTGCCACTAATCATGATCTAGCTATTCATAGCAAATAATAACTCATTCACAAATTTCAAACTCATATGATATCTTATTACATCACGATTTATGATTCCTTAATAATAATTCTTTCTCATGAAACCATTTTATTCAACATCGATCTCCCAAAAATTTATCCTTTTCACAAACATGATTTTATCACTTGCAATCTCATTTGCATCTCTACTACTATAAAGGAAGAACCTCTTAGTGTAATTTGTCCTCAACCTAAATAATTTCGAAAGTGAACCAGTTCTGGACTAACTTTGGTAAATATTTTCAAAAGTTGGACCTGTTTGGTAAATATTTTCAAAAGCGGACCAGTCGGGTAAATACTTTCCACAGTGGGTCAGTTTCGGGAATTATTTTCTTTTTTTTTATATAAAACTTCTTAAAACCCAAAAAAAGTATTGGGGCACCGTGGGATTCGAACCAGGCAACAGCCGGCAACCACTTTAGTGGTACCCCACTGACCAAGAAGTCTTTGTGACTTTCTTGTCATAAAGGCAGGCCGAAACTCTCATGTATCAACTTTCGGGTTCTGGGTATTTTAAACAAAATCAAAACAAATTGAGAATTATAAGTTTCGAATCCCGCACCTACTACAGCAACAGTGACAGCCCTATGGCTCACTCACTAACCAATAGATCTACTTGCAACTACTGATTAAAGATTGTATTACTTTAGTTTTGTTCATACTGTTCTCAGATTGTCTCTTTTTACCCCAAAAAAAAAATCGTTTATCCCAAGATCCAACACTTTATGATATTGATATAAACTTTTAGACTGAGATAAATTTTAAAAGAAAACAGTAGCAAAACTCATTTCAAACTCTTTTTAAAATATATTTCTATTTTTAAATAATCTCCCTTCTCATTCTAGATATAGATTTTGCCTTTATCTCAAAACTTGATTTCTAAGAGTTTTATTCATGAAGACTAGTTTATGTGCTCCCCATCAAACTAATTAAACTTGGCAATAAAGACGAACAAGTCTCTTAATCATCAAGTATAATTCTTTTATGAAAGAAAATTTTATTTTTACATAACAACATGCAATAGTAGATATATTTTGTGGTAGCATTCTAATTTATCTTTCTTCCTTCCTTCATTTGACTAATCATGGTATCAAGTATAAATTTAGTATAACACTATTACACATGAATCGTATATTCAACACATACAAATTTCCTAAGCATATAAACAAGATTCATAATATAAAACATTTCTTCTTTTTAATTAGCATGATATTATCTATAATTAGAAAGTAGAGAACACCCACTTTTATATTTTACTACTCATTTTTCATCACATACAAAAGTATAAATTAAATCTACTTTTCATATCTCATTCAAAACATACATTCTCCCAAGATGAAGTTTTAACATGAATCATGGTATCAAACATCAAAATCCCATATTATTCATAGCATGTATTTTAGCATAAAAAAATTACCTACATAACAATATCATCTCATAAGATTAATTTATAATTTTTTTGCATGATATTTTTACAACTAGAAAGTAAGAAATCACCCACCTTTTGAATCTTGAACAATTGGAAAAATGATCACCACTTCTACCTCCAAGACTCCTAGCTCTACTCCTCCTAGCAATGGCCTCCAAGCACAACACTCTCTTCTCTCTTTCTTTTCTTTCTCTTGATTTTCTATTCTTTTTTTGGTGTGTGAAATGAGAAGAAGAGAGGTGCTATTTATAGGGTTTGTAGAGGGTTCAATTTGCATAATCACACAACCTAATAAATTACAAAAATTAATTTGCTAACTCTTCATATTTTATAACTTCCCTAACTCCTCACTCTTCATCTCCCCACTCTCTAAAACACTAACTCCTACTAATCAAATCCCTCATTCATTTTCCCTTACATGATCCGGTCACTACTCTGCCCCATTCATGAGCCGGAAGTAAACTCACCCAAGTTGGGCCCCCATAGTCAAACAACACCACCAGCACTTAGTGCTGTGCTTATCACAATGGGCCCCACCACTCCATTTACAAACCGGTCAACATAGTGCACAATTGTACTAGCACACACTCAAATAACCCAGTTTGCTCTTATACTTCATGTTTTTGTGAATGCACACTTGCACACAATGTGCTATGCATGCTCACCGTGGGCCCCCTTCTCCCATTTTAATACCCCATTCATTTTGTTTATAACAAAACAAAGTCATATGCCAAATGCCAACCTGCATACTTCATATAGTATGATATACACTATATTTATATATATATATTGCTACTTTATATTATTTTTGAAAATCACGGGTATTACACACATTCCGAAATTATTTTGAAAAACAAATGCGTTTACCAAAAACACGTGCGTCGCACGTAAAATACCGAAATACAAAAATTGACTTTATCAACGGAAAAATTGTTCAATGCGATATAAAAAAAATTATTTATTAATGTATACATTCTATGACGTAATTACTACGTGCGTAGGAAACACGTGCGTCGCACGTAAAATATCAAAATGAGAAAAAAATTAATTTTATTGATGAAAAATTATTAAATATAATCGAAAACAATATAAGAAAAATATATTTACTAATTTTGTGTACTTCATGATGAAATCGCAACACGTAGAAAGCACGTGCATTATACGTGCAGAAAGTCGAAAAATGCATCGTTATCAAAACAAGGGAAAAATAAATTTTCGTTTTATAAAATAGATTTAAATACATAAAAATAAATAATTTAAACCTATAGAAAATATTATACGTAGTGGTGGAAGCACGTGCATCAAAACACGTAAAAAGCACGTAAATCCCAGGGATTGAAATATTATATTTTAGTTGACTGAAGTCAATACGGAAAATGTATAAATAGTACGAATCCAAAATATGCAGTGAAACACATTACAAAATATACGTGCGTAACACCCAGGGGCAAAATTGTAATTTTCAATTTTGCGGGGTGTTACACTTGCCGACCCGTAATCCCTCGCCAAGCTCGAGGTCAAGTCTGGCACCAGGGTAGTCTTCTCAGGAAGGCTCAACGGCTCGCCATCCCCCTTGTTGGCCCATAAGTCCCTCGCCAGCTCGAGGTCGGGTCTAGCACCAGGGTAGTCTTCTCAGGAAGGCTCCACGACTCGCCATCGCCCTTGCCGACCCGTAATCCCTCGCCAAGCTCGAGGTCTGGTCTGGCACCAGGGTAGTCTTCTCAGGAAGGCTCAACGGCTCGCCATCGCCCTTGTTGGCCCATAAGTCCCTCTCCAGCTCGAGGTCGGGTCTAGCACCAGGGTATTTTTCTCAGGAAGTCTCAGACAGTCCGCTATCATCCTTGCCGACCCATAGACTCTCGCCGGCTCGAGGATCGCTCTAAATGACAATCAGGACAACCCCCTCACAAAGGCCCAGTGGCTCGCCATCCCATTTCAACAACCGTAAACACTCCTCCACGGCTAGCTCCCGCACCCCCGCAGGAGTGGGGGGCTTGTGTGGTAGGTTAAAAATGGTTGGGGGCCCCACCAGGGCCCAGTACAACTTTCACTCAAAAATAGAAGAAACAACAGTCTAGTTCGGCTCCGAGGCTCTGCAGGGTCGGCGCCGAACCTCAGGTTCACCCCCACAGATCCAGTCTCCTCGTATCCGAGGAGCGATGATGGCCCTCAACCTCCGATCCACGACAGCCCTCCGGGCCATCCGCCCCTCCTGGTATAGGATGAGGGTGACCTGACACAGCCTGGGCCACCAGATCCTCCCGGAAGCACAGAAGCCCCATGATCGACCATGTCAGCTCCAAATACCACCAAGGGCTATGCCCCGTCAGCCCTATACCACTCCTGGTAATGCCACGTCAGCCCTAAACCCCCTGGGCCTCCCGCCACGTCAGGCCCACGGGCTTTCGGGTCCAGACCCGGCCCCCAAGCGGACCCAAACCCGGTTGGGATTCTCTATAAATACTAGACCCTCACCCACCTTTTCAGGTAATCAATCTTGCCACTTAAATTCCCCTAGTTATTGCTACTCTCTCACAGAGACTGACTATATCGTCGGAGGGTCCACCACCGGGATAAACCCCGGTGTTTCAGGACCGTCTGCAGGTACACAAGACCTCGGATCCGAACCCCCAGATCCGAGCCGAAGCATACACTACACTCCGAGCCAGTCGCAGAAGCCGCCAGGTCACTCCAAGGGTCGTCAGACGAGCAGCTTTCTACTTCAATACAAATCGAGTCCGAACTCACACCTGGTGCATCCACACGTCTCCCAAAAACAAACCGCATCAGGGATATACAGTAACTTGCTAAAGTTGGGAGAGCGGATGGAAGATTGCTAAATATAGAAGACGGATTATGTTAATCCGTTTGTGGCTTTGGACAAATGAAGATCATCCGTTTTTAACTTTTTTTTTTGATTTCTTTTGATTTAAATTTTAAAAAAAAATTAAAACTCACCAAACGGATGAAGATCATCCGTTTGGTCAGTTTCCGACTTTTTTTTTATTAATTTTTTTTTTGATTTTTTTATAATATAAAACCAATAAAAAAATCAAAAAAAAGGCAAAACCATCCAAACGGATGATCTTCATCCGTTTGGAATGGTTTTGACTTTTTTGTTGACTTTTTTTTAAAATTTTTAAATCACCGAATAAGTATTATAAAAAAATAAATAAAAAAAAAACCAAAAACGGATGATGTTCATCCGTCGTTTTTAATTTTAAGATTTTGACTGCTGCAGCGAACTACTCCGATTGCTATTGCTAAATGCTATTTTTAGCAATGAGAATAGCAAACGACTGTGGATGCTCTTAGAGATAACTGATGCGTTATTTGGAACAACAACAACAGTTTGGTATATTACTTATACTTGACTAATCTATATATGTGAACTATTGTTGTTGTTTCTAATAACAGCAACAGTTATCTCATGTCGTTGTTTGAAAAAATGCATGTACAGACAAAGAGTTTGATGAGTATTATAACTGAACCCGTTATCTCCAACAACGACATCAGTAATGCGAATGTCGTTCATGTGGATAAGTTGTTTCAACCCTTGAAAAAAAAACAAGTCAGAAAGTTCACACTTGTATAAGAAATATACTGATGTTGTTTTTTCCGAACAATGTCATGCTAATATATATAAAAAACTAATGTGGGTTTTTTTTTAAAAAAAAAACAACATAAAATTAATTTGTGTTGTTTTTACCAAAAACGTGTTATGCCGACATGTCCAAAACTGAATCAGTTAGGTAAATATGTTCAAAAGTGGACTGGTTTGGTGAATATTTTTTAAAAGTGGGTCAGTACAGGAAAAAAAACAATTTTAATTGAAGTTTCGGGTTTGTATCTTCAAAAAATTACTGGATCCCCAATATAAAGCCTATGTGGAACAATAGCGGATAAGTAGAGTTGGTATCGGTCCTATCGAGTCGGGTCATTCACTACCCGAACCTGGATCCGGTATCTTACGGGACAAAAAATTAGACCCGGATCCGGACTTGTAAGAATCGGGTACGGATCCGAGTCCTAATTAAATAAAATATACTCAGCGGGTCCGATAGCAGGGAATAATTATTTGCATTTAAGTATTTTTACACTCCATACCCTACGGTTATAACAAATTTTGCACTCAAGTACATAAATAAATATTATATTTTGTAACACCTCACAAAATTGAGTTCTGACAATTTTGCTCACGGGTGTTAAGCACACATATTTTGCACTATTACGAATAATACTCGTAACATATTTTTATATAAATGCCATACATAGTTTATATTCTAGTTATTTATATATTTTTCGTCTTCTCAAAACTTATTTTGAACTAATTCAAACATTTATGTTTAATCCTTGTGTTTTTACGTACATTGCGCGTGCTTTCAATACACGTGTCAATTACGTATACTTTCCATTACGTGAAATATCTGTAACATTATCAAAATAAATATTTTTTATGTTAGATTTCGATTAATTATAAACATCTTCCCGTTAATCAAATATATTTCATGTTTATTTTTATGTGCATCGCACGCACAAAATTTATGTGCATGTTATTTCACAAAAAAAATTTAGATGTCATGCACATTTTTCTTCTCATTTTAATTGTCATATTTTGTATTTTGTATTTTCTAATTAAAACACATTGGCCTAAAATCAATTTTAAAAGCCCAAAAGAAACTAATTTCAAAATAGAAGCCAATGATAAAATCCTTTATTAAATACACATTTAAAATTGTGACCAAACTTGTCATGTAACAAATATATAAAATGGGACTATAAACAAATGAATGAGAAGTATGTGCACGTAGAGTGCGCGTGCGCGAGTGTGCACATCAAGGGTCAAGGAGATGAAGAGATGGGGGTTTGTGGTAGTAAATGGTGAGTGGGTATTTAATTTGGATACTGGGTATCTCTTCATTCACCCATTTGACCTTATAAATACCGTCTCTTACTTCATGAACATTGCACCAAAAATCGAAAGAAACAAAAGAAAGAAGAAATAAAGAGAAAAAAGAGTGCTCGGATTTCTTCAAGAAGGAGGGCTCAGGCTTGCTTTGCTAGGAGGAGAAGGCTCGCATTTTGTTGGAGCTAGGAGCAGTATTCTAGGAGTTTCTAATTTCCTGTTCATCAAACTAAGGTGGGTGACTTCTTGAACTTTCTAAAATGTAGTAATATGCATGTATAGGATAATTGATGCATAACATTGTTTATACATATGAGTTGTGGTTAATTTTGTGATGATGTTATTTACAATGTTTAATAGATATGATTATGAAAGGAAATACATGCTAGTTGAAAGATTTTAATGTAGATAAGTTGAAATGAAGTTGTTTGGGTGTATGGTAATACATCATGATTAGATTAAATGAATTTGATATAATTTTGTACACAAAGTTCCTAATGTATGCAAAGAAAGTTGATGTTTTTAATATTAGTTGCATTTTCGGAAAATCGTGTTCAGTAAAATAGTTGAAATCTATAACTAAAACTTTTATGGGAGCATCTTGTATATGCCAGTAACATCCCTTGAAAATTTTCTAATGCTAGATGATATATTAGTTTAGTCCCATATTGGTTATGTATCAGTTTAGCATTCTATTATCTCCTATATATATAAGTCATATTATATTCAGATCATTCAATCAATTAATAAAGAATTATTCTCATCCAATAATCTTAACATGGTATCAGAGTCTATCGTTTTATAAGGCTTATACTAATTTGATCATCGCCGTCGAGGTAGGGTGGTTATCGTCTTCATCAGAATCACTCCACCTCCCGACATTCCTCTCCCGATCTTCATCAAAACCCTAATCTTTCCTAAAACCCTAGCCGTCATCTGACAACAAGATCCAAAACCCTAGCCATCATCATCAACATCAGCATCAACTCCGGCGACTCTCCCTGCCGTCGATGCTGCCCAACTCCGGGATTAACAAAGATCAAATCGCGAGTTTGAAATGGGATGTTATCAGCACCCAGTTTTCAGTTCAGGGACCCAACTCCGGGATTAACAAAGATCAAATCGTGAGTTTGAAATGGGGTGTTATCAGCACCCAGTTTTCAGTTCAGGGATGATATACAAGTTAGGGGTCTGCACTCGTGCGCCATCAAGTGTCGTTAGTGCACCACAATTCTTCTACATCAACATTGTCAGTATTCCGTATTCCAAACTCTTGTCGCATGAAGCAATCAGTTTAGTCTTCTATTCTCGTGTCTATAACTCAGACAATTTATACAATTTTATAGACAAATTAGATACTGTAGTACAACTGCCCACCACAGACTGCCTCTCAAAAAGTGGTTAACCGGATTGGTGACTATTGATCATAGGCATTATTATTTATATATTATTTTATTCATGATTTTAACCAATATGGGACATTAAACCTTTTTACCTTACTCCCGTTACTCTCTCGGTTGAGAGAAGCACTGCAATGCAGGTGGGCCCCCATTGTTACAATGCCACGTCAGCTTGCTCAGAAGCACACAACATTAATGCTGTTTCTTACCTTCAACGTAGGGCCCCCACCATCCATGCACTCAACTTTTTATACAAACAGCCCATATTCCATTTTATTAAACCAACAGCCAATTATACCTTTCTATACCTTTAATTAATATATATATATATATATATATATATATATATATATATATATATATATATACAGCCCATATTCCATTTTATTAAACCAACAGCCAATTATACCTTTCTATACCTTTAATTAATATATATATATATATAGATAGATAGATAGATATATAGACACACACACACACTATATATATACTATTATATCTTATTTCAAATTATGGGGTGTTACTATAACACATAAGATGATTGGGAGGTTGTTTGTTATTTTTAGCAAAATATAAACTTAGGACTAGTTGGCAGTCGACTAGTTGCTGGAAATCTGTACACATTTCGGTTTTTGATCAATTCAGCAATGTAAATGAAGTAATTTGAGAAAAGTCAGAGCTAAGAACTTGTTGTAACGCCACTACCCCTAGCTCAGACAATTTATTCAATTTAGAAGACAAATTAGATATTATGCAGTACAACTGTCCACCATAGGCTGCCTCTCAAAAGGTGGTTAACCGAATTGGTGACTCCTGATCATAGGCCATTATATTTTAATATTATTTTATTCAAATCAATTTCTGATATGGGATTATAACTACTTACCGATATGGGACATTTCTCTTCACACATTCTGTTCTCTCTCTGAGCTCTCTCACAATACCGGTGCCCCCCCCCCTCCTTAATAGCCACGTCAGCCATGGCAAAGCAACAGCAACATCTTTTTGTTGTTGTCTCATTCACGAGTGGGCCCACCATTTCCAACATTTCACATTTATTTACACATATACCATTAATTCGTATCATTTTAACCACATCCAACTTTTTTCTACTTTTTCAGCATATATATATATATATATATATATATATATATATATATATATATATATATTTTAACACGGGGTGTTACACTTGTAGAAGACTCGTTAACCTTTCTGTAAAGTAAGAAATCAAATTTTCACAAAGAATTTTACAATACCGAACAACTGGATTATATAATTTTCTATGATTTTTATAAGAAGCGTGATCTGTAGTTTTCTGGTTTGAACTTACTGTTTTGCAAATGAATTTAGATGAAGTAATTGAGGATGTTTCTAAGTGTTTTTAACTACAAAGTTATAGTAGAATCTTTTATAAAAATAATAAATCTATCTTTTGAATATAATTGAGATTTATAATTGAAATATTGATGAGTAGGAAAGGGGTTTTATTGATCAAAATGAACTTTGTATTTAGAATATATTCTTGAATAATAAATATATGTGAAAATGAGTTTTTGTTAATCACAGGGACTTGGTAATGAATTGTTAGTTATGTGATCAACCAAGAAGTGTTTACTTCATAGTTGGTGAATAAGAATAAATTAAAAGATCGAATAAGATATGAATAAAGGAAAATGAGAATACAAGTTAAAGGTATGAGTACCCCAATTTGTTGAACATGAAAAGATGTTGATTAATTCTAGAAGCTTAGTGAGACCCGGGTACCGGCAAAAGTAATGAAAATGATTATTAATTTTTTTAGAAAGGGCCAGTATGGGCTATCGTTTTCAGTATTTTTGTGTAAGTCCGGTAATGGGGTAAGCTAGCTATAGTGGTATTATTTATTCATGTTTAAACGTAAGAATAGGAACTAGGGAAAAATGTAATAAAACATGGGCAAACGTAAGTGGGGTGCGTCTATATAGTCGGGTAGTGGAATCCTGGATTGTAGAACCAGTCGGGCAGTGGATTCTGGGAATGTGGTTGCTTGTGGAGCGAGACGAGCATCAATTAAATCCGGGATCATGATTGATCGGGTGGTGGATTTCAGGATGATGATTAGTCGTGCGGGTAGGAGGTAGATCTCCAATATATTATGGGGTTAGAGCGGCACTTGCAGGATGTTCGCATGATGAGGATTTTCGTATAAGCTTGACGGTGGACTCCAGGACTGAAATCTGTACTCGTGGAGTGTCTAAACCTTGATTTTGTTACTGAGTAGTTTTTCGTGATGAGGGATTAAACCCTATGATGTGGAGTACGTAGGTGCTTGCCCTCGAACCTATGTAGAATGAGATGCATAGAATTTGAACAAGTATGCATTAGTGTCATTGTAGTATAACATCTGCATTAAGCATTAAATAATATCATACACTGACATGTTTAGGATAGTCACTCTTTTACACTTTATTTATGTATTCAAGTTTGTGGTTGCTAAAGTAAGAGATTTCATTATATTACGGTATAAAGAGGATCGTCGTCTATAACATTGCGTCGGTTGTAAGCAACTGACATGCTCACAGATTTTTCAGTGCAGAACTTGGATTAGCAATGACTTAAAGGCGATTGATGATAAAGATTATATTATTGATTAAACGTGCTGATGTTAGAGTTGTATTTCATGTTGTATTTTATTTAACTTCCGTTATATACTTTGTAATAAACAATGTGTATTATGAAAAGTTTAAATTTCTTTGTAAAATTGTACAAAATGAAGTAAAAGGTCATGTTGTGCTACGAATTACACGTAAATGGAATTCAGAGTGTTACATATTTACACATCTATCTTAAACAATTACTTTTATATGTATATCTCTATACCCCTATTATTCAATTTCCATATTTTAAAAAGTATTTTTTAACGAGTTCGGGTTCGGGGTCTGTTATATTTTGAGCGGACCCAAACCTGGAAGTGCATCGAGTCTTATTTTAGTACCCGAACCCAGACCCATATATAAATCAGGTTGGTTCCGGTCGAATGTTAGGTCCGAGTCTGGTCCGGGTCAGGTCTAGGTCGGGTCCAGGCATCGGGTAAATGTAGTAGTGCTAGTGATAAGTAGGTTCGAATCCAAAGTGGATATCTTCTTATAGTTATCTTTCTCTCGATAAGAAGACTAGTAATTTGCATGACTTAATATATATATATATATATATATATATTTAAATGAAAATACTATGACGTAATATGGCTTCGAACCGGATATCTTCATTACTCATCCTAAACTCTTACCACATACTCTTTACAAATCTATAATCTCTAATCTCTAATATTACAATGAGATGGTTGGGGTTGTCATTTTAGACAACCTATAATTTGTAGACATTCAAACATATAATGTCAGTCATCTCTAATCTCCAATATTATAAGGGGAATTGTAATTTGTAGACAACCTGTAATTTGTATGCATTCAACCTCAATTAAATATACACCACACAATTATATCTAAGCCTAACCTAACAACCTGTAATTTGTAGACATTTATTCAACCATCTAATTTCAAACATTCATTTTGAAGTGGAAGTTATATTAACCATTCATTTACTCAACTGTTGTTAGTTACCATAATACCCTTAAAGTTTCAAATTTATTTACGACATAATTATGTACAAAAGTGTCACTCATATAAAATGAAAGTTTGTGCCACTAGTGATAATTTGTAAAGAGTATGTGATGAGTAAAGAGAGGTCTTATGTTCGAGACAAGACTACGTCTTCTTATTTACTATATAAAAAGTTTAATTAAAACGTGCATCGCACGTGCAAATTACTAGTTCATTTAAAGTAAAAGTTATATTAACCATTTATTTATTCAACTCTTGATACCCTAAAAGTTCAAATTTATTTAGGACATAATTATTTACAAAAGTGTCACTCATACAAATAAAAGTTAGTGCCATTAGGGGTAATTTGCAAATAGTATGTAATGAGTAAAAGGATGTCTCAAGTTCGAGTCAAGATAACGTTTTTTTATTTTTATATGGGTAGAAATTATGTAAATAATTATGTAGTGAAATAAATTTCAAATTCAAAGGTATTACGATAAATGACCACAATTTTTTTTTAATTTTTTTTTAGGGAAAAGGTGGAATCTGGCCACTCAGTTTCATTAATAAGAGTTTAATGAAACAAACCCAGAGTACTGGGCCCAAGTACAAACTAAAGACAGAAAATAAAACATATACGAAGCAACATGATGCATACAAACAACAAATCCTTCCAACAACCCTGGAGGGTGGCCTGACAAACAAGCTCGATCCAGCAAAATTGTAAGTACGTCAGTTTAACTTCGTACAGTGCCTCCACGGCACATACGCACTCACCCGAAACAAGTCTGGCAGGATTTTATCGTCCGTTGATCGCTGCCTTCACTTCGCTGAGGGGACCCCATTTTTGGGCCCAAGTCCCGCAGATCGAAAACTGACCTCACGACACATGCACAACGATCGCACCCTCCCACCCTCTCCACCACTCATCTTACAAACGTGCCAGTAGTTCTCACAGCTGCTACCAAAGAGATAGCCGTGAGGAGGATACCTTCACCTCTCACATGATAGCGCTTTCTCAGACGATTTCTCACAAAACAACTATCTCGTTTACCCTACCAAACACCACGCTCCAGGAGAGAGCCGTGGAAAGGATACCTTCACCTCTCTCATGCTCAAGCTCTCTCCGGCGATTTTTCACTACACAGACTTATCTCGACTCATACTCCAAATTCGAGGGAAGAGGCGACGCTGTCACGGGCCAGTGGCCTAAGCTGGAGGAAGCTCAATAGCCTGATAATAGGCGCTGCGAAGACTGCACCAGCGACATCGTAGGACACTCCCGACCAACCATACCCAAACCCCACACCCCATCACCCCCAACACCAACAAACTACCGGCCTGGTCCCACGGGCCCCAAACTGAAGCAACGACCTCACACACTTGAACCCCAGATCCATGGTGTTCGCGACAATAGGTGCGGAAGGATGCTTTGGCGCGACATAGTCGCTCCGTGACAATTGAGACAAGCACCCCGGAAGTTGAGACAGGTGAGCGCACAACACCGAGGGACCCCATCTTTGGGCCCAAGCTCCACAATCATGCAAGGCAACCCAACTTCCGGCATCTTCACACTCACCACCAATCCTCGCAAAACCAAATCACAGCCGTAGAACGTCGTGATTGGCCCCGAGGGTGTGGACATGGTGGCAAGCACGCAGAACATCCGGGCAAACATCTAGAAAAGCCACCCAATCCCAACCTAACCCTAACCCCAACCCCAAACAACTCACAAACCCAAACCCCAACCAACTCACCCTCGACACCACAAACCAGCCCCTAGTGGACAAGGTGCAGGCTGCATAAGATTTCTACGCTTGATTAACCTAGTAAAAAACGAATGTAATATCCAAGAAAGTTGAGAGCATTCCGACCCATGAACTGCAATCTCATTAAATTATCAGGAAGAAGTGGAACGTATCTTGACCCATGCTATGCCAAATTTGGCTCATTATACGATCATCACAAATTTCCAAACCTCCTTCTTCCTGATAACAATTGAGAGTATTCTGGTTGTAGCAATCCTAAGAGCACTAGCCGAGCGCGGAGGTGGCCAGAGAGGCACCTCGCTCGCAGAGAGCCATGGCCGAGCGCTTTGGTGGCCGAAGAGGCGCCTCGCTCGACGCCGGTTGGAGACTGTCGACGGCGTGACGACAGGGGAGACGGGAGGGGGGGAAGGCGTCCAAAGGGTAGGGAGATCGGGGAGGGGAAAGTCGACTTCGGCTGGAGATGGATTTCGGAGGAGGGACGGGACGTCAAACTCGAGGATGGGGATGCGCGATCCCGCCGACCAGCTGGGCGAGGCGACGATAGGCGATCGAGGGAGGGGGCGGTGCAATCCCGGCCGCCACCCCCTCCAAGCTCTCCCTAGATCTAGGGTTTTTTAATTATTTTTTTATTTTTTATTTTTTATTTTATTTATTAAATGACCACAATTCAGTAAATCATTATCTTAATTTTTCCTCACCCCAACAGGTGGCATCTTTGTATTGGAACTATTTACTTGTTGGTGTGTCATCTACCGACTACCGTGACTGCCAGCAAACTCTCTTCTCTCCTTGCTGACCTAAATCGTATCCGACTAAATAAAAACTTTTCCTTGAAATTTCAACGATATTATAAAACAAAAGAGCGTTTATGATTTTATTTTTGGTGCAGTAGTGATGAAACGGGAAGGAGCATCATAAATTGATCAAGCCATTTCAGTTTTGAGCAAAAATTTATGAGGATTGTATTTCATAAGACTTTATTACACTTTTAGTTGACAACAAAAACATACGAACATAAATTATCACTATACTATACTGCTTTAAATTGTTGTATTGTATTGGTTGCAAAGATCATAATCCACACTTATAGTTTGAACAGGCTGTGTTTTAGTTAGAGCTATACACAAATGAGAGCAGAGTTTGTGAATGGTCTCTATTAGATCGATGAGTTGGTAAAAACGGAGTCATGCGGTGCATGCAGGTTGTGCAGGCAAAAATAATGTTATAGAGACTACTGTTTTGGTAACATAAACTCTGTCACATGGTTTTCTTTCAAACTATGTTTTAACCTTACAGATTTGTTTTTTTTACTGTGCAAATAAGATGTGAGTGACATTTATGACTTGCATATGTAGTAGTCATATGAGCACTCTAGTTTCCGAGAGGTATAAGAGCATCCACAATCAGATTGCTATATTTGCCATATTTTCATATTTTGAGAAATGAAAGTCTACAATCATTTGCTACTTTGCCATATTTTATCAAAATCGCTGCAGTCCGAGAAACGAATTGACGATTCTTAAATTATAGAGGACGGAACATGTTGTTTCGTCTCTACTTTTTTTATATTTAATCCTATCGGACGAAATATAATGTTTGGTCAAGAATGTTATATAAATTTTTTAAATAAATAAAAAAAAAACAGAACCCGTCTCAATTTTAAATAAAAAAATGGATTGTGACAGGACATGTCCCATCCTATCTCAAAATTCATCAAACGGGACAACATGTCTCGTTTGTGGCCCAAGATGTCACTTTCAAAGGCTAATTAACTTCTTAATTAGGCTTAACACTAATTAATTAAGTATTAATATGATTTTAGTATTATTTTAATCACTAATTAATAACTAACTATTTTAAAAATCTTACGAGACAGAACAATATGATTCGTCCCACGCAAAAAAATATTTCAAAATTTGCAAAGACGCGACAACATGTTCCATCTGCTTTTTTTTTTTTGAGAAATATTATAACAAACGATCACTGCAGTCTATTTTTTATTTCTCATTTTGCCATTTTCTCATATTTGAGAAACACCATTGAATGTTAGGTTATGACATGTGTGCGTCATGTGTGTGATTTCTTTTCGTTCGTGGTTACATTGCATGTATTTTTGTTATTCACTATTTTATGCTACTGCTTAGAACTTAAAAGAAAAATAACATAAAATACAAAGTTTAATTTTTTGTTAAACAATAATAAACTTTTGTTTTAATTTGTGGATTTAGATTATCTCCGGTGATTTCATTGAAAATTTTGCCCGTACTGCCCCACATTTTGAAAATATTTAGCGCTCTGTCCTACTTTCCAAAATAATTAGCGATCTGCCCTTATTTAAAACACGTCAGCATAAACCGCTATTGGAAATAACGGCATAGGTTATTTACGTGTCGTTATTTTCAAAAACGGCATCTATTTTACAATTTTTTTTCATGCCGTTATTTGGAATAACGACATCAGTATATTTCTCTTACAAGTGTGAATCTTCTAACTTTAAAAAGTTCTAAGTGTGAATTTTTTTTATAAATAATGTTGTTATCCTGAATAACGACATTCGAATGACTGATGCCGTTATTGGAGATAACGACATCAGTTATATATAAATATAAACTCTTGTCGTTGTTTGGAAACAGAGAGAATGAATAAAAAGTTTTTTTAAAAAAATAAATTATAACTGATGCCGTTATTTGGAATAACGGCATCAGTTATAAATTTATTTTTTTTAACTTATTCGTCAGAGAGGATGAATAGTATGTTACTTTTTATATAAAAAATTTATAACTGATGTCGTTATTCCAAATAACGGCATCAGTATTGAGAATGCCGTTATTTGAAATAACGGCATCTATTATAAGGTTTTCACACTTGCAATTTTTTTTTAAATGGAGACTACAAGCTGTCGAAAAACAAAACAACCTATGCCGTTATTCTAAATAACGGCATGACATTTTTTTTTCAGACAGATGCCGTTATTAGGAAGAACGACATCGAAATAACCAATGCCGTTTTTTCCAATAACGTTTCTTACTGACGTGTCATAAACAAGGACATATCGCTAATTGTGTTGGGGAGTGGGGCAGAACGTCAAGGTTGCGTTTGGTTTGTTGTTTTGAAAACAGTTTTCTGAAAAGAGTTTTCCAAAAATAGTTTTCTGAAAATGAGAGTGTAAAAGCTGTTTGGTAATATTTTTTTATGAAAGCAGTTTTTTGAAAATGATAGTATAATGTATGTATAGGTTTGGTTATATGTATATACTATATACAGTATATATACTCTGATACATACATGTTGTATACATATACATACATACAGATATATAATAATATAAAATATTTTATTATAATAAACATATTTAATAATATACATATATATAATAATATATAATAATTATAATAATATATATGTAATAATAATATATTCAAATTATATATTAAACAATTTATTATACAAATAATAAATTATATAATAATATATATAATAGTAATATAATAATAATAATAGATTATTATAATAGTATATATGAAATAGTATATATGAAATAGTAGTATATATAAAATAGTATATATAAAATAATAATAATAATAATATATATATATATATATATATAATAATAATAATAATAATAATAATAATAATAATAATAATAGTATATATAATAATAATATAATATAAAATAGTATATATAAAATAATAATATATTATAATAATTGTATATTATATAATAATATGAAATATTTTATTATAATAAACATATTTAATTATATACATATATTTAATAACATATAATAAATATAATAATATATATGTAATAATAATCTATTATAATTATATGTTAAACAATTTATTACAATATTAATAAATTATATGGTGATATATATAATAATATATAATAGTAATTGATGCGGTTTGTTTTTGGTCGCAGTGTGGATGCACCAGGTGTGAGTTAGGACTCAATTTGTAATGAGGGAAGAGTGCGGCACGGGACGACGAGCGGGAGGCTCGCTTCGGCGCTTGAGGATCGGCTCGGATCGCCTCGCCTCGAGTACCTGCAGACGGTCCTGGAACACCGGGGTTTATCCCGGCGGCGGACCCTCCGACGATCTAGTCAGTCTCTGTGAGAGAGTAGCAATAACTAAGGAAATTTGGGTGACGAAAGATTGATTACCTGAAAAGGTGGGTGAGGGTCTGGTATTTATAGGGAATTCCAACCGGGTTCGGATCCGCTTGGGGGCCGGGTCTGAACCCGAAAGCCCATGGGCCTGACGTGGCAGGAGGCCCAGGGGGTTTAGGGCTGACGTGGCAGTACCAAGAGTGGTATAGGGCTGACGTGGCAAAGCCCTTGGTGGTATTTGGAGCTGACATGGCTGATCATGGGGCTCCTGTGCCCCTGGGAGAATCAGATGGCCTAGGTTGTGCCAGGTCATCTTCATTCTTTACCAGGCTGGGCAGACGGCCCGTGGGGCTGTCGTGGATCGGAGGCCGAGGGCCATCGAGACTCGTCAGATACGAGGAGACCAGTTCTGTGGGGGGGAACTTGCGGCTCGGTACCGACCCTGTAGTGGTTCGAAGCTGAGCCAGATTGTTGTTTTTCCATTTTTGAGCGAGAGCTGTCCTGGGCCCTGGTTGGGCCCCAGAGCATTTTTACCCTACCACACAAGCCCTCCACTCCTGCGGGGGTGCGGGAGCTAGCCGTGGAGGAGTGTTTATGGTTGTAGAAATGGGATGGCGAATCGCTGGGCCTTCATGAGGGGGTTGTCCTGATGCTAGAACGAACCTCGAGCTGGCGAGGATTTATGGGCCGGCAAGGGTGATGGCGAGCCGTTGAGTCTTCCTGAGAAGACTACCCTGGTGCTAGACCGAACCTCGAGTTTTCGAGGGATTATGGGTCGGCAAGGGTGATGGCGAACCGTTGAGTCTTCCTGAGAAGACTACCCTGGTGCTAGACCGAACCTCGAGCTTTCGAGGGATTAAGGGGCGGCAAGGGTGATGGCGGGCCGTTGAGTCTTCCTGAGAAGACTACCTTGGTGCCAGACTGAACCTCAAGCTTTCGAGAGATTAAGGGTCGGCAAGGGTGATGGCGGGCCGTTGAGTATTCCTGAGAAGACTACCCTGGTGCCAGACCGGACCTCGAGCTTTTGAGGGATTATGGGTCGGCAAGGGTGATGGCGAGCCGTTGAGTCTTCCTGAGAAGACTACCCTGGTGTCAGACCGGACCTCGAGCTTTCAAGGGATTAAGGGTCGGCAAGGATGATGGCGAGCCGTTGAGTCTTCCTGAGAAGACTATTCTGGTGCCAGACCGGACCTCGAGCTTTCGAGGGATTATGGGTCGGCAAGGGTGATGACGAGCCGTTGAGTCTTCCTGAGAAGACTACCCTGGTGTCAGACTGGACCTCGAGCTTTCGAGGATTATGGGTCGGCAAGGTGATGGCGAGCCGTTGAGTCTTCCTGAGAAGACTACCCTGGTGCCAGACCGAACCTCGAGCTTTCGAGGGATTAAAGGTCGACAAGGGTGATGGCGAATCGTTGAGTCTTCCTGAGAAGACTACCCTGGTGCCAGACCGGACCTCGAGCTTTCGAGGGATTATGGGTCGGCAAGGGTGATGGCAAGCCGTTGAGTCTTCCTGAGAAGACTACCCTGGTGTCAGACCGGACCTCGAGCTTTCGAGGGATTATGGGTTGGCAAGGGTGATGGCGAGCCGTTGAGTCTTCCTGAGAAGACTACCCTGGTGCTAGACCGAACCTCGAGCTTTCGAGGGATTAAGGGTCGGCAAGGGCGATGGCGAGCCGTTGAGTCTTCCTAAGAAGACTACCCTGGTGTCAGACCGGACCTCGAGCTTTCGAGGGATTATGGGTCGGCAAGGGTGATGGCGAGCCATTGAGCCTTCCTGAGAAGACTACCCTGGTGTCAGATCGGACCTCGAGCTTTCGAGGGATTATGGGTCGGCTAGGGTGATGGCGAGCCATTGAGTCTTCCTAAGAAGACTACCCTGGTGCCAGACCGGACCTCGAGCTGGCGAGGGATTGTGGGTCGGCAAGGGTGATGGCGAGCCGTGATGCCTTAGAAGGTTTGAGCGGAGTAGTCCGCCGTCTTTGCGGAGCATTGAAGGCGCTCCGTGATCTGTGCAATGTTCCAATTTCCTAGGGGCATTAATGACGCCGCCTAATAAATGCATGGCGCATGAGCTTCCATCGACTGGCTTTCCCAATGTCATAATGGCCGGTCTATGGGGGAGGCTATAAATACCCCCCCCCCCACAACGGGTTTGATCACAGCAAGGGTGGTCCATTGGCCATCAGAGGTGTCTGCTTCGGCGGACGTCTGTCTCTTGCAAAATTTTAACCCTGGTCGTGTCGGAGAGGTGGTTACTCTGCCGCCCGGATCTTCGCTTGGATCTGATGGCCTTGATACCGTAGCCACATCTAGGGGAGATCAGGGCGAGAGGGGTAACGACCGAAATCCGGACCGGTGGATAAGGAGCCTCGGATTGGTGGTGGCTTTGCCGTCTGGATCCTTTTTCGGGTCAGACGACCCTGACACGGTTGTTTGGCCCGAGAGAGATCCAGACGGGAGGGGTATCAACCGTATTCCGGACCTGGGGCTGAAGAGCCTGGGATAGATGGGTCATCTCCGATTGGAGGTGGGCCGATCTGCTTTCCGATGGGGTCCCAGGCGATGGTGGCTTTTCTCCCACCCTCGAACAGTTTGGGGTTTCGGCTGCCGAGGCTGTAAGCCCCGAGCTGCTCGCGGGTGAGAGGGGAGCCGACCGAGCCCTGGAGCCCGGGGTGTCTGTCGAAGGACGGCGCCTTAAATCTTGAGTAAAATATTTTCTCCGCCGAACACTTCATCCGAACCGACCCCTGTGTCTGGCTGCCAGCCTGGCACTGGGTGACGTCAGCAGCGCACGTTTCGAGGACGTGGCGCGATTTTCCAGGCGGCAGTTACACGTCAATCGGTGAACAGTAATTGCGGAAATCGATGAGTCGTTTTCATCCTCTATAAATGTCCCCACCTCTCCCCCTATCGCCCACTTCTTTCTCGCTTCTTTCTTTTTCAAAAAATCTTCAAACACTTCAGCGCTCGTCCCTACAGTTTGCTGCACCAGGCTCGTTCTTCCGAAGCGACCCCAGGTTAGTTGGTAAGTTTGTTTAGTTTAGGCACAGATGGACATGGCTCAGTCTGGCTCGTCAGCGTCGACGTCTAGGGGGGAAGTGAAACCCGCCTCCAAATCGACTTCGTGGGAGGAGCCCGTGCTTGAGGGGGAGTCTGTACATAATGTGGAGCCTTCCGATTAGATTTCGTGGGAGGAGCCGATAGGCGAGGAGGAGCCAGTGTATAATGTGAGGCCGTTGCGATCTCGGAAGCCGTTTGTGGTGGAGAGTAGCGAATCTGAGGAGGGGAGCGGCAGTTCAGATGAAGTCCAGGTTCTAGGGTCGGCTTCCGAGGAGGAAAGTGGCCCCGAAGGGGGTGAAGCCGAAGGGGCTCAGATAGGAGGTCAGGGTGTGGGCTCGAGTTCCATGCCGACCGGTCTGGGGCGATTATCTACCCCCTCGCCGGAAAGAGCCAAGAAGAAGAGGGTTCCGAAGAAGAAGGGGTCGAGGACCGGTGGCTCGAGCCAGGCGCCTGTTTACCGTAACTTGATGACAGGGTCGCCCGTACAACCGAAGCCGTTCCGTCGGTACCCCGACGATCTTTCCGATAAGGAGCTTTTTGGGGTCCAGCCGTCGTCGCCGAGCCGGAAGAGGGTGAAGATGGACACACTTCCGTCCGTTTTGGAGGCTGGTGACTTGGAGGCTCTGCAGTTGGCGTACCACATAGGGTCCAGCTACGAGCTCATGTTGCCGAGCTCTACCCTTCGCCCGACCGACCCCCTGAGTGCTTGGTACTGCGTCTTCCCAGTGGACGCCTTCATCTCTGGGCTGAGGCTCCCGGTTCATCCGTTTGTTCGGGAGGTGTTGAATTGGGCGTCTCTGGCACCGATGCAGTATGGGCCGAACTCCTGGAAGCAGATCATCTGCTTCGTGCTGTTGTGCGAGGAGCAGAGGGTGCCCCTTCAGTTGAATGTATTCCGAGCGATGTTGATGATCAGCTCGTCAGGGGAGTCAGTGGGAGTTTATTATATCTCGCCTCGGAGTAAGGGGAAGGTCGTCCACGGTCACCCGGACTCCATCAAGGATTGGAAGAAGAAATATCTGGTGATCCGGAGTGAGGAACCTTGGAACATCCCTACTCGATGGAACCACTCTAAGCCGAGCTATAAAATGCCAAGGCCGAGGGACCTGACGGCCGAGGAGTGGGGGTTTGTTAAGCGTCTCCGTCTATCTCATAGCATCAGCTGGCCGAAGGTGACAGAGGCCCACCTGGCGAGCGTTGGACTGAGCCCGGCCGTGCTTAGTATGTAGTTGTTTCTTTCTTTTGGCTTTATTGTTCTTTTGCGCTCATTGTTCTTAATGGATCTTTTTGCAGGTATGGAACCCGAATCAATGAAGGCAAAGAGGCTCGCCATGAAGAAGGAGAAGGCCGAGAAGAAGGAGGAGGCGAAGAGGCCGAGGGAGTCGTCCCTAGCCGTCTCGGAGGCCCAGCTCGAGCCGAGGACCAAGAGGACTCGCTCGGAGACGAGCAAGGGGGTGGCTACTTCGAAGGGCCAGGGCCAAGCGAAGGCATCCGATCTTGACAAGGGGAAAGGTCCCTTGGTCGAGGTCGAGGAAGAGGACCCGGTGGTGGTGATGTTGCGGCAACGGTGGGCACCGGATTGGTCGGTTCGGATGGGGGACTGTCTGACCGAGGAGGCCCAGGCTGTTGAGGTGGTGGAGAAGTTGGCAACCCCTCGAGACCGCAAGGAGATGGAGAGCGAGCCCGTGGAGGTGGCGTTCACACGCCTGGCGCAGGCCACCGTGCTGGTAAGCTCGTCGACCCTATCTCCCTTGTTAATTTTACTGCGGAAGTCTTCTTCTTATCTGCGTTTGTTGGTCGCAGGCTTGCGTGCAGGGGGCTAACGTAAAGAACCTCTACGAAGCGGCCCTGGCACAAGAGCGAGCTCGGGCGGATAAGAGCGAGCGGGAGATGAAGGAGATGCGAATCGAGCTCGAGGGCTCGCACAAGAGGGAGCAGAAGATGAAGCTCGAGCTCGATGCCAAGGAGGCGGAGTGGGGGAAGCGGGTGGTCTCCTTGAAGAAGAAGTTTGCCAAGGAGAAGGAGGATTTGACGAATGCGGGTCAGATGATGGTTATCAAGGCCCAGGACGAGTGTTATGCGAAGGCCCTCAGTCATGTGAGGCACTTCTACCCGACCGTCGACCTGTCCAACTTCGAGTATGACATGGAGGTCGAGGGGACACCGAAGACCCCTAATGAAGAAGGGCCCGTTGATGACCCGGCTGCCGACACCCCCTGTGAACCCCGCCGATGCTGAGGTGGGAAAACAAGTTGTATAGTTTTATCTTTCTTTTTCCCTCTCTTGATTGTATTTGCCTTCCACGGACTGGCCACCGCATTTTTTGTACGAAGTGATTCCATTTATAAAAAGAATTTTTGACTGGCCAAGTGTTTTGACCTCGGATATTTCCGAACCTCCTTTCTTATGTGTTTTGAGTTGGCTGGTTCTCTTGTAGGTTGCGGCTCCCCTTCCCGAGGTGGACCCCCGTCGTTCCGACGTGGCGTGGCTCCGGAGCAAAGTTGAGGCCCTAGAGGCCACGTTGGTTTGCTACCGAAAGGGGGCTCGTGACACTGATGCGGCCTTTAACTATTATCGGAATAAGTATGAAGCCTTAAGTGAGGAGGCGAGCCGGCTGAGGAGGACGATGGTGGATCGGAACCTCGGCAGTGTCGGTCTCGGATAAACCATGTCGAGTGCATCGGTGCAAAGGCCCTCCTCTGAGAGGTTACTTTGCGATGTCATTGTAGAGAAGGAGATGGAGATACACCGTTACAAGACGATGCTAGGTGTCTCGGCATCCTCCTCGGTGGGTCGGCGAGCGGAGGGGATTCCCTCTGCGTTGCTGCTGCTGGAGCGTGTGCGACCAGTTGATGCCCAGAGCTCGGTGGTTGGTGTGTCGACCGTGGCTGAGCCTAAGGACCATCATGACGAGGAGAGGGCTCCTAGTCGCTCGGTCGGAGTGGTCCCGCCCTTCGTCGGACCCGAGGGGCCCTAAGATGGCGACTTCCTCCGGTTTGAGATGAGTGGAGTGGTCCTGTAACGGTCTTTGTTTGTTTTTTTTTGAACTAATAAGGGAATATGAATAAAGAATTCTTTTCATTCTTTGCTCTGGCCAATAGTGTAGTGGATGATGGCGGAGGCGAGGTTCGGCTCCGTCGATCCGTGAGGGATCGACGCGGGGCATTAGGAAGACTCCCTGGTCTGAAGCCGGGTCGGACCTACCGAGACGTTGGGGACGATACCGGAGTGAGGACTCGGGTGCCGATCCCATTGTCCGGTGTTAGGTCGGAGCTGCCGAGGCATTTGGAGTTTGACAAAAAGAGATTTCTTTCATACAAGATAGGGAGGGTCGCTGAAGCAGCCTCTTACACATGAAAGCTTACTAAAGATTTTATTTACATTAGCCAAGCTAGAACCTATGTTCGCTCTTCCAGGAACTTCATTAGGTGCTCGGCATTCCAGGATCGGCTGATGAGCCGGCCGTCCATATCTGTCAGTCGGGATGTACCAGGGCGTACAGCCTCGACTACATGGTATGGGCCTTCCCAGTTGGGAGCCAATTTCCTCTTCTTGGTTGGATCAGAGACGGACAGTTTTCGTAACACGAGGTCCCCCGCCTTGATGTTTGTGGGGTGGACCTTCTTGTTGTAAAACTTCTCGATCCGTTGTTGGTTGATGCTTATTCGGATTGAGGATTTCTCTCTGACTTCGGCGACGAGGTCCAGGTTTGCCCTCAAGCCGGATGAATTGTTAGCTTCGTCGAAAGGCCATGATACGGGGAGAAGGCAGGCCGACCTCGACGGGGATGACTGCCTCCGTCCCGTAGGTCAAGGTGAACGGCGTCTCTCCCGTGGGGATCCTCTTCGTGGTTCGGTGTGCCCATAGCACGCTAGGCAGTTCCTCGACCCACGGCCCTTTGGGGGAACTGTCGAGGCGCTTTTTGAGGCCGTCGAGGATTTGCCTGTTCGCGTTCTCCGCTTGGCCATTGGACTGAGGGTGGCAAATAGCGGAGAAACGCTGCTGGATGCCGATGTCCGCACAGAAGGTTTGGAAATTCTGACCTTGGAATTGGGTTCCGTTGTCTGTGACGAGGACCCGAGGGATTCCGAACCGGCAAATGATGTTCTTCCAAAAGAACTGTTGTACTTGGCGCTCGGTGATGCTGGACAGAGGCTCGGCTTCGAGCCACTTGGTGAAGTAGTCGATGGCGACTATTAAGAATTTCTTTTGCCCTACCGCTACGGGGAAGGGGCCCACAAGGTCCATGCCCCACATGGCGAATGGGGTAGGACTAGCCAGTGATCGAAGCTTGGACCCTGACTTGTCTAGCTTCGGTTCGGTCTTCAGGAAGCTCGGCACTGACTAAGAATCTCCAGATGGGAGTGGTCCAGTCGTATAGACTGGCACCGTCTTGGACACACATTGCCTCCTGGTCTTGATCGTTGATACTTGGCTTTAGGAGGATTTCTATGAGTACCGTTTGGTCGAGACCCTCGAAGGAGGAAGAGGCAAGTTTTGACAACGCGTCTGCTTGAGCGTTCTGCTCCTTAGGGACTCGAATGACTGCGGAGTGGCAGAAGGACGCTAGGAGACGTCGGACCACTGCCAAATACCTCATCATCCGATCGTCGCGAGCCTCGTATTCCCGGTGATCTGATTGACCACGAGCTGAGAATCGCTGAAGGTCCGGATTTGCTTGGCTCCGGCTCGATGTGCTAGGGTCAATCCAGCGATCATGGCCTCGTATTCTGCCTCGTTGTTAGAGGCCGGAAAGTTGGGGCGGAGGGATTATTGAAGTAAGAATTGGTCGGGGCCACGAAGGATGATGCCAGCCCCACTCCCTGTTTCGCATGATGATCCATCGACAAAGACCTCCCAGGTCGGATCCGAGGCCTCGGTGCTGGGCTGCTCGGAGACGGTGCACTCAGTGATGAACTCGGCGAGGGCCTGCCCTTTGATGGCCGTCCTCGGCTGGTAGCTGATGTCGAACTGACTCAGCTCAATCGACCACTTGACTAAGCGGCCGGAGTTTTCGGGCTTGTGAAGGACAGTCTTCAGTGGCTGGTCGGTCAGTACTTGGACAGAGTGGGCCTGGAAGTAAGGACGAAGCTTCCGGGCTGCCATGACCAAAGCATAGGCCACCTTCTCTATCTTTGCGTACCTCGTCTCGGCGGGGAGCAGAACTTTGCTCACATAGTACAATGGCTTCTGGACCCCATCTTCCTCTCGGACGAGGACGGCGCTGAGTGCGCTATCCGAGGCGGACAGGTAGAGCCATAGTGGTTCGCCCGGTTCGGGCTTGCTGAGGAGAGGAGGGTTGGCGAGGTACTGCTTCAGCTGTTCGAAGGCCTCTTGTTGATGGGTACCCCACTCGAAGCCCCCCTTTCCGCATAGAGCCTTGAAGAAGGGGAGAGACTTCTCCCCTGACTTGGAGAGGAAACGGCCGATTGCAGCCAACCGGTCCGTAAGCCTCTGAACCTCCTTGACATTCCGGGGTGGGGCCATGTCAATAATAGCTTGGATTTTCTCGGGGTTCGCCTCGATGCCGCGATGGCTGACGATGAACCCCAGGAATTTCCCAGTGGAAATGCCGAAGGCGCATTTAGCCGGGTTGAGCCTCATGTTGTGACACCGGAGGACTCCGAAGGCTTCCTCGAGGTTGGCGACGTGGTCCGGCCCGGCCCGGCTCTTGACGAGCATGTCGTCGACATAGACTTCCATGTTGCGGCCGATCAGGTCTTTGAAGATTTTGTTGACGAGCCGTTGGTATGTGGCTCCGGCGTTCTTTAGCCCGAAGGGCATAACACGGTAGCAGAAAAGACCCTGGTCGGTGACGAACGAGGTCTTGGAGATGTCCGGTGGAAACATCCGGATCTGGTTGTATCCTGAGAATGCGTCCATGAAGGACAGTAGCTCATGCCCCGAGGTTGCGTCGATTAGGGCGTCGATGCGGGGGAGGGGGAAAGGATCTTTTGGACATGCTTTATTTAGATCCGTGAAGTCGATACAGATCCTCCAGCCCCCTGTTGCCTTCTTCACCATGACGACACTGGCCAACCACTCGGGGTAGCTGACCTCCTGAATAAATCGAGCCGACAAGAGTTTGTCGACCTCTGCCTTCACAATTTGCTGCCTCTCTGGTGCGACTTTGCGTCTCTTTTGGACGATCGGCTTAGAGTCTGGAATGACTCTCAGCCGATGCTTAATCAAGTCTTCGGAGATCCCGAGCATGTCGGAGGGCTTCCAGGCGAAGAGATCAACGTTGCGGCGGATGCAGGCAATTATGCCTGGCTTTAAGTCCTCGGGAGCGAGCGGCTCACCCGGAACCACTTTGATTCATCCTCGGCGCCGAACGGGACCTCCTCCAGCTCGTCGACAGGCTCTGGGGTGGGACCGTCCCTCTCGGGTTCGAGCTCAACGGCGTCGAGGGGGAACACACCCCCTCCGACGGTGGTCATGTAGCACGACCGTGCTGCTTCTTGGCTACCTCGGACGATGCCGACCCCTTGCGGGGTGGGAAATTTAAGTTTCAGATGGTACGCCAAAGGTACCGCTTAGAGGGAGCACAGTCCGGGTCGGCCGAGTATGGCATTGTAGGCTGCTTTGACGTTTACCACCATGAAGTCCATGGACTCGGTCCTCTTGACAGGAGCCGATCCCGCGGTGACGTCGAGAGTAACAATCCCTTCTATCACGACAGGGACGCCAGAGAACCCATGCAAGGTGTATCCGGCTGGCTTGAGCTTGCCTCTGGGTAGTTTGAGATTCTCGAAGGCCTCGAGGAAGAGAATATTTACCGAGCTGCCGTTGTCGACGAGAATTCGTCGAACCACACAATTAGCCATGTGGAGGCCAATGACGAGGACGTCGCAATGAGGGAGGCGAACGCCTTCGAGGTCCTCTCCGGAGAAGGAGACAGGCACCAGTTGCAACTTGGGCGAGGGGTTGTCTTGGACAGCATTCACCTCTCGGATGAAGGCTTTTCGGGAAGTATTTGACTCTCCCCCCATTGGCCCCCCGTGGACACAGTGCAAGATGAATGGCGTATCCGCGGCTCCCTCGGGTTCGGGATCCCGACCCTGGATGCGGTTCGGAGGCGAAGGCCTCCAGTTCCTAGCATCTCGCCGATCCCGCGGGCCTTCTCTGGTGAATTCTCGGAGGTACCCTCGTGAGATGAGTTCCTCAATTTCGTCTTTCAGGGCCCGACATTAGTCGGTTTCGTGCCCATGATCTCTGTGGAAACGGCAGTAGAAGCGCTGATCTCGCTTCTTGTTGTTATTTGATCGGGGAGGTAGTCGGACAATGCCCTTATCCTCGATTTCTAAGAGGATGGCGGACACGTTATGTATCAAGGGAGTGTACCTTTCGAAGCGAGAGACCGGAGGTGCCCTCTTCGCGCCAACCCCTTCCTTTCCTGTTTTCTTGGCAGGTTCGGCATCATCGACCCTGTGCTTGCCCTTCCCCACGACTTCTTTGCTGCCCTCTGGGTTCAGAGCTTCCTCAGCTCGTATGTACTTCTCGACCCGGTTGAGAAGGTCAGGGAAGTCCAGAGGTGGCCTCTTTGCCAAGGAGACCTTTAGCTGGTTGTGGCGGACATTGTGCCGGAAAGCTGCCGAGGCGACCCCTGCGTCGAGGGCAGAGACGGATCTGGCCTCGGTTGTGAACCTCTTGACGAAGTTACGGAGCGACTCCCCCTTCCTCTGACTGAGGTCGAGCAGGGAAGTGCTCGTCCTTTCGCTCTTCCGGCTTGTGATGAAGTGGGCCAGGAAGCTGGCTTTCAGCTGGTCGAACGAGAAGATCGAGCCAGGGGAGAGTTTGGAGAACCAATCCCTGGCCGGACCCCGGAGGGTGGCCGGGAAGGCTCGGCACAGCAGGAGATCCGAGGCGCTGTGAATCATCATGAGGGTTTTGAAGCCCTCCATGTGATCAGCTGGATCACCCTCGCCGTTGTAAGTCTCGAACTGTGGAGGCCGGAAGTTCCGGGGGTTCTCCGCTTCTATGATGTTGACGGAAAATGGAGGTCGAGAAGGCCTCCGTCCTTGGACTAGGTTGGGATTCCTGTCGCCGATGCGCTCGATTCGATTCTCCATCTCTAGGAGGCGTCGGAGCACCTCGTCTGTGCGCTCAGGAGGGGGAGTAGGCGCACGAGTGTGGCTTCTCCCTTCGCTCATTTGAGGGGCTCGGCCGTAGGTTGCGGATCTCGGCGCTCCATGGAGGGCCTCCATGATTTCCTCTCTGAAGCTTCTGAACTCGCCCCTGGTGACCCCGCCGTGGTCGGAAGGGTCGGGTCGGGGCGTAGGAATTCGGCCGATGCGGCTGAGTGCCGACGGCCTTTCCCCTTGTGTGGGCCTGGAGTGGTTCGGGACCGAGTTGGAAGCGGTCCCTCCCCTAGCCTGGCTAGCCCTTCTGTTCACAATGACCCGACGAAGGTCGGGTTCGGCGATGTGCGAAGCGCTTCGCTGGGGTCCGGGGTTTCCACCCGGATTATTGGATGCTTGCCCTCCGTCGAGGGCCCCCTCGGGAGGAGGCCCGTCTGGTCGGGCGGAACGGGCTGATCTTCGGGCTCGGGGAGCCATGGGAGATTGGGTCGAAGGAGAGCGTCGGTGGCGAGGCTCGGACTCACGTCCGTACCGGATAAAGTTCCCACAGACGGCGCCAACCTGATGCGGTTTGTTTTTGGTTGCAGTGTGGATGCACCAGGTGTAAGTTCGGACTCAATTTGTAATGAGGGAAGAGTGCGGCACGGGACGACGAGCGGGAGGCTCGCTTCGGTGCTTGAGGATCGGCTCGGATCGCCTCGCCTCGAGTACCTGCAGACGGTCCTGGAACACCGGGGTTTATCCCGGCGGCGGACCCTCCGACGATCTAGTCAGTCTCTGTGAGAGAGTAGCAATAACTAGGGAAATTTGGGTGGCAAAAGATTGATTACCTGAAAAGGTGGGTGAGGGTCTGGTATTTATAGGGAATTCTAACCGGGTTCGGATCCGCTTGGGGGCCGGGTCTGAACCCGAAAGCCCATGGGCCTGACGTGGCAGGAGGCCCAGGGGGGTTAGGGCTGACGTGGCAGTACCAAGAGTGGTATAGGGCTGACGTGGCAAAGCCCTTGGTGGTATTTGGAGCTGACATGGCTGATCATGGGGCTCCTGTGCCCCTGGGAGAATCGGATGGCCTAGGTTGTGTCAGGTCATCTTCATTCTTTACCAGGCTGGGCGGACGGCCCGTGGGGCTGTCGTGGATCGGAGGCCGAGGGCCATCGAGACTCGTCGGATACGAGGAGACCAGTTCTGTGGGGGGGGGAACTTGCGGCTCGGTGCCGACCCTGTAGTGGTTCGAAGCCGAACCAGATTGTTGTTTTTCCATTTTTGAGCGAGAGCTGTTCTGGGCCCTGGTTGGGCCCCAGGCCATTTTTACCCTACCACAGTAATATATGATAATAATAATAATATATTATAATAATAATAGATTATTAATAGTATATATAAAATAATATATATGAAAAAATAATATATATAAAATAATATATATTATAATAATAGTGTATATATATATATATATATATATATATATATATATATATATATATATATATATATATATATATATATATATATATACTATTATATAAAATAATAATATATTATAATAATAATAATATTCTGTACATATAAAATAATAATATATTATAATAATTGTATATTATATAATAATTTAAAATAATTTATTATAATAAACATATTTAATTATATACATATATATAATAACATATAATAATTATAATAATATATATGTAATAATAATATCTTATCATAATATATAAATAATTTATTATAATAATAATAAATTATATAATGATATATATATAATAATATATAATAGTAATATATAATAATAATAATATATATTATAATAGTATATATAAAATAGTATATATGAAATAATAATATATATTATAATAATAGTATATATATATATATAGAGAGAGAGAGAGAGTCCCCTTCGATTGCACACTACTTTTGGTGAGCACTCCGTGAGCACTCATGAAATAAAGCCCCTATGACAAATCCGAACCACTCATATTGTTCTATATACCTTAGATAGCCTAGCAATAAAAAATCAAGTAATTTGAAGTTCATTTGCCCATCCATCATGCTGTCAGAATTTTCAGCCATACAATTTTGTAATGATGTAAATCATGGGCAAATGAACTTCAAATTACTTGATTTTTTATTGTTAGGCTATCTAAGGTATATAGAACAATATGAGTGGTTCAGATTTGTCATAGGTGCTCTATTTCGTGAGTGCTCACCAAAGTAGTGTGCAACCGAAGATATATATATATATATATATATATATATATATATATATATATATATATAGAGAGAGAGAGAGAGAGAGAGAGAGAGAGAGAGAGAGAGAGAGAGAGGGGGGGGGGGGGGGGGGGGGGGGGGGGAGAGAGAGAGAGAGAAAGAGAGAGAGAGAGAGAGTAAGTCTATTAAGAGCTGGGAAGCTGAAATCCTTATCGGGAGCTTGGTTTTTCAGCCGTTCGATCGCGGTTCAGATCGATCAGACGGCTCAGATTTGATCCCGCTCAACTCTCTTTTGCTGGGGGGGGGGGGGGGGGTAAAGTCGTCATTTCTCTCTAATTCTTTCTTCAAAACATTCTCAGCTCTCTCCCTTCCGCACTCTCTTTCCTCGATCGAAACCCTACTTCATCTCTCTCTCTCTCTCTCTCTCTCTCTCTCTCTCTTCGACGATAAACCCTCATATTCTGAGAATCCCTCCCTCTTTCCTTCTTCGTCGATCGAAACCCTACTTCGATTCTCGATCGATCTCTCTCTCTTCGACGGGAAACCATCCTACTCTGAGAATCGGTTCTCGTCGTCTTTTCGTCGAAGCCGATAGGCCTTCAATTTTACCTATCTCCCGTCCTCTCTCTTGCCGTTAGGATTTCGATTTGCTCCGAACGAACCCTACCTCCTTTTCGAGCGATCGGACGGCGAAACCCTAGCCCCCAGTCTTCCAAGCTACACCTCTCAGGTAATCTCAATTTCTAATCTTGTTTTCTTTTATAATCGTTCATTTTTAGTGTTAGAATTACTCTTTTTATTTCAGAAATTTAGAGTGACTTGGAGAAGGTGTTATTGTTTCTATGGGTTTGTTGCTATAAGTATGTAATAGATAACAAGAGGGAAACTGCTTGAGATGGTTTGGGTATGTTTAATGAAAACCCAGAAGATGGTGTATAGAGAAATGAGAGGTAGTTGAAAACATGGAGATGTTTAAAAGTTGATTAGAAGTCTTGACTTGGTTTGGGTGTGATTTCTCGAGAAGAGATCGGCTAATGACAGATATTTATCAACTGAGTTAAGTATGAACAATCTTGCATACTTTTGAGTTTTAGTAGTTTAGTATGAACTGGAGAAGGTAGGCTTTTGCTATGAAGTGCATACTAGATAGGGGATTTTGGGGGTTTTGGAGAGAAAAAGAAAAATCTAATTAGACATTGGCATCGAGTTAGGATTGCGACGAAGATTAGGGGTTTTACTTCGATTCTCGATCGATCTCTCTCTCTTCGACGGGAAACCATCCTACTTTGAGAATCGGTTCTCGTCGTCTTTTCGTCGAAGCCGATAGGCCTTCGATTTTACCTCTCTCCCATCCTCTCTCTCGCCGTTAGGGTTTCGATTTGCTCCGTACGAACCCTACCTCCGCGATCGGACGGCGAAACCCTAGCCCCCAATCTTCCAAGTTACACCTCTCAGGTAATCTCAATTTCTAATCTTGTTTCCTTTTATAATCGTTCATTTTTAGTGTTAGAATTACTCTTTTTATTTCAGAAATTTAGTGTGACTAGGAGAAGTTGTTATTGTTTCTATGGGTTTATTGCTATAAGTATGTAATAGATAACAAGAGGGAAACTGCTTGAGATGGTTTGGGTATGTTTAATGGAAACTCAGAAGAAGGTGTATAGAGAAATGAGAGGTAGTTGAAAACATGGAGATGTTTAAAAGTTGATTAGAAGTCCTGACTTGGTTTGGGTGTGATTTCTCGAGAAGAGATCGGCTAATGACAGAGATTTATCAACTGGGTTAAGTATGAACAATCTTGCATACTTTTGAGTTTTAGTAGTTTAGTATGAACTGGAGAAGGTAGGTTTTGTTGCTATGAAGTGCATACTAGATAGGGGATTTTGGGGGTTTTGGAGAGAAAACGAAAAATCTAATTAGACATTGGCATCGAGTTAGGATTGCGACGAAGATTAGGGGTTTCTCACTTTCTCTGAAGATTTTTTGGTGGGTTGTCACTATAAATGTTCTTTATGTGCACTCAAAAAAAACTCAAGCTATTTAACCCGAGCAATCTTGTATCAAAATGTGTTTTTACTTGGGAATTGCGTGCAGGTAAAGTGTTTCACTCAAATGAAGTTTTACTTGGGAATTACTAGTTTATGTCTGTGGATTTTGTAGGTAAGCGTCTTACATAATTATAAATAATTTTTTTGCCCTATCTGTAATTATTGCTCTTTAATTCCAAATATGTCCATATGTTAAATTAATCGTTATGTCTCTAACTTCACCTTTATTCTCCACCCCGACATCTTCAAATCAGGTATAATTTTGTGAACAGTTTTTTTCCAATTTTTTTTTTTTCAAATTCCTTATTTTGTAAATTAATTGCTTGTTTTGAAAATTAATTTGTCAGGTAATGTGTCCATCTCTAGAATAGTGTGTGGAACGAGATGATCAGCTACAATATGTCAGGAAAGTATTCGATTCCCCAAATAGTCTGTTATATTCATGTGATTGTGAGTTTGCTTCCTCGTTGGATAACTTGGGTTCTAGTTTTACAAGTGATGATGAGATGGATTTTGTTTCTGAAATTGCACACTATGATTTATTTATTTATTGATTTGTAAGAGTGACTAGTGATGAATTAATCTTATATGAGCTTTTTTTTCCTCGTTGGTTATAAGTGATGATGAGATGGATTATGTTTCTAAAGTTGCACACTATGATTTATTTATTTAATAATTTGTAGGAGTGACTGGTGATGTATTAATCCTATATGAGCTTTATTTTTTCTCATTGCTTATAAGTGATGATGAGATTGATTATGTTTCTGAAGTTGCACGCTGATTTAATGATTAATAGGAGTGACTAGTGATGAAATAATCTAATCTGAGCTTTACGGTTGTGTGTGTAGGCAATCATGAATTAATCTTATCTTTCGGTTGTGTGTGTAGGCCATGATGAGATTCATTTTGATATAAGTTGGTTATTTATTGATACACAATTTGATGCTTCATGTTCATTTGATGCTTCACAATTTGATGCTTCATCTTATCTTTCGGTTGTGCGTACACAATTTGATGCTTCATGTTCATTTTCTGTTTGTTCTGAGTAAACAAAATTTGATACTTCATGTTCAGTTTCTGTTTGTTCTAAGTTTACCAAATTTGATACTACATGCTCTGTTTGTGTTTGTTATGAGCTTACAAAATTTGATACTTCATGCTCTGTTTGTGTTATTTCCGAGCTTACAAAATTTCACACATCATGCTCTGTTTCTGTTTGTTCTGAGCTTACAAAATTTGACACTACATGCTCTGTTTGTGTTTGTTCTGAGCTTACAAATTTTGATACCGCATGCTCTGTTTGTGTTAATTCTGAGCTTACAAACTTTGACACTTCATGCTCAGTTTCTGTTTGTTATGAGCTTACAAAATTTGATATTCATATTCAGTTTCTATTGTTCGGAGCTTACACATTTTGAACATCATGTTCAGTTTTTGTTGTTGAGAGCTTACTCATTTTGATATTCATGTTCAGTTTATGTTGTTCTGAGCTTACACATTTTGAACATCATGTTCAGTTTGTGGTGTTCTGAGCGTACACATTTTGAACATCATGTTCAGTTTGTGGTGTTCAGAGCTTACACATTTTGAACTTCATGTTCAGTTTGTGTTGTTCTGAGTTTACACATTTTCAACTTCATGTTCACTTTATGCTGTTCTGAGCTTACACATTTTGAACTTCATGTTCACTTTGTGTTGTTCTGAGCTTACACATTTTGAACTTCATAATCAGTTTACGCCATCATCTCCACGATTGTATCGTCATGCACATCAACAAAATTTATTGAAAAGCTTGTGTCAACATACTGATAATTTTTTGTCTAAAGCATGAGAACCCATCAGTTACACCTCAATCCACACCCCAAATTATTTATTCACAGTTATAATATATCAAAAGCCTTTGATTTTCTTTAGAGTTAAAAAGTCTGGTTTCATCGCTCCCATTCCTCGAGACCATTGTTTGAAGGAAACAAAGAACTCCATTCCAAACGAGTCTCTCTCTTCCAAACTCTTCACTCTCAGAGCTTCCGCCACCAATAATCCGTATCGGTGAGCTTTACTACCAGTCTATAGCCAATAAAAATAGAGTTCACAATTAAGATTTACGGTCAACTTCGAATCCATTTAGGTGCTTTCTTAAAAATGGGAAATTGATTGAACAAAAAATTCCTATCAACAGAAAATAATAACAGTTACATTCCATCCAAAACGATGACAGATTCTTGCATGTAGGTAAGCAATTAATAACAAATTCTTCATGAGAAGTACTCATAAAGTTTGTGTACAATATAGCATTTGATTTGCAAATAAGTAATGTAATGGTAACAATCCATACTAACTTGAATATCAGACATTCAGAAACATACAGTTGCATCTCTAAAATAGAATTGAAGTACATGAGTAACAGAGAGTAACCTAAGACCGGAAATGCAAGGTCTCTAATAATAAAGCATTTTGCATAATACAAAGATAAATTATACGATTTCCAAGCAGGGAAGGAGCAAGCAGTGGAACAAAAGCTTTTGCACGCTAGCGAAAAAACTAAGGTGAAGATACTTATTACTTAATGCACTTGGTAGGAGCCAACTTAATTTCTCCTTTGCAGCACCAAAATGTCGGTGGCTCATGCTAAAATACTTTTGTCGAACAATAACTGCAGAAACGACAAGCTTCTCCAGTATATGCAATTCAGAGCAGACAGGATCATAATCATCACTTCCATTGCAAATAATACTTTCAAACAAGAAATATAAACAAGCGTATTGAAATTTCACATTTCGTACTTTTATCTGCTTCTACTCAGGGTCATCATTAAGTCTTTAGATGAATGTAGTACTCCAATGCTGTGGATAAAACAACCATAAATTATGTTCCTGGAGTGATCACATTAGAATCACAAGTTTGTGATTCCTATTTTAGAGGAAGCTTCCTGCCTTCACTCTCAAATTCTTGCCGGAGCAGCTCCTCTTTTGCTGCCTGATAAGAATTACTGGACAAACGGAAAGCTTGCATGAGTTCAGATTTTATAAAAAAAATTTAAACATGACAAGAAATATGAGAGGAAGGGGAATAACTATTTGCTATACGCACCACTGTTGCTGCATATTTAGCTGCCCTAAATCATCTAGAACACTGCTGATTCATTTTAGCTCTTGGTGCAACACCATCTACAAGCATTATGCGCAAAACAAATGATATGGCTGAAAAAATATTAGGACTGACAATACACAATTTTACATTCAAGTTACAACAAAAAAAGAGTATGAACAACAAGCATGCATATAAAGTGAACATGGTGTACTAAAAGCCACGAACAACACTTGTGATAGAAAATCAAAGTCTAGAATAACAGAAGTAACTCTAAAGTAATCAGTGAAGAATTAGTGCTAGTCATAAGTCAAAAAAATCACATATTTTAGTTCATAAACATCTAAAACTAATGTCGGCCTTCTAACTAAATCCCTCTTTGTAACTGTACCTCAGTTACAACCTCTAGTTTCTTTCATGTGCAGTCGTGTGTTATGTTAAATTTTCGTGGTTAAGGAAAATAGAATTTGCCATAACTTTTAGTATCATATACAATTCTTGGGATTAATTGGATGCATAGGAAAGACTCCAATAACTAACATAAACTTTAAATGCTTTGCCACCGTAATCTAGAGTTCAGATTAGATTATTTCATCACTAGTCGCTCCTATTAATCATTAATTCATAGTGTGCAACTTCAGAAACATAATCAATCTCATCATCACTTATAACCAATGAGGAAAAAAAAAGCTCATATAGGATTAATTCATCACCAGTCACTCCTACAAATCATTAAATAAATAAATCATAGTGTGCAACTTCAGAAACATAATCCATCTCATCATCACTCATAACCAATGAGGAAAAAAAAGCTCATATAAGATTAATTCATCACTAGTCACTCTTACAAATCATTAAATAAATAAATCATAGTGTGCAATTTCAGAAACAAAATCCATCTCATCATCACTTGTAAAACTAGAACCCAAGTTATCCAACGAGGAAGCAAACTCACAATCACATGAATATAACAGACTATTTGGGGAATCGAATACTTTCCTGACATATTGTAGTTGATCATCTCGTTCCATACACTATTCTAGAGATGGACACATTACCTGACAAATTAATTTTCAAAGCAAGCAATTAATTTACAAAATAAGGAATTTGAAAAAAGAAAAAAAAAAATTGGAAAAAAAATGTTCACAAAATTATACCTGATTTGAAGATGTCGGGGTGGAGAATAAAGGTGAAGTTAGAGACATTTGAATCCTCTTGGTGAAATCCTAGACATACATGAGTTTGGGGTAAAATGCTAGACATACATTTACCCCAAACTCATGTATGTCTAGCATTTTACATGGTTAAATAGGCCAGTGAACGTCTCTAGTGAATTATTCACCAAGAGGATTCAAATTTCATAATTACCACTGTATTACACATAATTTTTAAATATAACACTATGCAATAATACATTGCACATAATTTTTGAAAAGTGAACAATTATGAGGACTATTTTTGAAAAAAAAAATTCTCCCGATAACATATATACAATATTGCATGTTTTTTAAGGTTTGATTAGGAAATATAATTGCATTTATATTTGCTATTCTTTTTTTTTTGTTTGTTTTAAAAAGAAAAAATTAGAAAAATACTTGAACCAAAAATGAGTTAGCATAATATATTGTATAGATTACAACTAGAAAAATAAATAACCAGCATCATTGTATTCTTATTTTTCAGCTATTAACCTGGTAATAAAAAGGCAAATAGATAACAACAAAAGATGAAAAAATAAAAAGACTATACAAAGTATAAAGTTTTACTAAGGAAATTAGCTCAGACGATCTTGAAAGTTTTAAACACGTGCATGTTATGATTTTAGACCCAATAATGCTTTTCTTTCTAGATTTAGGACAACACCCATCACACCAGTAGATAAGAATTGAGAGATAGGATATGCAGCAGCAAATATTTCAGTCGGTTAATCAAAGAAAAAGATGCAATTATTTTTCAGTGACTAGTGGAGAGAAATATGCACCTAAATGAAGGACAAGAACTCACCTTGGTCAATAATATTCACTATAATAATTATAGTTAATTCTGAAAGTTTTTACCAATATCATCCACTTTTTGGAAGTATTTACCAAACTGACCCACTTTCGAAAGTATTTACCAAAATAACTGCGCGGTCTTTGAAAGACTCGGTCTTTCAAAGACCGAGTAGGCCGTTTTGGAAATTAAAAAAAAAAGTAAGTCAGTTTGGGAAAAACTTTTAAAAAATAGGTTGGTTTGGGAAAAAATTCCTTGAAAACACAGATCCATATATAGTTCAGTCCAGCTTTCAGCCAGTTTCCTGTTGTACATTATAGATTTTGATATAAGTACATGAAAACGAGATTACTGTAGATAAGTGCATTAGTATATTATAGAGTTCGATTGTTGGGGTTTGTATGAGGTGCTATACTACAATTGTTGGACAATGTTTTCTGAAATCCCTCCTAATAAAGTACTTATAACAAGATTTTAGTTGTTTGCTCATTTTAAGCAAACAACTATGGTAAGTTGTTATATTAATTTAGAAGTTATGAAAATCTTGTTATATTGTTAGGAAATTAGAATTTTGCTTTGATTTAACAGAGAGGATCAGATTACAATATTATGTACAAGCAATGAGAGAGGAAATACCTGAATTAACAGAAAAATTGGGACAGTTAGATGTAACTAAATGGTCAATTGAACTGATGCTTAAAGCTCCTCAACAAAAAGATGCGTACGTATGGACCGAACCGATAAGGAATTTAATTTTTGAACGAGACTAAATTATGAACATTTGAGTTAACAATTACTGACCCCATATACTAGGGGTGGATAATTATTATCCGAACCGACAGGTTTTTAACCGAACCAATTGGGGGTTTGGGTTGGCTCGGTTCTTGATCTTCAATAACCAACTGGATCGGTTCGGTTGTTGGATGAGGCTTTCAAATAACCGATGAAACCGAACTGACCGTACCTCTATGCATACGTCCATAAAAAACATAGCTCTCTTCTAATTTATTGAATATATAAATAGTTATTTCTCATTTTCTTGGAGATACAAAAAGTCTTCTTTAATTTTTTTAATACAAACCGAACAGTTGTTCTACCTATGCTTTGATTCTCCATAATTCAGTGTGTTATTTTGTTGAGAAATGTTTGATTTACAGTGTGGCTCACCTTAATAAAATCATGAAGTTGCTGTAACATTTTGTAGTTACTTTAATTAAGTAAAGCAGAATTTATTTTCTGAATCTTTTTTGTATTGTACCTGAAATTCAATTAGCTATGGTTATTGATGTTTATTTTATGACTAGATTTGCCCGTGGCCACGTGCCTACGGTACGTCTTTCGAACGATACAACATATGAAAAGCCTTGTAAACAGTAAATCAACAATTATGTAGCTGAAGTTTGAATAGTATGACAATAATTAGTTGTAAGTAAAAGTCCATGTTTCCATTAGTATATGATGAAAAATAATTATAAATTGGGGTATAAAAGTCCATGTTTATATATATATATATATATATATATATATATATTAGTGATCTTCGGTTGCAAACGGGCCGGAACGGGTCGGTTCGCACGGACCCGTGCGAACTTCGATCTGGACCGTTGGATCAAATTGATCAGATCTTGCCTTAACCCGTCGTTGGCAAGAACGGGTTAAGGCAAAATTTTATTTAAAAAAATAGCCTTAACCCGTTCTTGGGAAGAACGGGTTAAGGCTATCTTTTTTTATTTTTGTTGACATACAGTTCGTCTTCTTCCGCCCTCTTCTTCTTTCTTCGACGAACCCAAACCCAACGACGAAAAAAAAAACCTAGCTCCGACGATCGAAACGTCCTCTCTCCCTCTTCTCTCCCAAGAACGAAGATCGAAACCCTCGAACTCCTACGATCGAAACCCTAGCTTCTCTTCCCCTCTTCAACACGAAATCGGAACCCTATTTCTCTTCCAAACCGATTGCTTGGCTTGATTTCGACCTATTCCGTAGGTATACACTATTTCTTTAACCTCATAATCTACATTTGTATTTTTTTTTGAATTTGTGTGTAGTTATTTATTTAGAAATTGGGAAAAAATTTAAATTCGTTAGTAGATTTTAGATGTAGAATCGGGTTGACCTCAAGTATATTCAATTGCCGAATTATGTTGCTTGCATTAGTAACTTGTAGAATTAGAATTGTATATACGAAATTAGTTAGAAACTTTTCAGTGTGGTTATGGTTGAAAACCCTGCGAACGACCGTAAAAAAATACGAAACTTTCCGAGTAGGTTCGTCTCACGTAGTACAAGCCACACCAACTTGTAGAAGCGAGTTTCGACTCACGGTTCAAGAGATACGGCCGCGTATCGCTTTCGGTTGGAAAAAACCAAGTATAGCGGTGCACGGCTGTATATCGCAAACCGTGACTCGAAACTCGCTTCTACAAGTTCGGGTGGCTTGCCCTACGTGAATGCGACCAAGTCGGAAAGTTTTAAAATTTTCGGATGCCGTTTGTGCGGTTTTCTCAACTTCCTCGCATTACAAGTTTTAGACTTAGAATTTTGTAAGTGCGGTTAGATTAGACTTAGAATTTTAGACTCAGAACTGTATGTCAACAAAAATGATAAAAGATAGCCTTAACCCGTTCTTCCCAAGAACGGGTTAAGGCTATTTTTTTTAATAAAATTTTGCCTTAACCCGTTCTTGCCAGCGACGGGTTAAGGCAAGATCTGATCAAAAAAAATCTAGACCGTTGATCCAACGGTCCAGATCGAAGTTCGCACAGGTCCGTGCGAACCGACCCGTTCCGGCCCGTTTGCAACCGAAGATCACTCTCTCTCTCTATATATATATATATATATATATATAAACATGGACTTTTATACCCCAATTTATAATTATTTTTCATCATATACTAATGGAAACATGGACTTTTACTTACAACTAATTATTATCATACTATTCAAACTTCAGCTACATAATTGTTGATTTACTGTTTACAAGGCTTTTCAAACTTCAGCTACTAAGATAGGTGCAGTAGTCAACCTTTCCTTTAACTCAAGGAAACTCTCCTCGCACTTATCTGTCCACACAAATGCCACACTCTTCCGGGTCAAACCTGTCAAAGGAACTGCAATCTGAGAATAACCCTGGATAAATCTCCGGTAGTATCCAGCTAATCCCAAGAAGCTCCTGACTTCCTTCACCGATGTTGGCCTGGGCCAATCCTTCACTGTTTCAACTTTCTGAGGATCAGTAGCTACTCCCTCCTTAGAAAGAATATGCCCAAGGAAAGCTACCTCAGACTTCCAAAACTCACACTTCGACAACTTGGCATACAAGTTATGCTCCTGCAATTTCTGTAATACCGTTGTCAAGTGCGTAGAATGCTCTTCCTCCGACTTCGAATACACCAAAATGTCGTCGATGAAAACCACCACGAAGGAGTCAATAAATGGCCTCAAAACCCGATTCATCATATCCATGAAAACGGCTGGCGCATTCGTCAACCCGAATGGCATTACCAGAAACTCATACGGCCCATGACGAGTCCTGAAAGCAGTCTTACTCACATCTTCCTCCTTGACTCGAACCTGATGATACCCTGACCTCAAGTCAATCTTCGAAAACACAGCTGCTCCTCGAAGCCTGTCGAACAAATCATCAATCCGCGGCAGTGGATACTTGTTCTGAATAGTCACCCTGTTCAACTCCCGATAGTCAATGCACATCCTCATTGACCCATCCTTCTTCTTGACTAACAGCACTGGCGCTCCCCACGGAGAAGAACTCGGCCTAATAAGCCCTTTGCTCAACATCTCCTCAATCTGCTTCTTCACTTCATCTTGCTCTACAGGTGCCATCCTGTACGTAGCCTTGGAAATCGGCGCACTTCCCGGCTGAACATTGATGCAGAACTCCACATCTCTCTGCGGCGGTAATCCTGGAAAATCATCCAAGAACACCTTAGGAAAATCTCGAACAACCGGAATGCCCTTGACTTCATCTGAAATTGCCATCTTAGATACCATTGCAGCCACCTTCGGAATCTTCTTCTTCCCTTGGAAAGTCACTGCGGGTCCACCTGGTGCTTTCACCAACACCTCCTTCTGTTTGCATTCGATTGTGGCATCATATATTGCCATCCAATCAATGCCCACGATGACATCCACGCCCAATACTTTCAGCTCGATCATATCAATGCCGAACAACCTCCCACCAATCTCGATATCACAGCCCTCGTAATATCGATCCGCAATCAGCTCTTCACCTGACGGCATTGCCACCGACAAAATCCTGTCTGGAAACAACTTAGGTTCCACACCTAAGGTCTTTGCAAAACTTGGCGATACAAAGGTATGCGATGAACCAGTGTCAAATAAAACCTTGGCCTTTATTCCATTAATTAAAACAACTCCTGTTACAATAAGAATGATACTCAATCTTAAATTGTTCTCAAATAAAGGTTTCATTTATTACATTGATTCAAATAAAATTCAAAATTCTTGCATACCCTGTATTACATTTTCCGAGTTACCAGCGTCTTCCTCGGTTAATGCAAATACTCGCCCTTGCCTCTTCTGAAATTTGCTCCCACCAGAACCATCCTTCATCGATTGTGGACAATGAGACTGAGAATGTCCTGCCTGCCCACACTGGGAACAAACCTGCTTTGCCAACTTCGGACATGCTGACCTGTAATGTCCTGCCTCCTTGCAGTAATAACAGGTCACTCCTTGAGCTGCAGGTGCCTTCTGCACTGGATCACTGAATTTGGCCTGCTTCGCTGGGAATCCTTTCTCACTCTGGCCTGATGCTGGCCTCTTGTTCTGGTTCCATGTACCTTGCTTCTTCTGGAACTGGTCCATATCCTCCTCAGTCATCGCTGCTCTCCTGACCAGCTTGTCGAACCGTCTGATACCCAACGGAATCATCCTCGACCTCAAGCTTGGCCTCAAGCCCTGCTCAAACTTTTTTGGCCTTCTTTGCCTCGTCAACAACCAATTCTGGCGCATACCGCGAAAGCTGAGCGAATTTGGTCTCATACTCCCGCACGGTCATGCTGCCCTGCTGAAGGTTCAAGAACTCAGTCGCCTTCTTCTCCTGAACATCTAGGGGAAAGAAGCGATCTCTGAACTCCTCCAGAAAAGCTTCCCAAGTCAACTGCTGATCTCCCAAAGCCCTTTTCACTGACTCCCACCAGACACCAGCGTCCTTCTCAAGCTGCATCGACGCTAACTTCACCTTGCTGGCTGCTGGAGTCTCCGATACCTCGAAGATCGTCTCCATCTTCCGAATCCAGTCATCGGCTGCTGTTGGATCAGCTTGCCCCTCAAAGACTGGCGGCCTCATCCTCTTAAAGGATTCGATCTGCTTAGTAGGGTCGGCGTTCACCAATCCATGTCCAGCTCCATGATTTGGCTGCGGATTCTGCTGCTGCGCTTGCTGTTGCGCCACATTGAATGCCATCAGCGTATTCAACGTCTGATATACTTTGGTAAACTCAGCCTCAAGGTCGATCCCATTTCCTCGGGAACTACCAGCTCCATCCTCATTGTTGCCACCATTCCTGCCCCTGGGTGCAACCATTTTGAATACTGCAAAACGAGGAAAAAGTTAGAGCATCACACACACAATTCAAATTCACATCAATATCCTTTGGCAAAATCTCAATTGAATCCCAAAGGTAAAACATCTTATTCAATTCCATGTGATACTCACTCTTTAATGTCCACACCTAGGTACTCACACTTTAGTGTCCACACCTAGGTCATTTTTATGTTATGTTTAGTATTACTATTGAAGCGTCGCTCTGATACCAATCTCTGTAGCGCCCCGAATTTCCAGATTAATAACATAGAAATTACGTGGCACATTCCCAGTGATCCACTTCAATACAATATTAAATATAATCAACACCACTAAAATTTTCAACATTTATTACAACAAATCATTTACAATGCACAGCGGAAATCTAAACAACTCAACTCAATATTCTCTTCATTTACAACACTAATTTATCTCAAAAATTGATATTACAAATTTACACAATCTCTTATATGTCAATTAATTCTCAAACCAACTTAAGCATTCCATCTCCAACTCTAAGCATCTATCTGCAACATGTGAGGCTAGAGATGATCCCTAACCCCCAAACTAAAGGGGTCAGCCATAAATGGTGTGAGAAATATAAAAATAAACAAATAAACAACATAAGCTCATACCTCATAAATTCTTAAACAACAAGTACTAAAGGAATATGGAAAGTACGAAATGAAAGGTAACATAAAACATCAAGTGATACTAAGCTAAGTGTCATGTGTAGAAAACAAGAAAACCACATGCATAAAACCAAGCCAAGAAAACACAAGTTCTAAATGCAGACTCTCTAATGCGTACCTGTCGAAGTCTATGCATCCCATTCTACATAGGTTCGGTGCAAGCCCTTAACGTATTCACTTCATAGGGTTCGATCCCCACGTTATGAACTAATCCTAACACGATGACTACTACGAGATAAAGATAAACCATGGATAGTATCATATGCCCGATAATTCCGGAGATGGATCCCACACCCAAGATATTTCATTTGAATAATTCCGGAGATCATCCCACACCGAAACATTGACACATTCCCATACGAATACAACATGTGCTTCACCTCGACTCCAATAATTCCGGAGATCAATCCCACACCACAATAGTTACCGTGATAATTCCGGAGATTGTCCCACACCACAAGACTGTGATAATTTCGGAGACATATCCCACACCACTAATAATCTACTGTGATAATTCCGGAGATTAAATCCCACACCGAAAGCCATACTGAGGTTCGTGACTCATGTTCACGTTCATCATATCACCACTAGTGCCTGTCCTTAAAATTTTGGTTAATTTGGTTACTTAACGAATCTCCTAGAGTGATGCACCCTACCGGCCTAAATTTAAATTCAAATAACTGAAATGCCTCAATGGGCCTCAACCAAATACTCAACACCGGTATACTAGGGTCATACGCCTCTAGAGACTCAAACTCAAAAGTCTAAACTGAAATTCCACTAAACAAAGTGGCTTAACTAAATGTCTCAATGACATACTCAACTGAATATCTCAAGGTCAATTGCTTAATCTTAAACTGAACTGAAATATCAAATATATAAAAACTAATCATTCGAATTAACACTGAAGTTTACAAATGTCCTTCAGTACCAGTCGACTCATACTGGTGATAAGTCGACTGTCCAGAGGACCAAATTCAAGATTTTACAAAAAATAAACTAAGTCTCGTCACAGTCGACTTACAAGAGGGTCAGTCGACTTACCCGAGGTAATTTCCAATAATCTTCTCAAAAATATTCTAAGTGTATAAGTCGACTTAAATGGTTAATAGGTCGACTCTCCAGAAGGACTAATAATTCTTACGAAAATAATTTTCTCAGTGGACCAGTCAACTGCCTAGGGCTAGGTCGACTGTCCAGAGCAACTTTTTCAACAAATCTAAAATAAAATATCAGGCTCGTACCAGTCGACTGCACAGTAGACCAGTCGACTGTCGGCCTACAGAATTTCAAAATTAGGTTTGATTACAAAATCAAATTCTGGAGCTTCTAATGAACTAATGATCGTGTAAATAGTTCTTAATCAGGGAAAAATAATGATTCTCAACGAATCTCATCAGGTATATGTATATTTCACCCAAAACATTAATGTGTTAAGATCTAAACTCTCATATTCTAAATCACAAATCCTTTGTTAGGGTTTTACAAGATATAAGTTTCTTTCACAAATCTAAATCAAATCTGAATTATGAATCTAATGTCCAGGTATTCATACACAAATCTCAACATGCTTTTGGCAAACAATTTTAATGACAACAAATCTACTATTTCATCCACCATTTCCACATGGTTCATACCACGTTGCAACATCTATATGGTTCACAACATCCAATCATTACATCGTGATATTTGTAGACATAGATCAATCAATCAAGACGAATTATAATTCTCCCAAAAATCAACAAACAAAACAAGTCACACGCATGAATCAAACCACAAAACAATTTCTATATCTCTCACCTTAGAATAGAGAAAAGTCCACGAGATGAATCCTCCTTTTTGCTAGATTCAAAGCTCTTTGCTCCACAAAATAAATCTCCAAAATACAATATTTTATCAGGAATGACGGCTGGGAAAGAAATTCTCTTAAATATGCCGGATGGGTAATTAGGGTTTTACCCACACTTTGCAAAATAACCCTTTTCAAAATATAATTTACATTTATACATCATTCTTTGGAAATCCCATCAAAACTCATTTAAATTAGGTTTTATAAGAAAATATGCATTCTAAATCTCAATTAGTACTGTTCAAAACGTCCAGAATATACATTTTGCACTTTAACTCTAAAAATGTCAATTTTGCAAAAAGGTCATTCTTTTCTCAAAAATTGCAAATAGCTCCAATAAATTGCAGAAAAATCTGGAAAAATACTAAATAAATCTCAAATAATAAGTAAAGATTTTTCATAAAGAAAACTAAATTTTCACACTTCTCATAAAAGCATTTGCACGTGTTTTGCACGTGTACAAAAGATAAATTTTTCTGAAAATGTTCATTAATTCTCCAAAAGTAAATTTAAATTCATTCCCAAATATAAAAATAACATTTGAAAATACGAGGTTCTACATGCTGTGCAAAACCTTTCCCGCCACTCTTAAGGGTTCGGCTAGGGAATGGTACTCCCGCCTCGCCCCCTCTTCTATTTTCTCCTTCGAGCAGTTCGAGACCCTCTTCATCACCCACTTCATGAGTAGCAGACGCACGGAGAAGACCAGCCTCTCATTGCTCCACCTCTGTCAAGAAAGGAGAGAGAAGTTGAGGGACTATGTGAGGAGGTTCATTGCAGAGGTCAGATCGATCGCCTTCCTCGACCAATCGGTTGCGACTGTCGCATTCCAATCCAACGTCCTCAATTCTAACCTTCGCTCGTCCCTTGCTAAGAAGCCCCCACATAATTTCGCCGACCTCCTTCTTAGGAGCGAGAAGTACATTCGGGCCGAAGAAGCCGAGAATCTCCCGGGCTTTGAGGAGACATCTTTCGGGAACAAACGGAAGAGCACAAGCGAAGAGGGGTCCCAAAAATCCCAGAAGGACGGCAATGGACAACGTCGCCCGACTCCTCGGTTTGAGAAATTCACCCCCTCATTGCCAATATATCAGAAGTTCTTATGGAGGTGGACAAGGAAGGGCTACTCCGTGCTCCCCCGAGAATGAATACACCTGGCAAGAAGAGGAACATGGATAAGTGGTGCCGCTTTCACAGGGACCACGGCTACGACACGAATGATTGTCGGGCTCTCAAGGAGGAGATCGAAGAACTCATACAGCGGGGGCACCTGATCAAGTTCGTCCAAAAAGAGGGGGCCGAGCTTCCCCCCCGAGGAGCCTACAAACGAACAGAAGGGCCCGCCGAGCTTCAAGACTCAGAATCTCCCAGCTCCTCCCAAGAGGTCCTCACCTTATTATAGAAGTAGGATCATGATTTTCAATAAGGCCGATGCTTGTAACCCGGCCAATAGCATGTAATAATGGCTCGCTCTATTAAAGCGGCCACTTAGCTTATTTCAAACTTTACATCTGTTCATTGAAAGTTATTGCTCTTGCCTCTCTATCTCTCCGAGTCACGACTCTCTTAAATGGTGGGTTCGGAGCCCAGCTTCTTCTACATGGCTGCTCCCGCAACTTACTAACCTCTACCGATGGTTCGGAGTCCAACACTTGGCTTAATTCCTCTTCAAATAACCTGCTCTTCAGCGGGTTAGAAGTGGTTCGCCATTCGGAATTGCTCCCACAACCATTGAATACCTCTACCGATGGTTCGGAGTCCAACACTTGGCTCGATTCCTCTTCAAATAACCTGCTCTTCAGCGGGTTAGAAGTGGTTCGCCATTCGGAATTGCTCCCACAACCGTTGAATACCTCTACCGATGGTTCGGAGTCCAACACTTGGCTCGATTCTGCTTCAAATAACTTGCTCTTCAGCGAGTTAGAAGTGGTTCGCCATTCGGAATTGCTTCCACAACCATTGATTCTCTCACATAAGCAGCGAGTTCGGAGCTAAAGCTCTCCCCTAGAGTTGCTCCTCACACTCGTCTCACAAATGGCTCTCTTCCAGAGCCGAGCTCTTCACTCCGCTCGCCCCCAAAGCGGACCTCTTCTCAACGAGTTCGGAGCTCACAACTCTCTCCTAGAGTTGCTCCTCAAACTCATCTCACAAATGGCTCTCTTCTAGAGCCGAGCTCTTCACTCCGCTCGCATCCGAAGCGGACCTCTTCTCAACGAGTCTGGAGCACACAACTCTCTCCTAGAGTTGCTCCTCAAACTCATCTCACAAATGGCTCTCTTCCAGAGCCGAGCTCTTCACTCCGCTCGCCCCCGAAGCGGACCTCTTCTCAACGAGTTCGGAGCTCACAACTCTCTCCTAGAGTTGCTCCTCAAACTCATCTCACAAATGGCTCTCTTCCAGAGCCGAGCTCTTCACTCCGCTCGCCTCCGAAGCGGACCTCCTCTCAACGAGTTCGGAACTCACAACTCTCTCCTAGAGTTGCTCCTCAAACTCATCTCCCAAATGGCTCTCTTCCAGAGCCGAGCTCTTCGCTCCGCTCATCTCCAAGGCGGACCTCCTCTTAACGAGTTCGGAGCTCACAACTCTCTCCTAGAGTTGCTCCTCAAACTTGTCTCCCAAATGGCTCTCTTCCAGAGCCGAGCTCTTCACTCCGCTCGCCTCCGAAACGGACCTCTCCTCGACAAGTTTGGAGCACAACTCTCTCCTAGAGTTCTTCCTCACACTTGTCTCACAAATAGCTCTCTTCTAGAGCCGAGCTCTTCACTCCGCTCGCCTCCAAGACGGACCTCTCCTCGACAAGTTTGGAGCACAACTCTCTCCTAGAGTTCCTCCTCATACTTGTCTCGCAAATAGCTCTCTTCCAGAGCTGAGCTCTTCACTCCGCTCGCCTCCAAGACGGACCTCTCATCGACAAGTTTGGAGCACAACTCTCTCCTAGAGTTCCTCCTCACACTTGTTTGACAAATAGCTCTCTTCCAGAGCCGAGCTCTTCCCTCTGCTCGGATGCTGAGCAAGTACCGATCCGACCCCAACATCACAGAGCCCGGTTGGCTAATCGAGCAAGTGCCCATCCGAGCCCTAAAACGGAGAAAAATCACTTTTCCCTCAACATTCACGTAAGATTTCGATCAGACGGCTCAGATCATGCCAGCACCACTACACGACAAGATAGTGTTTTCTTGGAAACTGTGCCCGCCTCGAGATCCGCGTTGAGATCAGACGGCTCAGATCATGCCAGCACCACTACACGACAAGATAATGTTTTCTTGGAAACTGTGCCCGCCTCGAGATCTGCGCTGAGATCCGACGGCTCAGATCGCTCCACGTCGCTCGGTATTCCGAGCCGAGCGACTAGCGATCCGAGTCGCTCGCGCCCCTTCTTCGCCCCTAGGGTCTTCCTAGCACATCTTACAAGGGTCTTCCTAGCACAAGGGTCTTCCTAACACATCTTACAAGGGTCTTCCTAGCACATCTTCTCCGCCCCTAGGAGTGGAGCTCCTCTTCCAAAATCCCCAAGACCAAAGCACTTATCAACTTCATGAAGACGAGGATGTTGCGGGGCTATTTTGACCATGAAGGAGGGTGAATCTTCATCCCATTCCTAAAGAGAAGTTGTAGATCTTCGAATTAGCTTCGAAACGAGGGGTCGCACGCCCCGATCGGACCTCCGTAGCACCGGGAAAGTGGATCTCAATACAGCTGCGCCGAATAGCTCGAAAATCCGAGCCGAACCACTCGCGTGAGGGAAAAATCCGAACCGAACCCGAGCAACTGTCGAATCCGAGCTCTTCCCTCCGCTCGGATGCTGAGCAAGTGCCGATCCGACCCCAACATCAAAGAGTCCGGTCGGCTAACCGAGCAAGTGCCCATCCGAGCCCCAAAACAGAGAAAAATCACTTTTCCCTCAACATTCGTGTAAGATCTCGATCGGACGGCCCAGATCTTGCCAACGTCGCTAAACGACAAGATAGTGTTTTCTTGGGAACTGAGCCCATCTCGAGATTCGTGTCACCATTCAACCATCCAGATCGAGCCATGTAGCTCGGATCTCAAATCCGAGCTATCGAACTACCGAACTGCAAAGTGGCAAAAATGCACCTCAAAATCCGTGCTCGGATCTGCCGAACAAGACGCAGCTGCCGAACAGCAAGGAAGAAGAAGAAAAGAAAAAAAATTTACTGGGCCGGGCTCAGACCCGTTAAGAGATCCAAGCCCATAACCCACGTCACCTTCTTCAGCCCTTCTTCTTCTCCATGATTCCCGCCAAAACCAAGAAAGACAAAAACCCAAACTCTTCTCCGAACTCCCCATCACCACCGAGCTCTAGACCTCGTCGAGCTCGACCGCAACTCCTTGCCGACCACAGTGCCGAGCTCCGAGCTCCCTCGAGCGAGCCCTCGTCGACGAACTCCTCCTTCCACAAGCTCCCAAGTGCCCACCATGGCCGAAGATCGGTCATCAAGCCACGATGCGGAGCTCGAACATCTCGAGCTTCCCCTTCGACGAGCTCCCTCGCCATGGCGGTGACGAGCTCCTTACATCGCCGAGCGCTCTCTCCTCCTTCGGTGAGCTCAGCTCCGAACACCTCCACTACCGAGCTCACCTCCAACTCAGAGCTCCGAACCCAACTCCTCCAAGGCCGAACCCATCGTCAAGCTTCCCCTCGCGAGCTCTTCTCCCTCATCAACAAAGCTTCGAGCTCCGCCTTCCGCTCCCCCCTCGTCAAAGCTGCACACCGAAGCTTCGTGCCGAGCAACTGTGCCGACCTCCCATGTCGAAGCTTACCGTCGAAGCTCCGTCATCCTCCTCGACGGGCCACCGCCTCGCCATTACAAAACTCCGAAGCTGAGCCCAAGCTTCCACCATGTAACTCCCGTTTTCATTTTTCCTATTTTTATTTTTGATTTCCAATTGTAATCTCGATTATAATTTAAATTCATTTCATTGTCCCATTTTGTATTAAATAATATTTAGTCGAACGTATTTATCAATTCTTCCTCGTCTCAATTTCTCATTTAAAATCCACTCCTTGTATGTCTTAATTCGAATTGATTTTAGAGTATTTGTCTTGCCTTTTTGGGTTGTGAATTGACCCCATTTGACTCACTTTGTACTCATAGCCCAATACCCATCTCTTAATGGATCTCTCACCCAAACCCACTAACCCACACTACCCCCCAATCTCTCCCTAACAGACTAATCCTATGATTTCTCCCAATCACTCCCCATAACCACAATCTCACTATCCCTAATTATCAGCTATTGATTCCCTTCTTATTGTATCCCGTAACCCCCTCCCTATTACTATATTATTATTTGATATGGCTAAAAATAGGATTAAATCGGGACCGTTCACATCGGACGCGAATCTCAAAGCTCAGGGGTAAAACGGTAATTTCACCTACTAGCGGGTCCGAAGCGGGTACTGGGTCTCCTTCTCACAGATCCAATAACCCGCGAACGGATCCACTCCAACTGGGTACGGGTCCCGACCCAAGACGAACCCAGATCAGCAAGAGGAAAATCAGGGTTACTGATTTGACCAAATCAACAGGCCTGATTTGCTCTCACCGGGAATTAAGGGATTACATTCCTAATCTGATTACGAGGATTTTATGCCTTATCAGATCACAGGAATCACATTCCTAATCTGATCCCAACGGCGACTATAAATACCCCCCACCAACCACTGTTACAGGTTAATCACTTTTTTACCTGCTTAAGCTCTTTTTTAATCTCTTCTGGTTACTGACAAGAGCGTCGGAGGGTGCGTCGCCGGGATCAAACCCGGTGTCTCGCACTTTCCTTGCAGGTATTCGGCGGGAGTCAGCGGCCCAACTCCGGCGAACAGGTTCGGATCTGCTATTCAGGTTTCTCGCGAATCCACAAATTCATCTGTTTACCCCCACACCGAAATCAGCGGTAACAGATTGGCGCCGCCTGTGGGAAAACCATACGAATAGCCGCCGCCTCTTCCTCGTCGACTTAGCTCTTCTCCAGCCATGCCTCCCAGGAAGGTCAGATCTAGGGGGTCCAACCGTGGACCCAACCCCGCTGATCAGCAAGAGGTAGTCCCCATCCAACCCGCTCCGCAGCAGGGACAACCCCCGCTTCAAGTGGAGGACCCCCTTCAAGATCAGCCTCCTCTTCAGAATCAGCAACCCCCCAGGGTTCCCACCGGTCCTCAGAATGCCGGTGCGGGGGGCTCTCGTATGAAGCAACCGCTCAATCAGGACCGCGTCTCCATACACAACACCTCTACGGATTCCATGGCCTCTCACAATCCCCAAAATCAGAAGAAGGAAGAGGACCTACGCCACCGTCTGGACGAGAAGCGGGCCCGAGAGGGAGCCTCCCGCCAACAACGTCCGGGTGAGCGGTCCCCTCACCACCGAGATTATAGAAGGTCTCCTGTCCGAAGGGGAAGAAGAGAGTCACCCGGGCATTACAGGAGGAGGCGCCACTCTCCTGCCGGTCGGCATCAGCCGAGGAACAATGAGGCGCCCATCACTCGCACCGAGTTCCTGCAGTTTCAAGCAACGATGTTGCAGGCTCTTAACCTCCGACCCAACAACAATAAGGCCCAAAGGGTTCCTTCGCCCCAACAGGTTCCCAGTCCTCGCCGTAGGTCCGCCTCTCCTCCGCCAGCTCCTAACCGCCGGCAGCATGAACTTAGCCCTCGCCGCTCTCGGGACGACCATCGTCGTAGCCCCGGCTCTCCCTCCTACGAAGACGAGTCCAGAGACTCGTTCGACTACCGCGGGAGGGACGATGCCCTATACCGCCGTCTCCATGAGGTGGAGAGGCGAATCGGTCGGATGGACGAGGGGGAGGGGTCGAACAGCAGAACCATCCGTCCGAGCAGACCCCCGTTCTCCCGAACCATCATGGAGGCTCCCATCCCGAGGGGATTCGAACCCCCGAAGTTCGAAACTTACTCGGGGGAGTCGGACCCCGTGGACCACATCGAAAGCTTCAAGACCCTCATGCTCATCCACCAGGCTTCGGACGCCTTACTTTGCAAGACCTTCCCAGCCACCCTGAGGAGGTCGGCTAGGGAATGGTACTCCCGCCTTGCTCCCTCTTCCATCTTCTCCTTCGAGCAATTCGAGACCCTCTTCATCACCCACTTCATGAGTAGTAGACACACAGAGAAGACCAGCCTCTCATTACTCCAGCTCTGCCAGGAGAAGGGAGAGAAGTTGAGAGACTATGTGAAGAGGTTCACTGCGGAGGTCAGGTCCATAGCCTCCCTCGACCAATCCGTCGCAACAGCCGCCTTCCAATCAACGTCTTCAACTCCAGCCTCCGCTCCTCTCTTGCTAAGAAGCCTCCACGGAACTTTGCCGACCTCCTTCTCAGGTGTGACAAGTACATTCGTGCCGAAGAGGCCGCCTACCCTCCAAGCTTCGGGGGGTCTACCTCAGGGACGAAGCGAAAGTTGACCGAAGAAGAAGAGGCTAAGAAGCTTCAGAAGGACGGCAATGGCCAGCACCGCCCGACTCCTCGGATTGAGAAGTTCACCCCCCTTGTTGCCAATATATCAGAAGTTCTTATGGAGGTGGACAAGGAAGGGCTCCTCCGCGCTCCCCCGAGAATGAATACACCTGGCAAGAAGAGGGACAAGCATAAGTGGTGCCGCTTTCACAGGGACCACGGCCACGACACGGAAGATTGTCGGGCTCTGAAGGAGGAGATCGAAGAACTCATACAGCGGGGGCACCTGACCAAGTTCGTCCAGAAAGAAGGGGCCGAGCTTCCCCCCTGAGGAGCCGACGAACGAACTGAAGGGCCCGCCGAGCTTTACGACTCAGAACCCCCCGGCTCTTCCCAAGAGGTCTTCACCTTATTGTAGAAGTAGGACCCTTATTTTCAATAAGGCCGATGCTTGTAATCCGGCCGATAGCATGTAATAAGGGCTCGCCATATTGAAGCAGCCACTTAGTTTATTTCAATAAAACTTTACATTTTTTTCATTGAAATTGTTGCTCTGGCTTCATCTCTACCTCTCGCTGAAGGGTGAGTTCGGAGTCCAGCCTCTTCTACATGGCTGCTCCTGCAACTTACTAACCTCTACCGATGGTTCGGAGTCCAACACTTGGCTCGATTCCTCTTCCAATAACCTGCTCTTCAGCGGGTTAGAAGGGGTTCGCCATTCGGAACTGCTCCCACAGCCGTTGAACACCTCTACCGATGGTTCGGAGTCCAACACTTGGCTCGATTCCTCTTCCAATAACCTGCTCTTCAGCGGGTTAGAAGGGGTTCGCCATTCGGAACTGCTCCCACAGCCGTTGAACACCTCTACCGATGGTTCGGAGTCCAACACTTGGCTCGAGTCTGCTTCGAATAACCTGCTCTTCAGCGGGTTAGAAGTGGTTCGCCATTCGGAACTGCTCCCACAGCCGTTGAACACCTCTACCAATGGTTCGGAGTCCAACACTTGGCTCGAGTCTGCTTCGAATAACCTGCTCTTCAGCGGGTTAGAAGTGGTTCGCCATTCGGAATTGCTCCCACAACCGTTGATTCTCTCACACAAGCAGCGAGTTCGGAGCTACAGCTCTCCCCTAGAGTTGCTCCTCACACTCGTCTCACATATGGCCCTCTTCCAGAGCCGAGCTCTTCCCTCCGCTCGCCCCCGAAGCGGACCTCTTCTCAGCAAGTTTGGAGCACAACTCTCTCATAGGGTCCCTCCTTACACTTGTCTCACAAATAGCCCTCTTCCAGAGCCGAGCTCTTCCCTCCGCTCGCCCCCGAAGCGGACCTCTTCTCAGCAAGTTTGGAGCACAACTCTCTCATAGGGTCCCTCCTTACACTTGTCTCACAAATAGCCCTCTTCCAGAGCCGAGCTCTTCCCTCCGCTCGCCCCCGAAGCGGACCTCTTCTCAGCAAGTTTGGAGCACAACTCTCTCATAGGGTCCCTCCTTACACTTGTCTCACAAATAGCCCTCTTCCAGAGCCGAGCTCTTCCCTCCGCTCGCCCCCGAAGCGGACCTCTTCTCAGCAAGTTTGGAGCACAACTCTCTCATAGGGTCCCTCCTCACACTCGTCTCACAAATAGCTCTCTTCCAGAGCCGAGCTCTCCCGATCCGAGCCTCAACATCAAAGAGTCCGGTCGGCTGCCGAGCAAGTGCCTTCCCGAACTGGTAAACGGGGAAAACACACTTTCCCCTCAACTTTCGTGTAAGATCTCGATCAAACGGCCCAGATCTTGCCAGCGACGCTAAACGACAAGATAGCGTTTTCTTGGGAACTGAGCCGTCTCGAGATTCGTGCCATCATCCAACGGCCCAGATCTTGCCAGCGTCGCTAAACGACAAGATAGCGTTTTCTTGGAAACTGTGCCCGCCTCGAGATCCGCGCTGAGATCCAGTGGCTCAGATCGCTCCACGTCGCTCAGTATTCCTAGCCGAGCGACTAGCGATCCGACCCACTCGCGCCTCTTCTTCCTAACCCAAGGGTCTTCCAAGCACAAGGGTCTTCCTGGCACATCTTCTCCGCCCCTAGGAGCGGAGCTCCCCTTCCAAAATCCCCAAGACCAAAGTACTTGTCAACTTCATGAAGACAAGCATCTTGCGGGGCTATTTTGACCATGAAGGAGGGTGAATCTTCATCCCACTCCTAAAGAGAAGTTGTAAATCTTCGAACTAGCTTCGAAACGAGGGGTCACACGCTCCGATCGGACCACCGTAGCCCCGGGAAAGTGGACCTCAATGCAGCTGCGCCGAATAGCTCGGAAATCCGAGCCAAGCCACTCGCACGAGCCGAGCCGAGCTCCAACATCAAAGAGTCCGGTCGGCTGCCGAGCAAGTGCCTTCCCGATCTGGTAAACGGGGAAAACACACTTTCTCCTCAACTTTCGCGTCTGATCTCAATCAGACGGCCCAGATCTTGCCAGCGACGCTAAACGACAAGATAATGTTTTCTTGGGAACTGAGCCGTCTCGAGATTCGTGCCATCATCCAACGGCCCAGATCTTGCCAGCGTCGCTAAACGACAAGATAGCGTTTTCTTGGGAATTGAGCCCGTCTCGAGATTTGTGCCACCATCCAACGGCTCAGATCAAGCCACATAGTTCGGATCTACCATCCGAGCTACTGCCATACCGAGCTGCAAAGTGGCCAAAAATTGCTTCAAAATCCGTGCTCGGATTCGCCGAGCAAGACGCCAAAAAAAACAAAACAAAAAAATTATAAAGGGCACAAGGGGCCGGGTTCGGACCCGTTAAGGGGATCCGACCCGAACCCCCCCCACGTCACCTCCTTCTTCAATACCGCTGGCGCCAAAACAGAACCCATGCAGAACCACAAAAACAGCTCGTCACTTCCGAGCCTTACTCCAAACCCACCATGGCCGAATCCATCTCCAATGCTGAGCTCCCCCCCTCCGTCGCCGGCTGCCTCCGACGACCGAGCTCACAACTCCGATCTCTACTGCCACCTTCATGGTCGAAGCTCAAAACCCAACTCTTCTCCGAGCTCTCCTTACCACCGAGCACCTTCTCCTCCTTCGGCGAGCAAAACTCCACCTCCCGTCGAGCACAGCCCCCATCGCCGAGCTCACAAAGTCTCCGCCAAGAGCTTCGAACTCATCGCGAGGCTTCGTCGCCGAGCTCACCTGCCGAGCTCGCTTCGTCGCCGAGCTCGCTTCGCTGCAATGCTCATCTCCACTCGTCATCACAAAGCTCCACCGCAGTCGAGCTCTCTCTCACTCACTCCGAGCTGCACCGAGCTCCACTGCCGAAGACGAGCTCTCCCATGGCCGAAGCTCGAACTCCACTTCGTCGCGAGCCGAACTCCTCGACGACGGCGAGCGTGCCTCCCCCTCGTCGAGCTCAGGCTGCAACCGATCTCGAACATTGAGTTCCGAACCCGCGAAGCTCTCTCTCCATGACGAGCTCCATTCACTACGACAGCCGAGCTCCATCACCGAGATCGACCGCATCGCCATGCCTCTTCCTCGTCGAAGCCTCGACGGGCTTCGTCTCCGACGTGCCGAACTCCTCTCTCGACGAACCCAACACCCATCTTCAACATCGGACCGAGCTCCTTTAGCTCGCAGCTCCACCCTCGACGAGCCACCCTTCGTCGAAGCTCGAACTCCGCCAACTCCTCGCCACCTTCGTCGAAGCTCCACTGTCGTGCTCACGCATCTCCACCGTCGAGCTCCGACCCCCTCGCCTCGTTCGCGGAGCTCACCCAACATCTCAACTGACGAGCCCCCTTCATCGAAGAGCTCCGTCGTCGAACATCTCCTCGTTCGCTGAGCTCGACATACTATCCCCAGTGAAGTCGCCATGGAGGTTGGAGGTCGAGCATGGCGAGTTGGCGAGTTCGACTATCAATTTCGACGCTCTCCTTCCTCGCCTAGATCCGTCGAGCTGCCTTTCAAACCCAAAGCGTCGCTCCTTCGACTCGAAGCCTCACCGAGCTCGACATCCCCTTCACCAAACAAACTTCGAGCTCCATCACCAAGCTCCCCTCGCCTCGCTCGCCGAACTCGCCATCTCCAGTTCGACCCCATCTCCAGTTCGAAAAGGCATGAGAAAGAAAGAGTCGAAGCAGAGCGGAGAAAGAAAAGAAAAAAAAAAAAAAAAAAAAATGTGTTTAAGTGCCACGTGGCGTGCCACGTGGCCTCACATCCGAGCTGCGCAAATTTTTTTGCCAAGCTCTCGGTCGGCTGCCGAGCAACCTCCTTCCCGACCTGGTAAACGGAGAAAAAAGCTAGCCGAGCAACTACAGTCGTTGGATCTTCCAGAAAATCGCGTAAAAGTTGATGAACGGCTCAGATCGCACCACGTGTGCTAAACGACAAGATAGCGATTTTTCGAAAAGCGCGCCGCCTCGCGATTCGCGCAGGAATCCGACGGCGCAGATCGCGCCACGTGTCCAGGTATATTTAAATTTATTTATTTATTTATTTAATTGTATTTTTTATTTAAAAAATCCGAAAAAATATTTAAAAAATCGGAAAAAATTAAATAAAAATTCTAAAAACAATTATAAATTCAGAAAAAATATTTTAAATTCTGAAAAATATAATTATTTAATTAGAATAATTATTTAATATTTTCGATAATTAATTATTTAATTCGGAAAATGAATAAAAAATTCAAAAAAATGAGAAAAAATTCAGAAAAATCTGGAAAAATCACCAAAAATCCAGAAAATTCTGAGAGTATTTTTGGGCATTTTACAAGCCCATAATAACGCCGTTACACCCCGAGCAAGATTCCAAACTCCTTTAAGAACACCGATAAAATCCCGTACGCCATTAGAACAGTAAAACTACTCCTCAAAGGCTGATCAAACTCAGTCTTCGGGAGTGGGGGGCTCGTGATATGGCTAAAAATAGGATTAAATCGGGACCGTTCACATCGGACGCGAATCTCAAAGCTCAGGGGTAAAACGGTAATTTCACCTACTAGCGGGTCCGAAGCGGGTACTGGGTCTCCTTCTCACAGATCCAATAACCCGCGAACGGATCCACTCCAACTGGGTACGGGTCCCGACCCAAGACGAACCCAGATCAGCAAGAGGAAAATCAGGGTTACTGATTTGACCAAATCAACAGGCCTGATTTGCTCTCACCGGGAATTAAGGGATTACATTCCTAATCTGATTACGAGGATTTTATGCCTTATCAGATCACAGGAATCACATTCCTAATCTGATCCCAACGGCGACTATAAATACCCCCCACCAACCACTGTTACAGGTTAATCACTTTTTTACCTGCTTAAGCTCTTTTTTAATCTCTTCTGGTTACTGACAAGAGCGTCGGAGGGTGCGTCGCCGGGATCAAACCCGATGTCTCGCACTTTCCTTGCAGGTATTCGGCGGGAGTCAGCGGCCCAACTCCGGCGAACAGGTTCGGATCTGCTATTCAGGTTTCTCGCGAATCCACAAATTCATCTGTTTACCCCCACACCGAAATCAACGGTAACATTATTATTATATTGATAATCCCCCTAATCTCTCTCTCTTTCCCTCCTCTGATTTAAACCCAAACAAACAAAACAAATCCAAAAACAAACAAAAACAACCCGCAGTCATCGTCTCCCTCATCCTTCCGCTCTCTCATCTTCCCCATTGTCGAACTCCCCAAACTCCAGCCATCGACCATCACCTTCGCCTCGTCGACATCCCCGTCTCTCCAACACCATCGTCAACTCCACCTCAGCCGCCCGCCGTCGACCGCAAGCCATCGAACCCAACCACCATCCACCGTCTTCTCCACCATTACCCAACTTCGAACCCATCAACCTCACCCCGAACCCTCTAGCTTCGCCGTCGCGCCTCCCCGCACCGTCGTCGAACTCCGAGCAGTTCCCCCCCGTCATCGCTTCCCTGTTCGATCGAGAAGAACAGAGGACGCCTTTTCTTCGTCACAAGCTCCGCCGTCACCACCCCATTACCGTCGTCGATTGCTCCTCAGTCGAACTCCGACCACGCCCCATCGTCGCACGCTGCCAAGTCGCCGTCGTCCTCTCTCTCCCGCTCGCTGTCGAAACAAGGAAGAAGAAGAAGAACTGTTGGGCGGGATTGGATCTCAGCCTTTGGATTCGCATCAAGATCCGTGCTCTCTTGGTCTGATCAGATCCGTGTTTGGTGTTCGCCCGCAGCAGATCCGAAGTCCGTGTTCTGTGTTTGGTCCAGATCTGGTGTGGAGGAGCCCGCTGATTGGCTTGTTTGGCTGTTCTGTGTTCGGGAAACAGCGGATCGCTTTGCCGTTTGCTGTTCTGGACAGATCCTGTGTGGAGGATTATTGCTATCTACTAGCTTTCTTCACACGGTCTTCGCACGCACTCTTGGGATTGATCCCCGGGATACTGATCCCGTTATTCCTAAATATTTCGAACCGTCTACAAAGTAAAAGGCAAGTCACTTCTATCGAATGTATTTTTTTTGTATCATATTCGATAAATATTGTTGAAATTCCGCAAGTGGATCTTATTTTAAAATCGTAAAATATTGCTGTATCAATCGTCGAGATGCCACGGATTTACACGAGCGAATCCAAGTGGTAGTCTCGACATCGTGCCATCTTTTGCCTCTAAAGTATAGAAATGTTCATACATCATATAGCTATAGTTATTGATTATAAAAATAAGGAATTGTAGACACATTTCATATCATGAAATTAAATGACAAATACCTATATTAGATTGTAGAAATTTGTTGATCGTTAATGTGATTGTTATTGCTAATTATTGAATTGGAACTATTAAAATGAAATTTGTTGCTCGTTAATGTGATAGTTATTGCTAATTGTTGAATTGGAATTATTAAAATATTAGACCTCACCTATATTTATACCATGTTCACCTAAGGTTGATTCGCTGCGATTAAGATTAATTAAACTCCAATTTACTATTATTAAATCTTATTTTTACCATTTTACTTAAAATGAACTTATAGACTATTCAGAAATTTACGCTGATCTGAACCTTAACGTGCTGTTTAGACCTAGAACACTTCATTAAAATCAGAAACTCACTGAAGGTAAATCGTAGCCCTATCTGTCTAGATGTCGATAGACACCAAAACTTTCGAATTCGGAGTTATACAGCTCCAGTTATGAACCTTTTACCACAGCTGCGCTGAAATTCCAGATTCACGTACATAACAAGTTAGGCTAATGAATTAAGTGAACTATTAGTCATATATGGCCAAAATAAATTCCAGATTTGTAAATAACATGTTTAGGGTGTTAAAAAGTATTTTTACTGATTTTTATAATATTTATTTACTGCCTTTATAATTAAAGTTAGACAACATCTACACCCAGCCAGAAACTTAGACCTATAAAGATTATTAAATTTCACCTAGCTACCGTTGTCGGAATGTAACTTTTAAGTATGCGTTGGAACCGGGTGGGAGTCTAGTTTCTAGACCACCTGACAGCTCCACAATTGCTGCACTGTAGCAACGGGAATACTGATTTTGGTGCAGCAACCTACTGCTGTCCAGAATTGGGATTCTATATTTTATAATGTACAATTGTGTTTATAATGTTATATTTAGTGTATTTAATTGTATATAGTATATTGCATGATCTTAGGATTGTTGTGACACCTTCTCTAGCGTCCCTTATTAATTGCATTATTGTATGATAATGGAGTAAAGAAAGTAAAGCAAGCCGGGGTTAAGGGTTGATTAGGGTAGTTGATGACATAGCGACTGTACTCGGAAGAGGGGCCCGTGTTTCCCTAATTATCGGTCTATCGGTCTATCGGTCTATTGGTCATATCGGTCATCGGTTAATTGCAGATTACTGACTCAGTATCTCGATTGATTCGATCATCGGTCATTAATGAATAATGTTCCCGAGTACATGAACTATAGAATCTACCACCTTAATCTAAACGAAATTGATTGTATGCATCGAACCTGTGGTACGGCACACATGGGACACAGTAGTACGTGCATTAGCTAGGATTAAAAAATGATAATAGACCTAAGGCTCCCGTCACACTACCAATGCATATTGTTATCTTAATGAACAGTGTTCTCAATGCTATTGCCCTTATTGGTATTGTCTATCGTTATCATGGTAAATCGTATTTAATGCATATTATACTGTTATCTCTTTTACACTGTTCAATTCTATCGACTTCATTGTTTATTTGAATTCATTGAAATGCCACCATTTCCATTGTTTCACTGTTTCTCCACTTGCATGTCCACGACTTGCTCTAAGGACCTTCCTTTTCCTTTTTTTTAGATGAGCAACTTACAGGTATCCAAGGAGATTTACCTGATGGCATAGGAGATCAGCATTGGTGAAGAAAATGATTTCTGCGCTGCTAAAATAAATCATGTTTCATTTAATGACTTTAAATAAATCTGGACAAGTGTTATTTCTTTGTAATATGGGCTTCGACCCGAATATTGTTTATTTAATTTCCAGATGTTGAGTTATTTGATATTGGTTATTTTGATACATTAATTTCCAATATTGTTATTTATGTGATTGCTCTTTCTTTGCATGCGTGGTTGTTTCATTATTTGTTATATTGTTGAGTTGGATCATTAACAGCCTATGGGTGACGTAAGTCATTCGCTGGGCCATGTCACGTGCTTGCATTCCGTGTTTTGGGAAGCGGGGCGTGACAAGGTTTTTAGTGGTATCAGAGCCAGGTTAAACTCTAACTAGTTTGGGATTGAACCCTGATTAGTTGAGTTTAACCGGTCTGACTCAACAATATGTGAACCACGTTGATCACATGGATAATTGATAACCAACTTATGAATCTGGATGCTAACTGTTTGATTCTTATTTCAGACCATGGCTAGAAAAGGGCCCTCTACCTCTCGTGCTGGAGATGAACAGCCCGAGGAGCCCACCCTTGCCCAAATTGTGGAGATGCTGAGAAGAGGTGCTTCATCTTCCAGCCAACCAGAGGCGCCCACAATGGCTCAAGTTATGCAGATGCAACGTGAACAGACTGAGCTGATGATGCAGCAAATGATGCAGATGCAGCGGAAGCAAGCAGAAATGATGAGGCGGGAACATGCAGAAATGATGAAGGTGGCCTTGGGAGCTGTCAACCGAGAGCCTGCTGTACCGGTGCCTGCGGTCTTGCCACCACGACCTGGAAATGTAGCGGATTTCATGAGGCTACATCCAGACAAATTCGCAGGTACGGAAGGTCCCCTGGAAGCTGAGCAATGGCTCATTAGGACCGAACAGCTGATGATCGCGGCCAGGATTGCCGACGTTGACCGAGTGGATGTCGTGAGCATCCAACTCGTTGATCTCGCCCAGATTTGGTGGCGAGCTGAAGTAGAGAGGCTGGAACGCCCCATCGCTTGGGACATCTTTAGGGAGAGCTTTCTCACAAAGTTCTTTCCTGATGTGACGAAAAGTGAAATGGAGCGGCAATTCGTCACCCTCACACAGGTTAGACAGCTAGTGTTATTATGCAATTTTCATTATTATTTCATAAATATACCAATGTTTAACTAAGGCGCTACCTTGAACCAGGGGAATCGGACCGTGGATGAGTATGCTACGGAGTTCACTCGACTTAGCCGTTTTGCGGCTTCCATGGTGACAAACGAGTGGGATAAGGGCCGCCGTTTCATGCAGGGCTTGGACCTCGACATTCAGGATCGTCTGGCTGCCCTACGGCTCCGTTACTACTCAGATATACTGGAGGCTGCTAGAAGCCAGGAGCAGGCCAGTAAACGGAAGCGCGCCATCCAGCGGCCCGCTCCGCATCCTGTCACCGCCAGACCGTCTGGAGGGCCCATCAGGAGGCCAGCACCGACCTTCCCTGCCAGAGCACAGCCTTATGCACCTGCCGCTCAGAGAGCGAACCCAGTCTGTTCGTACTGTCACAGGACTGGACACTCGCGCGAGAATTGTAGGGCAGCCAACCGCCAGTGCCTCTTATGTGGTAGCGACGACCACATGGTTCGCTATTGCCCGAGGTTCGGGGCCGTTGCACCAGCTGGAGGCTCCGCTCCACAGGGAGCGCTTGGGCGTGGTCAGGGCGGACCACCGCTTCCACCTCAGAGACAGGTTTTTGGTCAGAGGAGAGCCGCTCCTCAGGGAGGTCCATCTGGAGGTCGTGGTCAGGCCTTCAATCTGACTGCGGAGGAAGCTGAAACCGCTGAGGAAGTCGTCGCAGGTATATTTATGTTTTATTGTTTTCTTATTTATCTGTTCCCTATTTTATTATTCTTCCTTGCATCATTCAGTGTGTAGTTTCTTTTCACATCAGCATTTCTTAAGTATTTCTTCATCCCTATTGCCCTTACCTATACATCTCTTCCCATATTTTTGATTCTATCATAGGTATTATTTTAGTTCATTCTTTTCCCGCCCATGCCTTGTTTGATTCCGGAGCGACCCATTCCTTCGTCTCTTCCCGCTTTGTGGATCAGCACCAGTTGGAATGCAGTGATATGCCAGCAGCTTGGAACATAACCACAGGTGGCGGTGTTATCGTTTGCTCTAGGGAGTGCAAGCAGAGCCCTCTAGTTATTGGAGGCACTGATTTCAAGGCAAATTTGATAGTGATCGGAAATTCAGGGTTCGATGTAATTCTCGGCATGGACTGGCTGGGGGAAAGTCATGCTGTTATTGATTGCCGAGCGAAGAAGGTAGTGTTCATGATTCCGGGACATGCAGAGTTCGAGTTTCATGCTGGGGAGACACCTCTTGGACGTGGTAAGAAGGTAGCAGATGAGGAAGATTGTGCAATGGAGTTGCACACAGACTTTGAGGCTGCGCCTCTTGTAGTGCGGGAATTCCTGGATGTATTCCCAGAGGAATTGCCCGGGTTACCTCCCGATCGAGAGGTGGAATTTGGCATTGAAGTTCAGCCGGGTACCGCTCCTATTTCTAAGAGCCCGTATCGGTTGGCGCCAGTTGAAATGGCGGAGTTGAAGGAACAGATTCAGGAGATGCTGAATAAGGGTTTTATCAGGCCGAGTGTCTCGCCTTGGGGAGCTCCTGTACTGTTCGTCAACAAGAAGGATGGTAGTCGCAGGTTGTGCATGGACTACCGTGAGCTGAACAATGCTACAGTGAAGAACCGGTACCCGCTGCCGAGGATCGATGACTTGTTCGACCAATTGGGGGGAGCTTCTGTGTTCTCGAAGCTAGATCTGCGCTCTGGGTACCATCAGGTCAAGGTGAAGACCGAAGATATACCGAAGACTGCCTTTCGCACTCGCTATGGCCACTATGAGTTCTTGGTCATGCCCTTCGGAGTCACTAACGCTCCAGCCGTGTTCATGAGCTTGATGAATCGGGTCTTCTCTCCCTTCCTAGACAAGTTCGTCGTGGTGTTCATCGACGATATCCTCGTCTATTCTCGGAGTCGTGATGAGCATGCCGAGCACTTGCGAATTGTCTTGCAGACACTGAGGGAACATCAATTGTACGGGAAGCTTAGCAAGTGCGAGTTTTGGTTGGATAGAGTTGCCTTCTTAGGGCATATTGTTTCGGGCGAAGGTATCTCTGTTGATCCGTCCAAGATTGCAGCAGTTAAAGATTGGCCAGTGCCTAAGTCAGCGTCAGAGGTGAGGAGTTTTCTCGGGCTAGCAGGATATTATCGGAAGTTCGTCCAAGACTTCTCGAAGATTGCTGGACCGTTGACTAAACTGACAGGAAAGGATCAGAAGTTTACTTGGGATGAGGCATGCGGTGAAGCTTTCATAGAGTTGAAGAACAGATTGACGTCAGCACCAGTGCTGACTATACCAGATGGATCAGGTGGGTTCGTGATTCACTGCGACGCTTCAGGCAGAGGTCTAGGAGCAGTATTGATGCAGAAGGGTCGGGTTGTTGCTTATGCGTCTAGGCAGTTGAGGCCGCACGAGAAGAACTACCCCACTCATGACTTGGAGTTAGCAGCGGTGATCCACGCTCTGAAATTGTGGAGACACTACCTACTTGGAGACCGAGTGGAAATCTTCACTGACCACAAAAGTCTCAAGTATGTCTTCACTCAGAAAGAGTTGAACATGAGGCAGAGGCGCTGGTTGGAGTTGATGGCCGACTACGACATCAATTTGCAGTATCACCCCGGTAAGGTGAATTTGGTGCCAGATGCGTTGAGCAGAAGGCCAGTCGACATGTGCTTGACTCAGCAGAAGGAACTCATTGAGCAGATGCGAAGATTGGACTTGAATGTGATTCTTCCGGGTACCGATCGGAGTTGTATGATGCTTCAGATGCAGTCATCTCTGGTTGAGCAAATTAAGGAAGCACAGGCAGGTGACGAGCAGTTACAGGAATTCAGGGCAGAAGTTGAGGCAGGTACAAGGACCGATATGGTCATCCATTCAGCTGGGTCACTTCGCTTTGGGGCTAGGCTGTGTGTCCCAAAGGGTGAAGTTAGGCAGAAATTACTCGAGGAAGCCCACCAGTCGGCCTACTCTATTCATCCCGGTGGTACCAAGATGTATCGGGATTTGAAGCTTCACTTTTGGTGGCATGGTATGAAGAGGGCCGTAGCCAGATTTGTGTCTCAGTGTTTGGTCTGCCAGCAGGTGAAGGCAGAACACCAGAGGACCGCCGGACTCCTTCAGCCTCTTCCCATTCCGGAGTGGAAGTGGGAGCACATCACCATGGACTTTGTTACTGCTTTGCCAAGAAGTCCCAGGGGTCACAACGCCATTTGGGTGATTGTTGACAGGCTGACGAAGAGTGCCCATTTTATCCCGTTCAGAGTTGGTCAGTCTACCGAGAGTCTCGCGGAGAAATACATGCAGGAGATCGTTAGATTGCATGGAGTTCCTGTCAGCATTGTATCAGACAGAGACACCAGATTTCGATCATAGTTTTGGGAGAGTCTACAGAGCAGTCTGGGAAGCAAGTTGAAGTATAGTACAGCTTTCCACCCTCAGACAGACGGGCAATCGGAAAGGACCATTCAGACATTAGAGGACATGTTGCGGTCCTGTGTACTTCAGTTTAGAGGATCTTGGGAGGATCACCTGCACTTGGTAGAGTTCTCGTATAACAATAGCTACCAAGCAAGTCTTAAAGCTGCTCCCTTTGAAGCCTTGTACGGTCGGAAGTGTCGGTCGCCAGTGTGTTGGGACGACATTGGTGAGAGGAAGCTATTGGGGCCCGAACTGATCACGAAGACTGTTGATGCCGTGTCCCAGATCAGGAAACACCTGCAGGCAGCTCAGGATAGACAGAAGAAATGGGCAGATGTTCATAGGAGGCCGTTAGAGTTCGAAGTGGGCGATCACGTGTTCCTCAAAGTATCACCGTGGAAGGGAGTTATCCGGTTTGGAGGCGGGGGCAAGCTAAGCCCTAGATTCATTGGGCCGTTTGATGTTGTAGAGCGAGTAGGCAAGGTGGCCTATAGACTCGCGTTGCCGCCGGCATTGTCTGAAGTGCATGATGGCTTTCATGTATCCCATCTCAGGAAGTATGTCAGAGATGATAGTCATGTCATCGACTATTCCGAGTTGTCTGTTCGACCAGATTTGTCCTGCGAAATCCCACCAGTTTCGATCTTGGACCGACGAGAGAAGGTTCTGAAGAACAAGGTCATCAGGTTGGTTCGAGTTGGTTGGAATCCTCACTCGCCGGGTGAGTCGACTTGGGAACTTGAGGATGAGATCCAGAAGAAGTTTCCCCACCTTTTTGTGTGATTCTTTTCTGTTCTTCGGGGTTATCCTATCACCACTTGAGTAAATTTCGAGGACGAAATTTTATTGTAAGGTGGGTAGGATTGTAACTCCCGTTTTCATTTTTCCTATTTTTATTTTTGATTTCCAATTGTAATCTCGATTATAATTTAAATTCATTTCATTGTCCCATTTTGTATTAAATAATATTTAGTCGAACGTATTTATCAATTCTTCCTCGTCTCAATTTCTCATTTAAAATCCACTCCTTGTATGTCTTAATTCGAATTGATTTTAGAGTATTTGTCTTGCCTTTTTGGGTTGTGAATTGACCCCATTTGACTCACTTTGTACTCATAGCCCAATACCCATCTCTTAATGGATCTCTCACCCAAACCCACTAACCCACACTACCCCCCAATCTCTCCCTAACAGACTAATCCTATGATTTCTCCCAATCACTCCCCATAACCACAATCTCACTATCCCTAATTATCAGCTATTGATTCCCTTCTTATTGTATCCCGTAACCCCCTCCCTATTACTATATTATTATTATTATATTGATAATCCCCCTAATCTCTCTCTCTCTTTCCCTCCTCTGATTTAAACCCAAACAAACAAAACAAATCCAAAAACAAACAAAAACAACCCGCAGTCATCGCCTCCCTCATCCTTCCGCTCTCTCATCTTCCCCATTGTCGAACTCCCCAAACTCCAGCCATCGACCATCACCTTCGCCTCGTCGACATCCCCGTCTCTCCAACACCATCGTCAACTCCACCTCAGCCGCCCGCCGTCGACCGCAAGCCATCGAACCCAACCACCATCCACCGTCTTCTCCACCATTACCCAACTTCGAACCCATCAACCTCACCCCGAACCCTCTAGCTTCGCCGTCGCGCCTCCCCGCACCGTCGTCGAACTCCGAGCAGTTCCCCCCCGTCATCGCTTCCCTGTTCGATCGAGAAGAACAGAGGATGCCTTTTCTTCATCACAAGCTCCGCCGTCACCACCCCATTACCGTCGTCGATTGCTCCTCAGTCGAACTCCGACCACGCCCCATCGTCGCACGCCGCCAAGTCGCCGTCGTCCTCTCTCTCCCGCTCGCTGTCGAAACAAGGAAGAAGAAGAAGAATTGTTGGGCGGGATTGGATCTCAGCCTTTGGATTCGCATCAAGATCCGTGCTCTCTTGGTCTGATCAGATCCGTGTTTGGTGTTCGCCCGCAGCAGATCCGAAGTCCGTGTTCTGTGTTTGGTCCAGATCTGGTGTGGAGGAGCCCGCTGATTGTCTTGTTTGGCTGTTCTGTGTTCGGGAAACAGCGGATCGCTTTGCCGTTTGCTGTTCTGGACAGATCCTGTGTGGAGGATTATTGCTATCTACTAGCTTTCTTCACACGGTCTTCGCACGCACTCTTGGGATTGATCCCCGGGATACTGATCCCGTTATTCCTAAATATTTCGAACCGTCTACAAAGTAAAAGGCAAGTCACTTCTATCGAATGTATTTTTTTTGTATCATATTCGATAAATATTGTTGAAATTCCGCAAGTGGATCTTATTTTAAAATCGTAAAATATTGCTGTATCAATCGTCGAGATGCCACGGATTTACACGAGCGAATCCAAGTGGTAGTCTCGACATCGTGCCATCTTTTGCCTCTAAAGTATAGAAATGTTCATACATCATATAGCTATAGTTATTGATTATAAAAATAAGGAATTGTAGACACATTTCATATCATGAAATTAAATGACAAATACCTATATTAGATTGTAGAAATTTGTTGATCGTTAATGTGATTGTTATTGCTAATTATTGAATTGGAACTATTAAAATGAAATTTGTTGCTCGTTAATGTGATAGTTATTGCTAATTGTTGAATTGGAATTATTAAAATGTTAGACCTCACCTATATTTATACCATGTTCACCTAAGGTTGATTCGCTGCGATTAAGATTAATTAAACTCCAATTTACTATTATTAAATCTTATTTTTACCATTTTACTTAAAATGAACTTATAGACTATTCAGAAATTTACGCTGATCTGAACCTTAACGTGCTGTTTAGACCTAGAACACTTCATTAAAATCAGAAACTCACTGAAGGTAAATCGTAGCCCTATCTGTCTAGATGTCGATAGACACCAAAACTTTCGAATTCGGAGTTATACAGCTCCAGTTATGAACCTTTTACCACAGCTGCGCTGAAATTCCAGATTCACGTACATAACAAGTTAGGCTAATGAATTAAGTGAACTATTAGTCATATATGGCCAAAATAAATTCCAGATTTGTAAATAACATGTTTAGGGTGTTAAAAAGTATTTTTACTGATTTTTATAATATTTATTTACTGCCTTTATAATTAAAGTTAGACAACATCTACACCCAGCCAGAAACTTAGACCTATAAAGATTATTAAATTTCACCTAGCTACCGTTGTCGGAATGTAACTTTTAAGTATGCGTTGGAACCGGGTGGGAGTCTAGTTTCTAGACCACCTGACAGCTCCACAATTGCTGCCCTGTAGCAACGGGAATACTGATTTTGGTGCAGCAACCTACTGCTGTCCAGAATTGGGATTCTATATTTTATAATGTACAATTGTGTTTATAATGTTATATTTAGTGTGTTTAATTGTATATAGTATATTGCATGATCTTAGGATTGTTGTGACACCTTCTCTAGCGTCCCTTATTAATTGCATTATTGTATGATAATGGAGTAAAGAAAGTAAAGCAAGCCGGGGTTAAGGGTTGATTAGGGTAGTTGATGACATAGCGACTGTACTCGGAAGAGGGGCCCGTGTTTCCCTAATTATCGGTCTATCGGTCTATCGGTCTATTGGTCATATCGGTCATCGGTTAATTGCAGATTACTGACTCAGTATCTCGATTGATTCGATCATCGGTCATTAATGAATAATGTTCCCGAGTACATGAACTATAGAATCTACCACCTTAATCTAAACGAAATTGATTGTATGCATCGAACCTGTGGTGCGGCACACATGGGACACAGTAGTACGTGCATTAGCTAGGATTAAAAAATGATAATAGACCTAAGGCTCCCGTACACTACCAATGCATATTGTTATCTTAATGAACAGTGTTCTCAATGCTATTGCCCTTATTGGTATTGTCTATCGTTATCATGGTAAATCGTATTTAATGCATATTATACTGTTATCTCTTTTACACTGTTCAATTCTATCGACTTCATTGTTTATTTGAATTCATTGAAATGCCACCATTTCCATTGTTTCACTGTTTCTCCACTTGCATGTCCACGACTTGCTCTAAGGACCTTCCTTTTCCTTTTTTTTAGATGAGCAACTTACAGGTATCCAAGGAGATTTACCTGATGGCATAGGAGATCAGCATTGGTGAAGAAAATGATTTCTGCGCTGCTAAAATAAATCATGTTTCATTTAATGACTTTAAATAAATTTGGACAAGTGTTATTTCTTTGTAATATGGGCTTCGACCCGAATATTGTTTATTTAATTTCCAGATGTTGAGTTATTTGATATTGGTTATTTTGATACATTAATTTCCAATATTGTTATTTATGTGATTGCTCTTTCTTTGCATGCGTGGTTGTTTCATTATTTGTTATATTGTTGAGTTGGATCATTAACAGCCTATGGGTGACGTAAGTCATTCGCTGGGCCATGTCACGTGCTTGCATTCCGTGTTTTGGGAAGCGGGGCGTGACACACCAGCTGGAGCGAACTCCTCCTTTGACCTCGAGCGCTCACAACTCCACCCTCACCGAGCTCGACCTTATCGCCGTGCCAATCCACTCCCCTCGCCGAAAAGCTCCATCGAGCTCCATAGCTCCTCCCGCCTTCACGAGCGTCGACCCCGAAGCGTCGAGCTCCACGGCGCACGGAGAAGAGGTCGGAGAGGGAGACGAGAGAGAGAACAGGAGAAGGCGGGAAGGGACACTTGGAGAAGAGTCGAAGAAGGGAAAGAAAGAAGCAAAACGAAGAAGAACAGAGGAGAAGATAGCAGCGAAAAAAAAAAATTGCCACCCGGTCGGCTGACCGAGCAAGTCTTCATTCGAGCCCCCAAAACGAAGAAAAAAGCCGCTGAGCGACTACGACCGTTGGATCTTCCAGAAATTCGCGCTTCTGGTGATGGACGGTCCAGATCGCGCCACGTGCGCTAAACGACAAGATAACAATTTTTTGGGGGAACGCGCCTCCTCGAGATTCGTGCCGGGATCCGACGGTACAGATCGCGCCACGTGTCAGGTAATATTTAATTAATTAATTAATTTATTTAATTGTATTAATTATTTAAAAATTCCGAAAAAATATTTTAAAAATCGAAAAAAATTAATTAAAAATTCTAAAAATAATTATTAATTCAGAAAAATTATTTTAAAATTCTGGAAAAAATAATTATTAAATTTGAATAATTAATTAATATTTTCGATAATTAATTATTTAATTCGAAAAATGAATAAAAAATTCAAAAAAATGAGAAAAAATCCAGAAAAATCTGGAAAAATCACCATAAATCCAGAAAATTCTGAAAATATTTTTGGGCATTTTACAAGCTCGGAATAACACCGTTACACCCCAAGCAAGATCCAAAACTCCCTTAAGAACACCGATAAAATCCCGTACGCCATCAGAACAGTAAAACTACTCCTCAAAGACTGAAAAACTCAGTCTCTGGGAGTGGGGGGCTCGTGATATGGCTAAAAATAGGATTAAATCGGGACCGTTCACATCGGAGACGAATCTTAAAGCTCAGGGGTAAAACGGTAATTTCACCTACTGACGGGTCTGAAATGGGAACTGGGTCTTTATTCAAAGCCCAATAACCCATAAAATGGATTCACATCAACTGGGTACGGGTTCCCACCCGCTGCACACCCGGTCCAGCAAGATAAAATCAAGGTCCCTGATTAAATCTTAATCAACAGCCCTGATTCACATCTATCTCTTCACTGGGAATTAGGGATTACATTCCTTATCTATACACAGGAATTACATGCCTAATCTGATCCCAACAGCGACTATAAATACCCCCCACCTACCACTGTTACAGGTTAATCACTCTTTTGCCAACTTAAGCTCTTTTTTAATCATCACTGGTTACTGACAAGAGTGTCGGAGGGTGCATCGCCGGGATCAACCCCGGTGTATCGCACTTCCTTGCAGGTGAACGGCGGGAGTCGGCATCCCAACTCCGACGAACAGGTTTGGACTCGCTATTTAGGTTTTTCCACGAACCCACAAATTCTATCTGTTTACCCCCCACACCAGATTCAGCGGTAACATGAGGTTAGATCTGGGCCTTTGATTTTGGGGGGATTGAAGGAAAGCCACTTGATAGCTTTCTTTGTGTTTTATTATATATATAATAAACTAAGATTACAGAAGTATGCAAGTGAAAAAGCTGTTTATCTTACCCATTTAATCGTCACCATCTCAAACAATTAATGCAAAATTTATTACCAACTTGTGGTTTTATGAATCTTCAATTTATATTCATTTCTGAATAATAAATAGCAGGTTGTTTCATAAGTTTGATTAAAGTTGATCTTTTAAATTTCAATAAAACTATGAATGATGTTGAAGGTGAAAAGTAACACACCAAACCGACCATCCAATCCAATCCAAACCGAGCTTAATAGGCTTGGATGAAAACCGATCCAATTAAGGTTGGGATTGGTTGAGGATAAGAAAATTAAAAAAGCGATATTCTTTGGATCGGTAGTGGATGGTCCATATTAGGTCGGATACCAACCGATGCCCACCCCTATCATAAACTTAAATCATCTACAGGGCATCATGTGGTGTTTTTACCCTGAAAAACATGTAACTCTGGGATGGTTACTGATGCTGTTTATTTCTGAGGCACGTGTGGAAGCACCAGGTGTGAGTTCGAACTCAATTTGTATTGAAGGAGATTGCCGCTCGTCTGCCGACCTTCGGTTGACCTTCTGGGGCCTACGATGAGCTCGGAAAGACGTTGAGGGTTGGGCTCGGATCGGAAGGGTCGGATCCGAGGTCTTGTGTACCTGCAGACGGTCCTGAAACACCGGGGTTTGTCCCGGTGGCGGACCCTCCGACGCCCTAGTCAGTCTCTGTGAGAGAGTAGCAATAACTAGGTATATTTAAGTGGCAAAAGATTGATTACCTCCAAAAGGTGGGTGAGGGTCTAGTATTTATAGAGAATCCCAACCGGGTTTGGTTCCGCTTGGGGGCCGGGTTTGGATCTGAAAGCCCATGGGCCTGACGTGGCAGAAGGCCCAGGGGGTTTAGGGCGGTTGCGGTGATACCAGGAGTGGTATAGGGCTGACGTGGCGAAACCCTTGGCGGTATTTGGAGCTGACGTGGCCCATCGTGAGTCCTCTGTGCCTCTGGGGGAATCGGAGGGCCCAGGCTGCGCCAGGTCATCCTTCTGCCCCGCCAGAGAGGGGGGACGGCCTGAGGGACTGCTCCGGATCGGACTCCGGGGGGTACTGAGGCTCGTCAGCACGAGGAGGCCGGCATCGTGAGGGCAAACACGAGGTTCGGCGCCGACCCTGAAGTGGTCCGGAGCCGAACCAGGTTGTTATTTTTGCTTTTCTGAGTAGGAATTGTATTGGGCCCTGGTTGGGCCTCAGGCCATTTTTACACTGTCACACAAGCCCCCCACTCCTGCAGGGGGTGCGGGAGCTAGCCGTGGAGGAGTGTTCATGATTGTAACAAAAAATGGGAGGGCGGATCACAGGGCCTTCCTGGTGGTGCTGTCCTGAAGCTTGGATAGGACCTCGAGCTAGTCGAGGGTCCCAGTGTAGGTGAAGGCGATGGCGAACCATTGTCTCTTCCGGAGAAGAGTACCCTGGTGTTCGATTGAACCTCGAGAGGTCGAGGGATTACGCGTCGACAAGGGTGATGGCGAGCCGTTGCTTCTTCCTGAGAAGAGTACCCGGGTGCCAGACCGAACCTCGAGAGGAGGGGGAATTATGGGCTGGTAAGGGTGATGGCTAGCCGATGGATCTTCCGAAGAAGAGTACCCGGGTGCCAGACCGAACCTCGAGCTGGCGAGGGATTATGGGTCGGTTAGGGTGAAGGCGAGCCGTTGTTTCTTCCTGAGAAGAGTACCCCGGTGCCAGGCCGAACCTCGAGACGAGGGGGAATTACGGGCTGGTAAGGGTGATGGCCCGCCGGTGGATCTTCCGAAGAAGAGTACCCCGGTGCCAGACCGGACCTCGAGCTGGCGAGGGATTATGGGTCGGTAAGGGTGAAGGCGAGCCGTTGCTTCTTCCTGAGAAGAGTACCCGGGTGCCAGACCTAACCTCGAGACGAGGGGGAATTACGGGCTGGTAAGGGTGATGGCCCGCCGGTGGATCTTCCGAAGAAGAGTACCCGGGTGCCGGGCCGAACCTCGAGCTGGCGAGGGATTATGGGCCGGTGAGGGTGAAGGCGAGCCGTAGTTTCTTCTTGGGAAGAGTACCCCGGTGCCAAGCCGAACCTCGAGACGAGGGGGGATTACGGGCTGGTAAGGGTGATGGCCCGCCGGTGGATCTTCTGAAGAAGAGTACTTTAGTGCTGGCGAAGGCGAGTCGTTATTTTGCCCGAACCGACCCCGTACCGTGCTGCCAGTCTGGCACTGGGTGACGTCAGCAGCACGTGTTTCGAGGATGTGGCGTGATTTCCTAGGCGGTAGTTGCACGTCAATCGGTGAATAGTGACTGCGAAAATCGAGGAGTTGTTCCTATCCCCTATAAATGTTCCCCCCTTTCCTCCCATCGCCTATTTCTCTCCTGCCTCTTACTTTTCGAAAAAATCCTTCAACTCTTCAGCGCTCGCCCCTTCAGCTTCCGGCAGCAAGGTCGTGTTTCCGAGGTGATTTCAGGTTAGTTGGTAACCCTGTTTAACTTAGGCACGGATGGATAGGGCTCAGTCCGGCTCGTTGGCGTCGACCTCTGGGGAGGGGCCGGTAGGCAAGGAGGAGGTCGTACACAGCGTGAAGCCATTGCGATCTCGGAGGCATTTCGTGGTAGAAAGCAGCGACTCTGAGGAGGGGGGCGGCAGCTCAGACGAAGTCCAGACCCTGGGGTCGGCTTCCGGAGAGGAGGGTGGCTCCGAGGGAGATGGTTCCGCGGGGTCTCTGAATCCGCCTGTTCTGGGGCGCTTGTCTACACCTTCGCCGGAACGGGCTAAGAGGAGGAGGGTTCCGAAGAAGAAGAAATCGAAGATTGGCGGCCCGAGCGACTTGGTGATAGGGTCGTCTGCACCACCCCGGCCTTTCCGTTGCTACCCCGACGATCTCTCCGATAAGGAGTCCTCGGGGGTCCAGCCGTCGTCGTCAAGCCGGAAGAGGTTGATGGTGGACGCCTCCCCGACCGCTCTGGAGGCAAGCGACTTGGGGGCTCTGCAGTTGGCCTACCACATAGGGCCCAGTTATGAGCTTATGCTGCCGAGTTCTTCTCTTCGACCGACCGATCCCCTGCCGGACAGGTATTGTATCTTCCCTGTGGACGCCTTTATCTCCGGCCTGAGGCTGCCCATCCACCCATTCGTTCGGGAGGTGTTAAATTGGTCGTCCCTGGCGCCGATGCAGTTCGGGCCGAACTCCTGGAAGCAGATCATCTGCTTCGTGCTGTTGTGCGAGGAACGGAGGGTACCCCTGCGGCTGGGCGTGTTCCGAGCGATGCTATTGATTGGCTCATCGGCAGAAGGAGTATATTATATCTCGCCTCGAGGTAAGGCGAAGGTTGTCCACGGTCATCCGGATTCCATTAAGTTCTGGAAGAAGAAGTATCTGGTGATCCGGAGTGAGGACCCTTGGGCTATCCCTACTCGGTGGAACCATACTAAGCCGAGCTACACAGCACCGGGGCCAGGGGATTTGACGGCGGAGGAGTGGAGACTCGTTGAGCGCCTCCGTCTGTCGCATAGCATTAATTGGGGGAAGGTGACGGAGGCCCATCTGGCAAGCGTCGGACTGAGCCCTAGCCCGGCCGTGCCTCGTACGTGGTTGTTTCTTTCCTCACACTCTTCTTGTACTTTTTTGCTCATTTGTTCTTAATGGATCTCTTTACAGAAATGGATGAGGAGTCGATTAAGGCGCTGAGGCTCGCCATGAAGAAGAAGAAGGTCGAGAAGAAGGATGTCGCGGCGAAGACCACCGAGTCGTCCCAGGTGGTCTCCGAGGCCCCCGTTCAGCCGAGGATGAAGAGGACTCGGTCAGAGACGGGTGGGGACGCAGTGGTCCAGGGGGGTTCGGATCAGGGTGCGGCCGCCGAGCCTGATAAGGGGAAGGGTCCCCCGGTGGATCCCGGACTAGAGGAGAGGCTTCGGCGAAGGTGGGTGCCGGATTGGTCGATCCGCGAGGGTGATTGCCTGGTCCGGGGGCGCCAGGCCGTGGAGGTTGCAGATAAGTTGGCGACCCCTCGGGACCGCTCGGATATGAAGTCCCAGACCCTGGACGAGGCGTATGTGCGTCTTGCGCAGGCCACGGTGCTGGTAAGCCGATCGAACCTCCTAGCTTTCAGGTGATGTTGTTTAAGGAAGATTTCTTAGTAGTGTCTGGTCCTGGCAGGCGACCGTGCAGGGGGCCCATGTGAGGGGACTCTACGAGGCGGCGGTGCAGCGAGAGCGAGATCGGGCTGACAAGGCCGAGCAGGAGGTGACGGAATTGAAGGGAGAGCTCGAAGGCTCTCGTAAGAAGGAGGCGGAGACGAAGGTGGCTTTTGACAAGGAGAAGGAGGAATGGGCGAAGGCGAGGGTGGCTCAGGAGGAGAGGTCGGAGAAGGAGAAGGATGAGGTGACTAAGTCGTGTCAGATCCTGGTGATCAATGCCCAGGATAGTAGTTACGCGAAGGCCCTCAGCCATGTGAGGCACTTTTATCCGACTATCGACCTGTCCAACTTCGAGTATGATATGGAGATTGAGGGGACACCGAAGACTCCTGGCGGACAAGGGTCAGATGACAAATCGGTTACCGACCCTCCAACGGATCCGGCTGATATCGAGGTGGGAAAACCCGCTGTATAATTTTTGTCCTTCTTTTTCCTTCTCTCGATTGTATTTGCCTTCCGCGGACTGGCCACCGCATTTTTTGTATGGGGAAACTGAATTTATAAAAAGAGGGTTTTCTGGCTGGCTAAGTGTTCCAACTTTGAAAAATTTCTGAACCTCTTTGCATATATGTCTTGAGCGGGCTGGTTCTCTTGTAGGTCACGGCTCCCCTTCCTGAGGTGGACCCCCTTCGTTCCGACGTGGCGTGGCTTCGGGGCAAGGTCGAGGCCTTAGAGGCCACTTTGGTTCGGTATCGAAAGAGGGCTCGCGACACTGATGCGGCCTTCCATTATTACAGGAACAAGTCTGAAGCCCTGAGTGAGGAGGCGAGCCGGCTGAGGAGGGCGATGGTGGATCGGGAGCTAGGGGGCGTTGGTCTTGGATACACCATGTCAAGTTCCTCGGTGCAGAGGCCTTCCTCCGAGAAGCTTCTTCGCGATGTGATAGTGGAGAAGGAGATGGAGATACACCGCTATAGGACCATGTTGGGTGTTTCGACATCTTCCTCGAGGGATCGGCGAGCAGAGGGGGCTCCCTCGGCGTTGCCACTGATGGGGCGCATTCGATCCGTGGATGCCCAGAGCTCCGTGGCCGGGGTGTCGACGGTGGCAGAGCCGAAGGACCGTCATGACGAGGAGAGAGTCCCAAGTCGTTTGGTCGGAGTGATTCTGCCCTTTACCGGGTCCGAGGGGCCCTAAGCCGGAGATCCCCTTTAGTTTGAGATGAGTGGAGTGGTTCTGTAACGGTATTTGCTTGTTCTCTCCGTACAAAAATAAAAGAGTATGAATAAAGCTTTCTTTTCCTTCTTTGCTCTGGTTATCGGGGTGGTGAAGGGCGGTTTAGGCGAGGTCGGGCTCCGCCGATTCGTGAGGGATCGATGCGGGGCGACAGGGAGACCTCCTGCCCGTAGTTGGGTCGAACCTGCCGAGGCGTTTGGGGATGAGACCTGAGGGAGAACCCAGATGCCGCCCGCCTTGCCCGGTACTGGGTCGGCGTTGCCGAGGTATTTAACTTTTGACAAAAGAGACTTCTTTTATACCAGACTGGGGGGGGTCGCTGAAGCGGCCCTTTACACATGAATGTTTACAAAAGTTTTATTTTACTTAAGCCACGCTGGAATCTAAGCTTGCTCTCCCCGGAATTTCATGAGGTGCTCAGCGTTCCAGGGTCGGCTGATGGGTCGGTCATTCATATCCGTCAGTCGGTATGTACCAGGGCGTACAGCCTCGACTACGCGGTATGGGCCTTCCCAGTTGGGAGCCAGTTTCCTCTTCTTGGTCGGGTCAGAGACAGATAGCTTTCGCAACACTAGGTCCCCTGCCCGGATTCTGGTGGGGCGGACTTTCTTGTTGTAAAATCTCTCGATCCGTTGCTGATAAATGCTCCTTCGGACCGCGGACTTTTCTCGTACCTCGGCGACGAAGTCCAGGTTAGCCTTCAGGGCGGACGCGTTGTCGTCTTCATCGAAGGCTATGATCCGGGGGGAAGGCAATCCGACTTCGACGGGGATGACTGCCTCAGTCCCATAGGTCAGATTGAAGGGTGTCTCCCCCGTGGGGATCCTCTGCGTGGTTCGGTGTGCCCATAGTACGCTGGGCAGCTCCTCCACCCAGAGCCCCTTGGGGGAATTGTCAAGGCGCTTTTTGAGGCCATCGAGGATTTGCCTGTTCGCATTCTCTGCTTGGCCGTTAGACTGAGGGTGGCAAATGGCGGAGAAACGTTGCTGGATGCCGATGTCCTGACAGAAAGATTGGAAGTTCTGCCCTTGGAACTGGGTTCCGTTGTCCGTGACGAGGATTCGGGGGATCCCGAATCGACAAATGATGTTCTTCCAGAAGAATTGTTGCACTTGGCGTTCGGTGATGCTGGACAGCGGTTCGGCTTCGATCCACTTGGTGAAGTAGTCGATGGCGACAATCAGGAATTTCTTCTGTCCTACCGCTGGGGGGAAGGGCCCCACAAGGTCCATACCCCACATGGCGAAGGGCGTAGGGCTTGCCAGGGATCGGAGGTTGGCTTGAGGAAGCCTTTTGATGGGGGAGAATCTTTGGCAGGGGCCGCACCTCTTGACTAAGTCTTGTGAGTCTTGGAGCATGGTGGGCCAATAGTACCCTTGATTCAGAGCCTTTCGGGCAAGCGTCCTACTCCCCATGTGGCATCCGCCGATCCCCTCGTGCAGGTCTTTGAGGACGTAGCTGGCCTCGTCCTTGGCGAGGCAGCGGAGGTAGGGTTTGCCGTCTGCCAAGGTGTACGAGCGTTTGAAGAGGATGTTATCGATTATGACGAACCTTTCCGCTCGGATTCTGATTCGCCTGGCCTCGGCTTTGTCTTCAGGAAGCTCGGCCTGGTTCAAGAATTTTCGGATGGGAGTGGTCCAGTCGTCCGGGCTGGTTCTTTCTTGTACGCACATTGCTTCCGGCTCTGGGCTAAGGATGCTTGGCTCCAAGAGGACCTCGACGAGCACCGTACGATCGAGGCCTTCGAAGGAAGAAGAGGCGAGTTTGGATAGCGCGTCGGCTTGGGCGTTCTGTTCCCTGGGGACTCTGACAACCGTAGTGTTGTCGAAGAGCGCCAAGAGTCGTCGGACCGCCGCCAAATATCTCACCATTCGGTCGTCGCGGGCTTCGTACTCTCCGTTGATTTGATGGATCACGAGTTGAGAGTCGCTGAACGCCCGGATTCGCTTGGCACCGGCTCGGTGGGCGAGGGTCAGTCCGGCGATCATGGCCTTATATTCTGCCTCGTTGTTGGAGGCGGGAAAGTTGAGGCGCAGGGAGTATTGAAGTAGGAATTGGTCGGGGCCACGAAGGATGACGCCCGCCCCACTCCCCGTTTCGCAGGATGAGCCGTCAACAAAGAGCTCCCAGGTCGGATCCGGCTCTTCTACGTCAGGTTGCTCGGAGACAGTGCATTCAGTTATGAACTCGGCGAGGGCCTGCCCTTTAATGGCTGCCCTGGGATGATAGCTGATGTTGAACTGACTCAGCTCGATCGACCACTTGACTAATCGGCCGGAGTTTTCGGGCTTGTGGAGGACGGTCTTAAGTGGTTGGTCGGTCAGAACTTGGACGGAGTGGGCCTGGAAGTAAGGTCGGAGTTTTCGGGCTGCCATAACCAGGGCATAGGCTACCTTTTCTATCTTCGCGTATCTCGTCTCGGCCGGGTGTAGCACTTTGCTTACATAGTACAGGGGTTTCTGAACTCCTGCCTCCTCTCGGACGAGGACGGCGCTGAGGGCGTGGTCCGAGGCGGACAGGTAGAGCCAAAGCGGCTCGCCTGGTTCGGGCTTGCTGAGGAGAGGTGGGTTGGCGAGGTACCGTTTCAGCTGTTCGAAGGCTTCTTGTTGAGGGGTACCCCACTCGAAGCCCCCTTTCCCGCGCAAGGCTTTGAAGAAGGGGAGAGATTTCTCCCCTGATTTGGAGAGAAAACGGCCGATCGCCGCCAACCGACCCGTGAGCCTCTGAACTTCTTTGACATTCCGGGGCGGGGACATGTTGATGATGGCCTGTATTTTTTCGGGGTTTGCCTCAATGCCGCGCTGGCTGACAATGAACCCTAGGAACTTCCCCGTGGAGACGCCGAAGGCGCATTTAGCCGGGTTAAGCCTCATGTTGTGGCGTCGGAGGACACCGAAGGCTTCCTCGAGGTCGGCGACGTGGTCCGGCCCAGCCCGGCTCTTGACAAGCATGTCGTCGACGTAAACTTCTACGTTGCGGCCGATCAGGTCCTTGAAGACTCTGTTGACGAGTCGCTGGTACGTGGCTCCGGCGTTTTTCAGCCCGAAGGGCATGACACGGTAACAATAAAGACCTTGGTCGGTGACGAATGAGGTCTTGGAGATGTCTGGCGGAAACATCCGGATCTGATTGTACCCCGAGAAAGCGTCCATGAAGGACAGCAGCTCGTGCCCTGAGGTCGCGTCTATCAAAGCGTCGATGCGCGGGAGGGGGAAAGGATCTTTTGGACACGCTTTGTTAAGGTCCGTGAAGTCAATGCAGATTCGCCAACCCCCTGTCGCTTTCTTCACCATGACGACATTGGCCAACCATTCGGGGTAGGTGACTTCTTGGATGAATCGAGCGGACAAGAGCTTGTCTACTTCTGTTTTTACAATCAGTTGCCTCTCCGGGGCGACTTTGCGCCTCTTTTGGACGATCGGTTTAGAGTCAGGGAGGACACTCAGTCGGTGCATGATCAAGTCTTCAGAGATTCCGGGCATATCGGAGGGCTTCCAAGCGAAGAGATCAACGTTGCGGCGGACGCAAGCGATGATGCCCGCCTTCAGGTCCTCGGCGAGTGAGCGGCTCACCCGGAACCATTTGGACTCATCTTCAGTGTCGAATAGGATCTCCTCCAGCTCGTCCACGGGCTCGGGGGCGGGGCCGTCTTTCTCGTGTTCGAGTTCAACGGCGCTGAGGGGGAGTACGCCCGCGCTGAGGGGGGGTACGCCCCCTCTCCCTTTGAGTTCCAGATGGTGGGCCGAAGGTATCGCCTGGAGGGAGTTTAGCCCGGGTCGGCCGAGGATGGCGTTGTAGGCCGCCTTGGCGTGGATGACCATGAAATCCAAGGACTCGGTCCTCTTGTCAGGATCCGGTCCAGTGGTGACGTTGAGGGTAATAATTCCCTTCACTATGATCGGGACGCCCGCAAGCTTGAGCAACGTGCATTCTGCTGGTTTGAGTTTCCCTCTGGGTAATCTGAGGCTTTCGAAGGTTCTGAGGAAGAGGATATTTACCGGGTTGCCGTTGTCAACAAGGATTCGGCGAACCTCACAATTGGCCATGCGGAGGCTAACGACGAGGCCCCCGCAGTGGGGGAGGTGAACTCCTTCGGGGCCCTCTCCTGAGGAGGAGACTGGCCGCGGTTGTAGCTCAGGGGAGGGGCTGTACTGAATGGCGTTCGTCTCCTGGGTGAAGGTTCCTTGGGAAGTATCATTTTCTCCCTTCACCGGTCCCCCGTGGATGTAGTGTAGGGTGAATGGCGTATCCAGGGATACCTCGTATTCGGGATCCTGACCCTGGGTGCGGTTTGGGTTAGGCTTCGGGGTTGGTGATCCCCGGTTCCTATCACCTTGCCGATCCCGTGGGCCGTCATCCCTGTGGGTCCTCCTTGGATGGTTCGGGGCCGAGTTGGAAGCGGCCCTTCCCCAGTTGTGGGTAATCTTGCGGTTGAGGATTACTCTTTGTAGGTCGGGCTGGGCTGTCCAGCCGACGCTCGTTTGGGACTCCCGAGGGGGAGCCTTGTGTTTCGACGTGCGGGGCCCGGCTTCATCAGAGGGTGGGGGCGGGTCCCGTTGGTTGACGGAGGGAGCAGCCCCCTTGCCTTTGGAGGTCATGAGGATTCGGCTGTCGATGGCCTTCGAGGGTCTGGGTCGGATCGGCTTCTGGAGCAGCGTTTCCCACAGACGGCGCCAACCTGATGCTGTTTATTTCTGAGGCACGTGTGGAAGCACCAGGTGTGAGTTCGAACTCAATTTGTATTGAAGGAGATTGCCGCTCGTCTGCCGACCTTCGGTTGACCTTCTGGGGCCTACGATGAGCTCGGAAAGACGTTGAGGGTTGGGCTCGGATCGGAAGGGTCGGATCCGAGGTCTTGTGTACCTGCAGACGGTCCTGAAACACCGGGGTTTGTCCCGGTGGCGGACCCTCCGACGCCCTAGTCAGTCTCTGTGAGAGAGTAGCAATAACTAGGTATATTTAAGTGGCAAAAGATTGATTACCTCCAAAAGGTGGGTGAGGGTCTAGTATTTATAGAGAATCCCAACCGGGTTTGGTTCCGCTTGGGGGCCGGGTTTGGATCTGAAAGCCCATGGGCCTGACGTGGCAGAAGGCCCAGGGGGTTTAGGGCGGTTGCGGTGATACCAGGAGTGGTATAGGGCTGACGTGGCGAAACCCTTGGCGGTATTTGGAGCTGACGTGGCCCATCGTGAGTCCTCTGTGCCTCTGGGGGAATCGGAGGGCCCAGGCTGCGCCAGGTCATCCTTCTGCCCCGCCAGAGAGGGGGGACGGCCTGAGGGACTGCTCCGGATCGGACTCCGGGGGGTACTGAGGCTCGTCAGCACGAGGAGGCCGGCATCGTGAGGGCAAACACGAGGTTCGGCGCCGACCCTGAAGTGGTCCGGAGCCGAACCAGGTTGTTATTTTTGCTTTTCTGAGTAGGAATTGTATTGGGCCCTGGTTGGGCCTCAGGCCATTTTTACACTGTCACAGTTACCAATTGACCACAAACTGTTCTCAAGTAAGAAATCAGATAATCATTATAAAGATACACTGGATTATTTTCATCCATAAGTTGTCCAATTAAATTTGTATTTCCCCCCCGGATGATATGAAATATTTTAGACAAAAGATGGTGGCAAAGCTAGTGCTTTCATATTTGAATATACGTGAGGATGTGAAGGAGGACATGAAAGCAAACGATCGTTGATAGTAAATCAAGAGTTGTGTTTGTTTTGATATGGATGTGTGGCGTCTCACTTTTTTCCCCAATAAAATCTTATATTCTCAAAAACTTCATGCATTTTTCACATTTGCTATATGAATAATATAGATTCGTAATGAAGCTTAGACTACATCATTCTCTTAGTTTTATTTGACTGTATGTTTATTTTCATGTCATCTCAACTATATATGCATTGTCTAAAAATATTGTTGCGTTGAGTACAAAAACCACATTTCTTTGAGGCATAATATCAAACAAATTGTATGCACTCAGTATAATTTCTTATAGAACACCGATATTTTGTAATTAATGATTTATTTTTATATGTTCATTACACTGATACGAAAAATTGAACTTCTGTACTAAAGCGATTTTGAATCTTCCTCTTCTCCCTTCCTTCTCAGCCCAGATCCCTCACCTACTAATCGACATTCTCCCCTTCATTAAAAGTGTGCATCTCTTCAGCCTCTCCAGACCCATATCCTTCTTTGCATCTCTCCTCCATTTCTCTCGCATCGGGCTTCTCTCCCCCCAGTCTTCCTCCTGTCTCCTCTTTGTGTTTTCGTCGCCGGTGTCGAGCGGTTCTCCATTCACCTCTCTTTGTTCGTGATTTCGCTGTCGTTGGGCAGTGGCTTCGTTTGGCCATCGGTTTGATTTGTTTTGGTCCTTTCTTGAGTGCGTTTCTCCCTCCCTCCCTTGCCTCTATTTGGGTTGGGCTGCTTCCCAGAGTGCAGTCAGTCGACCTCCCGCCCGCTGGTCTGGGGTGTTGCTGCCCGCGGGGGAGCCTTCGCTCCGTATTTTGCGTCTTTCTCCGGTCCGTGCTTGGAGCATCCTCCTCCCAGCTGTCGTCCCCTTAGCGGTCCTTTAGATTTTGGTGCGATTTGCTTTGGATTCACTGGTAGTGTCATCCCCTGGGCGGTTCGATTCTCTTCTTGCAACTATCCAGGAGCTAACTATTTATTCGATCATTGTGAGTATTACTGCTTTTATTTACAGTTGCTACTTTCAATTACAGTTGGGCCTAACTATTTATCCCATCACCGTGAGTATTAATGTGAGTATTCTGGTAGTGTTTCTGTCGAGCGTGTTGTTGGGTCTTAGCTTCGGCATAACAGTTTCTAGTGTGCGAGCGTGTTGTTGGGTCTTAGCTTCGGCATAACAGTTTCTAGTGTGTGCTGTTTCGGACTCCCGGTGCTGAGGTTTCTTCTAGTTTGTTCTATTATATTTTTTCGTTATTGTTCTTCCCTTCCCCCTGTGGCTCAGTACTGTCAGTGGTTGTTTCAGCTTCTAGCTGATTCCTGAGCAACTATTTGCTCAAGCTATGTTATTTCTATTTTTCTTCTCAATATCAATTCTATCTCCCATCCCTTTTCTCTCCATTTTGAGGGTGTTCTTGCCACCCCTTGTGCCGCACTAGTGTGTATTCTTTGGTGGTGGTGTTTTGGTGAGTATTTTCTCTGGTATTATTGTCCAGTGCATTTTCTTTGTTGGTTAATTGAGTTGAGGCGCTCCTGGACTGTTTTCAGCCATGAAACTCACCAAGCCGTATGCTAAACCTAACAGTTTAGTGACGGTTCAGGATTTGAAGAGTGATTTGTCTTCTCCGCTTTTTGCTAACACATATCTTTCTCAGAGCTCTCCCATCTTCAATATTTCCCCTACTGTTTGTAGGTCCGACCCTCATCCAGTTTGTTTCAGGTGCCTCCTTCCTGGGCATTTTAAACGTGAGTGTGTGAACAAAATAAAGGGCATTTTCTGTGATCAGTTTGGTCACTCGCGTAGTCGATGCTTTTCCCTTCAAAAACTCCTTGGATTTTCCAGAAGCCATCCCTTACCGGCCAAACTTCTCTCATTTCTTAACTACCCCCTCTTGAAGTGCAAGCTTCATGTTAGACTGTCAAGGAAGTTTAGTATTGAATCTGGAAAGGATTTAGAATCCTCGGTAGTTGTTCCTTTACCAGCTAAGAACTCCGCTACTTCTTCCACTGCTTATTGTGATTCTATGGCTACTCTTCAGCCTCCTAATATTGCTAACCTTTTTTAGGATCGCAAGATGTATACGAAACCTGTCTCGTACCCTCGGATGGGTTATTACAAGGCTCGTCCCCATTCTGCTTCGGTGGCGCCTTCGTTGAGTTTGTGTCTAGATAAAAATGAAGGGTGGGTTAAATCCTTTGTCTCTCTTCATTCGTGGTTTCAAAGTGTGATGGAGCACGCTTGGCATCGCCGCATTTCATGTAGAACCCCGTATTTTCAAATATTATTTTAATTATTTGAAAATGAACTTTAAATGATTTTGAGTATTTGAAAAATATTTTCTAAAAGATTTATCTTGTGTACACGTGCAAAACACGTGCAAATGACTTTTGAGAAGTTTGAAAAATTTAGTTTTCCTTATGAAAAATCATTATTTATTATTTGAAAATTATTTAATATTTTTCCAGATTTTTCTGAAATTAATTATGCCTATTTGCAATTTTTGAGAAAAGAAGGACTTATTTGCAAAATTGACATTTTGAGGGTTTAAAGCGCAAAAATGCATTTGCTGGACATTCCGATCAGTATTTGTTGAAGTTTAAAAAAATATATTTTTCTATTAGATCCTAACTTAAATGATATTTGATTTAAATTTCAAGAATAGAATTATATATGCAAGATGTATTTTGGAAAGGAGTATTTTGCAAAAGAGGGAATATAACCCTAATATTCTATCCGGCATATATAAGGGAAATCCTTTTCCCAGCCGTCATTGAGAACTCACAGAATTTTGAGATTTTTTTGAGGAGCAAAAAGGAGGATTCTTGGATCTAGCAAGGAGAAAGCTTTTGGCGGATTTTCATCAAATCAAAGGTGAGTGGTTTGTTTTGTTGTTTTGTTTTGCTTTGCTTGTTTTGTTTGTCTTGATTGATGAATGACGTAAGATCTTGTTATGCTTGTTTGTGATCATTATGCCATTATTTTGTTAGTCCCATTGAATGTATGGTATGGATCTTTTATTTGTTATGGAGGATGAGAACTCTTGTTGATATTTGAACCATGTATGAGAAAATATTAAGATTTGTTGAGGAAATGTTGATCTATGAGATCGTATTGTTGGGAGACATATTAAGAATTGATTTTGTTGTGATTAGATGGTAAACACCTGGACCTTATGGTTGTAAATCAGATTTGGATTAAGTTATGGAAGACATTTTGTTGAGAAAAACCCTAATGGGAGAATTAAGAATTGAGATCATGAGAATATGAGATTGGAGAAATTGATTGATTGAGTAATGTAACCATGATGGAGATTATTGAGAATTGTTTATTTGCCTGGATATAAATTAATTTTATGATCAATGAATCTTTAGAATACTCCCGTTTGATTTGTGTTCAGACCTATACTTTTTGTAAATCTGTAGCCGACAGTCGACTGGACTGCGAAGCAGTCGACTGGTACGAGCCTACTGTGTATTTTCAGTCTTTGAGTTTTGTTCGGGACAGTCGACCTAGACTGAGGTCAGTCGACTGATCCTCTGTTTGTGATTTTGTTCAGTCCTTTCGGGACAGTCGACCTATGACCTTTCAGTCAACTCAAATACTTAGATTATTTTGATGAGGACTATTTGAATTTGTCTCGGGGCAGTCGACTGATGACTTGTCAAGTCGACTGGTCATGCCTTAGATTATTTTTTGTAAAATGTTGGGATATGCCCTCTGGACAGTCGACTGGTCCTGAAGGATCTTTGTATTTGATTGTGAGATATTTTGTTTAGTGTTTGATTTTAAGATGTTCAGTTAAGTATTTGTTTTTGAGATGTTCAGTTAAGAACATGATTTTGAGATATTTTGTTGAGCCACTTGTTAAGTGGAATTTGTTCAGATATTTATTTTTGAGTCTCTAGAGGTAGGTGACCCTAGTATACCGGTGTTTGTTCAGTTATTTGTTGAGGCCCATCGAGGCAAATTTTCAGTTATTCAGATTTTTAGTCCGGTAGGGTACACTACTCTAGGAGATTTGTTCAGTAACCCAAACTAATAAGGACAGGCATTAGTAGTGTCATGACGAATGAGAACATGAGTTATGCACCTCAGTATGACTTTTGATGTAGGATTTAATCTCCTGAATTATCCAAGTAGTTAACTTGTGATGTGTGATTTATCTCCGGAATTATCCAGGTAGTTAACCTGAGATGTGAGGTACTTCTCCGGAATTATCCAAGTAATTATCTTGAGATGTGGGATTGAACTACGGAATTATCGGAGTCGAGGCGACGCTTTTGGGGTATTATTGTGATAAGGAATCTATGTTTAGATGTGGGATGATCTCCTGAATTATCCAGGGAAAATACCTGTGATGTGGGATCAATCTCCGGAATGATCAAGCATGGGCAAATTATCATAGTCTATCTTCATCTCTTAGTAGTCATCGTTGTCAGCATGTAGTCATGATGTTTTCTTGAATCACTTTTATGCATTCGGATTTCCTGTTTTTACACACTTGGCTTTTGGTTTTGGTATCACCCATTATTCTTTTGTCGTACTTCATACTTTAGTGTTGATTATTATTTGTTGGATATTATGTTTTAAGTTCATTTATGCTATTGGTTTGATTTGTTACCACTCACACCATTTATGGCTGACCCCGTAGTTTTGGGGTTAGGGTTCAACTCTAGCCTCACATGTTGCAGGTTATTGCTTAGATTGGAGGTTGGATGCTTGAGTGGGCAGTTTGAGATGATTGGATTATTTAGTGATTGGTGTAAAACTGTAAAGGATATTTGAGATCATTATTGAGTTGTAAATAAAATATTAATGTGTGTTGAGATGTTTAGACTTCCGCTGTAATTGTAATAATTGTTGTAATAAAGAAGAAAAATTTTAGTGGTGTTGTTGGTGTTTATTGTTGTATTGAAGTGGATTGCTGGGATTTCGCCACTTATTTTCTAAGCTCTCATATTAGAAATTTGGGGCGCTACATTTCAGGCCCTCAGGTGCCTACTACCAAAGTTAGTATTGATTGTAAAGCACCTTCCTTATTTTATAATTTCCCTTGTTCTATGACGATTTCTTCTCCCAAACTTTCTACGTTCTCTTTTTATTTTTCGGGATGCATCTTCTCGTTGTATCAAGATTTCGGGTTCAATATTGGCTCAATCATCTCCTGAGGAAGGTTTTGCATACCCTGCACTCTTTTCCCCTCAAGTCTTCTCCGGTTCTTGATGACTCTACTCTCTCTCGTCATTCCTTTCATACTAACTCCATCCCAACATTCTCTTCAGTTGATTCTAGTTTTCCCTTTCCCTCTTCCTGCATCATTAAAGACGAAGCTAGCATGGTTGATCCCGCTGCAACTTCGTTTCCTTTGGTGAAGGCCATCCCTCCCCCTGTTAAGCGGAAAAACAATAAGAAAGTCTTTAATAATAGCCAGATTCGTGTGAGTGCTCGAATTCTTGCTAGGAAAGCAGCCTCGGCGTCGGCTCTTCAGCTTGTGCACAATTGAACTTTGGCTTCACTTTGCCTTCCTCGGCGTAGGCAGTCAGACTTATCTTTTTGTGCTGCTAGAGTTCTCTTGGGATGCTTAGTCGATTTCTGCGCAGTTAGCCTATCCTTTGTTATTTGGCAACGTGCCCATTCTCCGCCTATCTTCATTGTTGTACTCTTTGTTGATTTCTTTGTTGTTCTCTTCTTTGTTGTAGTCTTTTTTCTGTTTTACAGCTTGTAAAACCTTATTATTTTTTTGTAACGTTACTGTTTTATTAATTTATATATTTTTTGATGGCTGGAGCCATTTGGCTCTATCCGATATATCAAAAATATATTCATTACACTGTACGAATATATATTGTGTGTGAATCATGTCTTTGCTTGCATTATGTAACCTTTCATTAGATAGATGACATGATCATTCCATTACTAATCAAGATATATTTATTGAGACCCTAACAGAAAAGATATGGTGTCATATTATGTATTCCTATTTATTATGTATTCCTAATAGGATTTAGTCTTTTTTAAATTACCAAAATATTATTTTCGGACATTAAAGGACCATAAGTTCTGTTTTATTTACAAAGGGAACCAATAAGCTTGATAAACAAATAACTACAGATCCTACGGTTTAGAGCAATTATAGGATGGTTATAAAATTTGTGAGAAGTTATGTTAGTTATTAGTTTGTAGCGATAAACACAAGGAAGCCACGATTACATTTTCTCAATAATAGAAAAAGGTTTTATTTTTTTGCTGGATAAGGTAATTAAAAACAAAATAAGAAACTACTACAAAATATGAGCATCCAACGCATCATCCTAAGCCAAAACGAGAAAAAAAGGCATTAGAGCATTTGTAGTCGTTGAAGTTAAAAATTGGGTATATGAAAATTTTGGAAATAGCAAACAGCGTAAACGATGCAGCCGTCTATACTAAAAAAATTGGCATTTTTGGACGAAACGGAAGCGATTTACCGCCGGAAGAGAGCGAAGCAAAAAAATACTCTTATACGGCAGATGATCTGCCGTTTGTTGATTTCTTAAAAAAAAAAAAAACTATTTTTTTTGTGAAGGACGGGAGATTCCCAAAAAAAAAAATCTAGATTTTTATTTTATTTTATTTATTTTGGTCTGCAGAGTGAATGTTTTGCTTTTTTGGTTTTTTTTCTTCAAAGAACGGGAGATGATCACCCGTCTTTCAACTCCCCTCCCCCAATGTCAACATCTCAAGTTGACTTATGTTTTTTTTAATATATATATTTTTCAATCGGTAAATTAGATAACGTCTGAGACTTTCGCAATTAAATAAATCATCTGAGGCGGCAGATGATTTATTGTCCGATACGATACAAAGATGATAAATCATCTTCCGATTTGCATAAAATGCATATTGGCAAGTTTGCTGTCAAATATAGATGACTACTGTAGATCGAAAACCTAAAAAATGGGTATTTAGAAAACGACTACAGATGGTTTTTTTTCCCATTTTTTTGCATATATAGAAAACGACTATGGATGCTCTTAAAACGTAATTTTCATTTAAAGACAAGTACATGCATTGTGCCTAGTTATTTAGGCCCACTAAAGCACTTTTCAGATAATGAACTCAGCCCAATCAGTAAATGCCAATGGCGACTCAATTCCGGTTCGGAACAACACACTAAACCCTAGTCGCATAACTCGATTCGGGATTTTTTTAATAAAAAACACACCTAATAAAACCCTTCTCTCATTTTTTCTCTCCTCTCTCTCCTCCCCCTTGAGTCGCTTCTCTAGGGGTTTAACTAGGGTTTCGTTCCATCACCATGGACCCATACTTCCGCTTCGAAGCAGGGAGCTCCGACGAGGAATCGGACATCGAAGAGGGCGCTTCCGCTCAATCGCCATGGGAGTTCGCATCGTACTCGGAGTCGGTGGCCGAGGAGCACGCTCGGAGAAACACCTCCTCCATTGACGCCAAGATCTCGAGAGCCCTAGCAGACCGTCCTGTATCGATCCCCGATGACGAAAGCGAAGACGACGAAGATGAAGACGAAGAAGATGAAGTAGAAGAGGGAGAAGGTGGTGATGATGAAGTTGAGGAAGAGGAGGACGAGGAAGAAGAAATTGAAGATGAAGAAGAGGAAGAAGAGGAGGCGGTGGCGAAGGAGGAAGAAGAGGAAGTGACCGAGGAGGAAGTTGGTGATGACGATGATGAGGACAATAATCCCCAAAAGGAGGTAATTAACTATTATTATGTCATTTTTTTAGTAGGGTTTGTAGTTCAATTTATGAATTTGATATCAATTAGACAAACAACGGTCGTCATCTTGAATTCTAAGACACATTTTATAATGGAAAGATGACTACCTAGGTAAATTAATGAAATTCGGTAAATGAAAGTATTTGAATGGTGCATTATTTTTTATGTATGATATGTAGAGAATATTATTTTTATTCTTCTAAATCAAAAGGGAAAAGGGAAAGCTGAAAAGGGAAAGCTGTTTTGTAAAATACTTTTCAAGATCTCAAATATAATTTTTGGGCTCACTTTGGGGGGAACCTTGGGGGCGGTTTTAGATTCACATAGGTAGATGTCACAAAAAGGAAAAAAATGTCATACTCAAAGAAATGTCATGCTCAAATAACTCCAAAGAGCTTTATGAACAATTTGGTTAACAAAAAACTTGAGAAAAATTTACTTGGCATGAAACTACATAGAAATGTTGATAACACTGTACTTGTGAATGTGAAACACTTTCGAGAAAATGAAGATGCTAATTCATTAAGAGAATACCTCAATAAGTGCACAATGTGGATGCCTTACAAGTTGGGCATCTTGTAGCTGACGATCTCTATATAGGCAAATAGATATGCACTAGCAACTGAGTATAGGAATTCAGCTGAGACCCTGATCAATACTTATATACCCAATCAGCTTTAAAGGATAGATTAAAATAATTATACTGAATTTTAAAAAGTAAAGATCGATCAAGAAAGATTTTGCATTGGGAATGGCAGTTTTTCAACCTATTGACAGTCATAGCTAATATGATAGAAGTCCGTACAAGGCCTGATACTATGAAAATCATGTTTGCTCGAAGTATGAACGCTGAAATTTGGAGCGAGATGTGTGTCATACATTGAGCTTACTTGCCTCTTGTCTACTTAACACAATATGTCAGGGTTTTTTGTTTGTCAGTATCTCATGCTCGGTATCTCATGCTGCATACTCACATCATGCCTGAGCATCTTCCTGATATCTGAGTTCTAATAAAAGTATTGATGGATTATAATCCTGATTTGGGACTTGGTTATTTAATAAATATTTGTCTTGGTTCATGTTCCTTATAATTTATTACTCTGCATCTTTTGTATGCTCTTGCACCTTTTTGGATATCAACATGCAAAAATCCCACTCCATCTGACCAAATCTCAGGTCAATCAGAATTCTGAACAAAGTAAAGCTACTGGGGAAGGGGATCATACCTTTTTTGCATCATCTGAGGGAGCTTCATTTCATGCAAATTCCTTTTTTGAGCTTAATTTGTCACGTCCTTTACTCAGAGCTTGTGAAGCATTGGGATACAATAAACCTACCCCGATTCAGGTAATTTTGTGCCCTTATTTATGTTTTCACTCATCACCAGGTGTCAGGTGATGCCAAATTTGTGATTATTCAGACATAACATAGAATGATCTGAGTTGGAATAGGTTAACAAATTGTAGCATAATGAGACTTACTCTTAATATTCATGATGACATGTTGTATAAGAATTAAGAAATTCATCTATATTGACTGTACAAGCCTTTTTGGACTCCAGTCCTTTTTCTCTATTTAGTTTTGGTATGGTATGCTAGAAGACACTGGATAGCACATTGTACTTTTTACAAGCAACAAATCAATAATATCGTAGCTATATTATTTCAGAAAGTTGTACTATATACAAAGCTGCATGTATATGGACTTCTGGAATCAGGATTGTACTTGTTCCCTGAGTACTTACTTAATTTTGTGACACATTTTAGTAGTTATTACACTGAGCCTGTTAGCTGGTTGGCCCTTTAGTTAAAATTTACAATTCAAAGTTTGGAGGGTTGGTTTCAGTGGGTGTGACCCGTTTTGTTTCTTTTATGGGGTTTTCCATGTACGTTGGAACACTTATTGGGGGTTATTCCAACTTGTAATCCAATTACGTATAATAACTACTTGCAACCAATTTTAGGGGTGATGCTCGTTTGTGTACTCATAACTAATTAATTTTCTATTACTTGTCCTATATAACTACTAACATTAGAAAGTGGTTCTAAGTTGACATTGTTATATACATAAGACTAAAATTATTAATAAAGAAAGTGGGGTTGTCTTTTTCTTTTGGTACTTGTGCATTGGAATCAACGAACAATGGAGCATATGACTATTGATTTCCAATGCACATGCACCATAACATGTATCACATATCACTAGTAATGGATTTTATAAATTGAACTTCATTAGTCTCCTTAAATGTGTAGCCATGGTTCAAGAATATGTTTTCTTTCTGTTCCTCTTGGAGTTTGGTCTTGGCATTTACATAGCTGTGGTGAATATGGTCTATGATTCAATGTTATAGATATTTAAAAGAAAACCATTTAAATATCATTGAGTTGGCTTGTTTTTGAAAGAGATCCATATTTCACATTATATTCCTACTGACTTGCCCCAATCCTCCTTCTCCACAACCTGTCCCTTATGTGCTTGTACGTTGTGGGCCCGTCGAGTTCAGTTTTAGCTGTTTAAACAGTTTGGTCTGTGATTAACTATTTTAGATTCTAAACGAAATTGATTTCAACAATAATTTATTAATTAATAGACTTGTAATAAAACTAGAATGCAGATTACACACATGAAATTTCTGTTACCTACCCCCTCACTTAACACCTTTTTCATTTTGTGCTTGTTCGCATGAGCAGGTAAAGTCATTGTGCATTCATTCTAGAAAGCTTCTTCCTGTGCTAGTTGTACTGTATTTTGTTTTATTTTTATTTTTAGTTCATAGAACCTCTCTCCAGAATCAATACAACAAGGATAAGATGGATTGGTCAAACTTGAAACTTAAATCAATGTATAAAATGGCGCTCTACGAAGTTCAAAATATCTCGCTATGAAACCTAACTCTAGCTTGTGCACTACGAAACTTATGTGCATAACCAATTTCCTACGTTGCTCTGCGCTATTTTTATGTAGCACACTCTATTTGTGCATTGTAGCTTAGCTTAAATAGCTTGCGCTACAAACATACCCTTTTATTTAATCAAAAAGAGAAAAAAACGGTTGATTTACAAACACAAGTGGCAAAACCCTTTCGTTCTTTTACTCTTTAATCATGTTTTTTTAAAGACTAAGACACGCAATCCTCATGAGAACTCCAATTTCTTCAAGTAGTGGCGGAAACTCCGGTCTCCAACGACTCCGTTACCAACAAATTTCTCAGTATTTCTTTACTTTCTTTATTTTTGTTTTATACTAGCTAGCAACTCAACAACTAGTGTATCTCTTATTCTCTTTCCCCTTTTCCGATTTTTCATGCTTTCTCTTTGTAGTCGATCCTTTTTTATTTCAATCTCTTAGTTTTATTTTTTATTTTTTGGATTTTGAAGTTTGAATTAGGGGTTTCAAATTATAGTTAGAAAAACTAATCACCTTCATTCACTTAGTACTTCCATTTTATATTCACTTAGTCTTGGTTCTTGAACATTAAAGTCTCATTATGGTGAATATTTACCAGTTTTGAGCCTTCAAATTTGTTTCTTTTATTGATAGGAAATTATTTAGAATTTAGAATTTTTTGGATAATTAATTTTTAAGTTTTAAATTTAAAAATAAATTCTTCATAGCTTACACTATGCGTTATGATATTTACACTTTGCGTGATCGGCGGCTTGAGCTCTACCCTTGCGCTATCGCTATTGTCAACAGGCTTGAAATCATGCTACTGCATCTACATATGCTTTAAACTTTCCTGCAGGTCTGGCTAATTATCTTCTCTTTCTTTCCCCATCTTTCTGTAGGCTGCATGCATACCCTTGGCATTAACAGGGCGTGATATCTGTGGTAGTGCCTTGACGGGTTCTGGGAAGGTATCTTTCATTTATTTTCCTTCAGAAAACTCGTAGATTTTCTTTCATCTATATCAACAGTTCATTCAGATGTTTATATTCAATTTTCTTATCTTGTTTTAGACAGCTGCCTTTGCCTTGCCTGTTCTTGAGCGTTTACTTTTCCGTCCAAAACGTGTCCCTGCCATAAGGGTGCTCATCCTTACGCCAACGAGGGAGCTGGCTGTACAGTAAGTCACTTATTGTCAACTTGTATCCTTAACCTTTATTCAAACAAGAAAATCACTGAAGTTCTCTTGATGCTCTCTTGTTGTCCAGTATAGATACATAATTCTGATATAAATTGGTTTGTTGTTTAAATTTTATGATCTGTAGCATTTTAAGTTAATTGAAGTTCTCTACTATTAGATCTAGAGAGCTGAGAGTTAGAGTTGTGCAAATTGCAGACAACCAGCCCACTTAAACTAATCTCAGCCATTAGTACCACCCAATTAAATCTCAGCCACTCTTCTTAAAGTCATATCTACATCAACTTAAACTTAAAAATTTGTATACGAACGTAAACCCAAATAACTAGTATATATTAAAAAAAACTTACACTAATTTTTTAATGACTTAATCTTCCTTCCACCTTTTAAAAATAATTATTTTACTTTTTCAAGAACATTATTTTAGTATAGGAGTCAATGATATTACGAACAAAGGAAGCATCCAATATAATTTTTTTTAAAATTCACTGCATAACTACTGCTTTATAGTTTTAGTAGAAATATTGTTCATTAATCTTAACAGTTTTTTCATACTTGCCGTTATTTCAATTTGGCTTGAAGACTTGGTTAGCGGATATTGCCTGGGATACAGCAGGATCCCTTGTTAAAAAATATTTAAATATTGTTGTTTCAAAACAATTCCATTGGAGAGGATCTTTCTAGTGCAACTTTTGCTTGATATATCTAGTATCTTAAATTTGTATGTTAAAAAAAATGATGACCAAAGGGTAGTCTACCCTGATTTAGAATCCACAATGACGGCCCTCTTCCGTGGTTTACTTGGCGAGAACTTACTAATTGGAGTTAATGTGAGGTTGACAGCTGGTTGTGAATATTTAGAATAACTATTTCTTTAATCTTTCTCAACTTGTAAGCTCTTTGAACTACCTCCTTGTGATGGAAGAGGTCATGGATGATGAGATAATGTCATATATGGAGTTCTGAAAACCTTTTGAGAACCCGGAACTCGATTACAATATGGCTAAAAAAGTTTATTACAATTGTTGCTAGGAAAGCTGCTGGTTTCCTATCCAAGTCTGTTTTCCATTGCTCGAAATTCTAGGTCACAGTGGCTTATTATGATCTGAAAATTTGTGATTTCCTGCTTGTCAGTCATATTCCAGTATTTGCATCAACTTTTCTGCCGAACATTCATATATTTACGTTTGAACATTATTTTTAATCACAATTTAATGATACTGACCCTTCGATTTGTCTTATGCAGGGTACACAGCATGATTGAGAAACTCGCACAATTTACAGATATCAGATGTTGTCTAGTTGTTGGTGGGCTTTCAACAAAGGTTTGGATTAAAGCATATGATATCACTGCTATCAGGCATTTCTGGGTCTACAGTTATAATTTATGCTTGGATTTGTTTCTTCTTTCTTCAAAAGATATTGTGAATGTTAAGTTGTCTCATGTTTTCAATGATTGCAATAGTTTCTTTCTAAGTATAATGTATGGATCACATTTCATTATTTAAGCTCTTGAAGAAGTGCTCTCTGAGACTTTTTCAAAGATCAATGCATTATTTATTGTATATAGTTAGATTTTAATACCTATATATGAAAACAAAGGTGATATATAAAGTTGCTCCAACTACCGAGGGATTAAATTAATGAGCCATATGATAAAAGTTTAAGAGAGAGTGATCAAACATAGACTTGAGACTAAAAACTACAGTGTCTGAGATCAGTTTGGATTTATGAGTAGGAGGTCAATAATGAAAGTAATTTATGTACCGAGGAGGCTTATGAAAAAATATAGGGAGAATAAGAAAGATCTACATATGGTGTTTATAGATCTAGAAAAGGTATATGATAAAGCCCCTAGAGACATAGTATGATGGACGTTAAATAATAAAAGAGTAACTATTCGGTATATTGAGGTAATGAAGAATATGTATGAAGGGGCAAAGACCACAATTAGAACAACCACAGAAGAGACCAATGATTTTCCTATTACACTAGGTTTACACCAAGGTTCGACTTGAAGCCCCTACTTCTTTGCTTTGGTTATGGATGAATTGACGCGAGGTATACAAGATGAGGTGCCTTGGTGTATTTTTTTGCCGATAACGTTGTCTTAGTGGACGAGACTAAATGAATCAATGCTAAATTAGAAGTGTGGAGTGAAACTTTGGAAACTAGAGGGTTTAGAATAAGCAGAACTAAAACAACGTATATGGAGTGTAATTTTAGTGATATTCGGAACACAAATGAGGAAGTAGTGAAGTTTGATGGTCAAGAGATAACTAAGAGATGCCGTTTTCGATATTTAGGTTCAATTGTACAAATAGATTGGGAGATTTGTGAAGATGTTATACATATGATCTAAGCAGGGTGACTTAAGTTGAGAAGTGCCAGTGGTGTTTTATGTGACAAACGTGAAACGTATACATTTGAAGTTAAAGAAAATTTTTTATATGACGGCTGTTAGACCATCAATGATGTATGCAGTTGAGTGTTGGGCAACAAAGAAACAATGTCCGAAAAATGAGTGTAGCGGAGATGAGGATGCTAAGATGGATGTGTGGTAAAACCAGAAAGGATATACAAGACATGGTAAAGGTAGTTTCTATTCAAGATAAATTAAAAGAGAATCGCCTCAGGTGGTTTGGACATGTCACACGTAGATCTAGTAGTCCCCCCGTTAGAAAGAGTGATTTGATAAGTATTGAGGTAGAGTTAGGGGTAGGGGAAGACCTAAACTTGGGTGAAAATGGTGAGAAAATATATGATAGCTTGTGGCCTTACAGAAAGTATTCCGCTAAACCGAGCAGAATGAAAAACCAAGATTCATGAAGCTGACCCCAACTAGTTGGGAAAAAGGTTGTTGTTGTTGTTGTATAGTTAGATTTCTGAAAAACTATTATACTTAGATATTTATTATTCAAAAGATATGATAGCTTGTGGCCTTACAGAAAGTATTGCGCTAAACTGAGCAGAATGAAAAATAAGGATTCATGATTCACGAAGCTGACCCCTAGTTGGGAAAAAAACTTCGTTGTTGTTGGTGGTGTTGTATATAGTTAGATTTCTGAAAAACTATTATAATTAGATATTTATTATTCAACAGATCCAAGCCTGTATATCTCTGTGCTTCATTAATTGTATAACTGTGAAATCTGCCTTCACATGCCTGCCATATGTTGTTTTTTCTTCACTTGAGCATTGTTTATCTCTATCTCTCTATTGCTTATATTTTTATGTTATTTTCTTACAGTGTTTTATATGTTCTCTGCTTATGTTCAGGTTCAAGAGGCAGCCTTAAGGTCCATGCCTGATATTGTTGTGGCTACTCCAGGGCGGATAATAGATCATCTACGAAATTCACTATCAATTGGTCTAGAAGATTTAGCTGTGCTAATCCTTGATGAGGCTGATCGTCTTCTGGAATTTGGCTTCAGTGGTGAAATCCAGGAACTGGTAATCGTCTGTTTGCCATTTTTAGCAGCCAAACTTTGCTTGTACATGCGATTGCAGTTAACAATCATTTCCATATTGGCCAGACCAGTCAAGTCCCCTGCCCTCTAGTTCTTTATTGAACATCTTGCCTTTTCATTTTATTCTGTTAGTTGCCCGCGCCTCTCCTGTTTCATGTGTGCGTAGTTCACTTGATTAAGGATTATAATATATTGGAACTGGTTTATTTACTACTAGCGATTTAGTGCTAGTAATGTTTGTATCATAAGTCATAACTCTCAACAGTTAAACTGAAGTTGATGCTTGGAATATCAGTATTATGTACATTAAGATCCCTTATTATAATGTATAATTTTTAATTGCACATTAGAATGCTCATTTATGTGGTATGTAGACTCATTGTATGTGTTTCATTGGCAGTTAATTTTAGCGGCAAGGGAATCAACTCTTGTGTAAACTAAACAAATAATCTTTTACCAAAGTTATGGAGAATGGTTTCTGCTGGGTTTTCTGGCTTGAGCTGTGGAGTTGAATGCAATGCCTTGTTATCCCCCTCCTTCTCTTGTTCTAGGATTTGACATTTATTTTTCTTTGTTGTTGCAAATAGATTCATGTTACTCTGAAGTTGTGATAATGGTTCGTCGTCCGCATAACTGTAACTTTGAGAAACTGTTAAGCACTCATACTATAATTCTTGATCGTTTTTATTTGACAAATTAGTGAAGTAGGAAATTATCTGTTTATCCCTAGTCTAAAGGCTAACACTCTTCTTCATCTCACTTCATTATTACTTATTATACCTTAAATTAAGAACTATTAATTGTCAAATTTGCATTTTGAGGTTTTTCTGATGACCTGTATTCAGCAACTTTTTTTTCTGAGAAATTGAAAAAAGGGCTGCGCAGGTTTGACCCTTTCTGTTGTACCCTATAATGGTGGGAGCTTTGTTCACTGGGTTGCCCTGGTGTCTTGAATTCTTCGGAGTGTCACTGTCTCCTGAATGGGAACAGTTTAACCGAATCGTTTATAAATGAGATAATCTTACCTGTGAACTACTTATTAAGGTTTATTTAAAAAGTGCTGAATTGCTGACCAGTTTTAATTAGCCACCATATAATCTTATTATCCTCTGGTTTGATTGTACTACGTAAGATAATGCCTTGTAACACTGACAGCTTTGAAATATACAATAACTTTCTGAGTGGAGCAACCATTTTGGTGCGTCCTTGCATACTATAAAAGGGAGTAAACTAGATTACAGAATTGCATCCAGATGAAACTATTCATTTACAGTCCAAGGAAAGGTCTGGCTAATGCTGCTGCTAAGAACCAGATCCAAGTCCTGCTGAAGCGAACTTATTGATGGGTCATACGAGTCACAAAATCAGTCAATCATTCCACTCGCTGTCAAATATCAGGAAAGAGAAATTGCTTTTGGTGTGGGTGTGGGTATGGGCATGTGTGTGCATGCACGTGTGGTCATATTATTCTAATCCTATGAATATAAATTGTTTTGTGCAACATGATAATTGTGTTAGAGATCTATGGTTTGGTTTCATTCAAGTGTGTCATGTTTCAATTCTTGGTATGTTGTCTGGCTCCTGACAAATATTTTGGAATTGCAATTTTCTTGGTTTGCCACATTTTGAGATATACACATTATATTACTATTAAGCATAATTCAATGATGACCTGCTTATAATAGATTATACTTAACATTGCTGAATAATTTTAATCTTTCTCATCCTGCAACACAGATTCATTTGTGTCCAAAGCGAAGGCAAACCATGCTATTCTCTGCTACTATGACTGAAGAAGTTGATAAGCTTGTTAAGCTTTCATTAACCAAACCGATACGTCTTGAGGCTGACCCCTCCACAAAACGTCCAGCTACATTAACTGAAGAGTAAGCCTTTTTCTTGTCCTAGCATTCTTCACAACTGAAAAGAATTTTTCACACAGATGAATTTTTGTTTCATGTTTCCGTCCTTGCAATTTGATTTTGTTCATTACATGTGAAAGGCTGCTTCGGTATTTATTTCTTTATTATTCTGTGATTTTGTTATGTATTTCACATGACAAATTTTGCATTCATTTTAAGCAGTTACTTTTTCCTAGGCAATTAGTCATAACTTGTAAATTATGCTTCTTACTTTGGTATTCATCTTCTTGGTAATCCATCATTTTGTTATGTATTTGACACCACAAATTTGCATTCATGTACTTTTCCCCAAGTAATTAGTTAACAACATTTAAATTATGCTTCATTAATTTACAGTAGAAATTGCTTATGTTGCAAATTTTGTCCTGTTTGAGGTTTCTATCTGATCATTAATAATTTTGTTATCTAGTTCCTTCACTTCCTTGCTTACTTTGATATGTGTAATGCTATTTTTTAACCTTCCAAATTGGTAATGATAGTGTTCTCAAACAAGAGACATGATACAAGTATTGTCAAGTTTTGGAAGAGTTATAATTGATGACGAATGGTCCAGCATGGCACAATTGATAATTATTGAGTGGTCTTGATTGTTTTGATAATTAACTTTGAGATCTTTTTACTAGGTATATAAATGAGCATCTTTTATAATCTTTTGTATTTGATGAGCAACATATTTTTATTGATAGTGTCAAGATACTCAATAATCGTTTGGATAAATTTGTCAATAATAATTGTATATTTTAAAAAAGTAATATTTGAATCAGTTTGTGACGAAATAAGTTTGTTACTTTCTTGATGTTTTTCATTTCTATACAGTATCCTCATCCAAACGTTAAATATATGTCCCAAATATATGCCCTAATAATTTCTTATATTGTACGATATTTGTCAATATAAGATTAACAAATGTGTACTATTGATTTTTTATGCATTAGAGGGTCATCTGTTAAGTTTTTTTAATAGAAATGCTGCCATATCAAGGCTAATTATTATCATGGTATGGACTGTTTTGATAAGAAAGCACATGGTTCTGTTGAACGTCTTTTAATTCAAATAATACATTGCTTCTTATAATTTACAGGAGCCAATTCTTATGTCTCAAATTGTCTTTTCTTGTTCACTGCTTTGTTGATCACATTGACTTTTTTGTTGATTTCATTTCCCCTATTTAACAGCACATGATTTTGAGCTTGTTATAAAGTTTAGCTGACTCTTTAGTTACTGAAACTATAATTCAGGGTAGTTAGAATACGGAGGATGCGAGAAGTAAATCAGGAGGCTGTTCTTCTTGCACTTTGTTCCAAGACATTCACCAAAAAAGTGATCATTTTCAGGTATTATCCTTGTACAACTCAGGAATGTAAAGTGGGGTCCAAGTTTGCCTACTTTGTGTGAAATTTAGCACCGAGACCAAAGTATATATCGAGCAGTCAACATTCAGCTAACATATCACTCGAGTCACTTGATGAGAATATATATAACAAAGATTGGAGGAACATCCCAGTTAACGGCTAATGCTACTGATTGATTGTCTTTCCCTTGTTATTATATGTGAATTTTTATTGCCAATTACAATGACCTCATTTAGAAAATGTCATCTGCTGACAAATATTCTCATTTTTTATTTGACTTTTACACTGAATGTTAACCCCAGTGACATTTTCAGCAACACACAAGCATACCTTTTTAAATTGTTTGGTACATCTTTGATCCTATTGTGATGATACTTTATACTTCTGTGGCAGTGGAACAAAACAGGCTGCACATAGGCTGAAGATTATTTTTGGTCTGGCTGGAATGCGTGCTGCTGAACTTCATGGTAATCTTACTCAAGTTCAGCGTCTGGATGTGAGTAGCCATCTTATTAAACTTATGTATATGCTTTAATTTCAAATGACTAAGATTTATTAGGCTGTCTCAAGACAGCAGAAAGTTTTTGGATGGCTGTGAAGTTTCTTTGAAGAAGGGTTAGGTTTTTCTAGAAATATTGTTAAAGCCACCATTAAAGGAAAATAGGCTACAAATAGAACATGCAAGGATAAGAGAGCATAGAAGGCTGTTACTGGAGATTTATGGATATCACTATTTTAAACACAGGAGCTTTCGTTGCCCATGTTCCTTACTACTGGGTTTATCAAAGATTTTGGTTTACCAAATGAACTTTTAATCAAGTGCCAGCATTTTTGTAATGGAGACGCCAAGAGCCTGCGCCCCTCCTAGCCGCCTAGGCACCCCCGAATGTGTCACCTAGGCATTATGGAGAAAGAAGAGGAAAAAGAGAACAATATTTAAGTAGAGGGAAAAAGCAAAAGAAGAAAATTACTTAACTTTCCCAACCTTCTCCCAGTATGCTCATTGCAGGATATTCTCGGGCGCTCGTGCGCAGCTCCGAACTCAGCGCCTGCATGCTTTGTTACCACTGCCTCTACTAACCAATGAAGAAGAAGAGGTTTAACAGAATGCCCTTGACCTAATCTAAGCAAAGCTGGTCAAACCAGACCTTGTTTTACTTAAATTAAGATCTAGCGCACCCCTATCAGTAACACCTCTTCTTTGCCATTGAGCAGTGGCAGCAGCAACTGTGGGTACAGGTGTGAGCAAGAAAGTGTGGCAAACGTCCGGTGAGCTTCTGGTTACGCGGAGCTGCTTGTAAGCAGGAAACATGTAAAATTTAAGCGTATTCTTCTTTTCTTTATATTTTTTTGCTTTTCTGTGCCACGTAAGTCTGAGTCTGACTATCGCCAAAGCAGGCGGCTTTTGGGGACGCCTCCGCCTACGCAGGCACCTAGACTGCCTAAAAGAATGCTGTTAATGATTCAAGCTTATTGCACAGAATATAATTCTGGAGTTTATTGTTGACTTATACGGCATTAGTTATTGGTTGAGCTTTTGCAAATCAGTCATATTGGAAACTTATCTTATAGTCCACAATTGTTTTGATTTAGTGTCGAGTTTATAGTTTTTGAGAGGTGGAATATGCATGTGTAAGAATTCTTCTTTATTTTGAATTTGTTTACAACTAATTATTTACAAATATTTTATTTACAACTATTTGAAATCTTATCTTATAGTCCACAATTATTTTGAATTTTGAATTTGTTTATGCTAATGAAAACATGGACTTTTATTTACAACTAATTATTGTTTTACTATTCAAACTTGAGCTACATAATTGTTGTTTTACTGTTTACAAGACTTTCATATGCTGTATCGTTCCAAAGACGTGCCGTAGGCACGTGCCCACGGACAAATCTAGTACATACATATATATTAATACATATATATTAACATATATATTTGTCTATGGCTTTCGAGATTCTAGAATCTAGATCACTGGAAATGGCTGGGCAAGAGGTTGAACTGCATTATTACTATGTAACCCTCTCTCTCTCTTTATATATATATATATATATATATATATATATATATATATATATATATATATATATATATATATATATATATATATATATACTAGGTTTGCCGGTGGGCACGTGCCTACGGCACGTCTTCGGAAGATTTCAGCATATGAAAAGCCCTGTAAACAGTAAAATATATGACTTCTAATTGAGAACACCAAAGCCAAAGCTTTAACGAGAAATTAAAATATAGTTAAAGCTATACTCTCAGTTTAGATATAGCTTTAAAAAATAGCTTTAAAATATACTCAGCTTTGATACCATGTTCTCACTCCTCTGTATATCAAACTGAGAACACCAATGCTTTAACGAAACGTAGCTTTAACGGAAAATTTTCTTGGTAAACTCAGAAAGTTTATTTAACTCCGAAAATTTCAGATTTGGGTAAAGTTGTTGTTTAGATTTTTTATTACAGCATGACAACAATTCAGTGAAACTTTTCATTTGTGCCTACATTTTCAGATATTTGAAAGTTTCTTTAGATTCTTGAGATCTGAAAGTTTTTAGGCAACAATTCCTGAAATGTGAAACTTTTCATTTCAACGAACATTTTCATTTCAGCCAAGTTTTACCCAAATCTGAAAATTTTCTATCTTTACCCAAAAATCTAAATAAACTTTCATCAGATTTGGAAATTTTAGATTTAACTCAGAAAATTTATGTAGCTCAAGTTTATTTAACTTAGTGAAATATAAAGAGAGAGATATCCAGAAATCTAATCATATTAGATCAAGAGAGTTTATTTAACCTAAAAATCTAATCAAAAGAAGCATAAAAATTTGAAAAATCCGGAAATTTACATACCTCGGTAATTTCTGGGCAAAGAGAAAAAAAGAGAAAAATGAAAAAGTGGAGAGGAGAGAGTAATAAAGTGAGGAGTTTTTTTTTTTGCCCGGGGGGGGGGGGGAGTGTAGTTTTGGGGGGAAAACTTTTGGTGGAAAAATGTCTCTTCGAAGGGTGAATTTGAGCCATTGATTTCGTTTCAATTGAAGGGGAGCCACTTGATATATATTTTTCAAATTGCCTTATATATATATATATATATAGAGAGAGAGAGAGAGAGAGAGAGAGAGAGAGAGAGAGAGAGTTCCCTTCGGTTGCACACTACTTTTGGTGAGCACTCCGTGAGCACTCATGAAATAAAGACCCTATGAAAAATCCAAACAGCTCATATTGTTCTATATGCCTAAGATAGCCTAACAATAAAAATCAAGTAATTTCAAGTTCATTTGCCCATCCATCATGCTGTTAGAATTTTCAGCCATACAATTTTGTGATGATGTAAATCATGGACAAATGAATTTCAAATTATTTGATTTTTTATTGTTAGGCTATCTAAGGTATATAGAACAATATGGGCGGTTCGGATTTGTCATAGTTGCTCTATTTCGTGAGTGTTCACGGAGTGCTCACCAAAGGTAGTGTGCAACCGAAGGGGACTCATATATGGAAGTCTTCCGTTGTGTGCCACCTATGGTGCACACGGCGTGTGCACTCGGCTTTTCCGCCTTCGTATCGACGATCCGAACCGTTCACATTGATCTACACATCTATATTAGTCTAAATATTTAAAATCAAATCATTTGAAATTCATTTGCCCATCCATTGAAGTGTTACAAAATTGTATGCTGAAAATCATTGTTTTTTATAGTCACATGATGGATGGACAAATAAATTTTCAAATAATTTGATTTTACATATTTAGACTAATATAGATGTGTAGATCAATGTGAACGGTTCAGATCATCGATACGAAGGCGGGAAGGCCGAGTGCACATGGAGGGGTGGTGCACAATCGAAGATTTTCCTATATATATATAGTAATATATAGTAATGTTCTGTTGTGCACTAGGCCTCCGTGCGCACTCGGTTTTCCCGCCTTCGTATCGACGATCCAAACCGTTCACATTGATCTACACTTATAAATTAGTTTAAATATATAAAATCAAATCATTTGAAATTCATTTGCCCATCCATTGAAGTGTTACAAAATTGTATGGCTAAAAATCGTTGTTTTTTATAGTCACATGATGGATAGGCAAATAAATTTCAAATAATTTGATTTGACATATTTAGACTAATTTATATGTGTAGATCAATATGAACAGTTCGGATCGTCGATACGAAGGCGGGAAGGCCGAGTGCACAACGGAACATTTCTCTCTCTCTCTCTCTCTCTCTCTCTCTCTCTATATATATATATATATATATATATATATCACTTTTCTCTGTATGCATTGATTTGACCCACTACGTCTGTATGCATTGATTTGACCCACTCGTAGTCAAATGAAGTAGTTGGCCTTCACATAATGCAGGAAGGTTAGTCAAAAAGTCGATATTATTTGGGCGGCAGGTTTCAGTGCTCTGCCAGTGTAGTGAATCTTCAGCCTTGTGTTGCACAATTAAGCAAAAGACCCAACAACTTCTTATGCTGAGCCTGTTAACCTGTTGTTTCTACCCACGCCTGTATATGCTCAGAATTTTTGCCGTCTACTTGTCGGCATGCAATTTTTTTATAGGCTATGGTCTGGCAGATAGCTCTTTTTCATTTAAATTATCATCTTACTGTTACTGTCAGATTACAAATATTTTAATTTTCTTTTTCTTTCAGTTTTAAGTATGCTATCATAATTTATTTCCTGATACTTAGAGTTCATGTTTGAAATTCTTTTATGTGGTTTCATCCGTAAATAGTGTTTAATTTCTCCGGTTGTTTATGTTTTGTAGGCTTTGGAACTTTTCAGAAAGCAAGAAGTAGATTTTCTAATTGCAACTGATGTTGCTGCTCGTGTAAGTTGATATCCCTGCCTAGAAGCAGTTCAAATTGTTCGGCTTCCTTCATAATCTTTTTAGAACTTTTTTGTTGTGCTTTGTTGTTGTATGCACCCATTTTGGATTTCTATATATTTGACCTACTTTTTGTACTAAAGTTTGTCCATTCTATGGTTAACTTTTTGGGCTAGCAAGATTTATATTACATTTAATTCTAAATTTTTTATCTTATTTTAGGGACTTGATATAATTGGTGTTCAGTCAGTTATAAATTTTGCTTGCCCTCGTGATATTACAAGGCAAGTGTAATTTTTAATTATTATCGTATTCAGTTTTTCATGTTTCCACATATTTATACTATTCTTCTGCAATACTTTTTGGAAAGGTGGGACCTGTCTATTTTTTGCTATTGAATCTTGCAGCACCACATGAAAACTTTTTCACGCAAATCTTTTCGAATGAATAAATCTCCTTGTGATTTGCTTGTTATTGCCAAGTTAATTAGTTCTTTGTGGTCCAATTTATAAAGCTGCATGCCGAATTTGGGTTTTGGTTAGAAGTTTACATCCTGATTTATTAACTGAGAACAACTAAATGCTGTTGTTTAATAGTAATTTGACTAGTTGCATTCAGTTTCACACACCACACTTAGGCAATTTTCTTCCAACAAATTATTGAAGTGAATTACAGGTTACTGTTTTTGTCAGCCCTCTCTTTGTGCCATCACAATTAATGAATTCGGATCTGGACAGCCTTGAAACTGAATTTGGCTTTATTCTTTCAACTGCGGGGTTCCTGCCATGGAAAGTAAATACAGGAATAAGATTCTTCAAAGCATTGTAGCAGTTCTAAAGGCATGTCTGACATATCAGATATGTATAGGGGACATCATCTTGAATTTAATATTATGAATTTTCATAGATACCATAGTTTTCATTATTAGATAATATGAAGGCACACCAGGTGTGTCAGATCTGGATTTTGCCTAATGATACTTCCAATATGCTTGATATTGTGGATAAGGGACTTAAGTTGATATCCAAACTCTTTAAGGAGTTTTTGAACCATGCATTTGAGCTTTGTCTATTGTCTAAGCATTGGATACACACCTAAAAAGGCTAAAATTCAATGTTTTGAAGTGGCACCATATTGATTTTAGACAAGCGTGTGGTTTCTTCTCTGTTCTTGCTCTTCGCTATACACCCACTCTCATATTTTTAGCATTTCTCTAACTTTGCCTCTGTTAATATTTATTGTTATTTCTTTCCTGTATTTAATCTTCTTCTGATTTTCTTATTGTGCAAGTTCAGTTATTCTCTATTTACCAATTTTCTTAGACATTACACAACCAGTTAAGTGCTGTTTTAAAAAAAATATTTTGTATACATTTATTCACAAGTCATCCATCTATGCAGTTATGTTCATCGTGTTGGTCGCACTGCCAGAGCCGGTAGAGAAGGATGTGCTATTACATTTGTTACTGATAATGATCGCTCTCTCTTAAGGGCAATTGTGAGCACTCTTATCATTGATCTACACTCACTATGGAATTGTTGATACATTATTTTCTAAATTTATATTACTTCTGTTAGTTGCTGGTGTTTATTTTGAAATTAGCATAGGTCATCATCATCCATTTGATCTAGTCAGGATGAATTAATGATCCGGGAGTCATATTCAGAAGCCAGAACATTAAATTTAAAGTTAACTGGTGTTTCATGCTTGACTACATTTTGTCTAAAAATTCTCATTATGTACATGATGAGATGCACAGTTTAACAAATATATATTGAATGTTATACAAGGAATGTATGTTTTTAAAACTAATTTTAACGAAATAATCTGCAAATTATTTTAGCCGGATGATTCATGATGCCAAGATAAAAATTAATGAATCCGAGATAGAGTATGGAGATTACAATTATCTTATTTTAAATTGAAGTATGATGTGATGTATCTAAGAGTTGAAGATATATTAGTCTATAGCTGAATCAGGAAACATTATAGGTTCGTGATCTCCCCCCCTCCTCCCTCCAGTGTGACTATTTATTGCTTACCGTTTTCCTCTGTTATATTTGTTACAATGCCGTAAAAAGTGCTGCTCATTATATATAAATTTATTATAATCTTACAAGTACTTACCAACTTATAACAGGCAAAAAGAGCTGGTTCACAGTTGAAAAATCGAATTGTTGCTGAACAACCCATAGTTGAGTGGTGTCGGTTAATTGAACAAATGGAGGATCAGGTTTCTGCAGTGCTTCGGGAAGAGAGGTATTTTATTATCCTTTTTTTTCCTCCAGAAAAGGTCATCCTGGAGTCTTTGCTTTGTGTGAATATTTTGCCATATCTTTTTACAGTGAAGAAAGAATTTTGAGGAAAGCTGAAATGGAAGCAACGAAGGTTCTGTAATTTTCTTCAAGTTTGAAATAACTTTCCATCTTTCCATACAAATGCGCTGACATGAATCCCCATCATCTTTGGAATTTTTAGGCTGAGAATATGATCAGGCATAAGGATGAAATATTTTCACGCCCTAAAAAGACCTGGTTTGTTACTGAGAGGGAGAAGAAACTCATCGCGAAGACTGCAAAAGTAAGTTTCACTGAACCATGATTGGATCTGGAAGCTTAACTTTCTGGGTTAAACCATTTAAATATTATGTGGCAAAACTATTTGGTGAACCAAGATTTTGAGATAAATATATTCACTTCACATAACTGTTCGACAACGAGAGCACACTTTTAGAGCATCCATAGTCGTTTGCTAAATATGCATCATATGCATATTTTCGCTAAAAAAGCGCTGCAGTAGTTACTGTAGTTTGCTATTTATGCATATTTTGCGATAGTAGATTGCTATATATGAGAGCGGGTTTAGCAATTATGCATATTATACGGGATGGATCTTCATGATCCGTCTGACTAAAAAAATAATTTTTTAATTGTTAGACGGATATTCACAGTCCATCGCTTAATTTTTTTTATTAAATAGTAAAAAAAACCCAAAAAAAACCCTCTCCCCCCTTGGACGGATCTAGAAGATCTGTCCAGTGAAGGGGGACCCATTTTTTTTTTTTTCCAACTATAAAATCGGTTTAGTTATTTTAAAATTCGAAAAAAATATTTAAAAATCGTGGGACGGATCTTCTAGATCCGTCTGTTACTTTTTGATTTTTTTTTCCTTCCGACGGATCTTCAACATCCCTCTAACGAATTTTTTTATTAAATAATTCATTTTATATACATTTCGCACCCCGACGGATCTACGAAGTCCGTCTTATATTTTTTTTATTATAAATTGCTATAATATAGCATTGTACCACTGCAACAAAAGCTATATATGCTATATGTATATATGCATTTTGCCATTTTTTGACAATCACGACTGTGGATGCTCTTATAACATGTATAATTGGAAAAAGTCATTCAAGTAGTTCTGATTGAATATATTTTCTATGAAATTTCTTCCAAACATAATACTATCTTCCATATCCTGTAAATGTTTTGTATTAATTTTATTGTCACCCTTGTTCTGCAGGCATCCTTGGATCAAAATCAACCTGGTCGAAAGGAGGTGATTAGTGCAGAGCAAGCAGAAGAACTTAAAATGAAGGAGAAAAGAAAAAAGGAGCGTGAGGTAGCCTTTTGCAGTTGACAGTGTTCCTTTTATGTTTTATGTATCCAGTTTCTTAGTCGTGCACTCAAGTTTGATGTTTTTTATTCCTCTTTTGTCTAAAGAAAAACTTGCCACGTAAGAAGCGTCGAAGGCTGGAAGCAGCTCGAGAGATGTTAGAGGATGAGGAGGAGGCCAATGATTCACTAAAGGTTCTTGTCATTCTTCCCATCATCTTTTCTGTTGCATCTCTTGTTCATTAGCCTGAAAACTGAATCTTCTTTTTTGATAGGTTTTCCAAATTGTTGACTTGTATTTAAAACTGAAACATATTTAAAAGAAATGATTAACACCCATGATCTGTTGGTGTCCATAGTTTTGATATTATTATAGATGACTGCCTAGAATTTATAGTCTATGATATTTATACGAGTGTTATCTTGACTGCAGAATGCTGGTGGTGCTAAGGGAGAGAAAGCTGGGAAATCACTAGTTGATGTGGCTTATCGGCGGGCAAAGTCTATGAAGTCTGCAATGAAGGCTCATGAAAGTGGAAAGATAATGAAAAATGCTAATAAGCGGAAATCTTCTCAAAAGGATCAATCAAGGAAAGAAGAAATGTTCGAACTTTTTCAGAATGATATGAGTGAGAGCAAACAAGCTAGAGCGAAGACAAGTAATGCTTTTGGGAAAAAGAAAGCCAAGAGTTCATTCAAAAGCAAATCGCGGTATGACCCTCATCACTGTTTGTTTCTTTTTTTGTTATTTTCGGTTGCCGTCTGTGAAAGGTTTTTCTTAGTCAAAAGTGTTCATTTATGTAGTAGCATGTATTTGATATTCTTTTTTCTGAGATGATTAGAATTCTGATATTCATGTATACCACACATTTCTATTCCTCTCTAAACATGACAGTTGGTTTTGACGATTTTTGGTCCAACCATATTCAACTTAAATTGACATGTACTAATCGAAAATTGAACCCATTCATTTGACGGAAAGTATAATTATGTTAAAAAATATAATATTAAGTTTCTTTAGTTCGTCATTGGGATTAATATATCTAACCTCTATTGTTAGTACATAATTTATTTAGTTATTATTCATTATATTCATATAAATAGTAAATATAGATGTATTGTAGTAATTAGTATTTCATATCGCTTTAATTTTTGGTATTTTCTTATCATGCCTTACGGATTGTTGGCACAAAGAAACAAGAGAAGAAGATTGTTCTCTTGTAGAAACATTCAAAACTCTTATTTCACTATATATTTTCACTATATATTTGGAAGATACTTCATTCATATTAGACTTGCTTACATAAGATGAAACTACATGGCTATATATAGCCCTTCATACAAAACTGAAAAAAAGATAAAATGTGACTAATTGAACATGCATGCAACATGATGATTCCAAAAGACATAAACCTAATGAAAACTTACATGCACACACCATTGGAAAACCAAGGTCCATGCATGAAGAATATTGAACATCTCTTCATGCAAGGATAGTTTTACATTCCAGAATGAATCAGAGCTTTGGGCGGTTAGAAGCATATTAAAATAATGAGAGCAGAATGTGGATGCTAAGCTGGATGAGAGAAAACACACTAATAGACAACATAAGAAGTAAATGCATATGGAAAAAAATAAGGGCTGGCCCAGTTGAAGATACAATGATAGAGAATTGTTTTAGGTGGTTTGGACACATACAAAGAATGGTACTGTCCCAACTAGGGAATTGAAAGGTTTGTAGGGTAGCTAAAAGGACTATTGATAACCCAAATGAACTTGAGTTGAAGCTGTTAATACTTTTTAGGTACTTGAATAGTATTAATTTGACGAAGAGTTGGCCCTCAATAGAGTTGCGTGGAGCGTGGAGGAGGACTAATGTAGCCTACCTGAACATTCTGAGATAAAGGCTTTGTTGTTGTTATTGTGTTGTTTTGTAGAACTAACTTATCGTTTTACCAAATGGAAACCGAATCAAACTGAATACTGAAATTTTGTTTAGGTATTTGGTCAGTCTGAACCAAATTAGCTTTAGCCTGCTTATGATAAAGCTTGTTTTATCTGGTGCCTTCTTTTGGATGTTTATCTGGATCCCAACACTGTCCACTGTTCTGTGTTGTTGATGGTTTCCTAAAGCTTGTATGTTTATTAGGGAAAATACAATAGTGTATTATTTTTAGTGAGGCTTGAGTTTAGGTCATGTTTAAATTTAGGTTAATATGATGGCTTGACTGTTGACACTGAATTTCTATTAGGCCCCAATCTTTCGAGTTCTTTTATAAACCTCTCAAACAGGATGTAACCCACAATAACAATTCATAACCCATAAAAATATTATGAATTATTTACTGCTCTGAGTCATGCAGGGCCGTCAGTTATGTACTTTTTGTAGGGTTTCTAATTGTAGGCCAAATAGAAATTCATGTCAATCCGGGGCCCTAAATTATATTCACCCTTAAATTTAATGCCTGATGCTGTGTACACCCGAACTTAGTTCGTAAATGTTTGATTCTGGCTATGGTCAGCTTTTTATAAAGCTCTAACCAAACCCGACTTGATCCAGTGACTTATTAGAGTGTATAATATTTATGGGTGCTTTATTTAAGAATGCTATACAAACATTCTCGGCTAAGGGCTTTATTGTTATTGTTGTTGTGTTGTTTTCTAGAACTAACTTATTGTTTTACCAAAATGGAAACTGACTACTGAAATTTTGTTTAGGTATCTCGTGAGTCTGAAATTAGCTTTAGCCTGCTCATGATAAAGCTTGTTTTATCTGGTGTCTTCTTTTGGATGTTTATCTGGATCCCAACATTATCCACTGTTTGCTATTGTTGATGGTTTCCTAAAGCTTGTATGTTTAGTAGGGAAAATACAATAGCGTATTATTTTTAGTGAGGCTTTAGTTCAGGTCATGTTTAAATTTAGGTTAATATGATGGCTTGACATTGAATTTCTATTAGGCCCCAATCTTTTGATTATTTTTATAAACCCCTCGAACAGGATGTAACCACAATAACAATTCATAATGCATAAAAATATTATGTATTATTTACTGCTCTGAGTCATGTAGTGCTATCTGTAACGTACTGTTTGTAGGGTTTCCAACAGAGTTGAAAAAGTCGAAAAGGCCAAATAGAAATTCATCTGAATCCGGGGGCCTAAATTATATTCACCCTTAAATTTAATACCTGATGCTGTGTACACCCGAACATAGTTTGTAAATGTTTGATTCTGGCTATGGTCAGGTCATTATAAAGCTCTAACCATACCTGACTTGATCCAGTGACTTATTAGTGTGTATAATGTATCTGGGTGCTTTATTTAAGAATGCTATACAAATGATCTTAGTCATATCAGTTTAAATCATTTTAAGTTAGATGTTTCCAGTAATGTTTCTTTCCCAAACATTCTAAAAACGTGGGCTCCCTTATAAAAATTCAACGTAGAAGCTCCACATTTAGCTAACTTGACATATATAGTTATAAAGTTTGAGATTACTGTCAAGTTTACACAAACATACGTATGAAATATTTAGACTTACATCACAGGTGAAACCAAAATTAGGGATGAAACTGAATAAAAAAACGAAACCCTGGGAGCAATATCATTTTGGGAATCTATGATGCCAAAACCTTGTTCTCAAACCTTGCTTGAAACACCTTATGTTGTTTCATACTTATCATTTATTTACTGCATTCTGCTTAGATAGTTAGATTATTAGGATATTTTGACATAAGTGAGAAGGAAGTTGAGATTGTTGACCCCTAAAATTGCCAGCTTTACATGTTATTATGTTATCTTCATTCGACATAATCTGTACTGAGATATCCCTTTTTATTTAAAATGTTCTTATTTTGGAACTTCCACAGGTACAAGCGAAGGAAGTAGAAAGTCCCAGGATTTTGGCTGCAAATTGAGGAGTTTTGTCTGATGCGTAAGCTTCGTTTCTCCAGTCTGTACTCGTTTATCTAATCCTCTTTATGTACTATTTATATAAAATGATTAATTTCTTATACAATGCATCTGTGTAAAAGTCATTTCATATACTAGTTTCTGTTCATTTTATATGAAATATGTGGACTTATCATGGTGTCTCCCGATTTTGTATTTCAGATATGCATATTGTTCATCATTCAGAAGCCTTGTTGCTCTTCAAAATGCACTTATCTGTCTTTGTTTCTGGTGTCTCAATCGGAAGTGATTTTACGAGATTAAAATTCAACAACTAGCTGTAGCTTTACGAGATTAAAATTCAACAACTAGCTGTAGCTTTCTCGACAATAGTCGCTCTCGCTCACTGGATTATTGGGTAATCACTCGAGTTTCACTCCTTAAACACCATACAGTTTACAATCTATCAGTCCATTTATCTGGATATATTTGTTCCTAGTCAATATTTTGTAAAACTTGTTGGTTTTGTGCATTATAGTGATCCAAAATTGCCTTTAGGAAATTAATGTGATTCTATATGTTGACTTGATTTTAGTTATTTTGTATGTACGGTTGACAAATACAAACTGTATTTCTTAATTAATGAATTCATGTATTCATGTACTCTTGCCTAAGGAAATATGCAATTCTTGACACTAAGCTTTCAATAAAAATGTGCTTGTATTGCATCTTTTCTTCACTTTGTTTGGGAGGCGTTTTCATTGTGATCCACCATTCTCCTCGATACATTTTCATGCTCATCGTAACATTATATAATTCTTTAGCCTGATTTGTGTTGTTAATCTGCGATCTTCATCTGACCGAGGTTTTGCATCATCCAGCTGGAAGTGTCCCCGTATTTCTAGATTTCGATTTTTCTCATTAGTTGCAAGTGTCCAACAATCTGGAGGTTCAATTTATGAAATTTTAAAGTGTTTGCTGCCAAGCCGATAATTTGTCTTTTTGTGATCCTTTGATATAGCTTATATGTAGTTTCAGGCTTCCCATTATAGCTGATTGGAATCAAACCACATTACAACTGATTCAATTACGAATTGCAAAGTCAGTAATTTGTTCTGGGAAAGAATTATATAGGTTGTGAAGAAGCAGACACTGTTTATAGCTCCAAGGCAGAAAAAAAAGCAGAGAATTGCGGCGCTCTTCCAAGTCATTATGTCCAGTAGCACTCTTCATCATTCCCATCAATTTTGTTAACCTACTTCCTTTCTCTATGGTTTGTATTAATGTGAAGCAACCGAAATCGTTCTCTATGGTATATATATATATATATATATATATGAGTGATCTTCGGTTGCAAACGGACCGGAACGGGTCGGTTCGCACGAACCCGTGCGAACTTCGATCTCGACCGTTGGATCAAAGATCCAACGGTCCAGATTTTTTTTGATCAGATCTTGCCTTAACCCGTCGTTGGGAAGAACGGGTTAAGGCAAAATTTGATAAAAAAAAATAGTCTTAACCCGTTCTTGGGAATAACGGGTTAAGGCTATCTTTTTTCATTTTCGTCGACATACAGTTCGTCTTCTTCTTCTATCCCAACTCCAACGACGAACCCAAACCCAACGACGAAAAAAAAACCCTAAAAAATCCTAGCTCCGACCATCGAAACCCTCGAACTCCCTTTTTTCTCCCCACTCCGAAGATCGAAACCCTCGAACTCCGACGATCGAAACCCTAGCTTCTCTTCCCCTCTTCGACACGAATTCGGAACCCTAGTTCTATTCCAAAACCGTTTCCTTGGCTTGATTTCGACTTATTCCGTAAGGTATACACTATTTCTTTACCCCAATAATCTACATTTGTAATTTTTTGATTGAATTTGTGTGTAGTAATTTATTTAGAAATTTGGAAAAAATTTAAATGCGTTAGTAGATTTTAAATGTAGAATCGGGGAGACTCTCAAGTATATTCAATTGCCGAATTATGTTGCTTGCATTAGTAACTTGTAGAATTAGAAATGTATATACGAAATTAGTTAGAAACTTTTCAGTGCGGTTATGGTTGAAAACCCTGCGAACGACCGTAAAAAAAATACGAAACTTTCCGAGTAGGTTCGTCTCACGTAGGGCAAGCCACCCGAACTTGTAGAAGCGAGTTTCGACTCACGGTTCGAGAGATACGGTCGCGTATCGCTTTCAGTTGAAAAAAACCAAGTATAGCGGTGCACGGCCGTATTTTCGTGACTCGAAACTCGCTTCTACAAGTTCTGGTGGCTTGCCCTACGTGAATCCGACCAAGTCGGTAAGTTTTATAATTTTCGGATGCCGTTTGCGCGGCTTTCTCAACTTCCTCGCATTACAAGTTTTAGACTTAGAATTTTGTAAGTGCGGTTAGATTAGATTAGAAAATCCTTCAAACGACCTCCAAAAAATACGAAACCGTGCGAGTTGGTTGGTGTCACCTACGAGAAGCCAAACCAACTTGTAGAAGTGAGTTTCGACTCACGGTTCGTGAGATACGGCCGCGTACCGCTTACGGTTGGGAAAAAAACCGAGTAAAGTGGTACACGGTCGTATCTCGCGAACCGTGAGTCGAAACTCGCTTCTACAAGTTCGGGTGGCTTGCCCTACGTGAATCCGACCAAGTCGGAAAGTTTTATAATTTTCGGATGCCGTTTGCGTGGTTTTCTCAGCTTCCTCGCATTAAAAGTTTTAGCATTAGAATTTTCTAAGTGCGGGTAGATTAGAAAACCCTTCAAACTACCTCCAAAAAATACGAAACTTTGCGGGCTGGTTGGTGTCACCTACGAGAAGTGACCCGAAGTTGTAGAAGTGAATTTCGACTCACGGTCCGAGAGATACGCCCGCGTATCGGTTTTGGTTGGAAAAAAACTATTATAAAGCGGTATACGGTCGTATCTCGCAAACCGTGAGTCGAAACTCGCTTCTACAAGTTCGGGTGGCTTGCCCTACGTGAATCCGGCCTAGTCGGAAAGTTTTAAAATTTTCGGATGCCGTTTGCGCGGTTTTCTCAACTTCCTCGCACTACAAGTTTTAAACTTAGAATTTTCTAAGTGCGGGTAGATTAGAAAATCCTTCAAACGACCTCCAAAAAATACGAAACTTTGCGATTTGGTTGGTGTCCCCAAGGAGAAGCCACCCGAACTTGTAGAAGTGAGTTTCGACTCACGGTTCGTGAGATACGGTCGCGTATCGCTTTCGGTTGGAAAAAAGCTATTATAAAGCGGTATACGGTCGTATCTCGCAAACCGTGAGTCGGAACTCGCTTCTACAAGTTCGGGTGGCTTGCCCTACGTGAATCCGACCAAGTCGGTAAGTTTTATAATTTTCGGATGCCGTTTGCGCGGTTTTCTCAGCTTCATCGCATTACAAGTTTTAGCATTAGAATTTTCTAAGTGCGGGTAGATTAGAAAACCCTTCAAACTACCTCCAAAAAATACGAAACTTTGCGGGCTAGTTGGTGTCACCTACGAGAAGTGACCCGAAGTTGTAGAAGTGAATTTCGACTCACGGTCCGAGAGATACGCCCGCGTATCGGTTTTGGTTGGAAACAAAATTTTATTAAGCGGTATACGGTCGTATCTCGCAAACCGTGAGTCGAAACTCGCTTCTACAAGTTCGGGTGGCTTGCCCTACGTGAATCCGGCCTAGTCGGAAAGTTTTATAATTTTCGGGTGCCGTTTGTGCGGTTTTCTGAACTTCCTCGCACTACAAGTTTTAGACTTAGAATTTTCTAAGTGCGGGTAGATTAGAAAACCCTTCAAACGACCTCCAAAAAATACGAAACTTTGCGGGTAGGTTGGTGTCCCCTATGAGAAGCCACCCGAACTTGTAGAAGTGATTTTCGATTCCCGATTCGAGAGATACGGCCGTGTATCGCTTTCGGTTGAAAAAAACTACTATAAAGCGGTATACGGTCGTATCTCGCAAACCGTGAGTCGAAACTCCCTTCTACAAGTTCGGTTGGCTTGCCCTACGTGTTTAGCTTGTTATGGGGGGAAAACCATATGTAGATCCCACATGTACCCTATATGAGGGAAAAACCAAATGTAGATCCCACATGTACCCTATACAGGGGAAAAACCACATGTAGATTCCACATGTAGTCTTTATGGGGGAAAAACCACATGTAGATCCCCACATATAGTCTATGTATGGGAAAAACCATATGTAGATTACCTAACGTGTGTACATGAGGGATGCACTTATTGTGGAAGGACTGATAAGAATCATTTTAGGCTGTCTTGCTGGTCCTCATTCTAATTTGCGGTGCTGAGATCCCTAATGGAAAGGCCTAACCAGATGCGTCACGTGATCCGCATCTCGTCATCAGATGAGATTAATTGGCGATCAAGAACTGGATCTGTACATGGGATCCGCATCCCATTTTAAATAGTGTCTGGAATAATAGTAGGCGGATGCTGAGTTATGCTTATTTAGCTTGGTGCTTTTTCACACTTAGGTGTATGTTCAAATTTTTCTGGCTTGTGGTGGTCACTTGGCTTAGATGACAACACCACTTCTTGTGTGAAGACCATATGTAGATTCCCACATGAAGTCTACATGGATGAAAAACCACATGTAGAATCCCACATGTAGCCTATACAGGCAAAAAACCATATGTAGATTCCCACATGAAGTCTATATGGGTGAAAAACCACATGTACCACTTAATATGTAGCCTATGTATGGGAAAAACCATATGTAGATTCCCTAATGTGGGTACATGGGGCAAGCACTTATTGTGAAAGGACTGATAAGAATCATTTTAGGCTTTCTTGCTGGTCCTCATTCTAATTTGCCGTTGATAGACTCTCACTTCTGCTTGTCTTCATAGTAGAACAAGTTCAATATTGGAAAAACCACATGTAGATCCCACATGTAGCCCATATGGGGAAAAAAATACATGTAGATCCTAAAATCCACGTACAAAAAGACCAATGACGGGTTTGGATCAACACTGATAATAATGGTATTCCTAATGGAAAAGCCCCTCTGTGTTATTAGAGCGCAATGCCACCAGATCTAATATAGATGGCTACAAAAACTGGATCGGATCACATGTGTGGGCACGAGTTCACATGTAGTAGCACAATCAGTGCATGTGGGAGAAGATATATTTGATTGACTGATGGATCGATGGATTCATTAGTGTGGAAATTTAGAACGGCCTGTTAATGTACTACAAGTTAACGACTCGTAGTACAAATTAAGATACTTGCCATGTTTTACATGTGGTTCCACATGTTACGAAGTCAAATATAGATGTGGGGATCCACAAATATGAACCGAATTAACCAAAACAAAACACATGCACTCACCAATAACCCTATCTTAACCTAACCCTAACCCTAACCCGACACTAACCCTACCTTAATCTAACCCTAACCCTCGGTACAAAAAAACGCGTAATTAAATTTTTTTACTTTCACAAAACTTATTATGGTAACAAATTTAGAGTGGTTAGTTACGGGAGAATAAATGGATAATTATAAAAATAATAAACAATTTACGGACATATTAATGTCACCTTGCACACTTCTGGAGACAGTTCTCGCAAAGACTTTATGGGCTATCGACCCACGTGTGTCGGCCGGCCCAATATGCTCCTACAGGAGGTAACAACTCTGCTGCCCCCGGGTCGGCCAAAAATTTCGGTGTAGGCTGAATAATACTGGGACGTCCGATGTGGATACGTTCCCAACTCCATATCTGCATCAGCACCATTGGGCCACCCATCTGTATGCCACCTAAAGAACATGTGCACAAATTCCTGTATAGTAGCGCCAGTGCCGCACTCCCCCAACTAAAGCGACCCGCATACCGGAAATCCTCCAACAACCGTATGTACATCAGCGGCACGGTTGATCCGGATGAGTTCGGGAAGATAAGTCCCCCTATCAAACTAAAAATATATGCACGTGCATAGTACGTCAGGTCATCCTCATCCGACTCGGCATTCAAATATCCCTCCTCGAACTGAAATTTTAACCAGGTGATGTAAAGTGATTTACCCTCGAAAGCGTCTTCCATCACTTCTTCCTCCGCTTTATCTTTCGCAGCTTCTATTTGTTCATTCAATACAGCTTCATCAGAATCTGTGGGGGCATTTTCGCGGATAAGTAATTCGGCGGCCTCTTTCCTTTGGAGAACTACCAACTGCAGGTCGATACCGAGTAAGTCCCGAACAACTTCAACTCGATCGAAGTCCATGTTCCCCGTCACGGCAAACCCATCGACTGGTAGTCCTGTTATCATTGCCACATCCTGTAGGATCACAGTCATCTCACCCACGGGTAGGTGGAATGTGTGGGTCTCCGGCCTCCATCGCTCGACTAGAGCTGTAAGGAGTGGCCGATCTAGCTTCACAGAGTGAATGAATCTTGCTCCGTAGATACCGGCCTCTACCACATACGGCGTGATACGGTCATCCCAAGGAAGAACTGTGTGCTTCCGGAAATTTAATTTTTTATCGGACCCATTCCACACGGCTTCCGATCGGTGTTTGGGTTGCAGGGTGAGTACGCTTGTGTCCACGGGTCCGGGTGATGTAACCGAGGACGACGGACCTGTCTCAGCCGATGTGGATTGACGGCCACCAACCTACACGAATAAATATAACAAATGTTATTATTGAGATAATGTTACATGTTTGTATTTAAAACCAATAATAGTAATCGATCTTACCTCAGTAGTTGGTGCGCCACTAGTGTTACCGGACTCGATTCTCGGTTGCCTTGTTCTAGCCATTTAGCTACCTGACAAAAAAATTAAAATGTTGTTGATAAAGATGACAACAAAACAAACATACCGAGATTATATTGAAAAACGCACGAATGAAAACAAAAAAATCTATAAAACTTTCCGAACTAGGTTGGATTCACGTAGGGCAAGCGACCCCAACTTGTACAAGTGACTTTCGACTCATGGTTTGCGAGATACGACCGTATACCGCTTTATTAGTTTTTTTCCAACCTTCAATCGATACGCGGCCGTATCTCTCGGACCGTGAGTCGAAATTCACTTCTACAACTTCGGGTCACTTCTCATAGGGAACACCAACCAACTCGCAAAGTTTCGTATTTTTTGGAGGTGGTTCGAAGTGTTTTCTAATCGGCCCGTTTTAAAAAAATTCTAAGTCAAAAACTTCTCACTTAAGGAATTGACGCAATACCGAGCAAACGGCATCCGAAAATTTTAAAACTTTCCGTCTAGGTGGAATTCACGTAGGGCAAGCCACCCGAACTTGTAGAAACGAGTTTCGAGTCACGGTTCGCGAGATACGGCCGTCTACCGCTTTACTTGGTTTTTTCCCAACCGTAAGCGATACGCGGCCGTATCTCACGAACCGTGAGTTGAAACTCACTTTTACAAGTTGGTTTGGCTTCTCGTAGGTGATACCAACCAAATCGCAAAGTTTCGTATTTTTGGGAGGTCGTTTGGAGGGTTTTCTAACCTACCCGCACTTACAAAATTCTAAGTCTAAAACTTCTCATTTGAGGAAGCTGAGAAAACCGCACAAATGGCATCCGAAATTTTTAAAGCTTTCCGAGTTGGTCGGATTCACATAGGGCAAGCCACCCGAACTTGTAGAAGTGAGTTTCGAGTCACGGTTTGCGAGATACGACCGTATACCGCTTTATAATAGCTTTTTTCCAACCGAAAGCGATACGCGACCGTATCTCACGAACCGTGAGTCGAAACTCACTTCTACAAGTTCGGGTGGCTTCTCCTTGGGGACACCAACCAAATCGCAAAGTTTCGTATTTTTGGGAGGCCGTTTGAAGGATTTTCTAATCTACCCCCACTTAGAAAATTCTAAGTTTAAAACTTGTAGTGCGAGGAAGTTGAGAAAACCGCGCAAACGGCACCCGAAAATTTTAAAACTTTCCGACTTGGCCGGATTCACGTAGGGCAAGCCACCCGAACTTGTAGAAGCGAGTTTCGACTCACGGTTTGCAAGATACGACCGTATACCGCTTTATAATAGTTTTTTTCAACCGAAAGCGATACGCGACCGTATCTCTCGAACCGTGAGTCGAAACTCACTTCTACATGTTGGTTTGGCTTCTCGTAGGTGACACCAACCAAATCGCAAAGTTTCGTATTTTTTGGAGGCCGTTTGAAGGATTTTCTAATCTACCCGCACTTAGAAAATTCTAAGGCTAAAACTTGTAATGCGAGGAAGCTGAGAAAACCGCGCAAACGGCATCCGAAAATTATAAAACTTTCCGACTTGGTCGGATTCACGTAGGGCAAGCCACCCGAACTTGTAGAAGCGAGTCACGAGTTACGGTTCGCGAGATACGGCCGTCTACCGCTTTACTTGGTTTTTTCCCAACCGTAAGCGGTACGCGGCCGTATCTCTCGAACCGTGAGTCGAAACTCACTTCTACAAGTTGGTTTGGCTTCTCGTAGGTGACACCAACCAACTCGCACGGTTTCGTATTTTTTGGAGGTCGTTTGAAGGATTTTCTAATCTAATCTAATCGCACTTACAAAATTCTAAGTCTAAAACTTGTAATGCGAGGAAGTTGAGAAAGCCGCGCAAACGGCATCCGAAAATTATAAAACGTACCGACTTGGTCGGATTCACGTAGGGCAAGCCGCCCGAACTTGTAGAAGCGAGTTTCGTGTCACGGTTTGCGATATACGGCCGTGCACCGCTATACTTGGTTTTTTCCAACCGAAAGCGATACGCGGCCGTATGTCTCGAACCGTGAGTCGAAACTCGCTTCTACAAGTTGGTGTGGCTTGTACTACGTGAGACGAACCTACTCGGAAAGTTTCGTATTTTTTTTACGGTCGTTCGCTGGGTTTTCAACCATAACCGCACTGAAAATTCTAACTAATTTCGTATATACAATTCTAATTCTACAAGATACTAATGCAAGCAACGTAATTCGGCAATTGAATATACTTGAGGTCAACCCGATTCTACATCTAAAATCTACTAACGCCTTTAAATTTTTTTCCAATTTCTAAATAAATTACTACACACAAATTCAAAAAAAAAATACAAATGTAGATTATTGGGGTAAAGAAATAGTGTATACCTTACGGGATAGGTCCAAATCAAGCAAGAGATCGGTTTGGAAGAGAAATGTAGTGCTCCGATTTCGTAACGAATTGGGGAAGAGAAGCTAGGATTTCGATCGTCGGGGTTCGAGGGTTACGATCTTCGGAGTTGGGAGAGAAGAGGGAGTTCGAGGGAGTTCGAGCGTCGGAGCTAGGGTTTTTTAGGGTTTTTTTCGTCGTTTTGGGTTTGGGTTCGTCGAAGAAACAAGAAGAGAGCGGAAGAAAGAAGACGAACTGTATGTCGACGAAAATGAAAAAAGATAGCCTTAACCCGTCATTCCCAAGAACGGGTTAAGGCTATTTTTTTTAATCAAATTTTGCCTTAACCCGTTCTTCCCAACGACGGGTTAAGGCAAGATCTGATCAAAAAAAATCTGGACCGTTGGATCTTTGATCCAACGGTCGAGATCGAAGTTCGCACGGGTCCGTGCGAACCGACCCGTTCCGGCCCGTTTGCAACCGAAGATCACTATATATATATATATATATATATATATATACTAGATTTGCCCGTGGGCACGTACGACACGTCTTCAAAACTATACATTATCTTAAAAGCCTTGTAAACGGTAAATCTGCAATTATGTAGACCAAATCTGAATAGTACGACAATAATTAGTTGTAAATAAAAATTCATGTTTTCATAAGTGTGTGTGTATATATATATATATATATATATATATATATAAAATTAAATAAATAAAGGAGTTGTTTTGAGGAATTTGAATTTAGGAAATTTTTTTTGTGAATTTAGATCTAGGGAATTTTTTTTGTAAATTTAGATCTAGGCCTTTGATTTTGAGGCGAATTAAAGGAGAACCACTTGATAGCTTTTTATATATATGTATATATACAAAAATGCTTTAGAAAGCTCAAACAACATTAGGACTTCAGAAAGTTTTTATAATAACAGCAGCATGCTGTCACTTTCCTCGTTTTACTTACTACACACTTCTTTACTCTTTAGAGCATCCACAGTCGTTTGCTTATTTGTCATTTTTTCCATTTTTTTTACTGTAGCACACACACTCGTCTTCTATTTTGTCATTTTTTGGCAAAATCGCTACAGTAGAAAGGGACGAATACTAATCGATATAGCAAAATGCATATTATACTAGACGAAACATCATTATTTAATTATTATTTTAATTGATCGGATGAAACATCGAAACATGATGTTTCGTCCGAAGTAAAAAAAAAAAAAACCGAATAAAGTAACCTTTAAACGTGGGAATGAACATGATGTTTCGTCCCAATTTGAGACGAAACATCATGCTTCGTCCCAATTTGAGACGAAACATCATGCTTCGTCCCAATCCAATTTAAAAAAAAATTGTAAATTTTAAATTTTTTTGCAATTATCTAAATTGATTTTGCAAATTTTAAAGTTGTTTTTGCAAAAAAAAATTACAATTTGTTTAAAAAATTCTTTTTGCATTTTTTTAAAAAAAAAAACCTCCGGAATTTCCGGACGAAGCACCATGCTTCGTCCAGCTACAGTGAATTTTTGGAACTTTTTGTAATATTTTTAATTGTTTTTGCAAATTTGAAAATTTATTTTGCAAGTTTTTAAATTGTTTTTGCAAATATTATTTACAAACTATTTTTAAAATTTGTTTTTGCAAATTTTTTTTGCAAAAAAAAACTTCCTGTTTTTCCCCTTTTTGGGACGAAACATCATGTTTCGTCCCGTAATTTTTTTTAGTTACAGACGAAACATCATGTTTCGTTTGTTTCTTTTTTAACGAATTTATGCATTTTTTTGCCATTCGACGACTGCAGCGTTTCGTCGAATTGGATGGGCAAAAAATGCATTTTGCCATTTTTCACATTCAACGACTGTGGATGCTCTTAGACAATAAATTGCTCTGGACAGATTCTTTGTAAAACAAGGATAAAATTTGAACTGTAAAAGAGCATCCACAGTGGTTTTTTATAATTGGCACATTGCCATATTATAAGAAATGATCGTTTGCAATGGTTTTTCATTTTGCCAATTTTTAGCAAATTCGCTATACTTATTTCTCATATTTGAGAAACGAAATACCCATTCTCAAATTATAAAGGACGGGATATCATATACCGTCGCTCCGATTTTAAGATATTTTAATCCCGTCAAACGGAAAAACATATACCGTCCCTCCGATTTTTTTTTTTTTTTTTTAAAACTCCTCAAACGGGATATGTTATTCCGTCTGAATCGGACGGGAGAACATATCCCGTCCAAAGAGTTTTTTTTGTATTTTTTTCTTTTTTGTTTATTTTTTATTTTTAAATGAACGGCCTAGATTTGGCCGATTAAAAATAAAAAATAAAAAATATCAATGTACCGTCCTTGAATTGGGGAGGTAGTGGGTAGGTTTAGGATAGTTAATTAGATTGAGGTAGTTAATTAATTAGGTTTAGGTATTATTATATAATTTATTTTATTTAATTAATATATTTTAATAGTTAATAAGTAATTAAAATTTTTATTTTTTTTAAACCAGAGACGGTATATGTCACGCAATTTTTTTTAAAAAAATTGAACGACAGTATATGTTATACCGTCCCACGCAACTTTTTAAAAAAAAAACGAAGAATATAGCAAACAACCACTGCAGCCTTCTATCCTATTTGCTATTACTGTAGCAGCCATTTTTGACAAAATGAGAAACACCATTGTGGATGCTCTAACAATTTTATATTTTGAAATTTAAAATATAAACAACCTTAGAGCATCTTGTGGTCGTCTTGAGTCAAATTTTGGAAATTTGGCAAATGAAAATGACAAAAATTGCTTTGCGTTGCAGCCCTTATTTACCAAAAAAATGGGTATGTCAAAATTTCAAAATCTCAGACAAAAAACGAAATTTTGTATGAAGTAGTTTTTTTTTAATGAAACATTGGAACGGACGGAAATTCTTTTCCGTCAATACAAATTTAAAAAAAAAAAAATTTAAAAGTGAAGAGACAGTAACCCTTCTATCGTTCCCCAAAATTTTGAAAACAAAAAAATTTGAAAAGTGGGGACAGTAAACCTTCTTCAGTCCCATGAATTGGTGAATTTTATTTTTTTCTGTCTTTCTTACGGTTGGACAGGGAATTTTTTTCCCGTTCATCCATTTAACTAAAAATTAATGTTTTTGAACAGAAAATTAAATTTTTTCCAATACTTTTCAGAACAATAAAATTATCTCCGGTGAATTTTTTTTCTTCCGTCCGATGCAACAGACGAAAAAACTTATTCCGATTGCTATATATTTCAAAATTTCAAATCATCTGTCATATTTGGAAGTTTACTGTTCACCAAATATTTATATTTTGGATTTTTGGCCAACCGACTACAGCGATTTATTTCTTAAATTTTGGAAAAAATGGAAAATTAGCGATACTCTTAGGTGTTAAAAATCTGACATTCGAATTAATTTTGCTATAGTTTGTAGTTAGTGAATAAAAAACAAAATTTTATTATCGAACTTGTTGAATTTTATATTTGAGTTTCACCAACTTTTTCCAGTTCTATTTTCAGAATTTACATGCAAAACAAATTATTGGCTAAGGAAGATAATTGTTTTTTTTTTCCCCATGCCAAACAGGGTATTAGGTTTAGCTAAGAGCATCTGTAGTCGTGGGCTAAATATCCAAAATTTAGAAAAAATGGAAAAAAGATCGCTGTAGTCGTCGTCCAAATACCCAAAATTTGGGTGTACGATGAATAGTAGGCTGCCAAATATAGCAGACGATTTGGCAAAAGCCAAAATATAGCTAACGGCGTATTTTCTTTCGTCCGTCAATACAGACGAAAGATAATATTTCGTCGCTTTAATTTTTTTTCCCTAGACGAGTAATAATATCCCGTCCTTTATTATAAAAATAATAACAAAAAAAAATATAGCCTCGGACGGTGTTTAATACACCGTCCCACCAATTTTGAATAAGACAAAATTGGTGGGCCGGTGTATAATCCACCGTCCCACCATTTTTCTATTTTTTTTTTGTCTTTTAGTACCCAGAATTCTTTTTTATTATTTTTTTAAAAAAAATTGTGAGACGAGAGATAATCCGGTCGTCTGGCTATATTTTAACTTTCAACCACTACAGTGCGTAGCTATATTTTCTATTTCCAAACGCCAAATATCCAAAAATAAAATAGCTTAAAACGACTACAGATGTTCTAAGAGCATCTCCAACCCAGCGCTATTTTAGCGCTGAGTTGGTAGATGGCGTTGAAATTGATCTCCAACCCATCGCTATATTCAGCGCTATAATAGCGCAGGTTGGGTTGGGATGAACAGTGGCGCGCCATATATGGCGCGCTACTGTTCACCCAATGCCAATTTTTTTTTTTTAAATTTTAAAAACCCTTAAAAGTTTTGTAATTTTTTATTAAACTCTTATTAAATATTTTCTTAACAAAGTTAATTACATTCTACTCCCAGAAATAAAAATTTAATTTTTTTGCGTTCTATTGAAGATTATTAATTAAATATTAAGTATATTTAATATTTATAAAATAATACGAAATGTCAATTACAATTTTTTTTTGTTTGTGGCTAATTGGTTAAATAGATAAATAGTGAGGAGTTAGAAGAGAATTAATTTAAAAAGTAGATAAAAAAGAATATGCTGAGAATATTTCTTTTTGGAGTTAGAAATGGAGTTATGGGTTGGAGATGAAGTTACTGTTAGATGTGACAGTTACTCCATTTTGGAATAAAAGTTGCTCCAAAATGGAGTTATGAGTTGGAGATGGCCTAAGGAAGGAGAAGAAGATAATGATGATGCCAGATAGGTGAAGAAACAATCTAACCAGTGATTAATAGGTTGTAGGCTTTTGGCAGCTGGCTCTCCCTCCGCAATCCCCTCCTTTCAATCAATAACTCAAACCAAAACAAAAACAAAAACAAATCAAACAAAAAAATATCCAAAAGTGAGTCAGTTTAGTAAATACTTTAAAAAAGTGGGTCATTTTGGTAAAAAATCTCCCATCACCCACCACTTCACTCCACTCTCACTCACTCACTCACTCACTCACACCAAATTCCACCTCTCCCTTCTATTTATCTACTCCCCTCACTCATAAACCCATACCCTTCACACGCTCCCCACCAACAAAACCCATGGCCTCTTCCCTCCTCTTCCTCCTCCTCCTCTCCTTAACCCTAACCCTAACTCTAACCGTAGCTTCAGAAATGAAGAAAACCTACATCGTCCGCATCGACCACCTTTCCAAACCCTCCATCTTCCCCTCCCACTCCCACTGGTACTCCTCTCTCCTCACCTCCGATTCCCAATCTGAATCAAGCCTCCTCCCACTCCATGTGTACGATACTGTCTTCCATGGCTTCTCCGCCACCCTCACTCCCTCCCAAGTTTCCCATCTGACCAACCACCCCTCCGTCCTCTCCCTCTTCCCCGACCAACGCCGCCACCTCGCCACCACCCGCTCCCCCCAATTCATCGGCCTCCGCAACCAGCAGGGCCTCTGGTCCAACTCCGACTACGGCGACGACGCCATCGTCGCCGTCCTCGACACCGGCATCTGGCCCGAGCGACGTTCCTTCTCCGACCTCAACCTCGGCCCCATCCCCTCTCGCTGGCGCGGCGCCTGCGAGCCCGGCCCCAACTTCCCCGCCTCCCTCTGCAACCGCAAGCTCGTCGGCGCCCGGTTCTTCTCCAAAGGCCACGACGCCGCCGCCGTCATCGGCGGCCCCACCATCAACGAAACCACCGAGTTCCGCTCCCCGCGGGACGCCGACGGCCACGGCACTCACACCGCCTCCACCGCCGCCGGCCGCCACGCGTTCGGCGCTAGCATGTCGGGATACGCCACCGGGATTGCAAAAGGCGTCGCTCCGAAAGCAAGAATTGCAGCCTACAAAGTTTGTTGGAAGGGTGCTGGCTGTTTAGATTCTGATATTTTAGCTGGGTTCGATCGGGCTGTTGCTGATGGCGCAGATGTGATTTCGGTTTCGATTGGTGGAGGTGATGGCATGGCGTCGCCGTACTATCTTGATCCGATTGCGGTGGGATCGTTTGGGGCGATGGCGAAGGGGGTGTTTGTTTCGTCGTCGGCGGGGAATGACGGGCCCACTTCGATGTCTGTTACCAATCTGTCGCCGTGGCAGACGACAGTTGGAGCCGGGACGATAGATCGGAATTTCCCAGCTGATATTGTGCTCGGAAATGGTGGTAAACTTTCCGGCGTTTCGCTCTATTCCGGTAAACCACTTGCTGCTACTATGTTCCCTTTGGTTTACCCCGGCGGCCAAAATGGCGGTTTATCGGCTTCTCTATGTATGGATAATTCCTTAGACCCCAAACTGGTAATGGGAAAGATTGTAATCTGCGATCGCGGGAGCAGTCCACGTGTTTCAAAGGGCCAGGTAGTTAGAGAAGCTGGTGGGGTTGGTATGATCCTTGCAAACGGCGTTTCTAACGGCGAGGGACTCGTCGGTGACGCTCACGTGCTCCCCGCGTGCGCTGTTGGTTCCCATGAAGGGGACGCACTCAAAGCGTATGTCTCAACTTCACCAAATCCAACAGCTACGATTCACTTCCGAGGAACACTCGTCGGCGTGAAGCCAGCTCCCGTCGTCGCTTCCTTTTCAGCACGTGGCCCAAATGGCCTCACTCCTCAGATCCTCAAACCCGATCTAATCGCTCCGGGAGTCAACATCCTCGCTGCATGGACTGCCGCAGTGGGCCCCACCGGTCTCGATTCCGATCACCGCAAAACTGAATTTAATATTCTCTCTGGTACCTCAATGGCCTGCCCTCACGTGAGCGGCGCCGCCGCTCTGCTGAAGTCAGCACATCCAACGTGGAGCCCAGCGGCGATCCGGTCCGCGATGATGACGACAGCGAGCACCGTCGACAACCGGCTACTCGCAATCAGCGACGAGGCAACCGGTCAGGACTCAACCCCGCTCGATTTCGGCGCCGGTCATTTGAATCTCGACCGGGCAATGGATCCCGGTTTGGTCTACGATCTTGTCGCTTCCGATTACGTCAACTTCATGTGCGGGTTAGGGTGGGGCTCGAGAACGATCCAGGTGGTGACGCACGCGCCGGTCACGTGCCCGATCAAGAAGCTGGCTCCCGAGAATTTGAATTACCCGTCGATTTCGGTGGTGTTCGAGGGGGCTGCAGTTAAGAGCGAGAGCAAGACGGTTATTAGGACGGTGACGAATGTGGGGCCCAGTGCGAGAGCGGTGTATAGGGCGAAGGTGGAGGTCGCTGGAGCGAAGGGGTTGACGGTGACTGTGAAGCCGGGGAAGTTGGTGTTTACGGAGGCGGTGAAGACGCAGAGTTTTGCCGTTACGGTGACGGCGACGGAGGGAGGGTCGGGGAACGGGTATGTGATCTGGTCTGATGGGACGCATGAGGTGCGGAGTGCTATCGTGGTCTCAAGGATACAACCGTTGTGATTGGGGCACGTGGGACGAGAGTGTTTTTAAAATTTTCTCCACCTTAGAGAAAAAGTTTGGAGGGGGGAAATGATAAAAACGTTGTAAGAGAATAAATTATAGGGGGGTGAAATGATAAAATGCTGTAAGTGGAGTTGATAGATATATAAGTGTGAGGGTGATAGGTGTTAGGCTATAGTGCTAAACAGTTTGGGTTTTTTTTTTTTTTTTTCTGTCTTTTTATGGCTTTGTTTTTTGTTTTGAGTGTTTTTATTTGGGGCTGGGTTTGAGGTATAATGGAAGTAGGGAGTAGGAAGTGAGTGGAGTTTGATGCTTAATATGTATAATTATTCAATTTTGAATTTTGTACTTGGAATAACTAGTATGATTAATTTAGAGTAACACGATATGGTTTGTTAAGATAATGTAGTTAAATGTTTTTTACTTAAACCGCAATTATTGACCTTACAAATGATACACATATCTCAGAGTTACCTCAAACTTTTTCACCACTAAAAGATAAACAAGAAATAATTAAAATAATATCTAAACTGTCTTATTAAAGTAATATCTAAATTTTGTTTTTAGTGGTTGATTTGGGATAAATTTTGAGATATATGTAGCACTTCTCTATTGACGTGTATGAATTGCTAAGAGAAAAGGCTGATTGATATATTTATTTTGCTGTGTTAAACAGCTGTTTGATATGGTTCAAAGAAAAGTACAAAATGGATGATCAATCATACTCCAATTTGGTGTTATGATATCTTACAGAATTACAAAGGATTAATTCCATTTCCTTAATATCCTCTCTTTGAATGTTTTGCCAAAATGACCCACTTTTTGAAAGTATATACCAAATCAACCAATTTTCGAAAGTACTTATCAAAATGACCAACTTACTATCTCATAGCAAGTTTTGGTGAAAATACTCTTGCTGTTTGAAATAGCGAGTATAGACTTAGGTGTTTGGAAAAAAAACTTGAAGAACAAATATCAAAGTAAGACTTGTTGTTTAAAACAGCGAGCGTAGTTGTACTACACTTGCTGTTTGAGATAGCGAATTTGACTTCAATTTTTTTTTGGTTAAATTGACCTATAAAAAAAGAATTCAAAGTCATGCTCGCTATCTCAAACAGCTAAACTTGCTGTTTCAAATAGCAAGTTTTACTTTAATATTTTTTTTTCAAGTTTTATCTCCAAGTGGTAGAGAAACATCTAAGCTTATACTGGCTATCTCAAAAAGCGATGATATTTCAACCATACTCACTATTGAGATAGTAAGTTGGTCATTTTGGTAAATAATTTTGAAAGTGGGTTAGTTTGGTACATACTTTTAAAAGTGGGCCATTTTGGTAAAAGAAATTCCTTTCTTGATTTCTTTTACTATGTTAAGGAGATTCAATGATCCCATTCTGTTCTGTTCTGTATGATACCTTTAATCACATCATCACATTTCTGATTTGCATTAGTTATCAAATATAGTTGATGCTGCTCATTTAGTGGTAGGAGCAATAAATGTGAGTTCTTGTTATTTATAGAGGGAGAGACGGATCTCAGTCACAGATCTGAATCTAAAATGAGATTTTTGTAAGGAGCAAGAGAGGTGGTGTTGCTAGTTGCTGGCCATCTCGAACACCAGCAAAATGCCTTGAAACACCGGGAGAGATCCCGGCGACAGGTCCTTCGACGATATAATCAGTCACTTGAGGAAATGAAAGCTAGGATTTTGAGAGGCTAAAATGACATTACCTTGTAAAGGAAGAGGAGACCTGGTATTTATAGGCAGAGAGAGAAAACCCTAACCCTAATGGGCCGAGTTGACACTCTTCCGTGGGCCTGTTGGGTGTGCTGAAATAGTAGAAGGCCCATAGGACCTACAAGCCTACTTGATAGGGAATTGCGGATCCTAAGGGGTTCAGACGGCTCAGATTGAGCTGGATTTTTACCCACATCATAGGCTCCCCATTCCTAGAGGGCTAGGTGCGCATGCCTTCAAGGAGTAGCTTAATGTCGTAAGAGAAAAGTTCAACTAAAAAGTGTGTCCGAGAGTAGGGCAACAAATCTTCATAAAACGTACGTGAAATTGGCTTCAAAGTCGGTAGTACCGAGCTTCTGTGAGGAAGTTCCGAGCTGAACGCTGCGCGCCGAGTTGAGCCATGTGAGAGGTCGGTGGTCGGCTTGAGATTAATGTCGAGCGGCGAGCAACGAGCATTGCGTGAAAGCCAGGAGCTGGCTCGAGGTTAACGTCGAGCGCCGAGCTTAGCACGAGAAACATGGTTTGGCTCGAGTTTAATGCTGAGCGTCGAGCCCTGTGAGCTTCCTTGAGATTAACATCGAGCGTCAAACACCGAGCGCTGAGCTTAGCGCGAAAGCCAGGATCTGGCCTAAGGTTAATGTCGAGCACTGATCTTAGTCCGAGAGATAGGGTTTGGCTCGAGGTCGAGCGTTAAGCGTCGAACACCAAGCGATGAGCGCCGAGCTTAGCACGAGAAACATGGTTTGGCTCGAGTTTGACGCCGAGCGTCGAGCCCTGTGAGCGTGTATGAAAGCTAGGAGCTTGCTCGAGATTAGCGCCGAGCACCGAGCTTAGTGCGAAAGCCAGGAGCTGGCTCAAGGTTAATGTTGAGCATCAAGCTTAGCGCGAGAGACAGGGTTTGGCTCGATGTTGACGTCGAGCGTCGAGCCCTGTGAGCTTGTATGAAAGCAAGGAGCTTGCTCGATGTTAATATCGAGCACCGAGCGCCGAGCTTTGCGCGAAAGACAGGGTCTGACTCGAGGTTGACGTCGAGCGTCGAGCCCTGTGAGCATGTATGAAAGCTAAGAGCTTGCTCGAGGTTAATATCGAGCACCGAGGGCCGAGCTTAGCATGAAAGCTAGAAGATGGCTCGAAGTTAATGTCGAGCGCCAAGCTTAGCATGAGAGATAAGGGCTGGCTCAAGGTTAATGTTGAGCATCGAGCCCCGTGAGCTTGTATGAAAGGTAGGAGCTGGCTCGAGGTTAGTGTCGAGCGCGGAGAGTCGAGTTTTGCGTGAAAGATGGGCTGGCTCGTGGTTAATGCTGAGCGTCGAGCCCTGTGAGCTTGTATGAAAGCCAGGAGTTGGCTCGAAGTTAATGTCGAGCGCCGAGTACCGAGCTTAGCGCGAGAGACAAGGGCTGACTTGAGGTTAATGCCAAGCATCGAGCAAGTTACGCTTGAAATTTTTTAATGAAATTTGGCCACAGTTGGCACGTGTTCAGCACGTGAGCCGATGACATCATGGTTGTGAAAATCGAGGTGTCGAAATCTCATCCACCGTTGGATCAAGATCAGAAGGTTGAGATGGTTTGTGGACTTCAAGGCATTTCATTTGCTTATATATGCCTCCACCCCCCATCTCATTCTTTTCTTTGCTTTCTCTCACTCTAACTTCCAGAGATTCTCTCTCTAGGTGATGTTCAGTCACCGGCGATCAGTTCTTCGACGTATTCTCCAGCACCGGTAAACATGTTAGTATATTTAATATTATGTTGAAGGCTTAGTCTAATTCCTCGGCCTCCATGTCTGATTGCGGCGGCGACGATCGTCTCAGCGACTCCTTAGACTGATTCAAAGAGGGTAAGAAGATATATAATTCTGAGCTGCTCCAAACTCACAAGCCCTTCCTCTTGGAGTCGAGTGACTTGGAGGAAGGTGTCGAAGAGGCGGACTCGGTTGGCGCGGGAGAAGTGGATGATGTGGGCAAAAGAGACGATGAGGGGGATGAGGGTGTTGAGGAAGAAGGTGATTCTTCAAATAGAACTTCTTCACTAAAGCCTCGAACCGAACCGTTCGCTCCGAAAGTTACCCGAAGGAAGAAGCTAAAGTGGACCCTTCCAGACAGCCCTGAGGACCCACCCGAATTCCTCGCAAAACACAGACTAGATGTTCCTTATCTTTAGCAACCGGGTTCGATTAGGATGTACCCGAACGATCTTGATCATAAAGTTCGGTTCGGGGGTGCAGCCCTCTTCTCCGAGCCAACCGAAACTGAAGATTGATGATGAGCAGAGCGTAGTGGCAAACATTGATCTTCCCCTGATACCAGCGGGATACTTCATTCCCCCAGAGTAAGAGTTGATGGTGCTGAATGTTGGGTTTCGACCCGCTGATACCCTATCTGAATGGTTTTGTATGTTTCCAGTTGATGCATTCGATTCAGGATTGAGGTTGCCCTTGCATCCATTTGTGAAGAAGGTGTTAAACTGGGCCGGTCCTAAGTCTGATGCAGTACGACTCTAATTCTTGGAAGCAGCTTGTGTGCTACATATTGCTTAGCGAAAAAAAAGGGGTGTCGCTGAAGCTAAAGTATTTCCAAGTCTCCCTTAATGTGAGCTCCTCGTTGACGCACGAGTGCATATATTACGTCTCTCCTCGGCCCCATAACCGGGTCATTCACGGTCACTCGGATTCTATTAAGGGTAGGAAGAATATGTACTTCATCATTCGAAGTTCAACTCCATGGGATATACCGACCGTATGGACCTTCTACAAACTGAACCTCAATCATCTGAAAGGGAAGGAGCTTACGGAAGAGGAGCGGGACGACGTGAAACAGGTTGCCTCGACAAGAGTATTCGCTGGCAGACCGTGTGCGAGAGGCACTTAACCTGGATCGGACTGAGCTCTGCCGACTCCTGTATGTTTTTTGTTTCTATTTTTTTTTGCATTTTTTCCCTTCGTTCTTATAACTTCGATTTTCTCTTGCAGCAATGGACGACGCCGAGATTGAGCGGAGGAGGGCCCAATTGAAAAAGAAGGCTACCCAACAGTCGAGGTAGAAAAAGAGGCAACCTCAGGGAGGCTCCGAAGGGAATTCCGATCAAAAGTCCAAGAAGTTGAAGGCATCCACAGTATCAGGGACCCCGAGTTCAACGAAGATGGTACCGAGCTCCAGCAACCTTAAGGTTTCCAAGCTGTTGACTCAACCCAGAAGATCGTGGGCGAAGCTGGGCTCCTACCGTAGGTCCCTGACTGGTCAGTGAAGGTAGCAAACTTGCTAACTGAGGGACCCATAGTGGTCGAGGCAGTGGAGCACCTCGCCACACCTCGTGACCGGGAGGGCTTTGCCACTGAGACAACTTAATCATGCTACATGAGGTGGGTTCAAGCCGATATGGTGGTAAGTGGTAACAAGTTTCGTAATTTCAAAAGTCCTTATCTCTAGTAAATTTCTACGTCTTGGCCCCTCGTTTACAGTCGACAATTGTCGGTGCCCAATTGAGGAGACTACATGCTCTCGAGCTCCAGCGGGTAGTAAACATTGCCCAATGTTATGAGTGTGACATGAAGGAGAAAAAAATATGAGCTGATAACTTCGAAGCTCGCGAGCAGGGGACTCTTTGGGCGGAACTGGCCTTTCTTGCCGAAAGGCAAGCTTGAAATAAGAAGGAGATGGAGGCGAAGATCAAGGAGTTAAGGACCGCCGCCATGAACAAGGACATAGAATCTCAGAACAAAGCGTACCATCAGGCTATTGAGCACATGCTACACAAGTATCCCCCATGTGACATCGAGGAATTTCACTATTCGATGAAGTTAGACGAGCTTCCGTCAACTCTCGGGGGAGACGAATAGGAGGACAATGTTCGCTAGCCTGACAAGGGGGAAGAACAACCGACAGTCGACCTCGAAGCCGATGCCATGGGGAACTATGTGGTGCCCCCCTCCACTCAACATTAGCTTTCCCTTTTTTGGTTTTGGTTTTTGTATTTGTCAAATGCGGATTGGCCACCGTTGTTTTGTAAGAATTTTGATCAATAAAAAAAAAATTTGGTCGAGCTTTTTGGCTTTGAATTTTTTGCGTAATATCTTGTGATGTGATGTTTTGTAATTTGTCCAAGTTTTTGATGCTCGGATTGACATGCCCTTTCCTCCTTTGTTTCAGATGAACGGGTCCTTCTTGGTTAACCCTTGTGATGTCGAGATGGAGCACCTTAGGGGTAAGCTGAAATCCATAGAGTCTATCTTGGCACGTTATCACAAACAGGCCTGGGATCAGGAAGCAGTTGTTTCTTATTTTTATGAATAAGTTGAAGGAAGTGAGCTCGGAGTTGGCTCATCTGAAGTAGACGATTGTCGACCGCGACTTGGGAAGCACCGAGACTAGATGGTCGATGTCTGGTAGTTTTGCCTGGCGGCTGACCTCGGAATCATTCCTTCACGAGGTTATAGTCGAGAAGGAATTAGAGATACAAAGATTGAAGGTCGCGCTCGGGGAAGGTCATTGATGAACTGCTTCTCTAGGAAGTGGCTGGACATCCGTATGCGGCCCATTTCTGACTTTCAGGTTGGAGGCGCCGTAGCCGGGAGATGTCCAAAGCTCGGTGGCCGGGACGTCTACTTTGGCCATCCCTAGGGTTGTGGTCGATAGACCTGTTGGTGACCGAACATGCTTGGCAGGACTCGAGCTGACCTGTATCAGTCCCAGGGACCCCCCGACTGGGGGGTGGGTGGGTAGGTCGTTCGAATGACCTTCGCCACTTGTTGTAATTTTTATACTTCTTGTAATCTTGTAAAAGTCTTATCAATAAAATTTGGCTGCTTCGTGGCACTTACAGGATCTTGGAAACTTCTTGTCGATGTTGGAAGTCTTGTTAGAGTTTGAGGTCGATGCCAAGCGGCGAGAACTTGAGAGATTGAGAAATCTTTCGTTAGCGTTTAAGGTCGACGCCGAGCGACAAAGACATGAATTGATAAATCTCTCGTTAGAGTTTGGGTTCAATGCCGAGCGGCGAGGACCTGAGAGATTAAGAAATTTCTCGTTAATGTTTGGGGTCGACGCTGAGCGGCGAGGACTTAAATCTCTCGTTAACATTTAGGGTTGAGACCGAGTGGCGAGGACCTGAGAGATTAGAAAATTTCCCATTAGTGTTTGGGGTCAACGCTCAGCAGCGAGGACCTGAGAGATTGACAAAATCTCCCTTTATAGTTTTGGGTCAGTGCCGAGCAGCGAAGACCTGAGAGATTGAGAAATCTCTTGTCTGGAGGAACAAAATTGAGGCATTTCGACTTGATTTCAAAAGAAATAACATCGCTTTCATTAAATGTTTGGCTATCGAAAAAAGAGGCAGTGCCTATTACAATCACGAACGTCTACATCGGCCCTTATGGCCCTTCATGGAACTTGATAAGATACTTAGCGTTCAAGGGTCTCTTAACCACTCTGCCCCCCAGGTCTTCGAGTCGGTATGTGCCTGGGCGTACTACTTAGGAGACCTTATACGGGACCTCCCAGTTCCGGGCCAGTTTGCCTTTCTTGGTGGGGTTGGAAATGAAGAGCTTCCAGAGCACGAGGTCACCCTCCTTGATGTCCATCAGACGGACTCTCTTGTTGTAAAACCATTCAATCCGCTGCTGATAGATATTTCTTCTCATGGCAGATTTTTCACGGATCTCGTCAATTAGGTCCATGTTGGCCCTGAGATCACAGATCGCTCGATTTCGTTGAAACCCATGATCCTACGTGAAGGGAGCCCGATTTCCAGGGGTGATAACCATTATCCCATATGTCAAGTTGAATGGAGACTCGCCCGTAGAGATCCTCTTGGTTTTTTCGATATTACCAAATGACGCTAGGTAATTCGTCAACACACGGCCCTTTGGGAGATTTGTTCAATCGTTTTTTGAGACCTTCAAGAATTTGGCGGTTGGCATTTTCAGCTTGACCGTTCGACTTAGTGGGTGATATCAATGAGAACCGTTGCTGTACTTCGAGGTCTTCGCAAAACTTTCGAAAAATTCTTGACGGTTAATTAAGTTCCATTATTGGTAATGAGTGTGCGTGGGATCCCGGACCGAAAAATAATGTGTTTCCGAAAAGAATTATTTTTCTTAATGCTCGGTTATTGTGGCCAAGGGTTCTATCACGTCCCACTTGGTGAAGTAGTCGATGGCCACAATGAGAAAATGCTTTTGGCCCGTGGCCTTTGGGGAGCGGCTGACTAGATCCATCCCCCACATGGCAAAGGAAACCAAACTAGCAAGCGACTTAAGCTCGACCTGTGGCATGTGCCTGACCAAAGAGAATATCTAGCAGGGGCTGCATTATTTCATCAGATCATGGGCATCTCGCAGTATGATCAGCCAATAGTACCCGTGGTTGAGTACTTTCCTCGCGAACCACCTGCTGCCCATATTGCACCCTCTAATTCCCTCATGCAACTCCTCCAACACATACTTGGCTTCATCCGGACTCTGGCAGTGGAGATATGGTCTTTCATCCACTTTTGTGTATCAGCACTTGAAGAGTACATCATCAATCAAGGTGAATCTCTTTGATCGGACTCTTATCGTCCTGGCTATGGCCAGGTCTTGTGGGAGTTCGCAATCTATCAAGAATTTTCGGATGGGATCCATCCAGGTTTCCGTTTGTACGCCCGGGTTGATGCAAAGGACCTCGAGGTTCTCGATGTTAGGCTTGGGAAGGATCTCGACTAGAATAATGTGATCAAGACCCTCAAAGGACGACAAGGAAAGCTTGGACAAGGCATCAGCCTTGCTATTTTGTTCTCTCAAATACGCTCGACAGCGGCACCCTCGAAGACTGTTAAGAGTTGTCTAACACGTGCCAAGTATTGGATCATTCGAGAGTGATGAGATTCATAATACCCAGAGATCTGGTTGACCACGAGCTGAGAGTCATTGAAGACTCTCATTCGCTTTGCCCCTGCGTTGTGGGCTAGCATGACCCCAACGATCATCACTGCGCATTTCGCCTCGTTGTTCGAGGCCTGAAAGTTGAGGCATAGGGAATACTGAAGGACAACTCGTTCAGACCCTGAGTATGACACCAGCTCCACTTCTACTCTCGCAGGATGATCCATCGACATAGATCTCCCAAATTGGTTCATCCTCTCGAATTTTAGATGTTGCGAGGATGGTACATTCCGTGATGAATTCTGCGAGGGCTTCTCCTTTGATGGCTAGGTAGGGTTGGTAGCTGATGTCATGCTGGCTTATCTCAATTGACCACTTGATCAGTCAACCGGAGTTTTCTGGTTTGTTGAGGACTAGGTTCAGAGACTGATCTTTCAGGACTTAGATGGAGTGGGCCTGAAAGTATGGTTAGAGTTTCAGAGCGGCCATCACCAATGCGTATGTAACCTTTTCCATCCTGGTGTATCGAAGCTCAGCATCGTGCAGGACTTTGCTGACATAATAGATGGGCTTTTGGAACCCGTCTTCCTCCCTGACAAGTACTACACTGAGTGCATATTCCAGAGGCGGCCAGGTAGAGAAAGAGGGGCTCTTTCGGCTCTGGTTTGCTAAGGAGCGGGGAGTTGGCCAGGTAGGATTTTTGCTGGCCAAAAACTTTTTGTTAGGGTTCTCCCAACTTGAAGCTTTTTGCTCCCCGGAGGGCTTTGAAGAATGAGAGGGACTTTTCTCCAAACATGGAGAGGAAATGACTGATGGCCGCTAGTCGACCCGTGTGATGTTGGACATCTTTGACATTTATAGGAGGAGCAATGTCCAGTATAGCCTGAATCTTTTCGGGGTTCGCCTCAATGCCTCGCTGGCTGACCACGAATTCGAATTTTTTTTCCAACGTGATGTCGAATGCGCATTTGGATGGGTTGAGTCTCATATTGTGGGATCTTAGAATCCTGAAAGCCTCATCGAGATCACTGACGTGGTCTTATCCTCTACAACTTTTGACGAGCATATCGTCGACATATACCTCCATATTTCGACCTATCTGTTCTTTAAATACCCGATTGACGAGCCTTTGGTATGTGGCACTGGCATTTTTCAGTCCGAAGGGGCGGTCTTGGGGATGTTCTGAGGGAACATTCTGATATGATTATAGCCCGAAAAGGCTTCCATGAAGCTTAGTAGGTCATGACCCGAGATTGCATCTATCAGGGCATCGATGCTTGGGAGGGAGAACGGATCTTTAGGACATGCCTTGTTGAGGCCTGTGAAGTCTTTATAGATCCTTCACTTCCCGTTCGGTTTCTTTACCATCACAACATTGGCCAACCACTGTGAGGTTGTTGATCTCCTGTATGAACTGAGCCGAGAGGAGCTTGTCCACTTCTTCCTTCATCGCATGTTGCTTGTCGATAGCGAACTTACGGTGCTTCTGCTGGACCGGTCTCGAGTCCGGGTGCCTATGACAATACCGACCCGTGGTTGGTAGGAAATTTCATCTTCAGGTGATAGGCGGAGGGCACTGCCTGGAGAGAACAGAGATCGGGCTTGCCGAGGATAGCATTATAGACGGTCTGGACGTTGACTACCATAAAATCCATGGCCTAAGTCTAAATGGTTGGGGTCATTCTGGCTGTGACATCCAGTGTGACAATTCCCTCAATTTGGACAGGAATGACCAAGAACCTGTGGAGTGTGTACCCTGCCGGCTTTAGCCTCTCGCGAGAGAGTTTGAGCTTTTGGAATGCGACAAGGAACATGATGTTAACTGAGCTACTATTTTCAACGAGGATGCGGCAAAACTCGTGATTAGCCATGTCGAGGCTGATTACCATGGCATCGCAATGAGGCAGCCGGATGCTTTCTAAGTCTTCATTGGGGAATGAGACCGCCAGTCCTTGATTCTTGAGGGGGCAAATAGTTATGGACTGAGTTAACCTTCCGTACGAAGGCTTTGCAGGAGGTGTTCGATTCTCCCTACCATAGGTCCACCGCGGACAAAGTGAAGAATGGCCGGCCCAACAGCTTCTTCGGGCTCGGGTTCCGCCGTTGGACGTTTGTTGGCTGTTCGAGGAGGAGGCGAAGTCCTTAGGTTAGTTCGGGTGAACTCCCTTAGGTACCCCCTTTGGATGAGGGCCTCAATCTCGTCTTTAAGGGCCCGACAATTATCAGTCTCCTGCCCGTGGTCCCGACGAAATCAACAGTACAATCTCCGGTATCTCTTCTTGTTGTTGTTGGATCGAGTATGGCGGAGTGAACCTGTCGAAGCGGGGAACAGGAGGTGGTCGTCTCTGATCGAATGCATCTTTCTGAGCCATCTTCGCACGCTCGAAATCATCGACCTTTCTTTTCCCTTTAGCTGATGTTTCTTTCAGACCCTTATGGTGCAGAGCATTCTCGGTTCGGATGTACTTTTTGACCCTGTTGAGGAGGTAGGGAAAATCAATAGGCGACTTCTTCGCCAAGGCGGTCTTCAACTGGTAGTGAGGAATCATTGTGCCTGAAGGCTGTAGACACGACGCCATCGTCGAGAGAAGAGACTGCGCTAGCCTCGGCGGTGAATCTCTGCACAAAGTCCCTAAGGGACTCTCCTTCCATCTGTGTGAGGTTTAGAAGGAATGCGCTCGTCTTTCCAACCTTGCGACCGGTTACGAAGTGAGCATGGAAGCTTGCCTCGAGCTGGTCGAATAAGAAAATCGAGCCGGGTGCAAGCTTTGAGAACCACTCTCGTGTCGGTCCTTGCAGAGTGGCTAGGAATGTGCGACAAAGAAGAGGATCCAAGGCATTGTGAATTATTATGATGATTTTGAACCTTTCCATGTGATCAGCAGGATCACTCTCTCCATTGTACGTCTCGAAATGAGACGGTTTGAAGTTCCTCGAGATCGGTGCATCGAGGATTCGAGCGGAGAACAGGGGTCAGGTAGGCTGATGCCCCCAATTAGATTGTCCTCTGTCCTCACCGATCCGGGCAAGGCGATCTTCCATTTCTTGGAGGCGCTGGAGGACGACATCATCCCGTTTCGCCATCCAGGTCGAGCTGTGAGACTCGCTACCTTGGGCTTCCTCCTCATGGCGAGGGTTGTCGTTTTGACACTTGGTTCTAACACCACCTGAGAGGGCCTGAAGGACTTTGATGCGGTTTGTTTTTGGTCGCAGTGTGGATGCACCAGGTGTGAGTTCGGACTCAATTTGTAATGAGGAAAGAGTGCGGCACGGGACGACGAGCGGGAGGCTCGCTTCGGTGCTTGAGGATCGGCTCGGATCACCTCGCCTCGAGTACCTGCAGATGGTCCTGAAACACCGGGGTTTATCCCGGCGGCGGACCCTCCGACGATCTAGTCAGTCTCTGTGAGAGAGTAGCAATAACGAGGGAAATTTGGGTGGCCAAAGATTGATTACCTGAAAAGGTGGGTGAGGGTCTAGTATTTATAGGGAATTCCAACCGGGTTTGGATCCGCTTGGGGGCCGGGTCTGAACCCGAAAGCCCATGGGCCTGACGTGGCAGAAGGCCCAGGGGGTTTAGGGCTGACGTGGCAGTACCAGGAGTGGTATAGGGCTGACGTGGCAAAGCCCTTGGTGGTATTTGGAGCTGACATGGCGGATCATGAGGCTCCTGTGCTCCTGGGAGAATCTGGTGGCCTAGGTTGTGCCAGGTCATCTTCATTCTCTACCAGGCTGGGCGGACGGCCCGGGGGGCTGTCGTGGATCGGAGGCCGAGGGCCATCGATGCTCGTCGGATACGAGGAGACCAATTCTGTGGGGGTGAACTTGAGGTTCGGCGCCGACCTTGTAGTGGCTCGAAGCCGAGCCAGATTGTTGTTTTTCTTATTTTTGAGTGAGAGCTGTACTGGGCCCTGGTTGGGCCCCAAGCCATTTTTACCCTACCACAGACTTCATTCTTGAACTTCTGGAACTCAGCTCTTGTGACCGGGACCTCTTTAGCTCGACCGTTTGGGGGTGGATGATCTCTCGAGGAGTGGCTACTCCACTGCTCCCGACTCTGGGATGGATGAATGCTAGGGGTTGGAGCCTGATTGGAAGGGGCAGTTTTGCTCCTCGATTGGTTGAGGTGGCGCCGGAGGTCATCCACAGTCTGCCGATTATTGATGACGTTCCGAAGGTCATCGGTTGACGGGCGCTCGGGTTGCCTTGCGACCAAGCATGAAGCGCTCGGACCTGGTCCTGACGGACCCTCGGCTCGTTGCCTTCGAGACCCCTCTATGTTCACGTTACTGCGAGAAGGATGAGGAGGAGGGTCAGCATGACGTCCTGTCGTAGGTGCTCTCTTGACTTTGGGTGCCATTGAAGGGGATAGTAGTGGAACAGGATCAGAGTCTAGTCCTGGATCTGCCTATTTTAACACAGACAACGTCAATCTGATGCTGCTGATTTAGTGGTGAGAGCAACAGATGTGAGTTCTTGTTATTTGTATAGGGAGAGATAAATCTCAGCCATAGATCATAATCTGAGATGAGGGTTTTGTGAGGAGCATGAGAGGTGGTGCTGCTAGTTGCTGACCGCCTCGAACACCTGCAAAATGCCTAGAAACACTGGAAGAGATCTCGGTGCCAGACCCTCCGATAATCTTGTCAGTCACTTGAGAAAATGAAAGCTAGGGTTTGAGAGGCTAAAATGACATTACCTTGTAAAGGATGAGGGAACCTATTATTTCTAGGCAAAAAGAGGGAACCCTAACCCTAATGGGCCAGGTTGACCCTCTTCTCTGGGCCTGTTGGGTGTACTGAAACAGCAGAAGGCCCATAGGACCTACAAGCCTGATTGATAGAGATTTGTAGATCTTGAGAAGATCAGACAGCTCAAATTTGGACTGGATTTTTACCCATATCAATAATTGTGATGATTGAAAATAAACCCATAAATTAGTACTCCATTAAAAAATTAAAATTATGTATATGCTAAGATAGTGAGATGGGTCCAAAATATAAACGGAAGAGAAGGGGACAGGGGTCCAACGGTTGACAGAAAACTGCAGAGTGTTAGACATGAGTGGGGAGTGAGGACCATGATCAAAATTAAAAACTAGGTTTTGAAATTGAAATAAACAAAAGACTCAGGATGCCAAGGAAAGGGGGTCCAACCTTGGTCTCAGTACAGTCATCCGTGTCAGCAAGACCGTTCTCCAAGAAAGTGACCGTTGTGGTGGGTCCTACTCACTTTATTAGTAGGAGTATTAGCAAGTGGGGACGGCTGTTTATAGTAGTATAATAGTAGTACTACCACTCCATAATTAATTACTGTAATCTAATTACGCGATAAAGTTAATTAATGTAATGGTAACTTTATCTTTAATAAAATTTATTTATCTTGATTTTTAGTACCCGGAGTCCTCTTAATTTTGGTGTGGTATGAAGTACGAACTTGGGGTGTGGGCCGTGTGGCATCATCCCAGAGGAGAGAGGTGGTGGGGGCCAATGTGTCGTTTGTGGGTTGGGGAGGGCTCACCGATCACGTTGTGGGTCACAAGGGAAATACTGCAAGTAATAACAAGTTGTGAAATCGGGGGGCTAGAAATTGAGAAAGGCATGACAATGAGCTAATTAATTAATTGGGATGCTTATTTGGGAAGCAAGCGGCCAAGAATAGCAGAATACCATGGCATATTAGAGCATCCGTAGTCGTTTGCTATTTATCCATAATATGCATTTTTTGCTAAAAATACCGCTGCAGTCGTTTGCTATTTATCCATATTATGGATAAATCGCTACAGTAGATTGCTATATTTGAGAATCCGCATAAGTTATATGCATATATGAGTGACGGCATATCATGTGCCGTCCCACAAAAAAAATTAATTTTTTTTCGTCGGACGGCACATCATGTGCCGTCTGTTGATTTTTTTTTTTCAATTAAAATAATCCCGGCGCTCCCCAAATCCTTGGACGGCACATCATGTGCCGTCCGGTGGGTTTTGTAATTTTTTAATTTTTTTTGGAATTTTTAAAAATGTTTTTATAATTTTTTGATTTTTTTTGCAATTTTTGAAATGTTTTTGCAATTTTTATAATTTTTTTGTAATAACTGAAATGTTTTTGTAATTTCTAAAAAATGGAAAATGACAAAAACAATTAATCCCCAAATCCTTGGACGGCACATCATGTGCCGTCCGGGATTTCCGGTGGATTTTTTTGTTTTTTCTTTTCTTCTCCGTGCTTTCGCGTATATTTTTTTATTTTTTTTTTCTCAGACGGCACATTATGTTCCGTCGCTTCATAGAAAGCTAAAAAATAGCTTTGCTATTTATCCATATATGGATATTTTACATTGCAACGACTACAGATGCTCTTAAGCATCCTTATTAGAGAATCAGAATTTAGTAATCGTTGGTTAAAAAAAAAAGGATTAGGATGACTACACATATATGGGTTTTTGCTCTAAATATACATTATAAATGTATAGGGCTCATTTCTCACTAAAACACAAGATTAAAATATTGTCTTTTGGTGAGAAGTGGACCCCAATATATTTATAATGTATGTTTAAGATAAAAATCCATATATATCTAGCATTTTGCAAGAAATATCCTTCCTTCGTTTGCTAAACACTTAAAATTTAGAATAAAAATAAACAGTGGACTACTAAATATAGCACACTTTGAAAAATTGCTAAATATAGAAGACGGAATATCTTCTTCTGTCAAATTATTTTTCCCAAAAATTACTAAAATGTCATTTCAAAAATTATGAAAATGTTATTTATTTAAATTTTTAAAAAATGAACGGAATATCTTCTTCTGTCTGACAACTTTTTTCAGAAATTTTTTCCCCCTAAAATTATTTCATTCTAAATATTATGAAAATGTCATTAAAAAAAAACATTCGGACGGAAGATTCCATCTGCCTAAATGTAACATTAAAAAAAAAAAAAATTGCCAAACAGAAAAAGATCTTCGTCTTACAATTTTATAATTTTAAAATATAAAAAGAAATAGCTAGAAAGAGGATGATCTTCCGTCTTATTTCTTTTTATTATTCCCTAATTCTAAATTTAGCTTTAAACAACTGCAGTGCTTATCGTTCTTTTCTATTTGCTAAATGCTAAATATGAAACTTTTAGTACCAACGATGCTCTTATGAATGAAGTATTCACAATGAAAAAATTTTGGTAGGAAAATATGAGGATTTTCGAGAATAAAAGATTTATGGGGTGGTACGGATCATGATCTAAATGGTTGTATTTTGTTTGGTGTTATTTAACACATTGCATAAGAATTATTTATTGTAAAGGTTTTTCAACTCAATTATGGAAGAAATTAACAAATTGTACTCTTCTTTCCTGAGCTAAATGGTAAAACGGTGTGATTTCATAAATACAAGCTTCATAAATAAATGACGTACCAACATATTCTTTTATCAAAAGAACGAAAACTCCTCTTTGAAAAAATGCGACTCACACAAAAATTCGACGTGTATTTCAGAATGATACAAATTGTTTGACTAAACTGACAAGTTTACAAAGAAATCTCATGTTTTCTTCAACATTACCGCCTACAAAACATTTTTGAACTTGTACGTAATATCTTTGCAACTATGCAAATCAATAATCACATGTATCGTGTGTACATTTTTCTAGAAGTTATACAAAATTTATTTGTTTTTGACACATAAAATTTAGTACATATTAACTACATGGCAACGTGACCCGAGTTCTACACTCAAATGCTAAACTTGTAGTTACAATTATTCCAAAGTGACTAACGGTGAATTTGTGTTTAACTATTACTAGTAATTTATAAGCAGGGCCGGCTCTGAGTTCACGAAGGCCCGAGACGAACTCCCGAAATGGGCCCCATACGTATAAAAAAAAGAAAGAAAAAAACATATATAATTTTTTAAAATTAAGCCCTAATATATTAAATTTCAACTTAATTAAGCTTTAATCTATTAATTTGAAAGTTGAAACACTAGTTTGAGACTCGCAACAATAAAACAATACCCTTTCTATTAATTTGAAACCCTAGCTTGAGAATTGCAACGATAAAACAATGCAACAATCAGTCATGCTGAAAAGTAAAATCGGGTAAGAAATAGGTACCAATTAGCAATGGCAAGCAACAAGAGCAACTTAACAACTCAACAAGAGTAAGTGAGCAACAACAAAAGCAACTCAGCAGCAAGAGCAACTCAGCAACAACAACCCCCCACACCCACAACACAACAATAGCAAGAGATTTGCATAGAATTAGGGTTTAGGAATTGGGACTTAGCTTAGGACTTCAGGAGTTGGGAGATGGAAAAGGAAGTTGGAGATGGAGAATGAAGCCGAAGCTGAGAGACGAAGTCGGAGCCTTGGTTGGAGGTTTGGGGATTTAGATTAAGGTTTAGGAATTTGAGGATTTAGATTATGGATTTTTCAGAAAATGAATTGTAAGACAGTGAGAGTGAGATTTGGGGAGAAAGCAACGGGCTGGAGAATGTAGGGTAGGGTATTGAAGTGGAAGGTCAGGTCTCAAGTGCGAATGGGGGTGTGGGTGCAGATTGAATTTGGAGATGGATTTGTTTCCCCAAATTCAACATCAAGCTATTTTAATCAAAGCACTAGCCCAACTTCAATCAACAACTAGCCTAAATCAGCAAATCAACAGCAAACCCAAATTCAATCAAAGTACTAGCTCAAGCCCAAGTAATAAAAAAAATTCTAAAAGTCCAAATAATTAAATTTGGAGGCCTCGAATAACAATTATACACAATGTAATTTTATTTTACTTGCAAAATACGTAATTACATGTATAAGGGAGAAAAAAAATTGGGGGCCCTAAAATTACGAAAAATTTGGGGGCCTGAGGCGGTCGCCTCCCCGGCCTCCAACTAAGGGGCCGACCCTGTTTATATGTGATATGCACATCTTAATAAATATATATTTAAAAAAAAAAAAACTTAGACGTAGTCTGAGTTTGAAAACGAGACACCTTTTATATTAGTTATGGACAGGCGATGCACGAGGTTGTTTGTCTACAAATGACAACCCCAACTCTTTTATTATAATACAAGTGTTATATTGTGCAAATTGCACAGACTAAAATAATTTTGACATACTCGTAAAATTATATGAAACTCAAACAATACAATGATGATATGTATTGTGTTTCTTTTTTAGTTTATCTTATTTAGTAACATATGCTGCTTTTGTTTAAAAACCCCAAATAATGAGCTTTTTGTTTATTTCGACCATATTCTTTGAAACAACTAAGTGAGATTTCATCAATTCATTTTTTTATTATCATTTACATTCTATCATACATGTGCAACTTTAGTTCTTAAACGAAAACATAAAAGTCTTAATTGGACGGAGGTGACCCTATTGAACACCGACACAATACCAAGACATAGGTAAACCCAATGTCCATAAATTTAGAGATGCCCCTTAACTATTTTGATTACAATATAATCAAAAAATATGACAAATCTACAAAAAAAAACAAATTCATATTTCCAAACCAACTAACATCATTTATATTTCTATTCAATTGAAAGCAAAGAAGAAGAAAAAAAAAAGTCGAATAATTGCCAAAGTGGGGCTGACAATGCGTGGGTTATGTAGGATTTGGATTTTGAGAGTGGAAGATGAAGAAGTGGCTGAGAGGGAGAGAATGTATTATGTCTATATATTATGTTAATCGGAGAGAGAATGTTCCCACCCCTCTCTTTTCTCTATTTTGAAATAGAGAAAGGAGAGCAAAAGTAGGAAATCACACGTACATTAACATGTGCACACACTCAGCTGCCACCTCCGCTCAATTTTTGACCATTCGATCGTCCAGATGCGCGAAGGCGTGCATAATTGAGACTCCCGATCGTGCCACGTCGACACCCAATCACTTATGTCAAATTCACTCAGCGGGCGAGCCCATCTCGTGATCAACGTCCCAAGTTGCGCCATGTCACCACATCATCCTGACCCCTTATTCCACTTAGCGGGCTAGCACAGGCTCGAATGAGCGATCCAAATCGCTCCAAAAATCGCACCAACTCGATAAATCAATAAAAAATCACAGAAAATCATTTAAAATTAGGAAATTAAATTAAAAATTAAAAATTATTATTAAATTTGAAAATTTTAATTAGAAATTCTGAAAAATAATTAAAATTTTGGATTCTATATAATATATTATGCTAAACTACTTTTGTTTAGGATTTTTCTCATTTTTCCTTTTTAAAATAAAAAAAAGGAGGACAAATGTAGGAGATAACTCCGTACTCTTACTCCATCCAAATTGGAATTGGAATCTTTATTATTATATAGATGTTATTAGATGAATTTTTCAAAAAAAAGTTTTATTATTTCCCTATTTTAACAAAAATTATGTGCAGTATTGCACGAGTTATACTACATATTATATTATATAAGTTTGTGTAATATTGTACAAGGGTTGGGGTTTTGTTTTTTTTTTCTTTTATAAAAACGTGTGAATTGCACGTGTTAATTTAGAATGGAATTTCTACTTTGGCTCTCCTTTCTCTATTTCAAAATAGAGGACTGAGCGAGGGGTAGACATATTTGTATAATATATAGTATAACTAGATTTGCCCGTGGCCACGTGCCTACGACACGTCTTCAGAACGATACTGCATATGAAAAGCATTGTAAACAGTAAAAATTAACAATTATGTAGCTGAAGTTTGAATAGTATGACAATAATTAGTTGTAAATAAAAGTCCATGTTTCTTTTAGTATATGGTGAAAAATTATTATAAATTGGATATAAAAGTGTATATATATATATATATATATATATATATATATAGGGAAAGCTTCGGTTGTGCACTACCTCTAGTGCACACGGCGTGTGCACTAGGCCTTCGGGCGTTCATATCGACGATCTGAATCGTTCACATTGATCTACACATCTAAATTAGTCTAAATATGTAAAATCAAATCATTTGAAATTCATTCACCCATCTATTGAAGTGTTACAAAATTGTATGGCTGAAAATCTTTGTTTTTTATAGTCACATGATAAATGGGCAAATGAATTTCAATGATTTGATTTTACATGTTTAAACTAATTTAGATGTGTAGATCAATGTGAACGGTTCGGATCGTCGATATGAACGCCCGAAGTCCTAGTGCACACGCCGTGTGCACTAGAGGAGTGCACAACCGAAGCCCTCTATATATATATATATATATATATAGAGAGAGAGAGAGAGAGAGAGAGAAATCTTCGGTTGCACACTACTTTGGTGAGCACTCCGTGAGCACTCACGAACTGGAGACCCTATGAAAAATCCGAACCGCTCATATCGTTCTATATGCCTTAGATAGCCTAACAATAAAAAATCAATTAATTTGAAGTTCATTTGCCCATGATTTACATCATCACAAAATTGTATGGCTGAAAATTCTAACTGCTTGATGGATGGGCAAATGAACTTCAAATTACTTGATTTTTTATTGTTAGGCTATCTAAGGCATATAGAACAATATGAGCGGTTCGGATTTTTCATAGGGTCTCTAGTTCGTGAGTGCTCACGGAGTGCTCACCAAAAGTAGTGTGCAACCGAAGGGGACTCTATATATATATATATAGAGAGAGAGAGAGAGAGAGAGAGAGAGAAATAATTAAATAAATAAATGAGTTGTTTGGGGGATGGGGGGGTGTTTGAATTTGAGTTTTGGGGAAATTTTTTTTTTTTTGGGGGGGGGGGGGAAATGTGTTTTGTAAGATTGAATCTGGGCCTTTGATTTTAGGGGAATTGAATGAGAGCCACTTGTGGTAGGGTAAAAATGGCTTGGGGCCCAACCAGGGCCCAATACAACTCTCACTCAAAAAATAGAAGAAACAACAGTCTAGTTCGGCTTCGAGCCACTGCAGGGTCGGCGCCGAACCTCAAGTTCACCTCCACAGATCTGGTCTCCTCGTATCCGATGAGCAGCGATGGCCCTCGACCTCCGATCCACGACAGCCCTCCGGGCCATCCGCCCCTCCTGGTATAGGATGAGGATGACCTGACACAACCTGGGCCACCAGATCCTCCCGGAAGCACAGAAGCCCCATGATCTGCCACGTCAGCTCCAAATACCACCAAGGGCTATGCCGCGTCAGCCCTATACCACTCCTGGTAATGCCACGTCAGTCCTAAACCCCCTGGGCCTTCCGCCACGTCAGGCCCATGGGCTTTCGGGTTCAGACCCGGCCCCCAAGCGGATCCAAACCCGGTTGAGATTCTCTATAAATACTAGACCCTCACCCACCTTTTGAGGTAATCAATCTTTTGCCACTTAAATTCACCTAGTTATTGCTACTCTCTCACAGAGACTGACTAGATCGTCGAAGGGTCCGCCACCGGGATAAACCCCGGTGTTTCAGGACCGTCTGCAGGTACACAAGACCTCGGATCCGAACCCTCTGATCCGAGCCGAAGCATACACCACACTCCGAGCCAGTCGCAGGAGCTGCCAGGTCACTCCGAGGGTCGTCTGACAAGCAGCTTTCTCCTTCAAATACAAATTGAGTCCGAACTCACACCTGGTGCATCCACACGTCTCCCAGAAATAAACCGCATCAGGTTGGCGCTGTCTGTGGGAAACTGCTTCAGAAGCCGACCCGAGCACGACCATCAAGGCACCTCGACAGCCGAACTCTCATGGCCTCCAAGGGCAAGGGGGCTGCTTCCTCCGTCAACCGACGGGACTCGCCCCCACCAACCGCTAACGCCGATCCACACCCTTCAAAACACAGGGCTCGCTATCAGGGGTCCCAAAGGAGCGTCACCCGTCAGGTCCAGCCCGACCTATGGGGAGTAATCGTCAACCGACAGATTAGCCGCAGCAGGGGAAGGGCCGCTTCCAACCCGGCCCCGAACCATCCGAGACCGCCGTCCGAGGGACGGAGGTCAGCACTCAGCCGCATCGGAAGGCAGCCTTCAGACCGACCAAACAGGGTCGAGGGAGCTCCCGTCACTCACAAGGAGTTCCAAGACTTCCGGAGAGAAATTCTCGGGGCCCTCCGACGGGCCCGCAGGGAGGAATCCCTCCACTCCAAAACCGGGTCGGATGCCGAGGCCAGCGTGTCGCGCCCGTCGATAATCCAACCAGAAGACGATGGCGTACTCCTAAGGTGCCTCCAAGAAATGGAGGATCGCCTCGATCATTTAGGAGACGACGACCGACGAGCGGCTCAGGGGTACAGACCTGTCCGTCCTCCCTTCTCCGCCCCCATCCTCCAAGCGGAAATACCCAGGAATTTCCGACCACCTCAATTCGAGACCTACGACGGCGAGGGAGATCCCGCTGATCACATGGAGGGTTTCAAAACCCTCATGATGATTCACAGCACCTCGGATCCCCTGCTGTGCCGAGCCTTCCCCGCCAAACTTCGGGGTCTGGCTCGTGAATGGTACTCGAAACTCACCCCCGGCTCCATTTACTCCTTCGACCAGCTAGAAGGCAATTTTCTTGCACACTTCGTCACCAGCCGGAAGGCGAAAAGGACCAGTGCCTCTTTACTTGGGCTCAGGCAGATAGAGGGAGAGTCACTCAGAGTGTTCGTCCGGAGATTTACCGCAGAGGCAAGGTCGGTCTCCTCTCTTGATCCAGGCGTCGCCTCCGCGGCATTTCGGCACAACATCCGTCACGGACAGCTGAAGGCTTCTCTGGCGAAGAAACCCTCCGTCGACTTTCCCGATCTCCTCAACAGGGTCGAGAAATACATTAGGGCAGAAGAGGCCCTTAACCCCGAAGATGCCGGGGAGGCCACCGGGAAGGGAAAACGGAAGGCCGAAGAAGTCGAACCAGCAAAGAAGGCTCCGAGGGACGCGGGGGCCATGAGGAAGGTCCCGCCGGTCCCCCGCTTCGAGAGGTACACTCCCTTAACACATAATGTATCCGCCATCCTCTTAGAAATCGAAGACAAAGGCCTCGTCCGACTACCTCCCTGACCTAATAACAACAAGAATCAAGATCAACGCTTCTACTGCCGCTTCCACAGAGATCGAGGGCACGAAACCGACCAATGCCGGGCCCTGAAAGACGAAATTGAGGAACTCATCTCACGAGGGTTCCTCCGAGAATTCACCCGAGAAGGCCGACGGGATCGGCGAGATGATAGGAACCGGAGACTTTCGCCTCCGATCCCTACTTCGGCCCACCTCTGGGGTCAGAATCTCGAGTCCGAGGGAACCGCGGATACGCCATTCATCTTGCACTGTGTCCACGGGGGGCCGATGGGAGGAGAGTCAATTACATCCCGAAAAGCCTTCATCCAAGAGGTGAATGCTGCCCAAAACAACCCCTCGTCTGAGCTACAACCAAGGCCAGTCTCCTTTTCAGGAGAGGACCTCGAAGGAGTTCACCTACCCCACTGCGATGCCCTCGTCATCAGCCTCCGTATGGCTAGCTGTGAGGTTCGTCGAATCCTCGTTGACAACGGCATCTCAGTTAATATTCTCTTCCTCAAAGCCTTCGAGGGCCTCAAGATACCCGGTGGGAAGCTCAAGCCCGCTGGATACACGTTGCAGGAATTCTCCGGCACCCCTGTCGTAATAGAAGGGATTGTCACCCTCGACGTCACCGCAGGATCGGCTCCTGTCAAGAGGACCGAATCCATAGATTTCATGATTGTCAACGTTAAGGCAGCTTACAACGCCATTCTCGGCCGACGCGGACTGAGCTCCTTCCAAGCAGTACCTTCGGCCTACCATCTGAAACTTAAATTTCCCACCCCCCAAGGGGTTGGTATCGTCCGAGGTAGCCACGAAGCAGCGCGGTCGTGCTATATAATCGCCGTCGGAGGAAGTGTATTCCCCCTCGACGCCGCCGAACTCGAACCCGAGAGGGATGGCCCGGCTCCTGAGCCCGTCGACGAACTAGAAGAGGTCCTGTTCGACGCCGAGGATGAATCAAAGTGGTTCCGGGTAAGCCGCTCGCTCACCCAGGACTTAAAAACAGGCATCATCGCCTGCGTCCGTCGCAACGTTGATCTCTTCGCTTGGAAGCCCTCCAACATGTCCGGGATCTCCGAAGACTTGATTATGCATCGGCTGAGCGTCATCCCTGACACTAAGCCGGTCGTCCAAAAGAGGCGCAAAGTCGCCCCGGAGAGACAACAAATTGTGAAGACAGAAGTGGACAAACTCTTGTCCGCTCGATTCATTCAGGAAGTCAGCTACCCCGAGTGGTTGGCCAATGTTGTTATGGTAAAGAAGGCAACAGGGGCTTGGCGGATCTGCATCGACTTCACGGATCTTAACAAAGCATGTCCGAAAGATCCTTTTCCCCTCCCCCGCATCGACGCTTTAATCGACGCAACCTCGGGGCATGAGCTACTATCCTTCATGGACGCATTCTCGGGGTACAATCAGATCCGGATGTTTCCCCCAGACATCTCCAAAACCTTGTTCGTCACCGACCAGGGTCTTTATTGTTACCGCGTTATGCCCTTCGGGCTGAAAAACGCCGGAGCCACGTACCAACGGCTCGTCAACAGAATCTTCAAAGACCTGATCGGCCGCAACATGGAAGTCTACGTCGATGACATGCTCGTCAAAAGCCAGGCTGGGCCGGACCACGTCGCCGGCCTCGAAGAAGCCTTTGGTGTCCTCCGACATCACAACATGAGACTCAACCCAGCTAAATGCGCCTTCGGCATCTCCACTGGAAAATTCCTGGGGTTCATCGTCAGCCAACGCGGCATTGAGGCAAACCCCGAGAAGATCCAAGCCATTAGGGACATGTCCCCCCCTCGGAATGTCAAGGAGGTTCAGAGGCTCACGGGGCGGTTGGCGGCGATCGGCCGTTTCCTCTCCAAGTCGGGGGAGAAGTCCCTCCCCTTCTTCAAGGCCTTACGCGGAAAAGGGGGCTTCGAGTGGGGCACCCATCAACAAGAAGCCTTCGAACAACTGAAGCAATATCTCGCCAACCCACCTCTCCTCAGCAAACCCGAGCCAGGCGAACCACTGTGGCTCTACCTGTCAGCCTCGGATAGCGCTCTCAGCGCTGTCCTCGTCCGAGAAGAGGAAGGGGTTCAAAGACCATTGTATTATGTGAGCAAAGTACTACTCCCAGCCGAGATGAGGTACGCAAAAATAGAGAAGGTGGCCTACGCCTTAGTTATGGCATCCCGGAAGCTTCGTCCTTACTTCCAGGCCCACTCCGTCCAAGTACTGACCGACCAGCCACTGAAGATGGTCCTTCACAAGCCCGAAAACTCTGGCCGCTTAGTCAAGTGGTCAATTGAGCTGAGTCAGTTCGACATCAGCTATCAGCCGAGGGTGGCCATTAAAGGACAGGCTCTCGCCGAATTTATAACTGAGTGCACCGTCTCCGAACAGCCCAGCATCGAGGATCCGGATCCGACATGGGAGATCTTTGTCGACGGCTCATCATGCGAAACGGGGAGCGGGGCAGGCATCATCCTTCATGGCCCCGACCAATTCCTACTTCAATACTCCCTCCGCCTCAACTTTTCGGCCTCCAACAACGAGGCAAAGTACGAGTCCATGATCGCCGGATTGACCCTCGCCCACCGTGCCGGAGCTAAGCAAATCTGGGCCTTCAGCGATTCTCAGCTCGTAGTCAATCAGATCACCGGAGAATACAAAGCCCGCGATGATCGCATGATGAGATATTTGGCGGCAGTCCGACGACTCCTGGCGTCCTTCAGCTGCGCCACAGTTACCAGAGTCCCCAGGGAACAGAATGCTCAAGCAGACGCATTATCCAAACTTGCCTCTTCCTCCTTCGAAGGTCTCGATCGGACGGTGCTCATAGAAATCCTCCTAAAGCCAAGTATCAATGACCCAGAGTCGGAGGCGATGTGTGTGCAAGATGGTACCAACCCAGGCGACTGGACCACTCCCATCCGAAGATTCTTAATCAATGCCGACCTCCCTGAAGACAGGACCGAGGCCAGACGAGTCAGAATCCGAGCTGAAAGATTTGTCATGATTGATGACATCCTCTTCAAACGCTCATACACCTTGGCCGACGGCAAACCATACCTCCGCTGTCTCACCAGCTGCGAGGCCAGCTACGCCCTCAAAGACCTACACGAGGGGATCGGCGGATGCCACATGGGGAGCAGGACACTTGCTCGGAAGGCCCTGAATCAGGGGTACTATTGGCCGACCATGCTCCAGGACTCACAAGACTTGGTCAAAAGGTGCGGCCCCTGCCAAAGGTTCTCCCCTATCAAAAGGCCTCCTCAAGCCAATCTCCGATCCCTGACGAACCCTACGCCGTTCGCCATGTGGGGGATGGACCTTGTGGGGCCCTTCCCCCCAGCAGTAGGGCAAAAAAAATTCCTGATAGTCGCCATCGACTACTTCACCAAATGGCTCGAAGCCGAGCCACTGTCCAGCATCACCGAGCACCAAGTACAACAATTCTTTTGGAAGAACATCATTTGCCGGTTCGGCATCCCCCGGATCCTCGTTACAGACAACGGAACCCAGTTCCAGGGTCAGAACTTCCAAACTTTCTGCGCGGACATCGGTATCCAGCAACGCTTCTCCGCTATTTGCCACCCTCAGTCCAACGGCCAAGCGGAGAATGCGAACAGGCAAATCCTCGACGGCCTCAAGAAGCGCCTCGACAGTTCCCCCAAAGGGCTCTGGGTCGAAGAACTGCCTAGTGTGCTATGGGCGTACCGAACCACCAAGAGGATCCCCACAGGAGAAACGCCGTTCGCCTTGACCTACGGGACGGAGGCAGTCATCCCCGTCGAGGTCGGCCTGCCTTCTCCCCGTATCATGGCCTTCGACGAAGCTGACAATTCATCAGGCTTAAGGGCCAACCTGGACCTCGTCGCCGAAGTCAGAGAGAAATCCTCAATCCGAAGAAGCATCTACCAACAACGGATCGAGAAGTTTTACAACAAGAAAGTCCGCCCCACTAACATCAAGACGGGAGACCTCGTGCTACGAAAACTGTCCGTCTCTGATCCCACCAAGAAGAGGAAATTGGCCCCCAACTGGGAAGGCCCATACCGTATAGTCGAGGCTGTACGCCCTGGTACGTACCGACTGGCGGATATGGACGGCCGGCCCATCAGCCGACTCTGGAACGCCGAGCACCTAATGAAATTCCTGGAAGAGCGAGCATAGGTTCTAACCTGGCTAATGTGTATAAGATCTTTTGTAAGCTTTCATGTGTAAAGGGCGGCTTCGGCGACCCTCCCTATCTAGTATGAAAGAAATCTCTTTTTGTCAAAACTCCACATACCTCGGCAGATCCGACTTAACACCAAACAATGGGATCGGCATCCGAGTCCTCGCTCCGGTATTATCCCCAACATCTCGTTAGGTCCGATCCAGCTTCAGGCCCAGGACTCTTCCTAAGGCCCCGCGTTGATCCTTCACGGATCGACGGAGCCGAACCACGCCTCCGCCGTCATTTACCACACTTCTAAACAGAACAAAAGAGGAAAAGGATTCTTTATTCATACTCCTTTATTTTGTTAAGAGAAAACGAACAAAGACCGTTACAAGACCACTCCACTCATCTCAAACTAACGGAAGCCACCATCTTAGGGCCCCTCGGGCCCAGCGAAGGGCGGGACCACTCCGACCGAATGGCTAGGAGCCCTCTCCTCGTCATGACGGTCCTTGGGCTCAGCCACGGTCGACACTCCAGCCACGGAGCTCTGGGCATCCACTGGTCGCATACGCTCCAGCAGCAGCAGCGCAGAGGGGACCCCCTCCGCCCGCCGACCCACGGAGGAAGATGTCGAGACACCCAGCATTATCTTGTAGTGGTGTATCTCCATCTCCTTCTCCACTATGACATCACGAAGTAGCCTCTCAAAAGAGGGCCTCTGTACCGAGGCGTTCGACATGGTATGTCCAAGTCCGACACCTCCGAGGTCCCGGTCCACCATCGCCCTCCTCAGCCGGCTCGCCTCCTCACTTAAGGCCTCAGACTTATTCCGATAATAGTTAAAGGCCGCATCCGTATCACGAGCTCCTTTCCGGTAGCGAACCAACGTGGCCTCCAGGGCCTCAACTTTGCTCCGGAGCCACGCCACGTCAGAACGATGGGGGCCCACCTCCGGAAGAGGAGCCGTAACCTACAAGGAAACCAGCCAACTCAAAACACATAAACAAGGAGGGTCGGAAACACCCACAGTCAAAACACTTGGCCGGTCAAAAATCCTTTTTTATAAATTGAGTCGCTTCTTACAAAAATGCGGTGGCCAGTCCACGGGAGGCAAATACAATCGAGAGAAGGAAATAGAAAGACAAAAATTATACAACTTATTTTCCCACCTCGACATCAGCAGGCGGGTCCACAGGGGGGTCGGCAGACGGGTCCACAGGGGGGTCGGCAGACGGGTCAAGAGCAGGCCCTTCTTCGCCAGGGGTCTTCGGTGTCCCCTCAACCTCCATGTCATACTCAAAATTGGATAGGTCAAGGGTCGGGTAGAAGTGCCTCATGTGGCTAAGGTCCTTAGCATAACACTCGTCTTGAGCCTTGATCACCAGGAGCTGGCCCGTCTCTGTCAGCTCTTCCCTCTCCTTGGCAAACTCCTTCTCCTGAGCCGCCATCTTCTTCGCCCATTCCTCCTTCTCCTTGTCGAAGGCCGTCCTCATCTCTTGCTCCCTCTTCTGAGAGCCTTCGAGCTCTATCTTCAGCTCCTTCGTCTCCTGCTCGGCCTTGTCCGCCCGGTCACGCTCCCGCTTCAAAGCGGCCTCGTAAAGGCCCCTCACGTGGGCCCCCTGCACGGTCGCCTACAGTCACCGAGCACAAACTAAGGAAGCCTCCTCTACAACATAATTACGGGACGATAGAGATTGATAGACTTACCAGCACATTGGCCTGTGCGAGGCGAGTATACGCCTCATCCAGGGTCTCGGTCTTCATCTCCGAACGATCCCGGGGGGTCGCCAACTTACTCGCCACCTTAACGGCTTGCCGCCCTCGGGTCAGACAGTCTCCCTCACGGATCGACCAATCCGGCACCCACGGTCGCCGAAGCCTCTCCTCTACCTCCGGATCCGCTAGAGGGCCCTTTCCCTTATCAAGATCGATGACCTTGCCCTGGTCCGGGCCGCCCTGAACCGCCGCATCCTTGACCGTCTCCGAGCGAGTCCTTTTGGCCCTCGGCTGAACAGGGGCCTCGGAAACCACCTGGGACGACCCCCTCGTCTTCATCACCCCCATCTTCTTCTCGGCCTCCTCCTTCTTCATGGCGAGCCTCTTCGCCTTGAGCGACTCAGGATCCATACCTGCAAAAAGATCCAGTAAGGACAATGAGCACAGAGGAACAACAAAGCCAAAAGAAAGAAACAACTACATACATAGATCGGCCGGGCTCAGTCCGACGCTCGCCAAGTGACCCTCGGTCACCTTCACCCAGTTGATACTATACGACAGACGGAGGCGCTCAACAAACCCCCACTCCTCGGCCGTCAGGTCCCTCGGCCTCGGCATTTTATAGCTCGGCTTGGAGTGGTTCCACCGAGTGGGAATGTCCCAAGGTTCCTCACTCCGGATCACCAGATATTTCTCCTTCCAATGCTTGATGGAGTCTGGATGACCGTGGACAACCTTCCCCTTGCCCCGAGGCGAAATGTAGTAGACACCCTCAGCCGCCGAGCTGATCATCAACATCGCTCAGAAGACATTCAGCCGCAGGGATACCCCCTGCTCCTCGCACATCAACACGAAGCAGATGATCTGCTTCCAAGAGTTGGGCCCATACTGCATCGGCGCCAAGGACGCCCAGTTCAGCACCTCGCGAACAAACGGGTGAACTGGCAGCCTCAGGCCGGAGATAAAGGCATCCACGGGGAAGACGCAATACCAATCCGGCAGGGGGTCGGTCGGTCGAAGAGTGGAGCTCGGCAACATGAGCTCGTAACTGGACCCTATGTGGTACGCCAGCCGCAAAGCCTCCAAGTTACCTGCCTCCAGAACGGTCGGAAGTGTCCATTATCACCCTCCTCCGGCTCGGCGACGACGGTTGGACCCCAAACACCTCCTTATCAGAAAGATCGTCAGGATAACAACGGAATGCCTTAGGCTGTACAGGCGCCTGGCTAGAGCCCCCAATCCTCGACCCCTTCTTCTTCAGAGCCCTCTTCTTCTTCTTGGTTCGTTCCGGCGAGGGGGTAGATAATCGCCCCAGACCGATCGGCATGGAACTCGAGCCCACGCCCTGACCTCCTATCGGAACCCCTTCGGCTTCACCCCCTTTGGGGCCACCCTCCTCTTCAGGAACCGACCCCAGAATCTGGACTTCGGCAGAACTACCGCCCCCCTCCTCCGAATCGCTACTCTCCACAACAAAAAGCCTCCGAGACCGTAGCGGCTTCACATCATACACTGGCTGATCCTCGCCTACAGACTCCCCCTCGAGATCAGACTCCTCCCACGAAATCGATTTGGAGGCGGGTTTCACGCCCCCCCCAGACGTCGACGCGGACGAGCCAGACTGAGCCCTATCCATCTGTGCCTAAACTAAACAAACTTACCAACAAACCTGGGATCGCTTCGGAAGAACGAGCCTGGTACAGCAAACGGCAGGGACGAGCGCTGAAGTGTTGGGAGATTTTTTGAAAGAGAGAAGCGAGTAAGAAGTGAACGATAGGGAGAGAGGGGGGAACATTTATAGAGGACAAAAACGGCTCCTCGATATCCGCAATTACTGTTCACCGATTGACGTGTAGCGGACGCCTGGAATACCGTGCCACGTCCTCGAAACGTGGGCTGCTGACGTCATCCAGTGCCAGGCTGGCAGCCAGACACAGGGGTCGGGTCGGATGAAGCGCTCGGCGGAAAAATTTTCTTTTTAAAGATTTAAGGCTACAGGGTTCGGTCGGCTCCCCTCTCACCCGTGAACAACTTGGGGCTTACGGCCTCGACAGCCGAAAACCCCAAATTGTTCCCGGGTGGCAGGAAAGCCACCATCACCTGCGCCCCGGGCTCCAGGTCTCGATCGGCTCCTCTCTCACCCACGAACAGCTCGGGATTTACGGCCTCGTCAGCCGAAACCCCGAATTGTTCGCGGGTGGGAGGAAAGCCACCATCACCAAGAACCCTAACAGAAAGCAGATCGACCCGCATATCCGAAGCTCTTCAGCCTCAGATCCAGAATGCGGTGGGTACCCCTCCCGTCCGGATCTCTCTCGGGACAAACAACCGTGTGAGGGTCGTCTGACCCGAAAAAGGATCCGGACGGCAGGGTCACCACCGATTCGAGGCCCCTTGGCGCCCCCTTGGCGCTGCAAAATTTTTCAAAGAAGAGACGCCCGCCGAAGCGAACACCTCTGGTGGCCATTGGACCACCCTTGCTGCGATCATACCCGCTGGGGGGGGGTATTTATAGCCTCCCCCATGGACCAGCCATTATGACATTGGGAAAGCCAATCGACGGAAGCCTATGCGCCACCTGCATTCATTAGGCGGCGCCGTTTAATGCCCCTAGAAAATTGGAACATCGCACGGATCCCGGAAGCGCCTTCAATACTCCGCAAAGGCGACAGACCACGCTGCTCAAACCTTCTCAGGAAGGAACACCGACTCGCCATCACCCTTGCCGACACATAATCCCTCGTCATCTCGAGGTTCGGTCGAGCACCAGGGCACTCTTCTCAGGAAGAAACACCGGCTCGCTATCATCCTTGCCGGCCCATAAATCCTCGCCAGCTCGAGGTCGGGTCTAGCACCAGGGTAGTCTTCTCAGGAAGGCTCCAGAGTCCGCCATCACCCTTGCCGACCCATAGACTCTCGCCGGCCCGAGGATCGCTCTAAAAAAACAATCAGGACAACCCCCTCATGAAGGCCCAGTGGCTCGCCATCCCATTTCTACAACCGTAAACACTCCTCCACGGCTAGCTCCCGCACCCCCGCAGGAGTGGGAGGCTTGTGTGGTAGGGTAAAAATGGCTTGGGGCCCAACCAAGGCCCAATACAACTCTCACTCAAAAAATAGAAGAAACAGCAGTCTAGTTCGGCTTCGAGCCACTGCAGGGTCGGCACCGAACCTCAAGTTCACCTCCACAGATCTGGTCTCCTCGTATCCGATGAGCGGCGATGGCCCTCGACCTCCGATCCACGACAGCCCTCCGGGCCATCCGCCCCTCCTGGTATAGGATGAGGATGACCTGACACAACCTGGGCCACCAGATCCTCCCGGAAGCACAGAAGCCCCATGATCTGCCACGTCAGCTCCAAATACCACCAAGGGCTATGCTGCGTCAGCCCTATACCACTCCTGGTAATGCCACGTCAGCCCTAAACCCCCTGGGCCTTCCGCCACGTCAGGCCCATGGGCTTTCGGGTTCAGACCCGGCCCCCAAGCGGATCCAAACCCGGTTGAGATTCTCTATAAATACTAGATCCTCACCCACCTTTTGAGGTAATCAATCTTTTGCCACTTAAATTCACCTAGTTATTGCTACTCTCTCACAGAGACTGACTAGATCGTCTGAGGGTCCGCCACCGGGATAAACCCCGGTGTTTCAGGACCGTCTGCAGGTACACAAGACCTCGGATCCGAACCCTCTGATCCGAGCCGAAGCATACACCACACTCCGAGCCAGTCGCAGGAGCCGCCAGGTCACTCCGAGGGTCGTCTGACAAGCAGCTTTTTCCTTCAAATACAAATTGAGTCCGAACTCACACCTGGTGCATTCACACGTCTCCCAGAAATAAACCGCATCACCACTTGATAGCTTTCTTTGTGTTTTATTATATAGATTAGATTAGATCAGACTTGTGTACCCTTGTACAATATTGCACAAGCTTATATCTATATAATAAAACACAAAGAAAGCTATCAGGTGGCTCTCCTTCAATTCCCTCAAAATCAAAGGCACAAATTTAACCTCACAAAACACATCCCCCCCCCCCCCCCCCCCCCCCCCCCCGGCGCAAAAATTTAAAAAAAAAAAAAAACAACAACCAAAACTCAAATTCAAATCCCCCCCCCCCCCAAAAAAAAGAACTCATTTATTTATTTATTTCTCTCTCTCTCTCTGTCTCTCTCTGTCTCTCTGTCTCTCTCTCTATTTACTTAGAAATTTAGATTTTCAGATTTCAGATTTGTAAATTTTCAGATTTTTTATGTTTTTCTTATTGTTCATGTTACATTGAAAATAACAAATATCTCTTCAACAGTTAAATTTCATAATTTTCCACCCTCAAAGTTCTAAGAAGTTGGATTTTATACCCTCATTTATAATTATTTTTCAACATATACTAATGGAAACATGGACTTTTATTTACAACTAATTATTGCCATACTATTCAAACTTGAGCTACATAATTGTTGTTTTACTGTTTACAAGACTTTTCATATGTTGTATCGTTCCTAAAACGTGTCTTAGGCACGTGCCTACGAGCAAATCTAGTAATATAATATAATATAATATAATATGCAGTATTACTCGTGCAATACTGCACATAATTTTTTTTAAAATAAGAAAATAATAAACTTTTTTTTGAAAAATTCATCTAATGACATCTATATAATAATGAAGACTTCAATTCCAATTTGGATGGAGTCAGAGTGGGGAGTTATCTACTTATCTCCTACATTTGCCCTCCTTTTTTATTTTAAAAATGAAAAATGAGAAAAATCCTAAACAAAAGTGGTTTAGCATAATATATTGTATAGATTCCAAATTTTTAATTATTTTTCAGAATTTCTAATTAAATTTCTGTATTTAATTATAATTTTTTGAAAATTAATTTAATTTCCTAATTTTAAATCATTTTCTGTGATTTTTTATTGATTTATCGAGCTAGCGCATTTTTTGGAGTGATCTGAATTGCTCATTCGAGCCTATGCTCGCCTACTGAGTGGAATAAGGTGTCAGGATGATGTGGTGACGTGGTACAACCTGGGATGTTAATCACATGATGGGTTCGCCCGTTGAGTGAATTTAACATACGTGATTGGGTGGCCACGTGGTATGATCGGGAGCCTCGATTACGCACGTCTTTGCGCATCTGGATGATCAAACGATCGAAAATTGAGCGGAGGTGGTGGCTGGGTGTGTGCACGTGTTAAGGTATATGTGAATTCCTACTTTTGCTTTCCTTTCTCTATTTAAAAAAGAAGAAAAGAGAGAGGGGGTACATTCTTTCTCCTATTAGCATAATATATAGATACTAGTGTTACCCTGTGCAAATTGCACAGACTAAAATAATTTTGAGGGACTCATAAAATTATATATTACTTAAAAATTTAAAAATACCTCTTAGCTATTTCAATCACAATATAATGAAAAGATGATAAATCTACAAATTAACTAATTCACATTTTCAAACCAACCAACATCATTCTATATATCTATTCTATTAAAAGAAAATAAAAAAATAGTCGAATAATTACCGAAATTTAGAGATGTTAAGAAAGAGACTTATAATCTTGTCAGATTCCTCCATTCTAAAGCTTGCTTGCAAATACTCATATTGTCTGCGAAGTTCCTCAATATTTGCCTCCAACTTTTCTATATTACTCCTTAGTTGTGTCTGTATAAAATGATCAAACTATAAAACACACATACAGTACTATAATTCACCAAAACTTTTCAAAAAAAAAACGCAGAAAAGATACCACTATCTGCATGTTGTTTCCCTTCTGATTCCAACAAATTCTGAAGCTTCTCTTGCTTCATCAAATTTTCATCTTCTCATTTCATCAACCATTTGATGGAAGTCCTTAGCTTTCTTATATATTCACTCATTTGTTCACTTTTACCCTAAGAAAATAAAAATAATAAAATACAAGAATGATAAAATTGACCAACCTATTCACTTTCATGCTTTTTACCATCATCTACAATCCATCATTCTTTGTAATTGAAAATTTAATGATAATATTACTTAAAATGCAAAAGTTCAAATGAAAACAGATATCAATTAGAAGAAAAAGCCCTCATATGCAAGTCAATTCGTTCCAATTTCACACTTGACGATCCCCTTACTTCTAATCCGAAACCTTACATTATTAGGTTTGCATCTGATCCTGAATCTCAAAACTTGACCATATTATCGTAAAAAAACAAAAAAATACTCAAACACAAACAAATTAAATATTACTCGAAAAAGGATATAAAAAACTGGAACAACAATTCTAATTGAAGAAAAATTGCTAAAATAATTATGAGAGATTGCTAAAAATAAATGAAAAGCTCAAGAACTTAACAAAAGTAATTTTTCATGAGAAATAATTATAAGAAGTAGTGAACACAATTGCCGTCAAATTGAAGAATAAAAGTTGATCTTTAAGTAACCTACATCTGAGTTAATTGCAGCGACGGCATGACATACAGGTCAAATTGCCATCTTCGTAATCTCTGGGAGTACACATTGGAGAGAGTAGTGTAAATCACTGAATAAACAAAAACAAACATATAATCACTTACTTTCCCACATTTTATTCTTTCCTTCATCTCTTCGCCTTCCAAAATCCCAATTTCTACCATAGCCTCTGAAATCTAATTTATTTGGATATGAAGAAACAAAGAATCAAGAACAGAACATTAGTAAGGATTTGGTCTAAAAATAACTAATCTTTATTTTTGAATCCATAATTAGAATTTGTATTTTAATTTTTTAAGAATTGAAATGCCCTAATTAGAAATCAAGAGTAAAAGCGGGTGGTAAATTAGGGTTTCATGAATACAATATTACAAAACAAATTAGGAATTCAAAACCCTAATTCATAGGAGAATTCTTACCGACGGTGTCATCACCCAAGGCAGGCCAGCGAGTATCGACGACGAGGATTTGGGCGGGTTGGCGAACGACGACTGCTGAGATTTGGTGGGGAGGAGGGTTAGCAGGATTTTGAGGAGGGGGAGTTGGGAGAGGAAGGATTTTTTTTGTTTTTGTATTTATTTTGTTAAGTAAAAAAATGTGGTGTGCATGTGTTAAAGTATGTGTGATTTCCTACTTTTGCTCTCATTTCTCTATTTTGAAATGGAGAAAGGAAAGAGGGGCAGACCTATTAGTTTAAGATATAGTAAGTATAATAATAATTAGATTAGAAATATTATCTGCATGACAATAGTTTCCAACTAATTGTCTTTTTTTTTTATAGGGGAAATTTCCCAAGAAATTACCACCGTGATGTGCGGCAGGGATGTGAGAATTTATTAAATGCTTATATCTGCAAACAATGGAATGCCCTAAATAATTATGCCTCGATGCCATGAAATTTCTTGACTTCCAACAAACTGGAGACAGTAACGTGGCCATGAACCCCAAGTAGACTTACTTTTCATATCATATAGACTCTAGTAGTACTATATAGTCCTTTTAAAAGATGATAAATATGAGGTGAAGAAAAGTTTAACATAAATGGCAGTCACTCACCAATCATGCAAAGCAAACAGCAATGAAATTGGAGTGTAGCATATGTACTAATGGTTCAGAAAGCCCTTCAGTGATAAAAGTCTTCAAAGCTTTGATTGGGGAAGAAAATAGGCTACAAGATCCAGAATGGGATCTGAAAGTGTTGGATAATTATCAGCACGGATGCCATTCAGATCGGATATATTTAGTTAGATCCGGATATAGATATGATTTTTGCAAATCGGGTTGGATATGGATATGGATCCGGTATTAATGACCATATGTGAATACGGATAGTATATCCAGTATCAATGGAAAATTTGCGGATACTGATATCCTGTAATTTATATGGCAGTTATCAATGACTTGGTGTGCATGTTGGTGTTGCATCAAGATGCGTGCACCCATCTTCAATCACCACACCTAACAGTATTTTGATTGGGACAATTGAAGCAGTCATGTTATATTCATTTCCAGATTTTTAAAAATTCCATTCCTCAGTGGAGCTAACTTTTACAATAATAAGTAGACGCAAAAAGAAGATGATTCTAATAAAGGCTGAATCTGAATCCATATGGCAAGTTGGCAACCCAACAACCATAAGAAATGAGCAATACTGATCAGAGTCTAGTCAGCTCTAAATTCCATCAAAATCACTAAAATATATATAATGTCCAAGTCATGTCACACCTTTGCAATTAAGAATGAGTGAGACACTGTGAAGGGTGGCACAATCACAAGCATACATAGAAAAAGGAGGAGAGCAAAGAATAGAGCAGCATCTTAATTATCTACCAAGTTTTGCATGAGCCTATTCTATTTATGGCTGTGGGCTCTATGTATTAGCAACCCTACAAAATATTGTTGGAGAATGGAGATCCAACTTGTGATTTCCTTGTACAAATAGTCTCAATTATTCAAGAGAGGCGATGAACCCTACCTTCCAATTGAAAGCAGTGACAAGTTGAATATGCATACCAACACTTGCATATGATATAGCATTCACACTTTGATTTAAAGAATGAAACATCAAAACAAGGAGATAGTATTAAATATGGATGAGGGTAAATATATGGAAATATAATAATGAAGTTAGCAGAAAAACTTAACAGCAGATGTCTACCCATGATCAGGAGTACATTACTGGGGTTCTTCTTGTTTCCTCTCTTCAAGCTGCCTATGAGCGTGATGTGATTACTAATGAGAGGAACCCTTTGGTGGTGTTAGATCCTTGATATTGTCGTTTCTGAAGTAGTAACTTTTTTGTGCCTGGTTGCATTTTGTTTGTAAAGCCTTGTGTTTCTTCTAGCACGAGTTTGTGTTTTCTGCTTTCTGTTGGTTGTAAGACTTGTTCTAGCTTTTATATATTTTGTCGGATGGAATCCTGTAGGATTCTATTCTTTTATCAACAAAAAAAAGAAAAAAAAAAAATTTACTTCTCGGACAGAGAGATTCCTGTTGCATCGCATGTTAGAATAGTCAGTCACAAGACATTACAATTCACAAGTGCATAACCAATACTATAAACCATAAGAGAGAAGCATACACACGAACTCACGCCTATTTTTCTATTTCCAATGATCTAACTATTGCTTATTTCATTCAATTTTTTTCTCTCTCTCTAGTCACTCCGGCGAAGTCGTTATCGGAAGCATAAGGTGTTTCCTATCATGATCTGCTTCCTTTCGATCCAATGACAGCCCAGTTATCCCATGTTTATTGATTAAACAGCTGTTTCTTGGCAATTGTATCTAATTTAAAAGAGTTTGTTTCCTTTCAATTGCCCTCTGTGGCAGAGCTGTTCTCTTTCTAGTCAAGTACTTCATATTCAACCACAATCGGATATTTGTTGGGCAGATCCTAATGTATTAATTAGTCTATCCATATTTCCGTCAAGCGATCACCTCCATCAAGCACAATCCGTCAAAAGCACCAAATATCATCAGGCAATTGATAAGTTGATGGCAACTCATCGCAACTTTTCCAAACCAAAACCCCACCGAAATAAAGATGCAGCAATGGTCCCTAGGATTATTTCTTAAACTGTTTTAAATCGTTTGCAAGTTTTACAGATTCTGTAGAGGAATACTGATTTTGGAGAGGTGAGAATGGCTGCCTGACAACAAATGAACAAATAGATCAAAAACCTTTTGTAAGTGGCCAGTGTCTAGCAACCAAATTAACTTTGTCCAATGTTGATGAAGATAGTGTCTCTCTAACTACAACACACATAAACCATGATGATTGTACGGGGCACAATTCGAAAAAACATATTATCCGCAAGCAGCAGCCATAAAATTATGGTATACTGCCTATATCAGTAACAATTTCATTTAATAACATAAATAATTAAACCTTTTCGATCAAACTTCTAACTAAAGGATAGAAACATTCAGGTCAAAAACTAAGAAAAAACCCTCAAGAGACACATTCTGATATAGATCTACCATACACAAACTTTCTCCTGCAGCTAAAATTTATACAGATATGGCATATAAAGTTAAAATAAGTCCTTCATTTACCGAACACAGTTTATAGTTCATTTCTGTATGATATGTTTTAGATTTCATATATGATACCCTGAAAATCTCATATGAATTTATTTGTCAGATTTAAGCTTGTTACCTCATATTATTACCAGCTTAGATTCATATTTTATTAAGTACTAAAATGAGGTGTTTTAACTCGTTCATTTGACCATGCACATAGGAGAGCAGTTATTTTGCCCAGGAGAGGAAAAGGATCCCGATTGAGGACAGATATCTGAATGGGAGCTGGGAGCTTCTGTGGCCATTAAATGATAAGAGGATTAAATTTGCCCAGGCATAGGAGTAATAAAGTATGTATATTGATGTTTAGATATTCAATAGCCTAAGAGGTTCCTGCTTTAGTGTAATATATATTGATGTTTAGATAGCCATATCCAAATTCATTTTTTTTGCATTCGTATTTGTATTCTAATAATAAAAGTAGAATTGTCTGTAGTTGATTGCATCCTTTAATCCAAGCACATCATTAGGATACACCTTTATAGATATCTCTACTATTTTAATGGGAGAGTTGGGGTTTGTAACCAAACAAATCCTAATTTTGTAACTAAATAAACACGTGTAATATATGTCCAAATTAATTTCAACAAATACAAACATTTGTAGACAAACAAATCCGTGTATTGCCCGTGCATATCTAATATAAAGGAGGTATTAGATTCAAGGCTAGACTACGTTGAAGTTTTTACTTTTAATAAAAATATATTTATAAAGACGTGCATCGCACGTGAAAATTACTAATGAATAAGAATTATAGCTGGCGATATGTGCATCTCAAATCTTATTTCCTTACTTCTACTTTATCCCCCCATCGTCTATTGGTGCCTACATTTTGAACTAAGGCCTATCTCCGCATCAGGTGACAGTTAAATGGGCGTAGACCCAAAGACGTCTCAGAAAATGATCATGAATTAGATGTAGAGATCTGATACCACATGTAGCATCAATTGCAAAATGCACACTAACAAATATGACCAAGACCTAGATGCACCAATAACAAGCCACCACAATAATCACAGGATCTCACAACCACACGAACATAATAATATACCGAGATAACCAATACTTCTTATTACTCAAGAAATAAAAATATTACAAAGAGATCAAAACTAGATAACCAATACTTCTTATTACCCAAGAAATAAAAATATTACAAGGAGATCAAAACTCTCAATCACTCTCTCACACCTTTGAAACACTCGGCACTCACCTCTCATGAAGTTGTACAATGATACAATTCACAAATTCTGAGTTTTTCACCTTAACCATAGGGTTGACATCTATTGCTATATATATAGCCCCTAACAAACTCTAAAAGATAAACACAAATATAGCTTATTAGACCCAAAACCCACAGTCCAAATAATATACAAAGCTGCTGCAGTCAACTGCAATTGAGTCTCGCCAAAACCTAAGAGTCGAGTAGTTGACTACATGTGACAGTCGACCGTCCCCTCCTCTGTCGATGCTGCCTCTTGCTGTCTTCGTCTTCTCTTCTTCTTCTCCAACTCCAACTCATCTTGTGCCTACTTTTAGTTGAGTCCATAATCCTAACAATCTCCTATTTGGACCAAATACACAACGCTTCAAGGTTATTGTATCTTTACCTCGCATTATCTCTGCCAGTCTCCCACAACTCATGATAGACCTAAGTACTCCTCAGTTTCATGAAGAGCACCTCCGCCACCCCACCACATGGAGTGCGTCAACCACCCCTCATAAGATCATGAAGGATACGCCCCACCAATTGTATAAGGCATGTATAACGGAGAAGCAATCTCTCATGTCGGATTCTATGTTATGAGACTCTCCAATTCACAAAATCTCCACTAACATTGGACTTGGTTCAAAGCCTCTCAAGCACACTCTGCACTAGAAGTCTCCGTGCACGACACCTCCACAAAATCTGCATACTGCTCAACCCCCACAACCTCATTTCGGTAGCATTCATCAACATCACTCTGCTTATCGATACTAGTGCTCTCTATCTTACAAAAGCGACCTAATGTTTCTTCTGCCATATCACAAAGAACCCTCACCACAACAACGACTTGCTCTCTAGTACCCTCTCATGGCCAGCAACTCCCATTAAATGTGTAACATCCTCTGAATCCGCCCCACAACCGAAAGAACTCGGTTGCACCCTCACACAATCTACTACTCGATCTCGGCTGAGAGTCAACTACGAGAGAAATGTCCCTCACATCTCTAAGTAAATACAATGCTCCCTCACGCTTCCCTCTTGCTATCACCTTTGAACCTACATCACTTCCCACTACCAAATATAGTAGACAAACTCTTTGTCTAACATTCCCATCGATATAAGATTTTCCTTCAAGTCTGGAACATACCTTGTCTCCCGCATTACTTTGATTATCACCGACTTTCACGTGAACAATACCAACTCTACTTACAGGACACTTCTGACCGTTCTCCACGATCACATCTCCAAAAAACCCTCTATGTAGTCCTCAAACACCTCCCTTCTAGAAGTGCAATGAAAAGAGGCTTCCGAATCAATACACTAATTTCGCGTGTCCAACTCCACCCTAGTTGACAAACACAACTCACTAACAATGGTTTCCAAGGCCACCACATAGGCTTCTTTTGGTTTTTCTTGCTTCTTCTTCTTCATAAAAGTCTTACAACTGCGCATTATGTGATCTCTCTTGTGACAATACGAACACTAAGGTCCACATTTCTCATTACTGTCATCAGATCCACTCTCAGACGAACTACTCTGATTCTTTCTTCTTCGACTGCTGTTAGATCTCCCACGTATCTTCTCTGCTGACATTATTGAATCCTTAGAAGATGATGATGAAAATCCTCCGTTTCTCACCATTCTCACATCCGCATTCAGAATGCTACTCGCCACAACCTGTAGAGTCGTCGAATTTATCATTGTGCCTGTAATAGTTGTTGGGATTGGGGTGTCAACGAACGCCCGTTATCGCAGCGGAACTAACTAGAGCAATGAGGAAGTCGAAGTAGGTGAGACAAATCAATTGAGCAAGCAAGTAGATCCACCAATCCAACACAAATACAACGGGGATTTATCCCGGTTAGCTTTCGCTTAATTCGGGGGGAAATATAGGAAGATCTGATATTTAACTAGAAGAGATTATAAGGAGTTACTGATTCACTCAATACTAGAAATTAAACTCACTCATCAAGAACTATCTCTCTCAAGCCTTTCTTTGCAATAGAGAAAATATCAATGAAGTACTATACTCTCATATTGGAGGAGTTTACAATATATATAGAAGAATAGAGAGAACCCTAAGTTTAATCTTGATTCTCAATCGTCCGATATAACCTATAGGATAAGTAACTGAATAGAAGCTGTACGATCTAACTTGGAGTTAAAGATTAGGCTGAAACGACCTAATAAATTGAGGCCCAAAACGAACACAACATCTAACAAGACTGGTCGACCGTCCAATAAGACCGGTCGACTGTCCAGCAAGACCGGTCGATAGTCCCCCTCTCGGCCAAACCTTGTGCAACTGTGGTCGAGTGTGCGGTCGGGGGGCGCGGTCAACCACAACTTTAGACAGTCGACTGCAACTCTGCTTGTACTATTGCTGCTCTATTTCCTTATACTCTCTTCGATGCTTCAACCTCCGTGCTTCATCTTACCTTCTTCTAATCTGAACCACGAGTATTCAAGACACATTCCCAACAAACTCCACCTTGGATTGCATACGAGTGCTATCACATGATGTGATTATTCATCTCCAAACTTTAATGAACTCTACTTGCAAAAACACTTAGAACAATAGCTTCTTTTTCTAGTTGAAAATCTCTCCCCAATCTCACCGATCAGTATACCCCTTCAAGGTTACACCTCCATAGGCGTAATCACGGAGTTTTCAACCTTCGCACGAACTCCATCTACATCAAGGCACTCTCCACCTCCCGATGATATTTGAACGTAGCAGTCTCGCTTCGATGATGCTAGTTACGGCAAACTAGATGAGCTTGCACGAATAACGAGAAAAGGAGCAACACTTGCATAAGTATTTCGGATTCCCCAAAGCTTGTAGAGATTGTTTTGGTTTGGCCCAACCACTCTCATACCTCTAATCACCTTACGACGACGCTGAAAAACTGATAGAACTCCACCTCGAGCTGTGTACTTATAACCCTGTGCATCAAGAGTTCCCAAGAAAATTAGATGTCGTTTAAGCAGAGGAATATGTAAAACATCTCTTAAAGTGAACATGTTTAGATCTGGCATCTTCAACTCAACCGTCCCCTCACCTACTACTTCACAAATCTCTTCAGTCTCCGTTCTCACACAGCGCCCTGTAGTAGACTTATAAGTAGAAAATAACTCCCTCTCGGAGCAAATATGAGAAGAACTCCCTGAGTCAAGAAACCTACTAGAATCCACTTCTAAAGAATTTGAAACAAGAAGATAAGAATCATCTGAATCAAAGGCACTAACCACATTAGCGACTGAATTTCTATTCTTGGCGCTCTCCTGATTCTGCAATTTTCAACAATCTTCTTGATATACTCTGACCTCTTGCAATATCAGTAACAGATCGAATCCTTTTGCATAGCTCTTTGTCTTTCCCCTCAAGGATCTTCCACTGCTAGACAACTTGAAGTAGACGATGATTTATGGGTCTCCTTCCCAAGTAAATTTTCTTTAATGCTTTAACACCATCTATCGAAATACTCTCCTTGGCAGATCTACCGTGTAGTGTCGTAGTGATCAAAAGCTCGTACGAATCCGATAGTAAATATATCAGATTGAAAGCTTTTTCTTCCTCACACACATCCACGTTTATCGCCTTGAGTTCAGATAGAACCGTATTGAACTCTATGATGTGGCCTTGGAGATCGGTATCTTCCTTCATTGACAAATTCTCTTCCAATGCATCCGATCTAATAACAATGAACCAGAGTAGTCAGCTATGAGTTTTTCGTACAAACTCGCCGCATCAATTTCTTCAAGAAATCTGCATTTGATCTTGTCCACCAATGATAGTCGGATCAAACTTATGGCTCTTTCACGAATATCTTTCCAAACATCCTCCTTCATATCGGTTGGTTTTTCTTTCTTCTTAACGGCTAACTGCAAATATTCTTGAACAAGGATATCATACTTGTCAACCTTCCAAAGATTGAAATTAATCTTTCCATCGAACTGCTTGATCTTCAAAAGATTGTGACCTGTCATCTTAACCAAGGAACTCTGCAACCTGAAGCTCTGCTACTAGTTGTTGGGATTGGGGCGTCAACGAACGTCCGTTGTTGCAGCAGAACTGAATAGAGGAATGAGGAAGTCGAAGTAGATGGGACAAAACAATTGAGTGAGCAAGTAGATCCACCAATCCAACACAAACACAATGAGGATTTATTCCGGTTAGCTTTCACTTAATCCAGGAGAAAATATAGGGAGATTTGATATTCAACTAGAAGAGATTACAAGGAGTTACTGATTCACTCAATACAAGGAATTAAACTCACTTACCAAGAACTATCTCTCTCAAGCCTCTCTTTGCAATGAAGAAAATATCAATGCAGTGCACTACTCTCATATTGGAGGAGTTTACAATATATATAGAAGAATAGAGAGAACCGTAGGTTAAATCTTGATTCTCAGTCGTCTGATATAACCTGTAGGAAAAGTAACTGAATAGGAGCCGTACGATCTAACTTGGAGTTGAAGATTGGGCTGAAACGACCTAATAAAGAGAGGTCCAAGACGAACATAGTGCCACGATCGGTCGACCGTCCTCCTTTCGGCCAAACCCTGTGCAGCTGTGGTCGGGTGTGCGGTCGGGGGTTGCGGTCGACCGTAACTTTAGACAGTCGACCGCAACTCTGCTTGTACCATTGCTGCTCTGTGTTCTTCTACTCTCTTCGACGTTTCGACCTCCGTGCTTCATCTTTCCTTCTTCTAATCTAAACCACTAGTATTCAAGACACATTCCTAACAATAGTCTGTTCCACCATATCATAACTATTGGGCAAAGTAGATAGAAGTAACAATAACTGTCCCATTTCTGAAAACTTCAATCCTGCAGCTTCCATCTGGTTGTAAACCATACAGTAATTATTCACATATTCTGCTATTGAACATCATTCCCTCAACTTCATGTTAACCAACTTCTTCAATTGAAGAATTTGATTAGATGCCGACGGTTTCTCATATATATCCGTGAGAATCTCTATAGCCTCCTTTGCGGTCTTTACCTTCGAGATATGAAACAACGCATTCCTGCTCAGTCCCAAATAAATGTCATAGCGCCTTCTGATCCAAATAATTTCATGCCGCAAAGATCTTTGCATTTTTGTCTGAACCTTTTGGCTTCTCAACAAACAACGGACCATCTAGATCTTTTTGATGAAGATACACTATCATCTAAATCTTCCACATCGCGAAATCACTCCTATCGAACCTTTCGACTTTCGACTTGCTATCGGTCATCACGAAACCTTTGCTCTGATACCATTTGTAGAGATCTGATACCACTTGTAATGCCCATTGCGGAACACACACCACAAGAAGACAGATACACCCAAGACCTAGATGCAACAAGAACAAGCCACCACAATAATCACAAGATCTCACAACCACACAAACACAATAATATGCAGAGGTAACTAATACTTCTTATTCCTCAAGAAATATAAAGGTTACAAAGAGATCAAAACTCTTCATATCTTTCTCTCATCTTTGAAACACTTAACACTCATATCTCTTGAAATTGTACAATAATACAATTCACCAATTTTTACTTTTTCACCTTAACCCGACTTCAAATCTATTGCTATATATATAGCCCCCAAACAAACACTAAAAGATAAACACAAATACAGCTTATTGGATCCGAAACTCGCAGCCCAAATAACATACAATGCCGTTGCGGTCGACCGTACTTCAAAGTGGTCGACGGCAACTGAGTCTTGCCAAAACCCGAGAGTCGGGCAGTCGATTACAGTCAACTGTCTCCTCCTCTGTCACTGTTGTCTCTTGCCGTCTTCGTCTTCTCTTCTTCTTCTCCAACTCCAACTCCAACTCATCTTGTGCCTACTTGTATTTGATTCCATAATCCTAACATTAGAGGCATCAGATGTCAGCCAAAACCCTATGACGCCAATGTCAATATTGTGAAATGCAAAAATCATATAAACAATAAGCAATAAGGAGTATCAACCCTCGTGTATCGTGAGCACAAGCACAACCTACTTATCGTCCCATCCAAGGGGCAGAGCCAAGGGCATGAGTCAAGGGCCCGACATAAAAAGTAATCCTATAGTACACATATCCTAAGTAGGCTAAGATAGCAGAATGACGATGTTATCATGAAGTATATTATTAATGCAAGTGAAGAATATCACCAGCACTTATCATTTTACGTGGAGGGAGACATGCAATGAGTCATAAGAGGTATTTCATCAAACATTTAAGCATGCACTGATCGATGCACATATCAAATATAGCAATCAAATTTAGCAAAGACTACGCATTTCAGCTGAGCTTACCGAAAGGGCTGTGGCAATTGGCATAGTTCGGTAAAGCACGACGCCTTTTTAGGAATTCTGTCGAACAGTGCCATCTCTCTCAGAAAGGGAGGGAAATGGAGCAGGGGATTTTTGGAGGGAGGGAGAGAGGCTCTAACCTTTTGGGTTTGTAACTTTGGGATAGACAGTGTGAGGTTCTTATACTAAGTTTGGGGTCCAGATTAGGCTTTAAGTTGGGCTCGCTCGTCTGCAAATTGGCTTTCTACAATTTTTTTGATATCTCACAGCAACTACGTCGTCGATTCGGCCCATGTAAGCTTTGTTGCACAATGGTTAGCCACAAACTTACTTCAACAAATTTTAACCACAGCTTAGGAGTTGAAGACCATTTTTCAAAACAAGAAATGAAAAATCGTCTGTCAACATATCTCAAAAAAAAAACATTGCAAGTCAAAAACACATGCAGGGCCGAGGCCGGTGAGGCGGCCGACTCAGGCTCTCGAATTTTTTGTATTTCTAAGGATTTCAAATTTGTATTCCTCTTGTAAATATAAGCACGTTTTTATGCGTAAAAAAATTATATTATTAATAGGGGTCTCCAAAAATAATTATTTGGACCTTTCGCCTCGGGCCTCCGGAAACTCAGGACCGGCCCTGAACGCATGAACCATCCATACCACCCAATTAACTCTCAACTATACATTTGTAAATTCAAATTATATTAAACACCACCCCATTAAATTAAATTCCAAACACACATTTTATATGGCTCATATCCATCACACCTGCAATAGTACTAGTTTCCAAAAAAGCTCAAATGCTGGATGAATCCCGTATTATGCACACCCCGACATGGTTGCACGAACTGATGCAAATGGAATTCAAACACCCCAATCCATCGGGAACTGGTAATTTAGCAACAGGGTTTTAGCATTCACAGTCGTGATTGCTAAAAAAAATAGCAAAATGTATATTATACATATAGCAAAGTCTCGTTTGCTACAGTGGTTAAATGCTATAATATAGCAATCAAAAATAAAATTGATCGGACGGAACTCTAAGTTCCGTCCCATGAAAAAAAAAAATCTGCTCATTTTTTAATACATAATTTGAATATTTTAATAATTTAAAAATGCAGACGCAACTTGAAGATCCGGAAAAAAATTAAAAAAAATTTGCAACGGACGGAAGTCTAAGTTCCGTCCATGCTTTTGGGCAATGTTCCAAAGCATTAGATGGATCTTAGAAGTCCGCCAGAGAATTTTTTTGACTTTTCTAATATATTTTGGGCATTTTTTGGCACTTTTCTAATATATTTTTTATCGGAAAAATGATCTAATTTCATGGGACCCATATAAAAAAATAATTTTTTATTTGAGATCCATCTTCTATAATATACATATTCTCAAATCGCCTCTTAAATATAGCTATGTACTGTGGTAATTTTGTCAAAATATGAATAAATAGCAAACGACTCCAAATGCTCAATTGCTAAAAAATGAAAAATATGAAAATTTAGCAAACGACTGTGGATACTCTTATCATTATCACTAGACAATGGTCGCCCGAGTTTACCACTCTATCATGGTGGCATGCGCAAGTCGCATCTGAACTCAGCTGGCTGCTACTTAGGTATGTAGCCCACAATACTTTTTCACCCACCATCCACCACCTATGTATATCCCCCAATTGTGCAGTGACATACAGCGCATTTCCTACATGATTTTCGTACAAAGCGGCTCCTATCAATTTATCCCTTCACCACAAAATTTAGCAGCTGGCAGGGACGAATTGCCGTTGATTCCAATGCTCCATCAACAATCATTCTTGGATTAGCAAATAAAAATCAAAACCTCTCAACATTCAACCATTGTCCCCCCATCTCCTTTCACAGCTAACTCATTTGTCACGGTCTAACTTCGGAGAAAATTAGACAAACAATTGTTTTTGTAAAAAAAATAAAATAAAAAACTCAAACCTGAATTTAAAAGAGTTTTTTGCCTGCATAGGCCACTTTTTGAAAATATTTGTAATTTTGGACCAGTTTCCCAACTATTAGTGCTTTTGGGCTACTTTGTGTCACGTCAGTAATAGCCGCTATTCTCAATAGCGGCCTCTTCATTTTGAGATCGCTAATGGGAATAGCGACCTATGTTTTAATTTTTTTTTAATTTTTGTTTGTCGTTGTTATTCCCACTGGCGACCTTAGTATATATAAGGTCGCTAATAGGATTAGCGACCTTTAATGAGCTGTATTCTAACACTTGGCAAAATTTAGAGAGCTTTTGCTCTCTGAAAAATGACAATCAATTTATTTTTAAAACTAAGGTCGCTATTCAGAATAGCGGCCTTTATTGTACTAAGATCGCTATTCCAAATAGAGGTCTTAGTTGTATGACTATTTTACAAATTTTACAAAGAATAAGGAGATTATGTTTCCTACTGAGGTCGCTATTTTACAAGTTTTATACTAAGGTCGCAATTCCCAATCGCGACCTCAGTTTTAAATTTTTGGGAAAATCTCTTTAGGAATCGCTAAGTGTCTCAATACATTCATTCGAGGTTGTTAATCCAAAGATTGCTAGTGGGAATAGCGACAGCAAACAAAAAATTCAAAAAATTTTTAAATATAGGTCACCATTCTCATTAGCGACCTCGAACTGAAGAGGCAGCTATTGGAAAAAGCGGCCGCTACTGCTGACGTGGCACAAAATAGCCCAAAAGCGATAATAGTTGGGAAACTGACCCAAAAACACAAATATTTTCAAAAAGTGGCCTATGATGGCAAAAAATTCAATTAAAATGTTCATGTTCCTTCTCGTGCACTAAAATACCACACTGCAGACAAACACGGGCATTACCCGGCCGTCGTGTTCCCTACAACTTCAATTAATAATTAATTTTCAAAAGCATAATCTATTCCAACATTCCATTGTCCAACTACCTCAGTTAATAAATTTAAAAAAATTTAAAAGAAATTAAAAATTATTTATTAGCAACCCGTAACCCCCAATTCCGGTCACCACAAAACCCTACCCCATAATTAATGGCTTCTTCTTCCTTGTCGTCACTCACATTCGCTTCCCTCTATAAATTCATCCGTATGTTCATGTCACGAGATAACAACGATTCTAACGATGACAGCTATGAGGTTACTTTTGGCGGCTGCGGTTCTTGTCGTTTTCTTGACGGCCGCTAGAGTTAACGGCGGTTACATCCCGTACAACACCACCGCCGGCGTCGTTGACGGGAAGCTGAATGTTCATTTGGTTCCTCATACTCATGATGACGTGGGATGGCTTAAGACGGTTGATCAGTACTATGTTGGAAGCAACAATAGTATTCAGGTTCATTTAATTTTGGATTTAGGTCCTAATTTCGTGTTCGGGCTATAAAATTTTCTTGATTAATGTTTGTGATGGTTTTGTGTTATGGAAGGGTGCTTGTGTGGAGAATGTGTTGGATTCGTTGGTGAATGCGCTGGTGAAGGATCCCAATCGGAAGTTTGTTTACGTCGAGCAGGTATTCTGCGTGTTTATATGTTCAAATTTTGAAATGGTAGTGTATAGATTAGTGTAGTATGGGAAAATGACTAATGAGTGTTACAACTACGAGCAATGCATATTTATTTTGTCTGCTATATGAAATTTATGGTAGAAGAATTTAATTATAGAATGATGAAAGTTCAGAGTATGAGTTGAAATGGTAACAATTTCAAGTTTTTGTTGGATTCATTATACAAATGTATAATATCATGTTCAATAGATTAGACCTTTTGAGCCCAATTTAAAACAAAATGCCGGTTAAGCAAAATTCAGTTAGCATTATCTTGTTTCTGATTAGTGCGAACCGCAGAGCAACCTTGAAATTTTTTAAGGTGGAGAAAATTTGAATAATAATGCTATCTTAAGATAACTAAAAGAGCTCTTACTATTAATACCCTAAGTGTAAGGTAGCTCAAGTTGAAATTCAAGAAATCTTGTGGGCTATGTTTGTTCTGGTATTGTGTACTTGTCAGGATTTATATGATCTTTATAAGCTGGTGTGAAAGGTGGAAGCGCATAAGTATAAGTTTCTCCTACAGCACTAGCTAAGTTGCTTCACCACTTATCAGTGAACTAGATTACCTTCATTTTTGTTACCGAAAATTCAGTTAGACATTGAAAGTTGAAACCCTGTTTATTTATTTGTGCAAATGCTATTTAACGTTATGTTGAATTCCAAATGATTTACTTTGCTTGTTCTATATGTACTGTGTTTAGATTAGTTGCATGGATGGATGAGTGGCTGATAACAAATTCTAATGTATGCACAGGCATTCTTTCAAAGATGGTGGAGACAACAAAGTAATATAACCCAAGGCATAGTGAAGACACTGGTTGATTCTGGCCAGTTGGAGTTCATGTAAACAATTTGTTTCATTTCTGTTATCCACTTCTGATTTCTTTTTCTTTTTCTTTGGTATAAGATTCTACCTACTTGAATTGTTTATAGCAAAAAACTTACAGGGTTTTAGTTTGGCTATTTATTGATGCAGAAATGGTGGGTGGTGTATGCATGATGAAGCCGCAACTCATTACATTGACATGATTGATCAAACAACTCTTGGTCATCGGATGATTAAACAGCAATTTAACAAGGTCCCTAGAATTGGTTGGCAGATTGATCCTTTTGGGCATTCTGCCGTGCAAGGTTACTTACTTGGGGCAGAGGTAATAAGGATCCTCCCTCCCTCTCTCTCTCACACACAGGAACAAATGCACACAGGCAGTACTCTGCCATTTTCTCTGTCTTTTGTTGAATGACTAGGTTTGCCCTTTGACACGTGCCTACGGCACGTCTTCGGAACGGTGCACCTTGTTTGATCATAAAAAATAGTTTTGGAGGTCTAGCAAATTAATTGAAGTAGCAAACGTAGAGCAAAAAACATATTATATGTTTTTTTTTTTGATTTTTTTGAATTATTTTTAAAGTTTTTAAATTTTTAAATTTTTTAATATTTTTAAATTTTAATAAATTTTATTTTCTTAATTTTTTTAATAGAAGAGGGTGGGAGAGAGAGAGAGAAAAAAAATTTAAATAAATATAGGAGTTGTTTTGGGTGGGAGATTTGAATTTGAGTTTGGGGGGGAATTTGGGGGGAAAATATGTTTTGTAAGGTTAGATCTGGGCCTTTTGATTTTTGGGGGGATTGAAGGAGAGCCACTTGATAGCTTTCTTTGTGTTTTATTATATAGATAGCTGAATTGAAATCAAGTAATAAGGTTCTCAATTGGAAACATTTTAATGATGTAAATCAGTGCCCCTTAAAGGACACTTTAAAGCAGAAACGAGTTATTAAAGTTATGTAGAGGCGTAATCATATTGAACTCTATAGGCATATTCATTAAGTACCATTTTTTTAAACTAGCAAATATTGACATTACTCAAAAAAATTTATTATGGGCTGGCAAGCTATGTATATATATACGCCAAATTTGATGAATTCCACCTTATAAATGTAATTCTTAATGACTAGGTTCCTTCCCCATCTACCTTTATAATCCATTACTAGTGATTGAGAAGTTGAGTGAACAATGAATCCTGCCAGACTGATGTACGATTCTGTACTTTAATGCTTTGTATTTCATGAGTTAGTATTCGCCTCGTAGGTACTCTTAAGCACATTTTTTATAAACTTGTTGTAAACACTTGTATATTATATACATCCATTCTAGAGACCATTTATTATCAGCTTCAACTAGAAATTCACACAATTCATAGTTAGGACCAGGGGCTGTCCAGTGACAAATGGTGCAAATGGATATGAATAATTTGTATTTGTTGTGTGACTGATACGGTTATCCAATATTCCCCTGTTTAAAGTATGGACATGGATTTTGATAATGTTGTAGTATCCATAATATCTGAATAACCATTTTGTACTCCACATGAATTTTATTTAACATAACATGATCTAACAAAATAGTCAATAATTGAACATTATAATTCTTCTTATTGTATAAAGCGGGCTGAAATTGAAGATAATTTGCTCATGTACCAAATTTGAACTCAAATCATCTATATCTGACGAATATCCTAATTCTACTTGATCTGCTTCCATTTTCATCTTATATAATTATTGAATTAACTATCCAAGCAACACACATATTTGTATCAATACCTGCTTAAAATATCCATCTGTGCTCTGTTTGGACCTCAACTATACGCTAGTAGCACTATTGTATGCATCTGAACATCTAGTGTATCGACTACTTTTTATGAGTTAAATTTTGGTGTAATTGCAATCATATCTATGCATTGGGCTACCTCCCTTACGAGTTGATTGATCTGAGTGGATTAAGTAAATATTTTTTTTATTCAACCTCTGTTGGGTTGACTTGATCGTTCACTATCCAAATTTTTGTCCACAATGGGAATTTCTTTCTTTCTTTTTTCACCAATATATTTCTTCTTAACTAGCCAAATCTCAGAATTTCCTTCACCTGGCTAGTAATAACAATTCTTGTTCACATCCAAGTAGGATCTGTGAATCAGCTTGAGTTTATACTTTATTTTTTCCCTTCACGAGAATGATGACATCTTAGTGGCTGGTATTATGGCTTGGAAATGCTTAGAATGTTGCATATGTTTTAGCTCTATCGAGAGTATGCTATAAGAGTCTTTTGTTATTGGGTAAATTAGGAAAGGAATTCAGTGGCCTCTATTGTTTATGTTGTACTCTGTCCTTCTTTCCAACTCTCACTCTAACATGGTTTTGAAGTAGGAATAGAAAAACACTAACATCTTTCCCAGTATAAAGACTAATATGTTCTAAATAGCCTCTTGAATTTTCATAATTTTATACTATACTAAAGCTCACTCCTTTGTGAATTTTAATTGTAGCTTGGTTTCAATTCAGTACATTTTGCTAGGATTGATTACCAGGACAGAGCAAAACGTTGGGCTGACAAATCCCTTGAAGTTATATGGCTGGGTTCAAAAACTTTTGGTTCCTCTTCTCAGGTTTAAAACCTCCTCGTGTTCATTTTTCCTTTAATATAATTTTGTTTTGTTAATGTGCTTAATTGAATTTTCAGATTTTTGCAAGTGCCTTTCCTGTTCACTATAGTCCTCCTAATGGATTCAATTTTGAAGTGGATGGTGACTTTGAACCAGTTCAGGTACAAAATTTTTGAAATAGTAAAGTTTCATACTTCAGCAACTGTTACTTAATCCTTCTTTCCTAATCATTTTCACTATGATTAAGTGCAGGATGACCCACTTCTTTATGATTACAATGTCGATCAGCGCTTGAATGATTTTATTGAAGCTGCTATAACACAAGTAAGGTGGACTTAGTTATTCTTTCCACAAGCTGAGGATTTTATCGTTTGATAAAAAGATTATTTATTGATTGCACGTCTTATATATTTAATGTATGTCATTGCAAAATTACATATCAGGCTAATCTGACACGCACAAATCATATCATGTGGACTATGGGCGATGATTTTGAATACCAGTATGCAGAATCTTGGTTCAAGCAGATGGACAAACTTATCAATTATGTGAACAGGGTATTATCCTAAACCTAGCAAAAATTATGGCATCTTTATTGGTTTGAGAAGATCAATTCCCTAAATTACCCTTTCCACCAAATTACTCTAGTTTGGCGAACTTGTTATTGCATGTATATCTTTTGTAGTACGGAAGTATAATGTGATAGGTTTTTGGAGTATTGCAGTATGCATTTATCAGTCTTTGCAGATTATTTTAGATTTTTCTAAAACTAATCTAGAAAGATTGTTGAGAATGTAATCTTTCACTGGTGGATTGTGAAGAATTAAAGTTGTTTTTTTTGGATTTTATTGCTCTATCCATCTCTAGAATTCTCCAGGAAATGACCCTTAGATTCTCTACATGCATTAATTAGTCTGCTTTGTCTTTTCAGTCTTCTAAGGCATTTAGTAGATGTTCTAGATGTCTCTTTTGAGTAGTATAAATATCTGAGTTACTTGTGTAATATATAGTTCAACAAGAAGTAATACAAGTCTCTTTTTTTTATTCACCCTTCCACAATAATTTCTCGTCTACATATTTGAGGATTTCATTCTTTTTGATTGTAATCTTTCACTGGTGGATTGTTCGTTCTTGGGCCAACAGATTCATACTCTGTTGTTTACCATTTTTTACATGGTATCAGAGACATAAGGGCTCTGGCATATCGTGTGTGTCAAGACTCTTGTGGAAGATTCGATCTGGTACCTCAAAGATGGATTCGAGTGGACGAGTCAGTGGACTGGGAATAGAGTTATTGAATCAGTCAAACTACAGAGTTTGGAAGACTTGTATGGAGTCGTATCTTGTTGGTGAAGATTTGTGGGACGTCGTCAATGGAGAAAACGTCACTGCTCCAGCCACCAGACCAGAGAATGCTGATGCACTCAAGAAGTGGAAGCAGCACAACGCGAAGGCCGAGTTTATTTTGAAAAGATCGATTTCCCATTCTTTGTTCGATCATATTATGCACTGCAAATCGGCGCATGAAATTTGGCAAACTGTCGACAGACTATTCAACAAAAAGGACGAAGCCCGGCTACAGATTCTGGAGAATGAGCTCACGAACACCACGCAAGGCAATCTTTCTGTTGGTGAGTACTTTCTCATGGTCAAGAATTTATGTTCAGAAATTTCTCTTCTAAATCCAGAAGATGCAATCTCTGAAGCACGTATCAGAAGATACATCATTCGAGGACTAAAGCCAGAATACATTCCGTATGTGACGTCGATACAAGGATGGGCTACACAACCATCTTTGGAAGAATTTGAGAATCTACTTTCTTCACAAGAGATGTTAGCTAAACAAATGGCTAATGTCTCTGTCAAGGAAGGAGGAACTCAAGCTCTCGTGACAAGAAAGAAATCATTCTCGCCATATAAAAATTTCAAAGGAAAGCAAAACTCTAATAGCTCGAATGAGAGGAAAGATGAATCGTCTGAAAACCATAAAAAGGTTTTCAAATGCTATCGATGTGGCAGAACCGGGCATATCAAAAGGTTTCGTCGGGTGAAGCTAAAAGAAGGAAATATGGCTGGAGCAGAGAAGGTTGAAGAAGAAGAAGATTGAGGAAAATGCTTTGTGGCAGAGACAAGACAAGTCCTTGCACTAGCTTCCTTCAATGTTGAAGACGATTGGATTGTTGACTCAGGTTGTGGCCATCATTTCACTGGAGATAACTCCAAATTTTCAAGCATCCAAGAATACAATGGTTGTGAGGCCATTGTGACAGCAGACAATACAGTTCATCCCGTCAAGAGTGAAGGCACCATTGTTATCAATGGAGGAAACGAGGATCCAATAACACTCAAGAGTGTGCTTCATGTACCTGGGATGAAGAAGAATTTATTTTCAGTTGCAGATGCTGTGGATGCTGGAAACTACGTGCTCTTCGGGCCACACGACATGAAGTTCTTAAAGAACATTCAAGAGTTCAAGGCAGACGTAATCCATACTGGTAAGAGAGTTAAAGATTTATTTGTTTTATCTGCCTCTAGCTCATATATAAATAAGATGAGTAGCAATGAAAATGCTGATTTATGGCATGCTAGATTAGGACATCTAAGTATGGATAAACTAAAGGTTATGGTGAAAAAAGATTTGGTAAATGGGTTGCCTAATCTCACTAATTTTGGCGACGGAAAAGTTTGTGAAGGATGTCAATATGGGAAGGCTCACAGACTTCCTTTTGAGAGATCATCTTCTCAGAGTAAAGCCCCATTGGAGCTTATCCATTGTGACTTGATGGGACCAACTAGAATTGCTTCATATTCTGGAAATTCTTTCATGCTAATCCTTATTGATGATTTCAGCAGATATACTTGGGTTTACTTTCTAAAACACAAGTCACAGGTTTTTTGCATATTTAAAGAATTCAAGGAATTGGTTGAAGGAGAGCTTGATTCAAAAATCAAGCGACTACGAACTGACAATGGGGGAGAATTCATTAAAGACGAGTTCTTATCTTTTTGTCGCCAGCATGGGATAAGAAGAGAATTTTCTTGTGCGAGACGCCGCAACAAAACGGTGTGGCGGAGAGAAAAATTAGGCATTTAACGGAGACGTGCAAGAGCTGGTTGCATGCCAAAAATATGCTAAGATCCTTATGGGCTGAAGGTATGAAATGTGCATCTTATGTGATTAATAGAACACCTCTTTCTCCAAACAACATGAAATCTCCCTATGAATTGATGTTTGGTGAAAAACCAAGTGTTAAACATTTCAAAGTTTTTGGGTCTGTTTGTTATGTTCATGTGCCTGAATCTAAACGAACTAAACTAGATGCAAAAGCAAAGAAATGCATTTTTGTTGGGTATGATGAAAGAAAAAAGGGATGGAAATGCATGGATCCAAAAACTCATTTGTTCGTGGTATCACGAGATGTCATTTTTGATGAGATTTCATCATATTATAAAAATGATGAGAAGGAAAATGCAAGTTTCGAAAATGAAGTATTCGTGGAGCTGCCTACGAGCACTTCTTCTGCTACCAGCTCATCTCCGTTGATCATCAAGGAGCAAAGTGATAGGGGGAGTCCACAACAGCCTGTGCAAGACCAAACGGAGATGAATATCTCGCAGAGACCAAAGAGAACCATCGTCAAGCCGCAACGCTATAGAGACGAAGATTTTGTCAGCACGTATTCTTGTTTTTACGCAGGTCCAATTGACGATGAAGAGCCTTCTAAATTTGAAGAGGCTAAAGGGAATAAAAAGTAGGAACTTGCTATGGATGCTAAAATGGATGCCCTCGAGAAAAATCAGACTTGGAGTCTTGTCCCTAAGCCAAAAGATGTGCAGCCCATTACTTGCAAATGGGTTTATAAAATCAAAAGGAAAGCTGATGGGAGTATAGACCGATACAAAGCACGATTGGTGGCTCGAGGTTTTTCTCAAAAATATGGCGAAGACTATGAAGAAACTTTTAGCCCTGTGGCTAAGATGATTTCAATTTGATTGGTGATAGCACTGGCAGCGTCTCATGACTGGAAACTATGGCAACTAGACGTAAAAAACGCCTTCTTGTACGGAGAAATCGATAAAGACATCTACATGGAGCAGCCGCCAGGTTATGTGTCCGATGTGCATCCTGATTTTGTTTGCAAGCTTAAGAAGGCGCTTTATGATCTCAAGCAAGCACCACGAGCTTGGTACGGCAAAATTTCTGAATACCTTCTCTTTTGTGGCTATAATGCATCTAATTCAGATCCTAGTTTATTTGTTAAAAAACAAGGGAGCTTGCATATGGTTGTTCTTTTGTACGTGGATGATATGATAATAACAGGTAACAATGAAGTGGAAGTTGAAAAACTTCAAGACGAGCTCGCAATAAGGTTCGACATCAAGAAGTTGGGAGAGTTAAGCCACTTTCTTGGCTTAGAAGTGAGCAATCGAAGGAATGGAATTTTTATTTCTCAAGAAAGTTATGCCAAAAAGTTAGCTGTTCGCTTTGGATTAAACCAAACCAAAATTTGCTCTACGCCTCTTGATGCAAATCTGAAGCTCAGGCGTGATGAAGGGTCACTTCTTCCGAATCCTCAACCTTATCGGGCTCTTGTCGGAAGTCTTTTGTACTTAACTATAACAAGACCAGATATTGCCTTTTCTGTTGGTTTTGTTAGCAGGTTTATGCAATCACCACGAAAGTGAAAGCCTCACTTGGAAGCTGCAAAAAGGATTTTGAAGTACATCAACTCAACTCCAGATTTGGGCTTATTCTTCAAGAAGAATGCTGTGATATCCTTAACTGGTTTCACGGATGCAGATTTTGGGGGAGATTTAGATGACAGGAAATCAACATCAGGTTGTCTTTCTTTGTGGAGATACAAGTATTTCATGGTGTAGCAAGAAACAAGATGCAGTTTCCTTATCAACTACGGAGGCGGAATATAAAGCGTCGGCACTTGCTGCTCAAGAATGCGTGTGGTTGCAATGGCTTGCTAATGACCTGCATATTCCAATAGTCACGCCAACTGCAATTTTTGGAGACGATCAAAGTGCTATCAAACTTGCAAATAATCCAGTATGTCATGCAAGAACTAAGCACATTGAGATTGAGCACCACTTTGTTCGAGAAAAAGTTCTTGATGGCACAATCAAAACCATGGAAGTGAGAAGTCGAGAAAATGTTGCTGATATTTTTACAATGTCGCTTCCTAAACGATCGTTTGAGCTCCTGCGTTCCAAGTTGGGGCTAATTTCCAAAAAATCACTTTAAGGGGGAGTGTGAAGAATTAAAGTTGTTTTTTTTGGATTTTATTGCTCTATCCATCTCTAGAATTCTCCAGGAAATGACCCTTAGATTCTCTACATGCATTAATTAGTCTGCTTTGTCTTTTCAGTCTTCTAAGGCATTTAGTAGATGTTCTAGATGTCTCTTTTGAGTAGTATAAATATCTGAGTTACTTGTGTAATATATAGTTCAACAAGAAGTAATACAAGTCTCTTTTTTTTATTCACCCTTCCACAATAATTTCTCGTCTACATATTTGAGGATTTCATTCTTTTTGATTGTAATCTTTCACTGGTGGATTGTTCGTTCTTGGGCCAACAGATTCATACTCTGTTGTTTACCATTTTTTACAATTACCCTTTCCACCAAATTACTCTAGTTTGCCGAACTTGTTATTGCATGTATATCACCAAAGATTTTTGTAGTACGGAAGTATAATGTGATAGGTTTTTGGAGTATGGCAGTATGCATTTATCAGTCTTTGCAGATTATTTTAGATTTTTCTAAAACTAATCTAGAAAGATTGTTGAGAATGTTCGGCATGGCCTGTGTATACTTCACCACTGCTTATTTGGTTCATTTGGTCTGTATTTCTCATATTAAATTTACATATCTTTTTCTTTTTGGAACAAGGTTGTAGCCTCACACACCCACATTTACCCCAAATGTATATATTAATTGGGGATTTTATGGTGCAAGTGAGATTCAAACTCCCAACCTCTTTCTCGCGAGTGAAGAGGCTTACCAATGTACCACATAGACACTTGCTATTAAAGTAACATATCGTACACTCTATTTGGACCTCTTAATTCTAAATCCTTTATTTCTAAAAGATATCCTCCCCCTTTCAAATTTAAAATTGTTACTTTTCTAGTCGCATCAACTAATATGAAGACCATGTTCTGTATATGCCTGGTTGGTTCTCTCACTATAGTTTATCTCCAATTTGGTGATCAAATTGTTACTTAAGCTGCTAGGTTAGAAGCTATCGTAATAATCTTTTCATAATGAACATTTAGAGTGCAGAATATGTAAACAGGTTCTTAAGTTTAAATCTCAACTAAGAAAGATCTGCTGATTCGTGCCACCAGTATAAACACAATGTTAAAGAATCTCATATCTGACGACTTATATTATGGAAAGTGTTAATGATCACTAAATGTGTTTTCTGTTTATATACTCCAATTGTCAGCATCTATCTTCGTACTGTTTTATTTAGATCTGCTTTAGTTATTGCCAAAGTTTCAGTGGTTAGTTGGTTGGTCTTCTGGTATATTGATGAGGTATTGTGACAGGATGGTCGTGTCCATGCTCTGTATTCTACTCCATCCATATACATTGATGCGAAAAATGCTGCAAATGAATCCTGGCCATTGAAGACTGATGATTATTTTCCGTTAGTCTTTATGTTTACTCCGACCAACAAAAACTTTTTTTTTTTATTGTAATTGTTATTTATCCAATCATGATGAACATTTTTTTGTTTTAATACAGGTATGCGGATTCTGGAAATGCCTATTGGACTGGGTACTTTACTAGTCGTCCTACATTTAAGGGATATGTTCGCATGCTAAGTGGATATTATTTGGTATATTTTCATCGAAGCATGCTTAGCTTTGGAAAGTTTATCTTTCTCCCTATCCATACTATTATGAAAGAGCACCAGTATGACTACTTTTTAGGTTACTTTGTCACTTCAGTCCGGAACTTTATGAGAAAGTTGATTATAATTACAAAAATCGCATTAGTGGTAACAAGTTGCGATAAGTCCTAGTTATTTTTCAAGTAAGTTCTTAGTTTTAGTAAAATTTAATTGAATATTCATTTTGAATTGAAAAGAAATATTATTTTTAATTTGCATTATATGAAAATTTTAAAATATGATTTTACCCCTTTTCAGATTAAATGATCAAAATACCCCCTAATACATATTAGAAAAATAAAAATATGACAGCTACCCGGTACCCGTTATTATAAATGTGCATAGTCTTCAAATTCACCTTTTGATATGTCATAGAAATCAGGCTAAATTTTAAAAAACTACACTAAGTTTTGGGTCAGTTTTAAAAAAACCGCACTAAGTTTTATTTTATTTTAAAAAGGACACAAAATTTCAAAAAACTCCACAGGGTTAGTTAGGGTTAGGGTTGGGTTAGGGTAGGGTTTAAAAAAACCACTTTCATCTTTCATTTGTGTTTAAAAAAAATCACATTCATTTTTCATTTGTGTTTAAAAAAACATCACTTAACTAAACAGATGTATAAATAAACTCCCCCAACTAACCCTAACCCTAACTAACCCAGTGGAGTTTTTTGAAATTTTGTGTCCCTTTTTTAAATATAAAAAACTTAGTGCGGTTTTTTTAAACTGGCCCAAAACTTAGTGTAGTTTTTTTAAATTTAGCCTAGAAACTAACTTTAAAATGACTCTAAATAATTAATTATAAATGTGCATTGCATGTGTCAATCACTATTTACTTGTATGATAAACAATGCAAAGGTTCTGAAAGATGTTACTCTATTTAGGCAGCAAGACAACTTGAGTTTTTAGTCGGAAATACTCCCTCAGGACTGTTCACCTCTAGCTTGGGAGATGCTTTAGGAATTGCGCAGCATCATGATGCTGTTTCTGGCACAGCCAAACAACATACTACAAATGACTATGCAAAACGCCTAGCATTCGGAGCTTCACAGGTTAGCAACTTAAGCACGAAAATTTCTTACTTAAAGTCTTCATGAAGCTCTTTTTATATTTCCAATGCTGGCATTACATAATTTTGTTCAACTATATTACAATTATATAGACAGAAGTGGGTATGAACTCAGCTCTCGCTTGCTTAACTGGATCAAGGCAACCATGTGTATCTACAGCTGTAAACTTCATCCAGGTAACAAGATCATCCCCCCCCCCCCCCCCCCCCCCCCCCCCCCCCCCCCCCCCCCCCACACACACACACACACACACACACAGCAATTATCCGTATTATCTCTTGTTACAAAAATACATGTTTGTTAAAAACAACATTTTGTTGGCTATATACATTCACTGCATGGATGCTGTTGCTAATTCTATCACTTATTCCATGTTATTCACATTCATAAAGAGCCAGTCAGTTGTAATTAATTATGTCTAAGCTGTGCATATGTTAACTGTTTGCTACAGACTTTCATGTCATTATTCATTATTAGAGATATTATACGGGTAATGTACGTGTTGTAAAAGGAGTACTATATATATGTAATAAGTGTGTATTGTACAAGTGTGAGGGATAAACCAAATTACATGGTATCAGAGCCAGCAACGCCAGCAGCTTCCTGATCCTGATCTCCGGCCAGCAACTTACATGGTCTCCTTCAACCTTCACCTCCTCCTCCATCTCAAATCCAAGTCAAAATCCAAAGTAAACCCATCGCTAATCCCAAATCCAATCTACGGCCAGCAGCTTCCTGATCCTGATCCCCAACACTTCACCAACAACCCTAGTTTCAGTCCCAGATTCAATCAATATTCCTGAGACCGTAGTCTGCACCTCAACAACAGCAGCTCGAGATCAAGCTTCCTGATCCCCAACAACAACAACCGCAACACCAATGCCGATCATCTGATTCTTCTTGTTCTTCTTGTTCTTCTTGTTCTCCTACTGCCGACCCTCTCCACCACCACCCCCGACAACACTCATCATCTCCTTGAACGGAAATATCCAAGTTTTGATTGAATTTGAATTTGACCTATATTGGAGTTGAATACAAGGTGTTTGATGAATTGCCGCAAAGAAATCTAAACTCATATCACACCCATTTAAGGCTTGTGAGCAATTAATAAAGAAAATTTCCCTATCATGCACTCTCAAGGCAATCAACCACGCCACATTGTACATGTAGCCTCTAATTCAATCACTGTCCAGATGACTGAGAATGAGTTGCAATGGTTCCAACAATATCAAAGAAATAAGCAATATCACGCTTTCCGACAGCGGTCTTCTTCGTTCGTCACATTAGCAAGGCCAAGTATCACATGTTTAACCAATTCACCTCCAACATCATGGATAATAGATTCATATGTATCTGATCATATGACTGGGAATTCAAATATATTGTCCTCTGTTAGTAGATCCTTTCATCCACTTGTTAGACTTGCTGATGGTTCTACTTTCCCTGTTGGGGGGGTCGGACATGTAAACCTTACTTCCAATTTATCAATTAGTCTTGTTCTTCATATGCCAAAATTTTCTTTTACTGTTAGTAAAATTACCAAAACACTGAATTGTTCTGTTACATTTTTTCCTAATTACTGTGCATTTCAAGAACTTGGGACCAGGAAAACTATTGCCACGGGGCGTGTGTCAGAGGGTCTTTATCAGCTTGACAGTATTCCTACCTCATTTGCATGCTTTAGTGCACCTTTGGATTTGCATTGTCAGTTGGGTCATCCGTCACAGAATCTAAAGAAGTTGAGACCTGAATTATTTTCTCTTAAGGAGTTATCTTGTGAGTCATGCCAATTAGGTAAACACTTGCGTATGTCTTACCCTCCTAGAGTCAATAAACGGTCGAGTCAACCATTTAGCTTAGTTCATTCTGATGTGTGGGGACCTTGTCCTGTTCAGTCTCAGTTCGGTGACTTTAGATATTTTGTTACCTTTGTTGATGACTATTCTCGTGCCACATGGTTATATTTAATGAAATCTCGGTATAAAGTTTTGTCTATTTATAAATCATTCTGCGTCGAGGTGAGAACCCAGTTTGATGTTTCTGTTCAAATTTTGCGAAGCGATAATGCCAAAGAGTATTTTTCTTCTGAGTTCACTCGTTTTATGTCTTCTTGTGGTATTCTTCATGAGTTTTCTTGCCCTTATACCCCTCAACAAAACAGGGTTGTCGAGCGTAAAAATTGTCACCTGTTAGAGGTTGCAAGGACAATGCTTATTCATAGACAAGTTTCTCAGTGTTTCTGGGGGGATGCAGTTCTTACTGCATGTCACTTAATTAACTACATGCCCTCATCTGTGTTAGATGGTCAAACACCATTTTCCGTTTTATTTCCAAATGTTGACCAATTCTCCCTTCCTCCCAAAATCTTTGGATGTATTAGTTTTGTCCATGACCATCGTCTTGGTCGATCCAAGTTAGCTCCCTGTTTTATCCAATGTATTTTTCTAGGGTATTGTTGCTCCCAGAAAGGTTATAGATGTTATAGTCCTGAGCTGCGTCGTCATTTTATCTCTGCTGATGTTACATTTCATGAGTCCCAACCTTATTTATCTAACACTTACTCTGGTTTAACCCCGGCTCCCTCCGATGCGACTGAATCTGAATTTCTAACATACCCTAGACTTGTGGTATCTACTTCTACTGTTTCTGTAACACAGTGCTCCCCAGCAATGCCCGAACGGTCTACAATCACTCAAGTGTATAAACGATGTTCAGACACCACACCCTCAGATCACATTATTGTGCCCATTGTCCCATCACCTCAAGTCAATGAGACACGACCGTCTGAGCCTGCTACTATACTATACCCCCGGTTTCCTCCACTGCGCCCACACTATCTTCTAGCGAACCTTCTGATCTTGATCTTCCTATCGCCATACGCAAAGGGAATCGCTCCACTGCTCATCCTTTATACAGTCGTCTTTCATATGCTCACTTGTCATATGCCCATTATGCCCTTGTCTCTACTTTGGACAGTCACCAGGTTCTTAAGTTATTATCAGAAGTACTATCACATTCTGATTGGAGCCAGGCTATGCGAGAAGAGATGTCTGCTCTTGAGGAAAATGGTACTTGGGATCTTGTTAACCTTCCATTTGGTAAACGTTGTGTTGGTTGTAAATGGGTGTACACAGTTAATGTAAATTCAGATGGTTCTCTGGCTCGCTTAAAAGCTCGACTGGTTGCTAAAGGTTATTCTCAGACCTATGGCATTAATTATGATGAAATATTCTCTCCTGTGGCCAAAATGCCTTCTGTTCGGATTATTATTGCCTTGCCTGCTCGATTTCATTGGCCGCTCCATCAACTTGATGTCAAAAATGCCTTTCTCAATGACATTCTTGAGGAGGAGGTTTATATGGAGCAGCCCCCCGCTTTTGTTAGCAAAGCTGAGCCCACTAAAGTTTGTTGCTTGAAACGATCTTTGTATGGACTCAAATAGTCTCTCATGCTTGGTTTGGCCGTTTCACTGAAATTGTCACGAGTTTTGGATTGAGGAGTGATAATGATCATTCCGTGTTCTATCGACTTCATCAAGGGAAGAAAATCATTTTAGTTGTATATGTTGATGACATTGTAATTACAGGAGAGGATTATAATGGTATTCAAGATCTGAAGTCATGTATTCAACAGAAGTTTCAAACTAAGGATCCCGGGTTACTAAAGTATTTCTTGGAGATCGAAGTTGCTCAATCTAAGCAAGAAATTTGTTTTTCACAGAGAAAGTATGTACTGAACATACTTACCGAGAGCGGTATGCTAGGATGTAGGCCATCACACACTCATATGGACCCAAATTCCAAGTTGTTGCCAGATCAGGGTGTCCTAATGGAGGATCCAGAGAGATATAGGAGGTTGTAGGAAAACTAAATTATCTCACGGTCACTCGTCTTGATATTGCATACTCAGTTAGTATAGTAAGTCAGTTTATGATGTCTCCCCGTACAAGCCATTGGAATGCAGTAATGAGAATTCTTCAGTATTTGAAGAGCTTTCCTGGCAGAGGATTGTTGTATACTGACGGTGGACACTGTCGAATTGCTGGTTAGTCAGATGCTGACTCAGCTGGCTGCCCAACGACTAGGAGATCCACCACTGGGTATTGTGTGTTTGTTGGAGGAAATTTAATTTCATGGAAGAGTAAGAAACAAAATGTGGTGTCTCGATCGAGTGCTGAATCCGAGTATCGTGCTATGACTGACCTTACATGCGAGATGACATGGGTCAAACGATTACTTACTGAGTTGGGGATTCTTCAGCATGAGTTGATGCGTATGTATTGTGATAGCCATTCTGCCATCTACATAGCCACTAATACTGTGTTTCATGAACGAACCAAGCATATTGAGGTTGACTGCCATGTGGTTCGCAACAAGATTAGTGGCACGCCATATGAGCCTCCTCAGATAGAGGGTAAACATATTCGTACTGATCACCAGCTAGTTGATGCTCTCACCAAGCCTCTTGCGAGAGCCAGAATACAGTTCATCAATGACAAGTTGGGCATGTATGACATATATGCTCCAACTTGAGGAGAAGTATTAGAGATATTATACGGGTAATGTACGTGTTGTAATAGGAGTACTATATATATGTAATAAGTGTGTATTATAGAAGTGTGAGGGATAAACCAAATTACATTCATCACATTCACTTTCCAATTCCCATTCTCTACCCAAATTACTTCCTGTCGCTATTTATGATCTTTCATCCTCTATAGATTAAATTCCATGAACATACAAATAAATAACCTTCTAGAGACTCTGCTAGTGACGTATGTGGTATTTCTTTGTGTGCTATCTGTAATCTGTCTGAGTATTTTTCTTTTTTCTTTGAAATTCGACCATAGCCCCGCCCACAGTGGGGAGAGTGATTTTCCCTACATCCCTAATTAATTACATTTAAGGCCAGAATCAAACATGTCGCCTCTCACTTAGGCGTGAGAAGCCTTCCCAAATGCACTACAAGTGCTTGGCAACTGCATGTTTATTTATTTGTCTTCATGCACCAACTAAATGAGATCTACTCTCTGCAATTCCTAACTCGTCATCTTCAAACATTATAATTCTCTTCCAATTTTTTATCGTAATTCTTCAATTTTACTCTCTCTCTCTCTCTCTCTGATGATGATGATGATGATGATGATTTATATATAGTTTTAGAAGGTTAGTACTTATACCATTTCCCATATTCAAGGACATTTTCAATTTGTCAAAAAACTAATGTTGCCTACTGTAGTTATGCATGCATGGGGAAGATGTTTGAAGAATTAGAGCTATGCCTCCTTATTATTCTTCCTAAATACTTATACTCTAGGTAGTATAAGAATTGAATGAATCAGTCGTTTTCCCATCTGAAGTGAATTCATATTTCAGAGTGATATACTACTGAAGAACCAGTGCTTCGCCAAATTAATTGCTCATTGGCCTATTAATGAACATTTAGTTTGGCCAATGAACATTTAAGATGAATTTTATATCGGCTGAAAGGAAGTGAACTACGTAAAGGGTTTTATTGGCTTTTTCTTACAAAGGATTAAAGAGCGAGAAGAGTCATGCCTGGCCCTTGTTAAAATCATTACTTGTTATGTTCTTCCTCCCTGATATTGTACTTATCAACATATTTTCTGAAGCTTTTATTGTCATTTCCAGTGCAACTTGCTAAACATCAGCTACTGCCCTGCAACTGAAGCACAGATTCCAGAAGGAAAAAGCTTGGTAATTTTTTTAATTTCATGCACTAAGACTGTAGGTGCAAACGAAATGGATATGGATATTGCTAAATATTTGAAATATCAGTACATATATCTGAATATCCAATTAGATATCAGAATATAAAGGAACTTGTTGTAAAACAGTAATATTAGAGTGTATTTAATATTATATTTTGTATGAATATGCTCAATAGTTGGTATAACTTTAAACGTATATCATTTTACGTAAAAAGTCAGATTAAAATTGAATGTTATTTATTTGTTTTTAATGATTATTATTATTTAATAATATTCGACTAATGTCTGATTATCCCATATTATATCTAAATCTGAATCTATTTTATCAAATATGGTTGTTGGAATTCCTATCAATGCAATATCCATTTTTGTATTTGTATCTGCTAGAAGAAAACAGATACGGATATGGTAACCATTTGCACCAATAATTAAGAGCTGTAAAATTATCTTTATCCTCAATATGAGATATCACTAGGTTACACAATTTGCTCAAACCCCTACGTTTTTTCATTCCGGAACATTCGTTCAGAAATGTGGTAAGGTATTGTTCCGGAACGGTGAAATTATCGTTCGAAATTGAAAAAGCCTAGATAGGATTGTGGACCATGTGAAAGTAACAAGCTTCAACTAATTAAATGAGAAAACTATAAAATAATATGGAATTTTTGAAATCCTTTATTCAATTCATGAAAATGCATTATAGAAGAAAGGAAATTTGTGAGTTGTTTGAGAAATATTATGGTTCTAACCTGATTTTTATGATCTTTATTTTTATCTTTTACGGATGACTTGGATGACTTGGTAGTAATTCCGCTTTGCAACTTATTGTTAAGAGTCAACATTTGGAGTTTTTGATTGACACATTTGAAATTTTTAATTTGTCTTTTATAATTGTTAGTGAGGATATGTTACTGTGGTTTCATGACACACACACACACACACACACACACACACACACATGGCACATTGCGAAAAACGTTTTGCGGTCAAGCTAAATGTATTCCGTTCCGACTGAGCAATCCGAAGAAAGCTACCCCTATTGTACCACGTTTCAGCACTACCGGCGTTCCTCGTTCCTGTTTTCGTTCAGCATACCAGAGCGACCCCTGTTCCAGGCAACCTAGAGATATCATTGTTTTTTTCTTGTACAGGTAGTTGTCGCTTACAATTCTCTTGGATGGAACCGTACAGAATTCATTAGGATACCTGTGAGTATTACTAATTTATATGTTAGTTTCTACCTTTTTTCAGCTTTCTATATAATTAATTGTCACCTGAAGATAATGTACTTTTTTTTTGGGTTGTTGTTGTTGTTGCATGGAATATATGTACATCATTACATCACATATGGTTCGTTTATTTAAGAGTACTTTTTTATGTTGTACTGACATCCACAGAACTGAAGTGAATCGTATGCAGCAATAATAGTTGTCGATAAACCAATGAGTGGTTCACATCTCCCAATGGCTGCCCCCCCCCCCCCCCCCCCCCCCCCCCCCCCCCCCCCCCCCCCGCTTCCTCTTGTATCTGCTGAGAGAAAGCATAAAAGTCAACATTTCATCTGCCATAGAAACAAGTAGATATAAAGGATGCTGAGCGGAAGACACAATCATTGCTAACAAGTAAAAGTAGAGAGTAAAGAAAAGATAGGTACTTGCCAAGAGTATACTGCAGATGAGGAAGAATCCCAATAAAATTAGGAACTCGAAAGAGTAAAACACAAACTATTATTGTTTTTTAATGTTCTTGAGAATGTAATGACGAGAAACAATTTATCTATCTTCTTTGAAGGTTTTCCATGTCTATTTATAATTGCCATTATTTGTTGTTCCAGAAAAAGGGGAGCCATCTTTTAAAAAAATGAGTCCTAACTACTTGGGTTGAGATAGCAAACATCACATTTTTTTTGTTCTTCTTCTGTGAAGGTTTTATTGATGTCTTAATTATCTTAGTTGCACCTTAATTACAGCCGCACCCTTCTGATTGGTGCACCCACCAGCCTCTAAGAATCGTGCATATTCAATCAAACTAAATTAGATTTTTCTACTCTTAGGTTGAACCTAGCTGTCACCTCGCATGATTTAAGGTTCCTAACCTTCTCCTGTTACCACTCATCCTCTTTTATAATTTTATTGTTTTCGACGTGTTGGTTACTCATAATTCGAACCTTTAAAGCTTATCCTAGTTTTGTGGTAGTCTCATAAAAGTTTCACTTAAGACTTTCTACTTCTTGCTCTATATCTTGCTCCAGCATTGCAAACAACAACAGTTTGAGCATACAATATTTTAAACGATGATATGGCCTTAAAAGTATTAGTTAAATCTAATACCAGTTGTTCCTCAACTACTTTATTTTCACCAGGTAAACAACGACCAACTTGTCGTACGAGATTCAAATGGAAATGTCGTCGATGCACAGTTCATAGAAATGGACAACACCACTAGCAAATTGAGAGGCCTGTATGTTAAGGCTTATCTTGGAGTCTCATCCAAGGAAGCTCCAAAGTATTGGCTTGTTTTTGAAGCTTCCTTACCACCCTTGGGATGGTACACTTACTTCATATCAAATACTGGTGGCAAAGGTGTTTCTTCTACCTTCACAGTTAATTAATTTTTCTCGGCATATATTTACTTTGTCATAACTGAATCCTTTTGAACTTACTAATTGGTATGTTCCGATATAATTATGCAGTAACAGGTACAAATGCGCACATCTCAACTACAGCTGCGCCTGATAATGATACGGTCGAGGTCGGTCCTGGGCCTTTCAAAATGTATTTTTCATCAGCATCTGGACAACTTATAAGAGTTACCAACTCTAGAACAGGGGTGAGCTATTTTTGTGCTTTAAAATTCCACATGCCACAGTGAGTAAGTTATCATATAAAAGTTGGTGTGACAAATCCTTAGTAGTCAATAATAACTATATATTTTGTAAAGTAGCTGCTACTTAATCTAAATCTTCTTTTTTTGTTGGTTAACTATGGCTTGAGCTTGCCATCTCTGTAGAAGTGGCAGCTATATTTCTGCATGTTACTGGTATTGGCCTTAGTATTCGTTTTGTTATAAGATATATGAGTTGTTATGGCTCAAATTTGATATTTATAATATTTCGTTATCCTCCAGTGCAACTCAATTTCTGATAATTATATTATCAACTTATGTTTTTATTTTTAATAAAGCTCTGATGCTTTATGTAGTATTTCTTATGAGTAATGTGTTAACCTTCCAGGTTGATATACCTATACAGCAAAGTTACCTTTGGTATGGTGCAAGCACTGGGGATGTAACAGATTCACAAGTATGTATCACTGAGTTCTTAGAGCACATTTACTTGCAACTTTCTGATTTATACATCCCATGGAAATGTACTTGCTTACACAACTTTTTTGGCTAAACATTGATTCATGGTAACTTATTTATATTTATTTTCAAAGGCATCTGGTGCTTATATTTTTCGGCCAAATGGCGCTCCTCCTACACCTGTATCAAGAACGGTACTTTGTTACATTTTGCTTTGTTGTTGTGATAAATTTTTGAACTCGTCAGAAGTGTTGTTAGTACTATAATATATAGTAAAATTTATTGATTTTTTTTCTAATTTAGGTACCTTTTAAAGTTATAAGGGGACCCTTGGTTGACGAAGTGCACCAGCAATTTGACTCATGGATATATCAGGTATTTTGGACATTCTTATTGTCAAAATATACCGTTCAACAGTTGAATTTTTTTTAGACAGTACAAGAATGGCTGATAACCACAGAAAACTTTTATTTTTTTTATTTTATTTTTATTTTTTTAATGTACTGTCACTCCCAATTAGCCAGGTGATTCACACACACAAACATATATATGTATATGTATCTCATGCCACCTGTATAGTGCATAATCAGTCTATGAAAGAACAAAAAGTCGTAGTTGTAGCTATTGATGCCATGAGAAATCATATGGTTTTCCATCTAATATTGCAAGCCAAAATGGTAATCAATACGATGTAGCTGTGCACCTAATCATCTTCAGCTTCTAAGTGAGGTATTATTGCTATCTGAAGTGCTGTCGAATTTATTCATAGGATAACTCAGCTGTACCATAGACATATGACTCGTAACTCTAGCTGAGTTTTTGCACCACTGAAATGCCTATGAATCACTGACACAGACATGCAAACACCAATGAAATGCCTATGAATCCTTGTGACAGACATGCAAATATGGCACGAGGGGCTTCAATAATTTGACACATTGGATTATATAATAACAGGCCTTCATAGGTAATGATCTGCAGCTGGGAACATATCTTCAATGTTCCAAAATGCGATATGCGAGACAGTGTGAAGGATTGCATAATGCATAACTGCATACGATGTCCCACAATTTTAGTAAAAAGACAAATAATTAAAACTGGTAGAAATCAGTGAAATCAGAAAAAAAGTTTGAAAAAAAAATATATTTTTTAGGTATTTGTGAAAAAATGAAAATATTATACCTGATTTACCAAGCACCAAGAAAGAAACGATTGGAATCTATTACGCACAAGCGATGAGTTTAAGATACATGACAGAGAATTGCCATTGCTACAAATATTCATCGACTATAAGTGTCATGTTTCTTCGCTATCTTCTCTAGTGGCGACAAAGATTCTATAGTTAACATGATTTACTATACTTTGTTGGGTAGTGTTCACGGGACACTAAGAATTAGTTATCATTCTTTAGAATAAGAAATGTAATGCAAAATATGCAGAACATTATTCTGCTGAATAGTATATTTCCTACAAAATTTAAATTCTCTTCTTATTTAGTGATTTAGCTTATCCGCAATGTCTATTATCTTCTCGTTGTCTGTTTTAGGTGACTAGACTGTACAAGGACAAGGAGCATGCTGAAATTGAATTTACTGTGAGTGAAATGGACATACGTGTATATTTTCGGAAGTTTACCATTTTTTCTGCTATTAATTTTTCTGATGTCCACCTACCTTAGATAATTCACTAATTAAAGTTCATCTAATATCTTTTTTATGAAGATTGGCCCAATTCCTACCGATGATGGCGTAGGGAAGGAGGTTATTACACGATTAACAGCAAATATGGCTACAAATAAAACATTTTATACAGACTCTAATGGTAGAGATTTCCTGAAACGGGTACTGCTCAAGAGCTTTCTAATTAGAATTTTGAATTACATGGTCTTTCAGTGCACTTATATATTGCCATTTACACTCTGTTATTTAGTTTGTATTATTACTTAATTTTCCGGTTTCCAGAACAGCCCATGCTTTCATGTGAAGAAATTCTCAATTGCCTATATGTAGACCCCCTTTGCCTTAATGGCAAAAACGTTTATACAGAAATTCTGAAAAAGAATGTTTTTGCCAAACTTTTTTGTTGTCTTCAATTTTGTAAGAACATGATGTTTATAATCTTGTGGAATAACTGCAACTTCACCAGAACTTCAAAGTTGTTATGACTTGTGGGGTTGATGAATTTATTATTCATGGTCTAACATGCATGGAGGTTGACCATCTATTTTGTGGGCCAAGAACTGGTTCCAAAGCCGCAGAGGTTTCTTCGTTTTTTTTTCCCCCATCGGAAATAACCATGCCACTATACCAAAATTCTATGGTTGTGGTGAGGGTTGATGGATTTAGTATTAAACAAATCCCAATATCCTAAATCTTTTGTGTATATTGTGCTATATAAAATTATGCATATATTGACTTAATTCAGGTTTTGAAATTAGTTCATAAAAGTTATTGCTGCATATATTTATTGTATTCTAATACATACACCTTATTCCTAATGGTTTGACTGCAATGGTTTAATATAACATTATTCTACTACTAAATACATTAAGGATTTTTATGACTACCAAATCAGATATTTCCACTCTTCCTTTTGTTTTACTTAAATTATTGTTTAAGTTGATTTTCAATTTCATGTAAACATGTTGAAGTTTATGATCTTTCTAATTAGTTTTTGGATTGTGCTCAGATTCGTGATTATCGGGAAGATTGGACTCTTCAAGTGACTCAGCCAATTGCAGGGAACTATTATCCTGTAATTTTCTTTTCTTCTGAAAATGTTGATTTAAGATTGTACTATAAATATTTGAGCTTCTTATTTTTTATTATTTGTGTTTGTGAGCATGCTCGTTGGTCTGCCAGTATAACAGAAAGCTTTACTTCCAAGAACTATTAAGAATTAAATGATCACCTCAACCCTCCTACAACATGGGAAATATTTTTAAGGTTGTTAGAATACAAGTGCAATTCCCTCAACCCCTCTACAACTTCAAAGTTTTAGCCCAATGGTAAGGTCTTTAACAAAGATAAAGTACCGGAAAGTGAAATTTGGGAACTTCATGGATGGTTTTTAACCTATTTGCAACTGTAGGAAAGTGCTCATTGAGGTTAATTAGTAGCATGAAGGAACGCAAGTTTAAATGAATTAACAATGTTAAATAATTACTTTAGCAACAGTGTCACAAATTTGTAATGTAATTGGGTAAGGTATAAATACTTCAGATCATGGATTAGAGATCGAGAAATGAGTTTAGGATCCAATTGCAAAAGACAAACTACACAGCTACATTGTTAATTATTTATTGGTTACATTTTCAGCTCAATCTGGGAATATATACAACTGATGGGAAGTCTGAGCTTTCGGTCCTTGTTGATCGTGCTGTTGGTGGTTCAAGCATTCAAGATGGGGAAATTGAGGTCATGCTTCATAGGTAAATTTCCTTGTACTATTTGAATAATTGTGATTGCTTAGATACTCTTTTCTGTTTCCTTGATATTTGTTACCTGCATTTTCAATTACCAGGCGCCTATTGGCCGATGATGGAAGAGGTGTAGGTGAAGCACTTGATGAGGAAGTTTGCACAGATAATGCTTGTGTGGGACTCACGGTATGCTTCACCTGGAACAAATGCATACCGAGTTCATTTAATTTATCTACACCTTGCAGTATGTGCAGGGCCGGCCCTACCCTAAGTCCCTAAGTTCATGGGGGCCCGAGGAGAACTCCCGAAATGAGGCCCCCATACAAACAAAAGGAAAAAAATTAATTGTTGTATAATGGAGGTTTTGAAAGAGAAAATTCAATCAATAAATCAACAAAAAGTCCACAAAAGCCCAAATAAATTAAAATCATTCAAGCACTAGCCCAAGTAATTTTAAAAAATGATGGCCCAAATAATTAAATTTGGGGGCCCCTATAAACAATTACACAAATTGTAATTTTACTTTACGTGCAAAATGCGTAACTATAGGTATAAGGGGGAAAAATTGGGGCCCTAAAATTGGGAAAAATTCGGGGGCCCGAGGCGGCCGCCTCCCTTGCCTTCACTAGGGGGCCCCGGCCCTGAGTATGTGTATTTTTTGGTCCTAGGCCACTTCCCTTGATCCATTAACTGCGTGAAGATTGTATTCAAACACTAGAAGGAGTTAAAGTTATTATTAATGATAATAGGAAAGCCTACTGACCTATAGTTTGACCCATACAGTCAAATATAGAAACAAACAAAAACATCCTTTATAACGATATGTATGATATATATTGCTAAATATAAAATATATAGTAATAAACTGCAATCCTTTTACTCGTAACTAGCATAATTGTCGCTCTTCCATTAATATTAGTTCTCTAACCGATTTCATGTGTGATTCATCCCAGTAGCTATTCTATTTTCTGATAGATGCAATTTTGTTTATCCTTTTAGCAATTTTCTGTTCGTCCGTTTTGAAATTCTGGTTGCAGCACACTAAAATGAAGGCTGCATGTATCTTCTTTCTTTTTTCTTTGACAGAATTCATACATTGTTGGGCATCTTCTCTATTGGATTTCTTTTTTTCGAGTTGCAAGTGTATCCCTTTGGCTGTGTTTTTCAATAATTCATACATCTTGTACACCGTTTAGTACATTGTGCTTTAGTTTGTCATGTTTTGTCTGAGCATTGATGTGAATTATCTCTAAAAATTAATGTAATATTGTTTTACTACTATTCCTATTATTAATTTGTTCTATATTTATATTGATACTTTAGGCTAGGGGCAATTATCATATCAGCATTGACAAACTAGGGAGTGGAGCACTGTGGCGCCGTACAAATGGTCAACAGATCTACTCGCCAGTTCTTTTGGCATTTGCACATGAGGTATATAATAATTTAGCCAATGTATCATTATGAGTTTTTTTTTCTAATATTGAGCTCATAAAATTCTGATTTTGTAGTCCGAGGAAAATTGGAAGGCCTCTTCTGTCTTGAGAAGTACGATAATGGATCCTACTTACAGTTTACCCCCTAATATTGCACTTATCACACTTCAGGTATGGCATAAATTCTAGTAAGCTTTTTTTAGTCTAAATTTTATTTTTAAACCTCCCAATGTCACACTTACCAAACTTCAAGTAACCACATCATTTTTAGATAGCTTTTGTTTACTGATGAACTACTTGTATATTATGCATCACTCCTCAGCATCTAGATGATGGAACTGTGCTCCTTCGGCTGGCACACCTATATGAGGTATTCAACTGAACACTCTGAAGTTTTAGGTGTTTATGCTTGGCATTGTATTGAAATTGGTTAATGTAATAGGCTGGTGAGGATGCACAGCTCTCAACATTAGCCAAAGTTGATCTTCAAAAGATTTTTGCTTCAAAAAAGGTACAATTTCTCGACAGGATTATGTGCAATTCTCGTTTCACTCTAATGGATACTAGAGGTCCTACTCATATAGATTGGGCCTTCAATAACTGTTAGATAGCTTGAAAATGATGGGTACCTTACCTCACAAAAATTTGAAGGAATTAATAGATTTTTTACACCAATTTTGACAGATTTTGTTATTCCTTATGTTTATTAAAAAATTTCAGAAATGTGGGATTTTTGTTTCTAGAGATAAAGGCTAAATTGTATATGCAAGTCCCATCCCTATGCACATACTGCCTTAGAAGGAGAAAACAATTGTAATGTTCAAATTTAACTCTATTCTGTGGCGTGGTGATTTGTGTGTGTGTGTGTGTGTGTGGAAAGAGACAAGCACAAACTTGGATATAACACAATTCAATACAAACACCACAATTTCTAAAATATTACATACAAAATGTCAAATGTTCGGCACGAAATATGTTTAATATTATAGCATTTGAGATATGCACTTTTGTTAATCCTACATATTACACCTTTCTATTGGTTATTTGTAATTGTAAAATCATGTGTTATATGGAACTCATAAATTGAAAATCATAGAACTGCGAACTCAGTTCGTGATATATTGGTGACCTGAAATCGAGATGATAGATTCCATCTAAATTCAGTTTCTTGATATTTGTTTGTTGGTGTTTATTAATTTAATTATGTTGTTTCTTGGTACCTCTTCTAAAATTATTGGTATGCAACATCATGATGTAAACAGAGCGATAACCTGTATTCCACCATTTACAATATAAAAAGTAATAACTAGAAGAACTATAGTACAGACAGTGGTAAAGCTTCTTAGTAGTGGAAAAGAGGACTAGGTCCATATCCCCCTCAAATTGCGGTCTAGCCCCCCAGCCCCCCATCCCAGAAAAAAAAGTAATAATAATAATAAATGGGTATTTTCCATGTGAAATGTCTGCGTCGGTTTTGATTTTGGGTGGCTATTTCTGGTATCTAGATCACTGATTTCAGATTTTTTATTGATCTTAAAAACAGCATTTATTATTATTTTTTTGTAAAAAATATATCTAAAAATTGAACGTACTAGAATAATTTTTTGGTAGTTATATGTTCTAAATAATGTTAGATTCAGGTTCAATCTATAATACTGGATTTATTTGCATATGCATGTTTTTAATTTACTAATTTCAAGTAAATTAGGAAATTTGTTGTGTAATTCTAGTATCGAGCATTTTATGATGTGTATTAATTCTAGATATGCTTGAGAAGGAGAAAAAGATCCTAATTGCAAGTGTATTAATTCTAGATATGCTTGAGAAGGAGAAAAAACCTAGGAAGCACGGATACTTCCAAATGGTTGACGTACCCGTGTTGGGTGCGTATCGGGCATCGATACTCCTTGGGTACTCCGGGGTGCGTACCCAAGGAGCACCCAATTTTTTAAATGCATTTTTCACAACTTTTAGACACAATTATATTTAGATAAATGCATGGGATCCTAGAGTAATTTCAAAAGTTTGTTGTTTACAATTATGCTCATACACAAAACAAGACTACCCAAAGATTTGATAGTTAGATTATCATTTCTTTTATCTAAAATGTTCATAATTATAATGTATTATTATAGTTCTATGAAATGGTTTAAATGTTTGCATTTTTAAAAAGAAAAAGTTTTTTTGTATCTATAAATATAATATAAATTATTTTATATTTAACGTACCCACAACGCACCCGTATCCTATTTTTTTGTAAAATCACGTATCCCCGTACCCGTGTCGTGTCGTACCCGCACCCCGTACCCGTATCTGTGCTTCATAGTGAATAAAAAAACTCCTACTTGCAAGTGTAAGTTGGCTTTGCGATTTGCACACAATAAAAATGGTGCCAGTTTCTAACAATCCTTCTCAAGTCATAGTAGAAAAAGATATAATGGGATTAGTTGATATACTGATTATTATGATTCTCAATGTTGTAATGTGGTGCATATGATATCAGCAGCTAAGGTTATTAATTTGCATAACTTGTTGAGTACATACAGGATTTTGATCTTCAAGAAAATTGTCTTTTTTCTTAATTACATGTAATCACCCAAATAGAAATCATCACGCCAATATTAGTATTTAGTGAGCATTATCGAGTGGAAACACTGTAAACACGCCCAAACAGAAATGAAAAGCTAGACGAAAAAACATAGAGGTGCTGGACAAACCTGGTAAATGCCATTTCCCACCAAATCAGGTAGGCCAGAACTGAATAATGATGCGGCCAATACTATTAGTATTGACCAGTACTGGAATTGACCAATATTGGAATTCTTTATATTTTCCTTATATCATCTGTTGGAAATTGTAGTTTATTTGAATGAATATCAAAGAAACACAAATTCATTGGCTTCTAAAGTGGCTGATGTTGTAATTTTATTTTATTGTTGAATTGCAGATTAAAGAATTCAAGGAAACAAGCTTATCGGCAAATCAAGATAAGTCAGCAATGAAGAAGATGAAGTGGAGAATTGAAGGTGCCAGTGTTAGTTCTCCAGCCCCAGTGAGAGGTGGCCCTGTCAGCAATGCCACTATGATTGTTGAGTTGGGACCCATGGAAATTCGCACTTTCCTCTTGAGTTTCTAATTTTAGGCAACCAGAATGTTCAATCGTTGTATGTATGAACACTTCATCGTGATGCTTGTTATCCGGTCAATAAAAGTTTAGTCCTGGGTGCAAAATGCCATAGGGTTTTCTTTGCTCTTTTTGTAAAGTAATTCCAATGAGCAGAGCAGCGCGAAAGATAGTATTCATGAAGATAATCCAAAAACCGAGCCTTGGATATCTGTTTTATTCAAGAAACCCCGTAACTGCTAACATGTTATACTCTGTCAGTTTTTTTTCTTTTCTTTTCTTTTCCCTAACCATTAGTAAGTCTTTGTTGTACGTCTAAAATATTGCTTACAGAATGTGAGTGACGGAAAGATACGTTATTTGTGAACATTTATTCATCGTAGAGCAAGAAGTGGTACCTAAATATGTGTATTATCATGTTAGTGAGAAACAGTCTAAAGTTATATAAAACCCGTGCGAGAACTGATCAGGTGCGAACTGGTTCGCACCTGATCACCAGCGAACTTTTTTATCAGCCGCTGGATCTGAAGTTTGATCATGGATGAGATCCAATGGCCCATATTTCTTCCGCTACTATCACTTAGGGTTGGGGGGGTAATTTAGTCAAATTCCAGCCCGTTCCTTTCTTCTCAGTCTCCTCTCTCTCTGTTCCTCTTCAGATCTATCTCTCTCTCTCTCATCGAAGATCCCCAAACCCATTTCCATAGCCCTCCTGTCTCCTTCTCTCTCTCTCATCGAAGCCCCGCCCTCTCCACCCCCAATCGACCTTCGAAATCTACATCACACCTCGCTCTCTCCAGCCCCAATCGACCATCGAAACCCTAATCCTAACTTTCCATCTACTACCTCCAATCTGAAGAGTCCGATTCCCGACGCCCCTACACGCCTCGCTCTCTGTCTAGCCACCGCAGTTCGCTCTCTGTCTAGCCACCGCAGTTCGCTCTCTGTCTAGCCACCGCAGTTCGAAATCCCCAAGACGCCTCGCTCTCTCCATCCCCACTCGACCTTCAATTTTGTAACCGATCTCCATCTTGGATAGAGGTAAAATTTCAATATATATCATCTAATCTCTAATATTCTAATATTATAATGGGAGACTAAGAGTTGTAATGTTGTCAACATACAAACCCGTACATTGCATGTGCAACTCCAACTCTCCCATTACTTACAATAAAAATAAACAAATAAAAAAATTCCTCGTATTTAAAACGTGCAATGCACGTGTTAAACAATTTTACAATATTATTTTAATACTAAATATACACATATGTTGCACGTACAACTCAAATTCTACTTATAAATACGTGCATTGCACGCACAAATTGTAGCTTTTTCTTCAAAATATTTTTACCAATTACGTGCGACACACGTCCAACTTCTATCTATCTATCTATATCTATATCTATATCTATATCTATATCTATATACTACTATAATGGGAGAAGGCCTTAGTGTAATTCGTCCATATCCCAACCCGTGCAACGCACCTTTAATATATATATATATATATATATATATATATATATATATATAATCTCTAATATTATAATGGGAGAGTATTATGGGAGAGTAAGAGTTGTAATGTTGTCAACATACAAACCCGTACATTGCATGTGCAACTCTAATTCTCCCATTAATTACAATAAAAATAAACAAATAAAAAAATTCCTCGTATTTAAAACGTGCAACGCACGTGTAAAACAATTTTACAATATTATTTTAATACTAAATATACACATATGTTGCACGTACAACTCAAATTATACTTATAAACACGTGCATTGCACGTACAAATTGTAGCTTTTCCTTCAAAATATTTTTACCAATTACGTGTGACACACGCCCAACTCCAAAACTATTTCTTAACACGTAAATCGCACGTGACAATCCTCCAACTCTTATCAAGGCGTGCATCGCACGTGAAAAATACTAGTTGAAGAAAATGTTAAATATAGCCACCATAAATTAAGAAACAAATCCAGACTACTGGGACATAGCACAAATTACGAGCAGAAATTAATTTATCCGTTTATAAAAAAATGGATTTTGGATAAACCCAGAGTACTTAGACATAGTATAAACAGAAAATTATTGAGAAAAGAAATTCTCTATGTATGAAATGAATTCGTAAAATGTTTCTTATTACATATTCAAAATACTAAAATAAACAAAGAAATAAAAATTATTATAACAAATATATATACGTATTTTTGCACGTAATATTTTTGTTTGTCCTCAAATTTAATTTTTTGGGCTTTTATTTTTAAAATTAGTATCTAGGCTGATTTATTTTTGTTGGACTTGTTTGTATGAATAAATTTTTCTCAAAACCCTAAATCTCTATTTATTTATTCATATATATATATATATATATCGGTTTTTTAAGAATTGTAGCAAAAAAAAATCCCAATTTGAAAGAAAAAAAAACAAATTCTATGTAAGGGCCCCATTTCGGGAGTTCGCCTTAGGCCCCGTAAGCTCAGGGTTGGCCTTGCTTCAGAGATCTGGAAAATTTCCACGTGACATCTTTTAAGGGTCTTGAAAATTCATCACGTGTCGTCTATTTAAAAAATTGACGTGACATTTTTAAAAGAGTTAAATTTAACAAGTGTTGTCTATTTTTTTAAAAAAAACAACAATTAAAGTTGAATTATTTCATCCAAGAGATGGAGATGGAGACATCAAAGCTCTTGTTTTAGTTGTTGCTTTGTATTTTGATGTAGTTTGTCTTTACTCAGACTGTGTATTGTAGGTGTGTGATTCGCCTTATTGCTTGCCTACGGGCTGCTTTTGTATCTTTATAAACTGTTTCGTTAAGTTCTCTTTAATGAAGCGATGACTTAGTCATCTTTTAATCAAAAAAAAAAATATATATATATAATACAACATCTAAGCATTAAAATCCATATCGAGTTAGGATATATATGTTTGAAAATGTTTGAATTAACTTATACTATATAATTATGAGCAATGCTCCATTGCAAACCACTGAAGTCGTTGGAAAACAACGGCTTCAGGCTTAATATAACCTAAGTCGTTGTTTTCAACTGCGGCTTCGGTTATATTAAGCATGAAGTCGTTGTTGGAGCTCAACATCGACTTCAAGCTTAATATAACCTAAGCCGTTTTTGGGAACAACGTTTGTATGGACCTGTTTGCAATAAAATATTGCCCTATAATTATATAGTAAATATATATAGTTTAGATAAATAAATATATATAGTAAATATTGCCCTATAATTTATAATGATCCATATCTAAATCCAATAAGAAAAACTATGGAGGATCAATGCCTTATTAAAATTCGGGTCGGATTTGTCGGGTTGTGTGTTATCGGATATTTTGCCGCCGTCGGGCCGCCCTAATAAGCAGGATCAAAATAGTGAAGCTCTTTTGGTAGACAAAATACACGTGCAACGCATGTGAATATAGGCTAGCACACAATAAAGTACAGGATGTCCCCTGTCTGTTTGTAAAACCCTAAAAACTTGCTGTATCCTCTTCTCCAATCTAACAAAACCCTGACCTCCAAATCAGCTTCACAATGTCGAAGGGACTCATTTGGGCAACAGCTGAAGATCTAGCGAGGAATCGAGCCAAGGTTTTATCCCTCTACCGTCAGATTTTGAGGAGCCTCAATTCCCCCAATCTCCCACTCACTTTCGCTGCTCGCCTCGCCAAAAAGGCTGAGGTTCGCGCCATCTTCTTGTTCGGAGCCGAGGAGCGATCCCTTCACAACATCGCCGATCTGATCGACACTGCCGAGTACTCGCTCTCCGTCCTCAAAAAGGGCCGCCTTCCTGGATAATTCATTAAAACCTTCGTAAGCCTCCGTTATTTACAGTTATGCCCTTTATGGATTTCAGGTTCTGATGCAATCAAATGATTTTATTTTGTTTTCAAGGAATAATTGTTGTTGATTTTTTATAGTTGTAAACTATCTTGCTAATTTGGTGATAAATTTATACGATAATAATTTTCCACTGAATTATAGGCTTGAATACATACAGTAAGTAAATAAATAAATATGTACTCACTGTGCAATGAATAATGTTTTGAATAGTAAAAATATGTGCAAGCAGTGTTCATTATAATGGATATATGGTAAACTGAGGGCATGTGTGAGAAGCATCTGGGTCATGTTAAAGCAGTGTCCACGAAGTTTTATATCCAACATGGGTTGGTTAAAAGTTATGTGCTACACAGGACTGGGCTGATTCGTTCATGTAGTCAATGTTGAACTGCCCATGCTTGGAAATTAATGCCTATTTCAGATCTTTAAATCACCTAGACCAACAGTGGTAGCAATTTATGGTCCTATTTCTTAGAATTGGTAATGATGTTGGAGTCACCTTCAGTGACAATATGGCCTAAAAAGGAAGTGTTATGTAGGAGAAGCCTTTAAAGCTGGCAGGGGTGGAGCTGGAAAGAGAAGGGGGGGGGGGGTCGAAGATTTATAAAATAGTTAAAGCCTGGCCCTTCCATAGTTATTTTATAAGTGTATGTATGGTCTAGTGGCTAGTGTGTTTTGTTAGTAAATGAGAGGTTGCGGGTTCCAATCATTGCCATTTAATTTTTTTTGTATATGAAAAATTGATCAGTCTTGGCTCCACCACTGGAAGTCGGTGAAACTTCTTCGATGTTTGTCTTTCCTTTTTGTTCACACACATACATCTATATGATATTATGCTCTTGAAGATATGAAGTATGGAGTAAAATGTGAGATTTATACAGATCAGGAGATGTTGAAATGGATCTTCACTAATTAGGTATTTGGCAACACTCTAACCCATTGCAACTACACTCATAATGCAACTGGGTTGTAAGGTGAGGCCCAATTGCAATGTTTGGGAAATAAATTTTGAGGTTGCAACTCAAAAGTAACTTGCAACCTTAGTTGCAAAATGGTCTCACTTGCAACTTCTCACTGGCACCCATCTTCTTTTGTGCGAGTGGGTTGCAAGTTAGATTTGAGTGGTAATTTTATGCCCAAGTTGCACTTGCAATATTATTTTGCAACCGATCCCAAACATCACAATAACAACTACAACTACACATGCAATTGCAAAAGTAAAAGGAGGCTACCAAAAATCCCTTACATAGTTGAATATGCAACAATGAAGATGGTTGAAGCTACTGCGGGATTGTGATTTAACTATCAATTACCCTTCTGAAAGCTAATTACCCTTCTGAAAGTTGATGTGGTTGTATATGTTCTTACTCCTTGAAAGAGTTCAAAACACTTTGGTTGTCTGATTCCTAGACAAAAACATATATGGTGTTTTTTGTTTGTCACAAGTAGTCACTATCCAACTTGCAAGATTTCATGAGTTGCAACTATTTATTAAAATTCTACGTGCAACTTGGACATGCAATTCAAGGAATCTTGCAAGCTGAGTTGCAACTACTTGCTGTGAACTAAACACATCCATAGTGAAAGACTTGTTTCAGCTGCAACTTGTTGCAATTAAATTGTAAAGAAAAACTCTACGCGTGCAACTTGGACATGCAATTCAAGGAATCTTGCAAGCTGAGTTGCAACTACTTGCTGCGAACTAACGACATCCATAGTGAAAGACTTGGATCTATGAGCTGTTGAAATATGTTAGTAACGGTGATGCTTTGTCACGAGGCATTTATAGTTCAACCTTTCCTAGTGGATGTCATTAAGATTAGCAAAGGAAGGATCCTCAATTGCAAGAGATTGTGAAGAAAGTAGCATAGAAGGAAGGTGCATAATACGTGAGGTTAGATATGAGATCTGATAATCGATTTGTGTCCCCAATATTGTAGAGTCTAAAATCAAAATTTTGCAGGAAGCACATCGTTGTGGACATGCTGTCACTATCTAGGTGGAACTAAAACGTACAACGACTCAAAACAAAATTTCTCGTTGAGAAGAGTAGGTTTGCTGCGTATGTTGCTAGTTCTGGGATATGCTAACAAGTGAAAGCCGAATATAAAAGACCTACGTGATTCTACTAATTGAACTAGTTGAGGGTATCTTGCAAAATTTTCCTTAGATACAATTTGAGGAATAGAAAGCCATGGCTTTCGTAGAACTGCCATTTATTATTATTGAAACTGATACTTATATCCGGTCTTTCTAGATAAGGTCTGTGGGAGGAATGTTATCGACAGCTGCCTCGTTTCCTTCTCCCCATCACAAAAATATTGACCAACTCACACTCACATTATTGTGATTAGAGATGTTTTGGGGGGGGGGGGGGGGGGGGGGGGGAGCACATAGATAAATCATTCCAATAAGAAAATTCCTCTAAACTTCAAGAATTTGATCCGGAACTTCCTTATTAAACCTGGAACCTGTTTCAAAAAATGGTGAAACGGAAAAAAAAGAGTAGTGTAGAAGTCGCGTAATAGAGTGAATGTCGTACGATTCAAATGATAAGACTCAACAAAATTGAATTTACATTAAAAAAAAACCCAAATTTCATTACATGAAACAAAATGGAAATGCCACCCTACCATTTGTAGAATCTGAGGGCGGCCTACATTAAAAAAAAACCCAATTATTTCATTACATAAAACAAAATGGAAATGCCACCCTACCATTTGTAGAATCTGAGGGCGGCCTTAGCTAGGACTGGGGTTGTATCCAAGTCAACCCAGGAAGGAAAAAAAAGGAAAACTTATGCCCCCATGCTTAACTATGTATGTTTGGTATTTGGTTAGTAGTAGTGCAAGATAATATTGTGTAGCTCAAACTGTGTAAGCTATCAAAATTTAACAGCAAATGTTAGTTCATTTTGTTATTATGTATCTGAAATGCCGTATAAGCAGACACAACAACAAAGCCAAGCAACCGAATTTTTTTGGGGCTTATAAGCAGAGCATGTACATGGAATTTATGTCAAGCATGTTTCATTGTTGTGTGTTCCCAGCCTAGCCTAATCTACCTGGTTGGGGCAGGATGCTTCGTAGCCCTGAGGCCCTCTCTTGTCATAACACTTGCTGGACTTGGAGAGTCTATTAGATGTTGGATACTTTGTCGTAGAATTTGGGCATTTTTTTCCCTTAGTACTCGTGGTTCACAGTTGACCCCTCGAACTTATTTTAGTGGGGAAAGGCTCTAGTGATCTATTATGATGGAGAGAGGTGGTTGACTTGAATAAGTTTGCCTGCCACAACCTGCTGTAGCAACTTAACGTAACTCAACTGGATATATTTACCAAGCTAAAAATTGAATTCATGTATAAATGTTTATGCCATAATTGATTCAAGTATTAAGTGACTTCTGTTGATCCCTGAATTACCTTTACCACCTACTTGGAGTGGATGCATATTTCTTGATGCATCTGTTCTTTATGATCTAACTGGCTAAACCCCGAGGCCCGTCCTAATCCGTCATAGGCCTGTAAGTTTAATCTAACCCTTACAGTCTTACTTGATCCATTCCCATATACCGATTCTTTGTTTTTCTTTTGAATTGAGAAAAAATGGATTGCCCCTGACTTTATCACTTGTCATTTGATTCACAGAGCACATTTTGCTCTCCATTCTGTAATTGAAACATGGTTTTCATCCGTTTGATAGGTAATTAAAATGCTATAAACTATCTATCTGATTTGGTTGTGAGGATAACTAACAATTCATTTGCTCCCACACATTAGAATTATGTTGTTGGAAAGCTTTTAATTCATTTTCAGGTTAACATTACCTTTTTGCAAACTGGTCGTTCTTTTTTGGGTATAAACACCCTAAAGTTTCAGCTACTTTGCTATTATATACCCTGATGTTTTCCCCCCTTCGTTCATATACCCCAAGGTTTAAATTTATTGCATAACATCATAATAAAATAAGCCAAATATAATAGATTGCCAGTATGGAGAACATAACTTCGTTTTAGCTGAACCAAACATTAATTCAAGGTGAGCTGAATGACACTGAAGATGAGCCAAGTTCAAACGTTAGGTTATATAAACAGAGGTAGAAAAACATAAGGGCATATAAGTGTGAAGTAGGCAAAATAGGTTATTTATCCTCAATTTACCCTTCTTTTTCTTTGTTTAAGTTGGTATTGAATTTGTTTTATTGATAGCAGATTATTTGATTTATAGTAAATTTCCATATAAACTATTGTCTTGATTGTCCAAAGATAATCTTAGCCATTTATGCAACGCTTTTTTTAATCCTTTCTTTATGGGCCAGTGAAAGTAATCAATTTAAACAATCATGTCTGAAAATGATATGAATAAACACTTATATAACTCTTTTAATGAAAGTTTTCCAAGAAGAAAACAAAAAAGCAAATTTTATTTATTTATTTATGGAATTGCTATAAATTGTACTTGCTAATTAGTACAACTGAAAAATGTACTCAAATGATGTATCTGTTTGGAGAAATTAAAGATCAAGGCTTTTCCCTATAATGCTTATGCCTTTTTTTGTAGCTTCGAAGATATATTGGACTTGCTCAAGACTGATGGGAGAGCAAAATCAATGAAAACTGAAGGCAAAATCTCATCATTCCAAATATTCCTAGATGTTGTATTTCAGCTCTATGTCAATAATGATTAAGTAAAGATTGTAATTTAGCAATGTATGGTGGCGATGTTTAGTTTGATTCTTTTGGTTGGTGGAGTATATGCTTGCTTGTATAAATGATCCAAATTAAGTGGACTTTATGTTAATATTTGATGAGCAAGTGTCTAAGCTTGTACCCATACTTAAAACTTCAGTAATTCGGCTAGCTGTCATTTTGAGGTCCAACATCAAGTGGAATAGGAAAATCATGGGTGGGTGTCTTCCAAACTGATGTGGTTGGTTCTATCAGAGCATTCACTATCGTTACATCTAAAATATGCATATTTAGAAAATAGAAAATGGAAATGAACAAGGAGAGCTGCCGTCGTTGGTGCCAAATTTTGATAATTGAATGGTGTTAAATTTGGATAATTGAAAAAGAATTAAAAATTCAAAACAGAAGATCTTCATCCATCTATCCCTTTGTTTTTCTTTAATATTAAAAAGTTGGTGCGGCTCTTCTTCCGTTGAAAATTTTTCATTTTGTTTTTTAAAACCAAAAAATGGTTGGATGGATGATCATTCTTTTCCCCGCTCAATTCAAGTTGTTTTAAAAAATCTTTATTGTGTCGCGATAATTTTTTATAATTTTTTTTTTCTGAAAAATAGAGATCAGGCGGATCTTCCTCATCCGTTTGGTTTTTTTTTTTTTTTTTTTTTGAATTTTTTTCTACAAAAAATTCCCCCTCCCTGTACGGACGCGTAACTCCCCACGTCTCCTTGTTCCTTTCTCCCTCCATTTCCTTCGCTTCACCCTAAAAGTCTCAGCAACCTCCTCGTCAACAAATCTAGCAATCAAAAGCCAGATTGACTCAATAAAAACAAACCCCCAAAATCAAATCAAATCAACAAATGGAATCCAACAAACCCTCCTCCCTCTACCCCAAGATCATCGACTACAATCCCGACCTCAACACCACCTCCTCATCATCCTCGAATCTCTATCCTTCCCTCACCGATCCGATCCCTGATAATGCCACGCCCTCAGCCCCTTCCCTCTACCCCTCCCTCGAAATGAAAGATTTAGTCGAAAACCTCTTCCCCGATTCCGAAAAAGAAGAAGAAGAAGAAGAAGAGCGAAAAGACCCAAAAGCCCCTAAGCTCCCTCCCCCAATCCAAGAAACCCTCGTCTCCATCCCCGGTGCCATCCTCCACCTCATTGACCGCCAGACCTCCCTCGAGCTCGCCGCCGGAACCTTCTCCATCTCCCGCATCCGCCAGGCCCAAAGCACGGTCGCCGTCGTCGCCAAGATCGACGACATCCAGTGGCCCCTCGCCCGCGACGAAGCCGCCGTCAAACTCGACGACTCTCACTACTTTTTCACCCTCCACGATCCCTCCGATCACGGACTGTTTAACTACGGTCTCACATTCGCCGCGTCGAAAGGGCAGCACGGGCTGCTGGATAAGCTGGACGAGGTTCTTGAAAGCTGTGCCAGTTTTTCGAGGCAGAAGGTGAATAATGTTGTCGGGGAGGTGTTGGATGGGAGGGGGGAGGTGACGGTTGAGGAGGTGATGGGGGAGAGGAAGGTGGAGATGGAGGAGAGGTCGGCGGCGTATTGGACGACGCTGGCGCCAAATGTGGAGGATTATAGTGGGTCGGTGGCGAGGGTGATTGCGATGGGGTCGGGGAGGGTGATTCAGGGGATCTTGTGGTGCGGGGATGTGACGACGGAGAGGTTGAAGTGGGGGGAGGAGTTGTTGAAGAGGAAGATGGATCCGAATGCGCAGGAGAGTGAGGTTAGCAAGGAGGCGCTCGAGCGGATGAAAAGGTTCGAAATTTATTTTATTTTTGGTTGATTATGTTGTCATTTATCTATGTGATTTCTTATTATGAGTTTATGAAATCTTTATTATATATGCGATAAGTGAACATTTGTGCTGCGGTTTTAGGCATCCAATCAATGAACTTTTTGTCCATTTTCGTCAAATGACATAAAAAGTACGATGACTGGTATGGATCGTTCATAATGGATCCGACCTAGGATAGATACACACAACAAACAACAAAAGCTTGAGTTATATTTATTGGGTCTTGTATGATTGTTTAGAGAACAATGTTTACAAGTTTACCCCCATTTAAGAGCATCTGTAGTCGTGGGCTAAATACCCAAATTTTGGAAAAATTTGGAATAAGAGAGCTGCAGTCTTCGTCCAAATACCCAAAATTTGGGTGTACGATAAACAGTACATTGCCAAATATAGCTAACGGGAAATTTTCTTTTCGTCCCTGAAAAGAGACGAAGGATAATATCCCGTCGCTTTAATTTTTTTTTTACCGGACGATAAACAATGTCTCGTCGTTTATTATAAAAAAAAAGGGTGTCGGACGGTGTATTATACACCGTCCCAACCATTTTGAATAAGACAAAAAGGTGTTGGACGGTGTACAATCCACCGTCCTTCTCTTTTTTCATTTTTTTTTTTTAAAGTTTCAGATGAGATATAATCGGTCGTCCGGCCATATTTTAACTTTCAACGACTGCAGTGCGCAACCATGTTTTCCATTTCCAAAAGCCAAATACCCAAAATTTAGCTTAGAACGACTACAGATGCTCTAATTAAGGGTCATGCTAATTGTACTACTATTTTTTTCAATACTTTGATACTACTACTCTTAAATGGATGGAGCCTACAATCAATTATTGCAAAAGTTTTTCACATGAACTCCTCCTTAATATTGAGTCTAATAGTACCGAAATAGTCAACAAAAAGTAGTACTTAAACATTTTACTTTAATTAAGTTTCAAACTATGCCTTTGACAATCACATCCCCGAAAATGCTAGTGCTGTTCAAGGATGAATTAAAGAGAAGGCTTTTGAACCATTCTTACTCATTTAGAGAAGTGCAGGAACTTCTCATATATATTCCATAAAAATTGAATGTGTTTGTCTAAAGTGGGGGTTTTTGTTGCTACATTTTTTCTCCATGGGTTTATATTTCCGGACTTTTTTCTCTCTAAATAAGCCTAAATTTGAAATTAAATCTCACCTAGAGCCCCCTCTAAAAGTATTTCCAACTGGTGGGTCTATGGCAATAAAATTAGCATTTGCAGGCAGCTGAAGTGTAATATAACTCGCAATTCCCAACTGCGGCAACCTCTTAAATTTTTTATTATTTTTTTCATTGCCGCTGTTGAAATTTGCGCAATTTTTTTTCCTCGACCACAATTACCAACTGCGGTCTAGTCTTACGTGACTGCTACTGTAGTCCACTCGTGAAATTAATTCCCCTTAAGGCTCTCAATTGGGATTTAGTTTGAACATGAGGCCCATTTAGGGGGAAAATTGATATTTCCGTGGTGACGACGTTGATTTTTTGGGCATTCTAGATAATGACTAATGAGATTTGCATTTCAAATCAACCTATTGCTACAAAAGAATCTGTTGAACTGTGATGAACTAATTGGTCATTTGAATTTTTGCGAACAGTGTGTGAAAATTTTGTGGAGATTAGTGCTTGAACTATTCCATATACATGATTAAACATTTATTTTGAATTGCATTGCTTTGCCCATTCTTGCTTACTTTGCAGCCAGTAGCTCTTCAGATATAACCTTTCAGGAAATATATCGAGAATAATGGTGCTAACATGCTTATTGCCGTAACAGGGTTAAGAAGGTTACTAAAATGTCAGAGAAGGTGGTTACAGGAATCCTGTCTGGTGTTGTGAGAGTCTCTGGATATTTCACAAGCTCTGTTGTGAATTCAAAAGTTGGCAAAAAGTTCTTTGGCATGCTTCCTGGAGAAATTGTCCTAGCTTCGCTTGATGGATTTGGTATGCCCTTTTCTTGATTTTCTTGTCCTTTTTATTATTATTTTTTTTAATTGGGTTTCTTAAGATATTACCCCCATCAAATATAGATAATACTAAATAACCCCCAACAAACATTTTAGTTTTATAAAACCCGCCAACAAAACATCAAGTTGCTTAAAAAATCCCCCATAACCTCAAATACAATATTTTAGTACCTAAACTACCCTCTATTTTCATATTCTCTACTAATACATTCTTATTCAAACCCAATTTCTCCTCCTTCCTTCAATCTCCTTCCATTATGCTTACTTTCTGTTCTAATCACCGCCACCGTTTCTTGTTTTCATTTGTTTGAGTTCTTAAATATGTGATCTCTAAATGTGTCTATCATCTTGCTTGCTTATCCAACAAATTCTAATAAAATTCATCTTTAATTTTCTTCAACAGCACACCCCTTCCCCTCACACCAAACTCCTTCATGGATCGCTTCTCAATATTCTATTGGATCAACTTCATCCTCAATCTCGCTCCGTCAAACAAAGCATGTCATAATCTTATTGAAAAAATTGAGAAAATCAGGATCTTTAATATTTTAAACTTTATTTATACTTTTGGGGGGAAAATTAGTGGCATTAACCCAGCTACGATATTCAAAAGGAGGAAGGAGGAATAAAAAATAAGAGAAAATTGGGTTGAATATGAGTATATTAGTTGGAAAGATGAAAGAGGGGGTAGTTTAGGTATCAAAGAATTGTATTTTAGGTTTTGGGGGCTTTTGAACAACAACAACAAAAAAGTATTTTCCCTAACTAGTTGGGGTCGGCTACATGAATCATGATTTTCTATTCTGCTCGATTTAGCACTATATCTTCTGTAAGGCCATAAGATATCATATCTTTTCTCATCGTTTTCACCCAAGTAAATTTAGGTCTTTCCCTACCCTAAACTCTACCCTCAATACTTATCAAATCACTCTTTCTAATAGGGGCACTACTAGGTCTACGTATGACATGTCCAAACCACATGAAACAATTCTCTTTTAATGTATCGTGGAAAAGAGCTACATTTACCATGTCTTGTATATGCTCGTTTCTAATTCTATCAATCTTGGTTTTACCACACATCCATCTTAGCATCCTCATCTCTGCTACACTCATTTTCAGGACATATTTTTTGTTGCCTAACACTATGCTTCATACATCATTGCTGGTCTAATAGCCATCCTGTAAAATTTTTCCTTCAACTTTAAAGGTATACGCTTGTCACACAAAATACCACTATCGTTTCTTCATTTAAACCACCATTCTTGGATCCTATGTATAACATCTTCACAAATATCCCATCTATTTGTATAATTGACTAAATATCATAAATGGTCTCTTTTAGATATATCCTAACTATCGAGTTTCACTACTTTCTCATTTGTGTTCCTAATCTCTAATATTATAATGGGAGAGTTGGGGTTGTCATTTGTAGACAACATGTAATTTGTAGACATTCATTCAACCATCTAATCTCAACAATTCATTTTTAAGTGGGAGTTATATTAACCATCCATTTACTCAACTGTTGTTAGTTACCATAATACCTTCAAAGTTCAAATTTATTTACAACATAATTATTTACAAAAATGTCACTCATATAAAATAAAAGTTTGTAACACTAGGAATAATTTGTAAAAAGCATCTAATGAGTAAAGGAATGTCTTATTATTTACTATATAAAAAATATTAATTAAAACGTGCATCGCACGTGCAGTTACTAGTATCACTAAAATTACACTCCATATATTCTGTTTTAGTTCAGTTTATTCTAAAGCCTTTAGCTTCCAAAGTTTCTCTCCACAATTCTAATTTAATATTGTTTACTGCTCTAATCTCGTCCACTAAAACGACGTCATCGGCAAAAAGTATATACCAAGGCATCTCATCTTGTATTTCTCGCATCAATTCATCCATAACCAAAGCAAAAAGGTAGGTTTAATGCTGAACCTACTGTAATAGGAAAATCACTGGTCTCTTCTGTGATTGTTCTAATTGTGGTCATTGCCCCTTCATACATATCCTTAATCACCTCAATATACCAAATAGTTACTCTTTTATTATTTAACGCCCACCATACTATGTCTTAAAGGACTTTTTCATATGCTTTTTCTAGATCTATAAATATCATACATAGATCTTTCTTATTCTCCATATATTTTTCATAAGTATCCTTAGTAAATAAATTGTTTTCATTGTTGACCTCCCATGCATAAATCCAAACTGATTCTTGGACACTGTAGTTTTTAGCCTCGGTCAATGTTCGATCACTTTCTCCCAAAATTTCATTGTGTGACTCATTAGTTTAATCTCTCGGTAGTTTGAGCAACTGTGTATATCTCCTTTATTTTTATGTATAGATATTAAAATACCCTTTCTCCATTCATCAGACATCTTCTTGGTCATCAAAATTTCATTAAATAATCTTGTTAGCCAGCCCATTTCTACATTCCCAAGACACTTCCAAACTTCAATGAGCATACCATTGAAGCAACTTAATATTTTGTTGAGGGTTGTATAGGATTACAAAGTTTGTTGGGGGTTATATTGATATAGTAGTAATGTTTCATGGGGGCAATATCTAAAAAATACGTTTTAACTTTTAACCCCCTTCTTTTTTCCCCTATGGTGTCAACTTGTTTGATTCTTATATGTTCTTTTGCTTTTTAAGGTTTAAATGTTTTATGGACTCTATGATGCTGTCTTATTCCATATTCTAATTTTTTATAAATTGATTTGAAGTTTTTTATAGAAGATTATATGCAAAATTAATAAAAAACTTATTTCAGTTGCCTCTTTAAGAAAGTTTTTGCTATGAGGACATCTAGTAAGCTGGTTCAAATTCACAATGAATGTTTTTGTAAAGACGGCTATATTTGATAACTGAAAGTCTAGAAACTATGTTGGAGTTGGACTGAAGGGCGATGAACCTAATGCCAATTAATAGGAGTTGTGATTGAGAAAGGATGGAACTTGATGTGAGTTTTTGGTAGGCATTGTCATTATAATCATTATCTAATTATTTTCATTGGTCAGGCATATCGTGGGATTCAAAGTTGAGAAAAAGAGGAAAAAAGGAGGCAAATGTAATATTTTATTTCTAGCTGCAAATGGTTCCAACATGTATTAGTTTGTGCTTAACTGCCAAAGAAAACTGCATATGAGTAAATATCAGTAAAAGGCATACTTGGCCAAGCCACCGCTCTTCAGCAAACCCGAACCGAGCGAAGTTCTATCTCTATACATGGTTGCTTCCGAGCAGGCACTTAGCGCCGTCTTGGTTCGGGATGAAAGCGGAAGGCAGAATCCGATCTATTATGCCAGTAAAATCCTTCGCGATGCCAAGCTCAGGTACTCTAAAGTAGAGATATGCACTTGTGATGGCGGCGAGAAAGCTTCACCCATACTTTCAGGCTCACTCTATTCAAGTCCTTACGGACCAACCCCTCAAGCAAGTACTCTATAAACCCGAGATGTTTGGCCGCTTGATCAAATGGTCCATTGAGTTGAGTCAGCATGACATTAGCTATAAGCCCCAAATTGTAATCAAGGGTCAAGCACTCACTGAATTCATAATTGAGTGTACCATTTCCCAATACATCCGAAGTTCAGGAAGACGAGCCAGAGTGGGAGCTCTACGTAGATGGGTCGTCCTGCGAAGGTGGGAGTGGGGTTGGGGTCATAATTAAGGGTCAAGATGCCTTCATTCTCTAACACTCTCTTCGCCTCAACTTTCCGACCTCCAACAACGTGGCAGAATACGAAGCAATGATCGCAGGACTTCTCTTGGCCCATAAAGCAGGAGCCAAACACGTAAGGATTTTTAGCGATTCCCGGCTTGTCGTTAATCAGATTTTCGGGGAGCACGAGGCTCGTGATACCCGAATGATCCAATACCTGGCACGTGTTCGCCTCCTTCTTTCGAATTTCCCATAAGCAACAGTGATTCAGATCCCTCAGAAACAGAATACACATGCGGATGCTATCTCTAAACTGGCTTCTTCCTCCTTCGAAGGACTAGATCACATTGTCATGATGGAGGTTCTCCTAAAATTTAGCACTGAAATCGTCGAACTGCTCGAAGTCAACAACATCAACTTGCCCGTGAGGGCAACAACTTGGGTGCACCTAATTTTGAACTTCCTAAGGGCGGGTGAACTATCCCAAGATCCATCTAAAGCCAGAAAGGTTCGAGCCCGTTTCGAGAGGTTCACATTCATCAACGGTACACTCTTCAAACGCTCATACACCAAGGCGGACTGAAGACCTTATCTCCACTATCTGAATCTTGAGGAGGTCAAATACGCATTAGAAGAGATGCACGAAGGAATCGGCAGCTGCCACATGGGCAGCAGTACACTTGCAAGAAAAATACTCAATCACGGGTACTACTGGCCAACCATCCTCCAAGATGCTCAGGACCTTGTGAGAAAATGCAACCCCTGTCAAAGGTACTCTTTCATTCGACACGCTCCCCAAGTCGAGCTAAAATCAATTGCCAGTCCGGTCCCCTTTGCTATGTGGGGAATGAATCTAGTCGGCCCTTTTCCAAAAGCGACTGGCCAGAGGCGCTTCTTCATCGTCGCCATAGACTATTGTACCAAGTGGGTCGAGGCGGAATCCCTCGCCACCATAACCGAGCATCAATCACAACAATTCTTTTGGAAGAACTTCGTTTGTCGATTTGGTATCCCTTGGATTCTTGTCACCAACACTGGCATCCAGTTCGCCGGCAAAAACTTTCGCAAGTTCTGTGCTGACGTAGGGATCCAGCAAAGGTTTTGTTCTGTCTCGTACCCCCAGTGCAATGGCCAAGCTAAGAATGCTAACAAACAGATCCTGGACGGACTGGAGAAACGCCTAGACAACTCACCAAAAGGCCTATGGGTCAAAGAGTTATCGAGCGTGCTGTGGTCCTACCGAACCACAAAGGATTCCAACAGGCGAGTCCCGGTTCAACCTAACTTTTGGAATCGAAGCGGTCATTCCTTTGGAGGTCAATCTCCCTTCTCCATGCATCATAAGCTTCGTTGAAAGTTCCAACTCAACAGACTTAATGGCCAACCTCAATCTCCTCGACGAGGTACGCGATAAGTCAGCTATCATAAGGAACATCTACCAACAGAGGGTCGAGCCCTTCTATAATCAGAGAGTACGACCGGCCAACATAAAAGAGGGCGACCTTGTGCTCCGACGGCTCGCCATCTCCGAACCTACCCAAGAAAGCAAAACTCGTTCCAAATTGGGAAAGTCCTTATAAGGTTTCCTAAGTGGTCCGTCCAGGGACCTACCGACTCAAAGACCGGGGGGGCAAGGCAATCAAGAGAACTTGGAATGCGGAGCACCTGATTAAGTTCTATGAAAGCACTTAAAATCAAGGTTGTAAACGGCGTCAGGCGGTGGCGATTCGGCCAAGGACCGCCTACCGCCTAGGCGGTGCCTAAGCGCCTAGGCGTTTTGTTTTTATTTTTTAAATATTAATATATTAACCTTTTAAAAGTTACATTTCTCTATTTTTGCTTGTAGTCTAAATCTTTTTGTGAAGTTGGAACTTTGGTGCTTGTAATTTAAATCGTTTTGTGAACTCTTTAATCTTTATCCTAATATGATTGAATGATTCTTAATCTTGACAATGGAGGTTGCAGGGATGAAACAAACAATTTATTGGAGTTATTGCGATCAAGGACAACTAATCTTCCTGAAGAAAATGGTCAGGCCATGGGATTAAATGCATCACAATTCACAAGTGATGCTAGGCCAGAATGATTTTAGAAGTTTAATAACGATTATGGTGTAAACTTTAGATTCATAATGACATAAACAATAATCAGTCATATAAAATTTCAAATATAACGTGACCTAGTAACACCTTAATGTAAAGATGAAGAGGCTTTTTACTGTTGAAGATGAAGAGACTTTTCTGTTGAAGATGAAGAGACTATTTTAAAGAATTTGAAAAAAAAATTATAAAAAAATCTGTCAGCCGCCTGATCCGCCTCGGCCGCCTAGGCGCCGCCATATCGATGCCTTGTACGCCTAACGGCCATCTCAACTCCTAGAGTACTGCCTATTGCATATGCGGTTCGTTCTCCTCTTTTTGAGCGCCTAGGCGCCGCCTAGGCGTCCGAGGCGGACGCCATTTAGAACACTGCTTAAAAATGATTTAAACTTGTAACGAGGCAAATGTAATAAGCGCCAGCTTTCAGTAGTCACAGAATAAAGTTGTTTTCAGTTTCATCAATCAATCTTTGCCTACTCCCTTTCAAAACAAAGTCTAAAGCTCGGAAAGATTGCCTCGACAGAGCACCTCGACTCTGAGTCTTGCGCTGTTCTCACTGCTATGTCTAAACCTCGGAAAGAGTGTCTCTGTTATGTCTAAACCTCGGAAAGAGTACTTCGACTCTGAGTACTATGAGGTTTTCTCTGCTACATCTAGAGCCCGGGAATCGCCCCGACCCCGAACTTAACGTAGATCTCTCCACTGCCAAGAAGTCCAACATCTCAGATCTCAACAAAAACAAGTCAATCTACTGAAGAAGATAAATTTTATTGATCGAAAGGTGATTACAAAGGCGGTGGCCAATCCGCAAAAAGGCATACAAAACGCTGAAAGCTAAACCTACATCTATACATGATTCACTTCGTACCGCGGAACAACATCTACTCTCCACACATTGAGGAGAAGAAACTGATGAAGGCACCTCGGTAGTTGACATTGGGACTCCGTTACAAAAAAGAGAGACACTCATGAAAAGGTGTCAGGCCCCTCTTAGCTCGTCAGTCTCCTTAACTGCCACAGCTCGACAATGTCCCTGTCCGTGGAAGAGGCATCATAATGAAGAAAGGCGATGATGATGAGGCCTCTCGGGAATCCCTGGAGGAAGGTGGAAGTTAAAGCAAAAAACAGTCCGAACCTCTGTTCCTCCAACCGACCCAGCTAAGAAAATCTCGAGAGAAGGGTGAAGGGTCCTCTGATATAGGTAAACTCCACATTCCCGGTCTCGGTCCCCGATCGGAATCATCAGATCTTGCAATCCAAGTCGCAAGTGACGAACTTCAACATGAGTCACGCTTTTCCGCTCCAAGTCCCCTCAGCTCGGCAAAGACAAGGCAAGAACTTTCAACCGGAAAATTGCAACCAAACCCCTAATCCGAACATAAGCATGGAAGAAAGAATCCCTCAAGAGTCGGTCACAACTATTACAAATCTTGAAATTTGAGTTGAGCAAGCCAAGACAAGGCCTTAGTGCTACGAGCCCTCCAAAGTCAAAAGACTCGAGGACTCAATCCACTCTCCAGGTCGCCACCTTGAATCACGAACAAGTCAATTTTTGAAAACTTCATCAAGGAAACAATCACTTGTTGGAACAAATGGCCTGGAAGCTATGAAATTTTATAGGCAACTCTGCCAACTACCTCATTAATTATGCGTCAAAAGTTAACACTTAAATTTTCAAGGTCTATAGTAACCTATATTCCCAAGAAAGGATGACGTGAGCAGACACGTGGCGACTTCTTTCATTCATCACTCCCTACACTCTAGCCTCGGTTCCTCAATACTCACGAGCAAAGGGGATAACATGAAAGCAAAATTTTATTTAGAAAAAAATGCAGGGGCGGTGGCTTGTCCGCAAGATGGGGAAAATACAAGACAAATTTATGGACGACGCCGGAAACTGGACCCCTTCTCTTTGGAGACGATGAACCCTTTCTCAGCAGCCGCATCCTCCTCGGCCGCTCGCTGCAGGACCTCCTCCTTTGCCTCCATAATGAAGCCCTCAACACTAATGTCCGGATATCTTATGTGGATGTGCGTAAGGGTCGTACTGTACTCCACGTCCTGAGCATCGAGCATCTGCTGCAGGGTCTCTTCCAGCTATGCCTTGCCCTTCTCCGCCGTTCGCGCTGCCTTGTTCAGCTCGCCCCTCAATTTCTTCTCCTCAGCTTGCTATGCTAGCCGCTCTTCGGCCCATCTCTCCTTCTCGAAAAGCAGCCCCTCTCGAGCCTTTTATTCCTTCTCCAACTCTTTCTCAACATCCTTCAATGTCCGCCAGAGGTCCTAATTTTGGCTCACTACCTTCCGCGTCGTCTCCTCGGACTCTAGAGCACGCACGAGAATTGCGATGAGCCTCCACTTCAGATCGGCCCCGGTGATTGCAGCCTACGAAGGAAAAGTTAGGAGAAACAAAATCAAAGAACAAACTAAAGCTAGCGGCAAAAAAGAAGAGAGAAGAGGGGGACCATTTACATGAACTGAAGCTTGAGAGCAATGAGAGTAGACCTCGTTCTGATCCTCCATCTTCAAGGCCACCAGTTCTCGGGGGGTGGCCAGATTATCAACCACCTGGACCGCACTCATGCGGTCCGTCGTTAGATCCGCCCTCGTAATTAACCAGGAGGGGACCCATGCCTTCGCCGACGATAACTGCTTCAGCGCTGCCCCATCCTTTAGCTGCAGAACGTTCTGAGCCCCCACCGATGACTCTTTAGGGTTTGGAGGGTTAGCGCTCTTGCTCTTCTTCTGCGGCGGGGGTACAATCGAGGGAGAGGAGTGGGGATGCTTCGAAGAACCTCCCCCGGTCTTCTTTCGAGGTCCTTCAGCTACTTCGGCCCCTTTCCTTGCTCCACCCGTCGCGACCGTGTCAGGTCCGGCCTTTTCCTTGGTCCCGGTCCTCTTTATAGCTGCCCTAGCTTTCACCTTAGCCCTCGCCGCCTCCTCTGCCTCGGCTTTAGTTCTCGCTTCGGCTGCCTTCCACTATGCCTTCCTGGCTAGGCGTCTTTCCATCAAGAGTGCATCGGAAACCAGGGCGAAGGGGAAAATAAATTTGATAACTCGATGGTCAAAGACAATAGAGGAGAATAAAGATAGATGAACAGGTGAAAACAAACTATATATAGACAGAAAAGGACGTTGAATACTGTGCCCACACGTGGCAGGCATGGACACGGAGGTCCCGAAACCGTTGGGATTCCTCTCGGAGAGATGCTTCAGGGTGAAACTCCGACCACGAGCCTCATGCGATCATCATCCCACACGCCAAAACTATCACTCCTACGCGTCGAGTCGACTCCAAAGCTCTACACGGTCTCAGTCGCTAACGGAACGGAAGCCTCGAATACCCTAACTTGAAACAACACTGACTCGGAAGAATCCTCAGGGAATTTCAGAAGTCCACAACAAAATCAAGACTTGGTATAACAAAATATTTTATCATTTCAAGACGATTACAATGGGCGGTGTTCAGGTCGCGTTCGGCAAATTACATCACAAAATAAAAACTAAGGCAACGAGGGCTCCTCCTTAAAGGCCGGATGAGTATCGTCGCCCCCATAATACCAACGAAATTTCGGCTGAATTCGTGGGCTAAACCACCACCGAGGGGATACGAGCGTTCATCTGCTAAGCCTCCAGAGGCAGGCCCCACACCAGTCCCTAGGTTGAAGGGAATCTCGCCAGGAGTTTCGGGGGAAGTAACAAAATACGGATCATACTCGAGATTGCCAGGATCGAAACCAGGATACATCCGTCGGATACATTCGACGGCCTGCTTAAAACCGCGCTCCTCCCCCTCAAGAATCTGATCTGTGGCGCCTGCAAGTTCTGACTGCACCTCGGTTAACTGGCGTTCTAGCACCTTTTTCTCATTCGGCAACATCCTAGAGATGTAATGCCTTTTGCCCGGCTCTGCCAACTTCCCCTCCAACTCCTTCAGGTTCCTTTTCAAGGCCTCGACGCACCCATGCTCGTCTTGGCACCTCTTCTTGTACCACTCCACTTTCCGAGCCTTACGACCGAGCCGACACCCATATTGCCTCTTCATTTCGGCCCCATAGAGGGCAGTTTGCCAGAAAAATTTGGGAAGTTAGCAACAAATCATTCGCGCTTGGAATACAGCGTAATCGACAACTTACCGAGATGACCCCCTGAGAAAATCGAAGGAAACATGATTCCAGTCTCTTGGGCAAGGATCTCCTGATCCTTCGGGGGAGCCAGAGTCTCCACCACTTCCTGGGCCGACCGCGGCTCCATGTCGAAGTCAAACTCCTTCACAGACAAGTGAGAGAACGGAGTCAAAGACTTGGCCAATCCGGTGGCCCTCAATGGCCTCTTGCTTGACTGACCTCTCGGGATCATGGATCGACTAAGTCTTGGATCGCTTAGGGAACTGCCCAGAAGTTGATGCCACGGCCTTTCTCTTGCCTGTAAGGTTGGCTGCCGTTGCCCCCAGAGGCTTTGGAGCTGAAGCAATCGTCACACCGGCATCTACGAATAGAAGCAGATGACAGACAAGGCAATGCGCTAACATAACGAGACAAGAGAGGGAGAAATTACACAAGCCGGCAGGACTCAAACCTGTCGCGGCCAACCTTTCCTCGGACATTTGCGACCAGCCGATGCTCGATGCAGGCATCCTTTTCAAAGATCCTCAAAAACTCGGCGCTCTCTTCCGAGGTTAGGTCGTGGATTGACGGGAGACCCTTCCTCGGCGGGCCCTTGTACAACCATTTGGTAGGAATATCCCAAGGTTCGATACTGCGAGCCACAAAGTACTTCTGCTTCCAATCCTTGATAGAATCAGGATGGCTGTGCATCACCTGGTACCCCTGACTAGGCGAAATATACCAGCGGTAGGGGTGAAGCGGCAGCACTTTAAAACCCAGACACCTGAAAATACTTCAGGTGGAGAGTAACCCCTTTCTCATGGCACACCATGACGAAACTCATCAGCTGCTTCCACGAATTCGGCGCATACTACATAGGGCTCATGCCCGCCCAGTTGAGTACTTCCTTCACAAAAGGATGAAGAGGGAAGTGCAGGCCCGAGTGTAACATATCCACATTCATTATGCAGAACTCTCCCGAGAGATCGGCATTCAACCAAATATCAGTGTTCCGGAGCATCAGCTCAATCTGGGAGGGACGCGATAGACCCTCCGGAGCGACTCATGGTCGTTCGAAGCCAGGACACACTTCATCCCGTCCACATCGGCCACCGACCTACTCGGCAAAGGCAGAACGTTGGGGCAAAATTCGGCTTCCAGGTCATCGGGATACATTCGGACAGACTCCGAGCGGCTAGACGACCGAGGGGGTGCGACTAACAGAGCCTCACCAAGGGCAACCTTCGTTTTCAGAGACAATCCGACGTCGATAAGCTCAGCCTCCGGCACCGCCCCTAAGAGTTCATCCAAGGTCCACAATTTCTCCACGAGCCGATCCTCGCCTTCCTGATCACCTATACCCCTCGACGCATTGGGCGAGCCTCGGGTGTCTTCCGAGCTGGGCTTCGGGTACAAAAGTCCTCTTTCTTATGGAGGAGAACGACCTGAAGAACTCGTGGCCGATCCATCCAAGGAAGATCTAATCCCTGATCCACTCCGTTCGCCTGAAGAAGACGGGCTGCTAACCTCCACGGTTGACATTCTCAGAGCTGCAATTTTTTAAAAAGGAACTCCATCTGCAAAGAAAACAAACCCCCCAAATTGGCAAGGAGGAGCAGATTTATAGAAGCAGACTTCGTCATGAACCGTTGGCACATGCCGTCTCCTCGAATTCCATGAAATGCAACCTCTGGAATGACTACTGTCATGTGACAACTCCTCGAATCCCACAAAACCTGACAGAGTAAGATGATACAAGTACAGGAACCTGATGTCACCCACTCCGCTAGCACCTAAGCCTGATAGGCGTCCCCCCGACCAACACAGGAACCGACGCAACGAAGGATTCCTTCAGGCTACGATCCGCGATAAGGGCCGTACTTCAGAATCACAGGTTGGAAAGATACTCTGACTCCAAGCCTCGAACACTACCTCAACGGTACCACAACTCGGCGTGGTTGCCGATGCTTTTCCCACGAGTTATTTACTCCTTGAAACGATCGACAGCTCATCTCCGAGAATGGGGGACTCATGATATGGGTAAAGGCCGTAATTGACCCCCGCCCTGCGATTCTCGCACGAATCACAAATCCCACAAAGCCCTCTGTGGCTTAAAACGCCCGTCAAACAAAGGGCCCAAACCAAACTTGCTCCATGGGCCTTCCGCAGGCGCAATCGCATACCCTCTGCCCATCCGGGTCTCTCACCCGCCGATCATGCCAGTCATCCCGTCGATTACGCCACAATCCCCCCCCCCCCAACTAAAAAATCAGGAATTTGATTAACGCCAGATCCGATATCATCGGGATCCTATGACCGACCGAGAATCTCTCCATAACAGAATCTTCAAAGACCTATAAATACTACTGCTCTGGCATTGTTACAAGGTAATCACTCTTTTTGCTACATAAAATCTTCCTTAAATTGTTGTCTTCTCACTTATGCATCGGAGGGTCTTGTCATCGGGAATACTCCTGGTGTTTCAGGCTTCTTTTTGCAGGTTGGCAAGTTGGCTCCTTCCCCTACCATCCACTAGATTTTCCCTCAGATACAGAACGAAGGTCAGGATCACGGTCGTTTTCCTGAATACAAGAACTCACATTATCTGTTGCTCTGACACCCGAAAAAACAATTACAACACGAATGTATACAACTATTAAATCTTTTTTATATATTTAAGGGATAGAGTTCTAAGGAACTCCAGCCAACAAAATCAAAAAAAGAAAACTACATACGAGTGTATACAACTATTAAATCTTAAAATGACCTATCCTTTCTAATGGTGCAGTGTACCCTCTGGCAACTGACGTGGAGTTTCCCATAAGAGAATCTAGTTATGAGAAATCTATTTCATCCCCAATAGCAAATGCAATTACGCTTGGTAGATTTCGAAATTGATATCCATTGTCAGTTATCCTGATGTTAAAGCACATACACATCGTATAGCTTAGTGAATTGGCCTCTCTCGTGTGACTTGTCATAGTTATATTTAGTTACAGAAACGTATGATGGAAGGATTCATTCATGTGGCTTGTGCATGACGGTGATTGTAATGATACAGAGAACTATATTGAGAAGTAGAGAAATTTTTAAGAAAACTGTATTGAGATGTAGAGAATTTTCTGGTTTCCTGTAATTTTTGGGGTAAGAGTGCATGAGCGTTCTGTCCTCTCACCAATCCTCTAAGAAACCTGTTGGGGGAACAGTGACAAAGAAAGTTTATGAATATGTTTAGGCATTTAAATCTCATGTGTGCACATTGGCGGTGGAAGTATTAGGTATCCTTGTGCATTAGCATAAGAAGATTCTTGTTTATGGCTAATGAAGGACTCTCCATGGAAATGCTTTTATCTCCTTTTCATTCCCAATATCTTCCCATTTGAATAGCCAGTCTTTTCTTCTAAGTGCGCTTATACAGCTTCTTCCTGTTTTGATTTTGTGACACATCATTAATTTTCAACCAGTTATCTAAACAGATTTCCTTGGATTTTCTCTCCTTGTAAACAGCCAAGATTTGCGATGCTGCTGAAGTGGCTGGGAAAAATGTAATGGAAACATCATCTGAGGTGACAACAGGAGTTGTATCTCATAGGTAATTCTCGTAGCCTGTAAAGTAAATTATACATTAACATCAGGAATCATTATTATTTTCCTTTAAATTTACTACTGGCTAATACCGTGTTGTGTTTTGACAGGTATGGTGACCAAGCAGCAGAGTTGACACATGAAGGGCTTGGGGCAGCAGGGCATGCAATAGGAACTGCATGGGCTGTCTTTAAAATTCGGAAAGCACTCAACCCTAAGAGTGCTCTTAAACCCACCACTCTCGCCAAGTCTGCTGCCAAGTCAGCAGCTGCTGAGATCAGGGCCAAGGCCAAAAAATGATCTCAATGCTGTACAGATACTTGTTGGTGTCTTGTTCTTATGTTTGATTCGTTCCTTTTCTGGTGGTTGAATTTTATGTACAGTCTAAAGTAGGGAGCTACTGGTTGCCATCACCTCATGTTATTTATTTTTAGATCTTTCTATGATATGTTGTTTACCAATCTTTCCGTTGCAAACGCAAGTTTGTTATTTGAATTGTATACGACTGAGTGGACTCTATTAACGCCAGGATTCTTTTTGTTTCAATTGCAGTTGAGTGTGTGAACTCTGTAAACCCGAGTTTCTATTTTGAAGCAGACTGTCTGACTCGATGCCTAATTATCTGGTTCGGTTGTCTGACTCGATGTTTAATTATGTGTTTCTGCGGTTCGAATGTTTGTGAACTTTTTAAGAATCAGAGCTTGGGGTGGTGAAACCCTAGGTGGATGTGCCCGGTGACTGTTGGCCAGTTTGGAGTAGAAATATGGAAAGCCCATTGATCATCATACAAATTCCATCATTTGCTTTCTTTTAGCAGTTTCCCTATTAGTTATAACAACTGCGACTGGATTGCTATTATATCTGGAACAAAAACCTAAATAAATGACATCTGATCTGAAGCATTGCAGTAATCCATCCCAATTCTACCATTCTGTACGTAAACTCATTACTGAGTTGACTTGAATGGACGGAAGGTTTTGAGGTCCAGAATAACTCCAGCAACAGACCCACAGGCGGCAGCAAGAGAGACAGCCAGACACAGAAAGTTAAGCAACTGGAGTCCCACCCATCGACCAGTCCCCTTTCTGATCTTCTTTTGTGCGATGTACGGTGAGTGGCCAGAATCCAAATCCTCTTAATATTTCTACCACGTCGTTCAAGAAAGGCAACATCATAGAGATGAGAGTGGTTACCAACACGAAGGCTGATCTCCTTACAAGACGGAAGAGGTTGAGGTTATAGATCGAGCCTGTAGAAGGGATGGCTATCTCGTATTCATAGATGATGAATTCGCTCTTTGGCCACTTTTGAGCACTCCATTTCTCAACAAATGCGAACAGAGGTTGGCAGTAAGTAAACCTAAACACGTTGAAATTGATGTTGGTGGTCTCATATGATCTACTAGGACGTAATAACATAAATGAGCATAGGTGTGTACCTGTTAGGCTCCAACAAGGTGCACAACAATGGCTAGGTTGGCTGTGTCAACTAGCCAGTAAGGATTGCAGAATCCAAAACCCATCAATAAGTTACCAGGAGCATCATCTCCAAAGGCAGCATAGCCCATGCAAACACAGAGCAAGAACATAGTCGTTACAGCAATACTAAACATTGTCGCCTTCTTCATGGTTTTGTACTCTGTTGGACGGGACTTCAGTGTCTCCTGCAAGAAATCAGATACCAACAGAAACTAAATTTGGTTTTTGCATATAGATTATGTACCAATATGGTTGTTAAAATGGATGAAATGAATGCCTGAATCTCGATTAAAATGATGGAGAAAGAGTAGGCAAATGCAATGTCTCCGAGGGCTCGCAGGTTCCTCCAGATTTTATGTGTGCCAGTCACTGATCCTGCTCTGGTTACTTACTGCTCCTACGCTGATACCCATCAGGCTACCTTGAATTCATTATCTCTGAAAGCTCAACAAAAACATTTCGAAGTACGCAAATTTAATACCTATAATTTATTTTTTTACTTGAATATTTTTCTAGTCTGAACTTCTATGTTGATCATGCATACTAAACATGAACAATACATATGTTTGCTGCCACTTCTGCCTGCTAGTCTGCTGCCTATCATATATGAATCTATAGTGGAGTCTATCGGCTATTTCTATATGTATTATCTTAAAATAAATCCAATATGGATTCTTAATTGAACCATGCATGTCAAGATTGGAAGTAGTTAATTGATTTAGCTGAGGACCAAAATAATCCTGCAGTGACTAGTGACACCTGCAATATTATAGCTTGCAGACTACAGTGATTAGTGACACCTGCAATCCTCAGTTTTATTTAAATATATCTAATGTTTACGCATTATGAGTTTTTTTTTCGTGTGTGCCTCTTGTTGGCCTTCATCGATCCCTTGAGTGCGACATATGTGCATATGGGGGACAAGAATAAGTGGATCCTGGGACCTAACGCTGATTCCTCACTAGTATGTTCTTCGAATTTTATGGTGGAGATTCATCTTATCAATATCTTTTTGGCTTCATCATTCCTTTTCCTTCAATAATTTTCATGCACAATGCTTGCAGTGGTACCATCCACACCTTTGACCTTTCTTTATCGAAAGTTAGTTAAAGATGATATCGTAGTTGGTAATGAATTAATTTTATCTGACTGTAAATGATAGGAGTAAATAATATACCTGCGACCTTGGCAATGCCAAGGCCGAGGCCAACACATGAATATGTGAAGGACATGACTGCCGCAATCTGAGAGAATAATAGCTGCACGATATCGAACAGTATCATGTACATGTTGCTTGACAGGAGACATGACGCATCATCTCCTTTTTTTTTTTTTGATAAAAAGATGACCTAAGTCATCGCTTCATTAAAAAGTACTTAACGAAACAGGAATAAGAGCTACATAGTGCCCGTAAGCAAATCAAGACCAAAAACATCTAATCCAGGCACACCTCCCGGATGTGAGACAAAATACATGAAAGTAAAATAGCATCTAATACATCAGCCCACGTATGGGAACAACTGCCAAAAGAGAACTGTCCCCCTGCTAGCCTGCTACTCCACCCCCTCTCCTGGACGCATCTTCTTCCTGGATCTGTTGATGCCTGTCCATTCATAAGTGCATAAGTCAATTTTTTGCAGTAAAGAGGAAAGAGAATGACGAACACTATTGAAACATAAATCGTTGCGATCTAGCCATAGGTTCCACAACACGGACGCCACAACAATCTCCCACTCTAATCTAACCTCTTTTGTAATTATGTTATTTCTAAGTTCCCCCCAAACCTCGGCACTAGACCCCGGGCACTGTAATACCCCGAACGTCGTACCCACTTTCCCCCAGACCCATCTCGCTCTATGACACCCGAACAAAATATGATTCGTATCTTCGTCGTCGGACATGCATGCAGTACATAGCGCACTTTCCACGATACCCCGCTTTCTCAGATTAACCTTGGAGAGAATAGCATCATTCGTCACCAACCAAAGGAAAGCTTTAACTCTGGGAGGAACACTAGTTCCCCAAATCACATCCGTAATGTCGCTTCTGATACCGCCATCATTAAGCCTTTTGTAAAGGGAGGAAACCGAGAACTTTCCATTGGCCTCCAACCTCCAACATCTCTCGTCCTCCAGCTGTGGTGTGTAATTCCCTTCTATCCGAATGAAGTTATTGACCTCTTGCAATTGATCGATCGCCTCCTGTTCCAGTGTATCGTTGACCTCCAATCTCAATATGGAGTTCTTCCAAACGTCGTGAACCAACGAATCTTTGTTGAGAGTTGCTTCTGCTGCTGCTGGGAAGAGGCTCATAATCGAATTACTACCACACCACTTGTCTTTCCAGAATCTAGTTTTCCTGCCATCTTTTACCCTACAGAGTGTATTGTTGTGATAAACCTCCCCAGTTCTGTATACCCCCTTCCAAAATACGGATTTCCTACTATGGATGCCCTTTCCTCCGAATCTGAATTTCTTCCTTGTCCTGTAATTGGTAAGAGACTTGCACCACCAATTGTTACGCTGTTTAGCCATTTTCCACCACCACTTACTAAGTAATGCAGTGTTCATGTCTCTGAGATTAGTAATACCCAGACCTCCGTACTCCTTCCTTTTGCAGATCCTCCCCCAGCTAACAAGATGAATCCCTTTTCCCCCCTCGTTTGTTCCTTTCCATAGAAATCTCCTTCTAGATTTGTCTATCTTGTGGATAACCCATGCCGGTAATTCGTAAATCGACATAAGGTAAATGGGGATACTGTTGATAACTGCGTTAAGCAATGTGATCCTGCCTCCCAACGTCAGAAACCGGCCTTTCCACCCTGCTAGCCTTTTCTCAATCCTATCGATAAGTAATTGCCAATCTTTCCTGTGAAGCCTCCCTGGCCTGATGGGGATCCCGAGATACGTGAGCGGGAAGTCTCCCCTATTGCATCCAAGCAACTGTTGAATAACGGGGATGGGGACGGAACAACATTCGCTCAGTTGGATAACACAACTCTTCCTGAGATTCACCTTCATTCCAGACCACGCTTCAAAGCATTTCAATACCGATCCCATCGCTATGATATCTTCCTTAGACGATGTCCCAAACAATAGCGTATCGTCCGCGTATTGCAGGATAGAGATCGGCTCCGAAACCCCCCTGAGATCAATACCAAATAGGTTCCTCCCCTTGTTCCCGTTGGCAATCATCTCTGGCAGCCCATCCGCCACAATTGCAAATAACAGCGAAGACAGAGGATCCCCTTGTCGAAGGCCTCTCTTGCATTTGATCTCTTTACATAAAAGCAGTTAGACTTCTGTATTGCTCTGCGTATAGATTAACCAGTTTTAGGTATGAGGTATGATCCGTATTAGGTATGTCTCTGAAAGTAGCTCAACTCAACTTACGTCATACTGACTGAAGAGGCGATGGTGTTACCGAGTGCTGTACTCAGAAGCCTACATACTGAATTGCTCCACATATTTTCACCTTGGCTCCACCTGCTCAGATATTTACAACTTGTAAATTGTTAAAATATGTACCTTTTAACTTACGGGTAATTTGACTGAGGCAGTTCGTATTTTTAAAGAAAATCTTTTTTATATTTTTATTTACACTTTAAAACACTGTTACTATCTTATTAATGGAACATGATGAATAATATTTACCAATTAACTAAAAAAAAAAAAAAAAAAACTTTCCATCAAATCATATTGTACCAGTTCATCCTTTTCGTTCATTCATGCTACTTTTGATTACAGGCTACTTCGTCAAGGAGCCTTTTGAAACTCATATACATAATCATTTTGCTCAGACTTCAAAACTAAATTTTGTTTAAAAGTTAAGTCCTACTTAATCATTATACTTTTCATTAAATTGTTTTGTTTTCCCGTTACGATGTATCTATTTTTCTTTTTTCATATACTACTATTGATTATGAGCAACTCTATAAAAGAGTTCCTCTAGACTCATATACTTAATTTTCATTTCGCAAAAAACATCCTATGTATCTAAGCTGTAAAACAATTATTTTAATCAAATATACTGCTTTAATTAGGATTTTTTGGCCGGTTCAAAACCTTTACTTAATTGACAGGTTCATCACATTTATCAGGAAGTTTTTCAAGATATTTGGGCTGATCAGTAGTTACATCAAAAATTACAAATAGGTTCTGAAATGAAAAATCAGACTAAACAATAGAACTGGAAATTTTATTTTCTCACTGACATAAATAATTCTTTAAAGGAGTAATGTAATATGATGATATTCTTTTAAGATAATATGATATTTTGTTCAGTTGAAGTTTGGATCCTGATCAGACTCAACCAATTAATTTCGACCCTTACTGAAGACACGATAACGCTTAATTATTTGTCTCTGTATAGATTTATGGAAGAGTCAATATACTCTCCCATCAAGGATCCACCATAAACAAAAAGGTGATTGTAGTGAAAGGCACTAAGGTCATCTTCATCTTTCTCCATTAGTCCATTCCGAGGCAAATAATTAAGCTCTATCGTGTCTTTAATAGGGTCTAAATTAATTGGTTGAATCTGATCAGGATCCAAACTTCAACTGTGTAATTTTGAACCAATTCAGACAAATCAGTATGGTATTCGGATTTGACAACATAATTGTAAATATTTTTTAAAGCCCACCCTATATATATTTGAGCCTTCTATTTTTTTTTTTTTGGTCAGAGCCCAACTCTATTCTATCTAGTATCTATCACAACGTTACTTCTCTAGTATCTATAATTACTTTATATATATTTTGCATGTCACCTTGTGCGAATTTTTTTTCCAGCCCCTCACTTTTCAATCCTGGATCCGTCCTTGCACCCTCCATATACATTTTGTCACTGCATCTAATTGTTAGAACACTATGAAGTAAACTGAGGAACAATATCTACTTTGAAATCTCATTAAAAGTCCCATAAGAATTTTTATTTTTTTTTTTGATAAAGAAGATGACCGAAGCCATCGTTTCATTAATGAGCGTTTAAGGAAACAAAGTACAACATAGTCCAATATTACATAACTGCTGACTCATCAGCACCACAAAATAACAACAACACTAGAAAACACCCATGGCCCTCAAAACAACAACTGCCCTAAGAAAAGGAATCCAACACTGCCAACCTAGATGGGCCAAAAGCCGTGAACCACCAGCTTCACTGTACTTCTTCATTGTTCCTGATTCTTTTAGCGCCCTCCTGCGCACTTGCCCAATCATGAATTAACAGAAAAATTTTATTCATGGAACAAGGAAATCTATAATCTATATTGCGAAAGATAAAATCATTTCTCTCTAGCCATAGGTTCCAAATAGACGCCGCTATAGCTAGATCCCAAGCCTTTCTATCATCTAGTTTGATGTGGACCTCTCTGATTGACCCCCAAATATCAAAGGTTGAGTTAGGGACCTGTGGACACCTAAAACCCCTACAAACTACCTCCCACGTGAGACGAGCCTTTGTGCAGTGAAATAGGATGTGGTTGACGTCTTCTTCGGCATTATGGCACCTATCGCAAACTACATCGATCTGCATATTCCTCTTCAAAAGGTTCGCTTTGGACAGGATGGCATTGTTATGTGCTAACCAACAGAACACTTTGACTCTGTATGGAATTTTGGCTTCCCAAATAACTGATTGAACTGGACATCTCGTACCGCCGTCATTGATCCATTTGTACATAGATGCCACTGTGAAAACTGTGGAACGATCCCTATCCCATCATCTTTCATCCGGGCCAGTAGTATCCTGACCCCCCTCTAGTAGGACCTTATTGTTTAGCTCTACGAATTGGGCATTACTCTCTGGGGTGATATGGTTAGAAACAACGAAGTTAAGTTTACCGTTCCTCCTAATGTCCACCACTGTAAGATCTAGATTCAGTACAGCCTCTGCTGCTAGTGGAAATTGGTTCTGAAGAGTAGTCTGACCACACCATTTGTCTTTCCAGAAGCTGGTGTTTTTCCCGTTCCCGACCTTGCATCTCGTGTTGGAATGGAAAATCTCTCCCTGCTTAGCTATCCCCTTCCATATAAGAGACACCTTTCTCGATGGGCCTCTTCCTCCAAATTTGAATCTTCTTAACTTGCGATAACAATCGAAAGAGTGACTCCACCATCCTTTGGGTTTGTTATACATCTTCCACCACCACTTACAGAGCAGGGCTTTATTCATATCAAATAGGTTAACAATACCTAACCCTCCATACTCTCTTTTCTTACATACTCTTCCCCAGTTCACTAAGTTGAACCCTTTATTGCCCTCGCCTGAGCCTTTCCATAAGAATCTGCGTCTCAGTTTGTCAATTCTATTGACAACCCATTTCGGTAGCTCGTAGATTGACATCAGAAATAGCGGGATCCCGCTTATAACTGAGTTCAGCAAGATGATCCTACCTCCCAGCGATAGAAACCTGCTCTGCCACCCTGCCAACTTCTTTTGGATCTTGTCGATGATAAAATTCCAATCATCCTTGACTAGAGGTCCCGGCTTAATGGGTGTACCCAGATATTTGATAGGGAAATCGGTCGTCTCACAACCAAAAATCTCCGCAATATCCTGAAGCGGGGTGGACGGATGATCGCAGATAAGGATAATACTGGTCTTGTTTAGGTTCACTTTCAGACCTGACCATCCCTGGAAACAGTCCAGAGCCGCCTTTATGGCGATGGCTTCTTCTATGGTTGCACTTCCGAACAGGATAGTGTCGTCTGCATATTATAGAATCGCCATTGGCTGAGATATTCCCTTAATCTTAATTACTTTGATAACATTGTTGTGCATGGCCCTTGTGATCATTTCTGCTAGGCCATCGGCCACTAAAGCGAAAAGCAGTGACGACAGAGGGTCCCCCTGCCTTAGTCCTCTCCTGCATAGAATCTCCCTCCCTTGCCAACCGTTCACTTGAATCGACGATTTGCCTCCTCAAATACACAAATTCATCCACGAACGCCATTTAACTCCAAAACCTTTAAGTGCAATAGCCTCCTCTACCCAGTCCCAGGAAACCGAATCGTAAGCTTTCCGAAAATCGAGATTTAGGATGAACCCATCACATTTCGCTTTGTGTCCTCGGAAAACTATTTCGTGGGCTGATGCTATCGTGTCCATGATATCCCTACCACTTATGAACCCACTTTGCGATTGCGCAATCACGTCGTTAAGGTGTGGGGCAATTCTTTGAGCCAGCACCTTTGAAATAAGAAGTATAAAGAACCTTAACATGATATATCCAATTCTAAACGCTCAAGGTTTAGACCAAGATCTAAACTGAACCCCTCAAATTTTATGGCTGGATTGGCTTCTTGCTAGGTGGCTGCGCAATCCAACCCAACCTAACATCACTTTTTCAAGATTTAATAGACTGAATCCCAGTGATATTAGTTTTATAATTGTACTTCCAACAATATCTAATCCTAATATTATGGAGAGTTGGAGTTATCATTTATAAACAAACCAACCCTTGCATCACCCGTGCATGGAAATTATTAGGTAGGTCTAAAATTCAAAGTTCATACTTGGTCAGAATTTGTACTTTTAAAACCTATATTTATTAATACGTGGATCGCACGTGTAAATTACTAGCATACCTAAAGTGACTTAGGGCAGACCAAATACGGTAAAGTTATCTAAGCAAAAGAATAAGGTTAAGTCCCTGTAAGCATGCACAGGTTTAAAAAAATTGAGTAGCAACTTGAAGTTCCATCTTATATTTCCCAAACACATACAAAACATGCACGACGGAAATATAAAATTTTCCTGGATGAGGAACACCAGACTAAACACATTACATCTTTTGGTTGTGCAAACACATCAAAAGTAAGGCAATCCCCCCTGTCCTTCCCAATCCACATCTTCGATAAAAGCAATCTATACATAAACTATATTCACATTCCGGTTGGTACACAAAATGGATGGATTAATGGTAAGTGGCACTAATTAATCTTCATCAAACTTGCAACTGACTGACCAAAAAGCTCCATGTTAGAATCTTCCCATACTCTACAATTCATTACCATCTGGCAGTTCATCCAGTAATCCCTCTAACCAAATTATACATAGTTATCGCTCAAGTAAAACTACCAGTCTTCAATATCATCCTCTTCATTTTCTTCTAAATAATGGATTCCATTCGTCTTCTCTTCATTCATTTCTTGCTCTTCATTGTACTGAAAGAAGTTTCCACATGGTTCCTGATGGATATCTAGGGATTTTGATCTCAACCATTTGATTGTGGAAGCATATTCCACAGAGTTATGCAATGTGCTGTACAAACTGCAGTTGTAGTCTTCAGAACACTCAACAGCTATCTGACTCTGCGTAGATGCAGCAAAAATACAGGACAAAGGAAAAGCATTAGGAATGTAACAGAAACATTGGATAAAATAAGTTAAAAATTGAAACATACTACCTGGAACTTTGGGATGTTTTAAAAAAACTACAATGAAAGTGCTCAAATGTTCTATAAGCATAACTCTCATGAAACTTGCTTATTATCCAAAGAACTAAGACATATGTGAAATGTCTGAATGTCATCAGATGTTCATGGCAGTTTAATGGGAATGTTGAAATGTTAAGGGTAGCCCCATCTCTTTCCTATCATGCTCTCTTTTTTTCTCTTTCATAAACATACTTTTTTGTACAAATTTTCTTTTATCATACACAATCAAATGTCATTTTTTTCTTAAAAATATTTAGAAGATGCTAAGATTTATATAGTTAGTAGTAGACTTATGCAACTAATATAACTGTTTTTTTTTATCAAACTAATATAACTGTTACTATCACCACAGTCAAAATATTTAGCTACCAGATTATTTATCTAAATGTGAATTAACTACTTATCCACCTTGGCAAAAAGTTTGACTCACTGCAAGAAGAATCACCAAAATCAATAATTTTATATGTTTAAGCGCCAACCTTTTTACTCCGTGCAAGCTGGTCAATTTGCCAGAGCCTTGGGCTACGAATAGTGTGCCACCTGTCACAATATCAAAATCAGTGATCAGAAAGCTGTCTTGACTTGTACACTACAGCTGTTTTGTTACCATGAAACATGGTGGCCATACTCTACCTTTTCTAAAAATTTATAAAAAAAACTTATACGTTAAAGCTAGACTAACTAGTTACAAGGAAAATTGACACCTTGAAGGTGAAGGGTGTGAATTTCCGAATAATACCCCACGAACTGCAATAGAAGCAGCTACTGATTGAGCGAGATTTTCTGATTCATACATATCAGAGATCGTGCACGACTTTGCTGGGTGTGAAGCACTAACAAGAAAATCAGCATCAGATAGATAAGAAGTCACAAGCCAGGAATCAGCAATCGCTTCGTCGCTTATGAAATCAAGAACTGCAGAAGTATAAAAAGGAGTCCTGTTACATAAATAAGCATACTTAAGATCACAAGTCAAGTAGATCTAATGTTTCGAAATTACTGATCAACCATCATAATGTAACTAAAGCACTGCAATACAGGACTATACAGGACAGCCCGTGATTACGTCATGAAATATAGAAAGTTCCTACGGGTGAAGAAGACGAAAGAAGTTTGAATGATCACCATTTTCATGTAGAAAATCAATAACATTCCTTGTATGACCATGAGCTTGAGAAAGAACTTCTTCGGGAGCATCCATCTTAAGAGGTCTCCTTGTTAATTTCTCTTGAAGAACAAGTGAATCCTGTCCTGCACTATGCAATGGACCTCTCATCAAGATGCAATAAAATCAAGAGTAAGATCATTTACAAGACTATAGTTAATCATCACTGACTAAAAGTGCAATCTTTTCCTTTCTTGTATTTTTGCAAAACCAGTAAGTGCAATAAAATTCAGAGATCAGAGGCCATCCATCTCACCCAGCAAAAGATAATTAACGCTAATATGAGAAGTGGAAGCATCTTAAGTCTCTTTACCATCAAATGGTATAAAATTCCTGGTTGAGAAACCCAACATAAAGAGATTGCTATTTAAACTCAAAAGGCAGTTGGTGTTGAGAGGAAGGAAGCTAAGGGGCAGATTCCTCTGCCTCTACATTGACCTCCAGAATTTTGGATTTAATAATTCCGGATTTAAATTATAATATACGATAATAACTTTAGGGAAACGTCCATGGATTGTTTTTAATAATGTTCAAGCAGATCTAATGACTGTAAGCCTGCTGTTGTGCAGACCGAATCCATGAATCACTCTGTTCAAGCAGATCGTAATTCTCAAATTCCATGAATCATGAGAAGCAGTTTCAGTGTTGAAACCTGGAATAACTAGCTGGACATAAAAGCAGCCAAAGATCCGCTTGCAATCAGTGTTATTTTGCAATTTTTGTGTGTATGATTTTCATCAACTTCATATGGGATGACATGGTATTAATCTTGCTGGCTCACTTCTGATTCAATAAGCAATGGAAGAAGATAAAACAAATTAAATGACTAGGACCTGAGATATCTAATAATCTCATGATTCTCAATTTCTCATCCCACATAGTAGAAGAGATGCCACCTAAATGGTCATGACAAAATGAGGCATATTTCACTTCAAAATAGATGCTTTCCTTCTTCCTACCATCTTTCCAACCAAACACCCCAAGAATATTAAGATGGGTATTTTTGAAAATCTTTTCAGAAATCTTTTCTCGAGACCTTGTGCCTTTTCCAGTGTTTTAAATGTCCCCGACATATCCGTTATATCCCCCAATAAGTGTTTTTTGAAGTCCCCGACACCGATATGCTATTTAAAAAGCCTATATCCTTTTTGGAATTATGTCCTCAAACATATCGGATTGAATCCCATCCCCCCCCCCCCCCCACCACCACCACCACACACACACACAAAAATTCATCCAACATGTCCCTATTTGTCGGTTACATATTCTAAAATTTGCCCAACTTATTCAAAATTTAAGTTTTTCTAGAGATAGTATTGACCCAATATTTTGGTATACCGATCACAACAGAATTTCTCATGGAGGAGAATAGAAGTTCAAGTCGATCCGCTTGTTTCTTTGTTATTGTTACTGCTTTTCTATATATGTCCTACAATGAGAGAGGAGAATCTAATTCTTCGGTTATCTAGATACATTTTGGACTCGGGAGATATACGTGCCCATCATGAGAATATTTAAACTATAACACCCCGGAACAAATAAAATCCTAACAACTGTACACCACAGGCGTGCCTCACAAAAGGTGTCCGAGCCGATAGGTAACCTTTGATCATAATATATTCTCTTTCTCTCACCTCAAATCTGACGATGTGGGACTATTCTTCACGCCACACACCACCAAGCACAGCAACCACCTTTCATTTCTTTCATTATTTTTGTCCTTTGTGCAATTAATTTCATAAGCCTCATAGACCACCCTACAGGCTCCTTTAGAAATCCATTTAATCTCAAGCCCATAGAAGTCCTACAGGCCAACCACACTTCTCAACTACTTATTATTTATATATATATTATTATATTATTCAAATATAATATCATATATATACTCTTAAGTAGGGGGTGTTACATAAATCAACTCAACTGTGGCATCCGACATTTAGAACCTGGTACAATGTGCATCATCGTATGGAAATTTATTTTCTATGAGTGCACAATGCATGTTGCATTCATTAATACATTTAATTTTACAATACTTGGTTAATTATATGGCATATGGGATAATATAATGTCTAAATGTTATGTAGATCACATTCAGGATATATTTTCTAATCTACATAATAGTCCGATATATATTAGATATCGTGATATATAAGGCTGGCAATTGACCCGAGCCTAATCCGAACCCGACCAAGTCCGACCCGATTTTAATAGAATACGGGCCTTATTTTTTTCAAAATTTTCGGATCCGGGCTCAATAATTAAGCCAGAATTAATTTTCGGGCCGGGTTCGGGTTTGTACAAGTCCGACCCGAACCCGGCCCGGTTCAAGAAAAAAAACAAACATACCAACGCCGCTCTCTCTTTCTCAAAAGTCAAACCAGCGCCTCTCTTCTTCTCTTTTTCGTTCCTTCAATTTCCCAAAAAAAAAACAAAAAAAAATCTTAAAACTCATGCCTCAGATTCTTGATTTTCCAAAAAAAAATCAAAAAAATTAAATACAACATGTCAATCTCTCTCAAATTAATTGCAGCATACTTATATATCTCTCTCATTTCCCTAGCACCTACCTCTCTCTCTCTCTCTCTCTCTCTCTCTCTCTCTCTCTCTCTCTATATATATATATATATCACTCAAGCAAACTCTATTCCCCCTCCTTCAGTTTTTTTAAAAAATAAAAAAAATTAAAGCAGTGTGTCCATTCAGTTAAAAAAAACAGCGTCTCTCTCTTTCGGACCGGGCTCAGACTTTTCGAATTTATTCAGACCCGAGCCTGAGCCTGAATTTTACAACCCTCCAAAATCGGGCCGGGCTTGGGCTCTAAAAAAAATCGGGCTCGGGCTCGGACTTGTATAAATCCGGCCCAAACCCGGCCCGTTGCCAACCTTAGTGATATATCCTATCCGGCATTAAAATTCTTTGCTCACTGCCACGACACCGGCATCCACCATTTAAACCTTGGCCTTTTCTCCCATCCATTCGCTTATATTTTCTGCATGCCAAGCTGTTCTACTTCCTCTTACAGGTCCTCTTACCAGTAGTATCGACTTCTTGCCTAAATACTCGTTTCCTCGAGTGACTACTATTACTACAAAATATCTTCTCTTCAGATGTCAGAAAATAGATCAGCTCTCAGTATGTTAGTTTACGAATCTTTCCAGGAGTTTTTTCAAATTTTTGACTATTGCAAAAACCAAGTACCCCCCAACGTTTGGCCCGAGTACAAAATGCCCAGACAATGTTTGAAAAAATACATTATACACATTCATCCGTCAACTTAACCAATTCCATTAACTTTGAATTATTAAATTACATTTCTATCCTTACCCTTTCATATCTCAATTTCTTTTTCTTTTCTCCCCTTTCTTCATTCTTAAACATTAAACAAAACCAAATCTTGATGATGGACTAGTTTACTTGTTTATTGTTTTTTATGTTTATTTGGCTTAGGTTATTTATTTGTTTAGAGTGGTTGCTTCTTGCTTGTATTGAATCTATTTGGTTATATTAATAGTGGACATAGTGGTGATTGTAGTAGTGGTTGTTGTATGGTGTTTGTGCATTAATATTAGGTTTGTTTACATCATCATGATCCTAATAATCAAGCATAGGGATTGATTTGTAGATAAATGTTTTAGGAATTGAACTCAATACTTTGGGGTGGATTTGTTCTAAGAGGGTAAGAAACGGAGAAGATTGCCAAAGTAGGGTGGTTGTTGTTCACTTAGGGAGATATCGGGACCTCATCAAATCAGTGCAAGGTTCGACCTTGACGTCGCAGGCAGCGACATGCAGGTACCATAATCATCAACAATGAATCCACGAAATCTGCTTAATAATAAATTATGAGTTCCAATATATAACATGATTAATAGCTAGCGTATTAATAACTTGACAAATACAATAAAACATAAATTATTTCATATCACTAGTTTATTTTCAATAGGTGGCAAGAAATCTGAAAGAAAACATTCAAGTCAATGAAGCATTTCTTTATATATAAATATATATATTCCATCAACTAAATTGAACAGATACAAATATGCACTTAGGTTTGTTTAGTTCCATCATGATCCTAATAATCAAACCTAGAGATTGAATCAGTAGATAAATGCATTAGGAATTGAACTCAATACTTTAAATGCTAATGATGAGATTGAGATTTGGTTTTGCTTAATGTTTGAGAATGAAGAAAGGGGAAAAAGGAAAAAAAATATTGAAATATGAAAGGGTAAGGGTTGAAATGTAATTTAATAATTCAAAGTTAACAAAATGGGTTAAGTTAACGGATGAATGTGTATAATGTAGTTTTTGAAACGTTGTATAGGCATTTTGTACTTGGGCCAAACGTTGGGGGGTACTTTGGTTTTTGCTCTTTTTACTATCTAACAACCTATGAATCAATATATGAGATACACACCTTTAGTCTGTATATCTGTTGGTTCTAGGATTTCTTTTTACTATATGGCAATCAACTTCCAGATACAGTAACCCCACCCCACCCCACCACAAACCATTACCCCGCTCACAACAAAACATACAAAGAAAATTTGGTTATGTATATAACCGAAAAAGTTGACATAATTTAAGATATATAACTAATGCTTATGAAACACAAATGCAAAAGCCACAAGGCAACAAGGAGAATAAATAACCACATTATGACTCCCAAAGTACTAATTCCAATGGTCAGAGGCCAATTGCAGAAAAAGAGAGCACCCCAAAGCTTTTCAAGTATCTTGCTAACGTGGTAAGGAATTTAATGAATAATAAAGGTGACACATTTGGACGGAAAACAATCGAATAATAAAGGTGACACATATGGACGGAAAACAATCGATGGTCACGTGGAATGCCCCACTATAATCAATTGACCTCATGGTATTAGACCATCTCCAACCAAAAATAAAATCAAAACCCAAACAAAAAAATCTAAACCAAGTCTAAATCTGATCACCAGCTTCGTCGATCATCGCGAACTTCGCGCGCAAAATCGCGATCGCGAAAGCAAAAGCAACATGCGCGAGATCGCGAGATTTTTTTTCATTGCTTGGGCTTTTTTGGTTTGGGCTTTGTAACATTTTTTCCCTTTTTATTTTTTTAGCTTGGGCTTTTGTTTTGGGCTTGGGCTTTGTATATTATTTTAATTTAATTTTGGGCTAAAATATCAATGGTTAGCCAAAATAACTAGCATGGTTGGAGTGTGGACTTTTTTGCTAGCCAAATTATCCAATTGTTCTCCATTTTGACTATTCTAGCGAGCCAAAATAGCTAGCGTGATTGGAGATGCTCTTACAAGATTTCAGGAACATAAGATGGCATGGAAATCAGAAAAGAGTATTTCCCATGTGCAAATCCTAATCAAGTGGTGTATGAAGGAAAAATGAGAATATAATGGCAATAAAAAGTAAAATTTTGTGTAGCAAGTGTAGTTGTAGCAGCGGTAAAGCCTCTTTAGCAGTGTGTTGCGTCAGACTACAACCTATTCTCAACACAAAAAAAACATAGCTTCGCACAATGGATGTGGCTCATGGTAAATATGCAACAAATAAATAAAGTAAAATAAACTTCAAAATTGTACAGAATCTGTTGCGGGCAGTGCAAAGATCCTCCAAATTCTTGGTAATAATGCAGAAGAAATCAGGTGTAACAGCATATTGCAGAACATGTAGCCATTTCTTGTTCCCATCAGCTATTTGAAAATCTTGAGGATCCAATCAATATGGCAGGAAGGATTAAGATTAAAAGAATAAAAAAATATTATAAAATTCACATACCAAGTGAAAAAACATCTGCAGTTTCCCTTTTGTTGTGCAGAAATTTTCCCAATGCATGAAATAGGGTTAAAGTTTCATCTCGCCCAAATGGAAGAATTGGTCTGCCATTGAAGTCCTCACCTCCTAGAACTCTTTTAGGTGTAATTAAATTTTGTGTATCTGCACTTCTCTTGGATTCAGTGACAACAACAGCTGATTTAGGTAAGGAACAAGCATCTTCTGGTCTTAAACAGAGATATTGCAAAGATGTTATTGCATGTCTGACGTCGCCTCCACTAGCTCTTGCAATATGATCTATCCACTCTGCACTCACATCACACTGCTCTTCCTTGCATATTCTAACAAGTGTTTTCTTTATAGAATTTACTGTAAGAGGATTAAAAGCAACCTGAAAAGAAAAAAATCTTTTTTAAGTCATTGTGTAGCACATATATGAAGTTTTCACAAAGAATGCAGGTAATGTGATACTATACACATAATGTTTTATGTGGGAGATGTACCTTATGAGCACCAGCTCTCTCAAGAGTTGATTCAAGTTCTTCACAGTTATGTGTCAAATTGTCGGCAGACACAGTTTTATGATATTCAGTAATTAATATAACTGTGGGAACCTGAGATGTACGAACAAGAGTTGTTAAACACTTGCTCAGTCTCGCAAAAGCAATTTTTCCATTTGTCATAGGGAGATCATCTATTAACATGATAACATTCTTCCTTGACCCTCCAGAATAGGATGGAGAAAGTAAACGATATTTTCCAATCTTCACTATAAAGTTTTCAAATTCATCCAACTTTGACATGTAGGGTATCCCTGAAAAAGGAAAGGCATCAGTGTAGACAAATCAAGTGACCTCAACTAGCCGTGAAATGCATGCGTCAATTTAAGTATAATTAGTCATGATAGCATAGAAAAGTTATTGAATTATTACTTCGGCACTCAACAAAAAAAAATGTCTATTGACTTACAAGATCAGTTCCTCAAATCAACCACTTGAGACAGTCAAGAAAAAAGTTAACAAAATAACGTTATTTTATAATGCAATTATCATGTTGTAATTCTTTTGCAGCTAGAATAAGCTACGTGCTGTCTTTCCCTATATATATATATATATATATATATATATATATATATATATATAGAGAGAGAGAGAGAGAGAGAGAGAGAGAGAGAGAGAGAGAGAGAAATCTTCGGTTGCACGCTACTTTGGTGAGCACTCCGTGAACACTCACGAACTAGAGACCCTATGAAAAATCCGAACCGCTCATATTGTTCTATATGCCTAAGAAAGCCTAACAATAAAAAATCAAGTAATATGAAGTTCATTTGCCCATGATTTACATCATCACAAAATTGTACGGCTGAAAATTATAACAGCATGATGGATGGGCAAATGAACTTCAAATTACCTGATTTTTTATTGTTAGGCTATCTTAGGCATATAGAACAATATGAGCGGTTCGGATTTTTCATAGGTCTCTAGTTCGTGAGTGTTGACGGAGTGCTCACCAAAAGTAGTGTGCAACCGAAGGGGGCTCTATATATATATATATATATATATATATATAATATAAGATTAAATGTCTTAGCTGCCTTCAATCATTGCCCTCCAACCTTTTTTATTCAAATATTCTTTCCTTCCAAATTTTACATGTTAAAATTGGGAGACATAGAAGTAGTCGAATAAAAAAGTTTGGGGGGCAATGATTGGAAGCATTCATGAATCGTGACATTTTATTTCATATTCTCTCTTACACTTGCACTTGCATAATCTACTTGCAAGGAAACGAACACCTCCTCAGCTTATTCCATTCAGTATATCTCACTGATGATCCTTATACTACAGAAGCTTCACTATACGGAAAAGCAAAAAATGAATTTATATGGATAACAGCATTGCAACTTGCAACTTACTTCATGCAAGTAATCATGGTATATATGAGCGTTCTTCTATTTGCAGAGAAACAACTTGAATTGCATGCCATAGTATGTAAACTGTAACAATAATATTCTTGCTGAACATCTTACAAAAACTAAGATGAAGACTAATGAATTTATGGGATAAATCAATCTATCAATTGAACTAATGATTATTCATTATGCACTTGTGCAGACATAGTTACCTGAACTATTATGTACATGCTCTTGCCAGAGTGTGGGAGTGGGGGTTCTCCACTCGCATAACTCAACCCCAAGTTGCGATGCAATTAAATGGATAGCTGCCTGCAACAGAGAGTTAACATACGCACTACACCTGAAATAGCATTTAACACCTAAAAGTGGCATTCAGAATAATAGTAATACTACCCACAATAATCACCATCTTATATGATAGACAATCTGCAGTGCAATGCACAAGTGGGAAGGAAACCACTTCCTCAGTATGACAACCATGTTTGACCAATTTCTGAGAAATAGAACACTTTATACACAACAGAGACGTAAGGTCAAGTAAAATTCATATGAAAGAATTGTTGAATTACCCTAGGCTCATCCAAATATTAGAACCAACGAGCTGATCATATCAAATCAGATTGAGCTAAGTGAAATCAAAACTCTAAAAGTTGATATCGGACATAGAATTGAGTTTAAAGCATAGTATCTTGATGAGTCATCTCAGGATTATCAGCTAAGTTTTACTCTAACCAAGCCAATATACCCCACTAAATCAAATCCAGTTGCAACCTCACCGGTATCTACCAGGATGATGTAGGTATCAATTGTCTTGGCCAAAAAAATACTAGGACTAGCAAATGAAGAAAGGAGGAAAAATAAAATTTTACCTCACAAACATTGGCATCTTCATTCCCATGTTCATAATTGTCATAATCATCGATTAGGACCATGGAGAAGAGAAAGAGGGAAGATGACAAGGGAGAAGAAGAGAAGAGGTGCAGAGAGAGCAGAAGACTACTTTAAAAGAATGAGTACTCTATAGTGTGCACAACCATTTCTTAAAGAGGTAGAAAGCTCAGAAGAAAGGCTCTAGTTGATTTGAAGCTACTCAACTATTTCAATGAGTGGTTTCTCTGTATGAATAATTTGAAGAAAATCGTTATCATCTAAGAATTCTCAACTGAAATGGGCACTTCATGGGCAAAAGCACTAACATGAAAGATATAAAGGAATTTTACGGCAGCTTTAAGTGCCAAAACATCAGGTACAGCGTAGGGGCTTTGCACCAATTTCCCAAATATGTATGATGACAAAGACATGTGAACCAAAAAGTGAAATAAAATTAAGAAAGAGAAAAGAAAGAGAAAGAGAGAATGGGGGTGAAATTTGGAAAACCTAATCATCACCCCAATGTGGATCTCACACCCAAAATGTCAATTAGATAGCTCTTGGTTTATTTTTCTTAAGAGATATTTAAACCTCTTTCTCAACCTCCCACTTGGTAACATTCAAAGCTAAGAAAAAGGAAACACCCATGGACTACTTAACATGCAAAAGAAATTTAACATAACTTTTAAATAATGTTTTAGTCGAGCAGCCATAAAAAGAAAAGGAGACGCCCTCCACACACACACTCGCACGCACACACATACCATTAGAGTTCAATATTTGGAAATCTAAAAATCAAAACCTCAAACAATATCATATTTTATTTCATTGATGATGCAATCTTCTTCAAGATCATATTTTATTTCATGATGATGCAATCTTCTTCTTCCTATAAGGTTATAACAAAATGTTTTTGTACAATCCTCATAAAATATATTGATACTTTAACATTTAACTAGCAAAGTATTGACTTTTTTTTATCGTTAACGGTGGGTCAGAAATTGATATAAAGTTCATGAAACCCAATAGGTTGGGTCATGAAACTCATACTCCGCAAAAAAAGAGAACTCGCCCCAAACAGGGAAGTTCCCTACCAAAAATAATAACTAACCATCAAATAATACAACAAAATCTAATTCTACTTGTCTACCGACCCAGCCAAAGCAAGTCCCATGCGCCAACCCAATCTGACCTAAATAGGTCAAAATTGAGCACTTTCTCTCGTCCCTTTGCTTGTACACAGTCCACTTTCGCCATCACTCGCAACCACAACTGTCGTCGCCCCGAGCAGTAACACAAACATCATCTCCAAGCTCAATGACATGAGAGATACCCCAGGCACCCAACAATCTGACCTAAATAGGTCGAAATTGCTTGCTCTCATCCTCTAGCTTGACCACCGTCCGCTGTCACCACCATCCGCAACCACAGCTGTCGTCACCCCCCACGGTAATGCAAACTCCAACTGCAAGTCCATTGATACGAGATCCATTGATACGAGAGCAACCTCATGCATCCCTCCAATATGATCTGAATAAGTCAATATTGCACCATTTCTATCATCACCTAGCTTGTCCACCGTCTACTGTCACCCATAACAGCAACCGCAACTTTCCGTCACCCCCAACGGTAACATGAACCCTACCTCCAAGCCCACTGGCACGAGAGAAATCTCCGGCATCCACTCAATCCAACCTGGATATGTCAAAATGGAACCTCTTATCACCTAGTTTGTCCATCGTTCATTGTCACCTCCAACAGCCACCACAACTGTCGTCGCCCCCAACGGTAACACCGTCACCTCCAAGCCCACTGACACGAGAGATACACCATACACCCAATCTGGCCTGAATATGTCAAAATTGAGTCCAAACTTTGAACTAGCTTGTCCAGTGTCGCCCCACAACAAGTAGAAGTTGGTTTTCTTGATTATAGGATGATTTTGGTTGCCATTTATCAGGGAAGATTTTGGTGGGCGAGGGGAGGAGGGAGGAGTCAACGACTTCCTCCCTTTCCCAAAATAGCGGTTCGGTTGGAGAGGGAGAATGAGGGAGGGGGGAATTTCGAATAGGGATGGAGAGAGGAGGGAGGGAGGGGGAGGGGGTTTGGTCGAGGAGGGAGAAGGAGAGAGGACGGGGGAGGGAGAAGGTGGTTCGGACAGGGAAGGAGGGAGGAAGGAGGAGGGGCTCGGACGTGAAGGGAGAAGGAGGGAGGGAGAAAGGGGTTCATATGGGGAGGGAAGGAGAGATGGGGATGGAAGGAGGAGAGAGGGAGGAGGGAGGAGGGAGGTAGGGCTGGGGAGGAGAAGGGAGAAGATGTGAGATTCAAATATGAAGTTTCATATCTGAATCTCAGATCTGGAAGGAGAGTGAAGGAGGGGGGTTTGGTCGGGGAAGGAGAAGGCGAGAGGAATGAGAGAAGAGGGAGGAGGGAGTTCAGACGGAAGGAGAGGGGAAGGAGAGAAGAGGGAGGAGGGGGTTCAAACGAGGAGGGGAGGAAGGATGAGGCAAAGTACACTGTTTTAAATTTCGACCGATGCGGCCGAAATTTCAACCAAAATTTTGTTTTGGCTAGCTTGCCGATACAAAATTACATATTTTATACTCTATATCGTTTTGGACCAAAATGTGTAGATTTCAATCAAAATTGCCGAAATATCAACCGACATATGACGAAATATCGGCCGAAATAGACACTAATGTTATTGTAAATATATAACTTATTTTCTGTTTTACTATTTTTTAATATAGGACCTTAAGCTAAGATAATGTAAAGATTTTGTCTCTCTATTGTTTGTGTATATGCAAAGTCAAGTAAGTCTATTAACTAATACATTTTTTTCTAATCAATGCAAATTCAATTTAGTTATATATTTATATTACATTCTCTTTTATATTGTTGTTCAATTCTGCGAATATTTATCGTGATCAATTCATGTCATTAGTTACATTATACAATATTTTATATGATAAATGATATGTAGAACATATAATATCTATTTAGTAACAAAAAAACAAGTTTATTGAGTATCCGAAATGAACATCCGAGATGATCACATTTTTCTGAGATCTCTTCTGATATCTCCAAGCTGAGATGAAACACCCCTTGCCGAGACGAGTCCGAAATCCGTGAGTCCAAAATTCGAGATTTAAAACATTGGCAAAGTATGACTTTTAGCAGGTATTTCTTTAATGCAGAGTCATCCTTTCGAAAAGTAAAGATCCACCTGCTAATCTACTTGCTCCTTATAAATATTATAAACACTAGATGCTTAACTTATGCAATGCACATTTTTTTTCTTAAAGTCGTTAGTAGAGAAATAGATGGAAAGCACATGCAATAAACATGTAAGTTTTCCACAAACTACAACCCAACACTCTAGGTTTTTTGCTAAAGCTAAAGGTCACAAGGTTGCTTGCAATAGGAGTATCTTGGGATGTGTACCTTCAAGTGCCACATCACTTCCCTCCCAAAAATTTTGAATCGAGGATATCCACCACTTTTTCACCCACAATAAGGTGAGTATCTTCCCACTTTTAATAATAATAAGTTTATTATTAAATATTAATATGATTTAACAAACCAGATTTTGATTTAGAAAACAAAAATAATTGTGGGGCCCACATGAGATGGCTGTTTATTTGGGGAGATACCGGGTCTTGATCAAAACCTGGGCCCACCTGGAGCAAGACCTGCTGAGGTGGATGGGAAGAGGGGTTTGGGGGCTATCTTCAAAATTGAAGATACCCTTATTGTGGGCAACCTAACAGCATCGGAACAGCCCAAGATAATTTTGTGACATCAGCATTATATGAAGCTTTTTACGTTCTTATTTTTTCAATAACTGGATCATATCTAAATGGAAAGAAACTCCTGATAAAAAAAATGATTAAGATAAATCTGAAGGAATAAAACACTTATGATACAACAACAACAAAAATGCATACCGATTTTCCCACCCCAGCTGGTCCAGTGATGAGGAGAGTAGAGTTACCAAATCGTTCCTGCAGGTGACGGGGCAAGGTTATATACTCAATGTAATGAATTATACTACATAAGCTTCCAAAGCTTTAAAACAACTAAACAGAAACAGACAGACATATATCAGTGCTGGTAAATTATGAATCCGATCATAATAATAATAATAAATTGGAAGAAAATACCTAATAGTTTTAAATATTGATCAAGACATTGGTTTTACCATATTAATTTTTGTCTAGCCGATCCAAGAAAAGAGGGGACGGGCATGAAAACTTGAATGCATAAACTATATAATAACGTTGAAAATATGATAAAATCAGCCAGGCATTGAGTGAAAGTGTTTGAACTAACAGATCTGCTCAATCATCTGTCCCGTCAAGTTTTACCAAAACAACAAACCAAAAACATATATATTTATTTTTTACGTAAATAACAACAAAGTTTACGCCATAACCTGTGATGGGTTTTGCACCATGACAAAGAAAAGATTAATACATTTAAATTATATATCCTTCGCATTTGGAAAATGCATCACAATATGTAACCTTAAAATTTAAATCAATTATTTTACCCTATGCCCTTACCTTCTCTCTCAAAACTACTTAAAGATCAATGTTCGAAGAACTGACAAAACAGGAAGATAAAATGCACACTCCATTCTTCAATATAGCAATACTAGTTAATTTGCTTCTAGTATCTCCTGTGGCAACTTCTCCTAACAATACTAAATCCAACTCCCACCTATTACACGAAATTAAATTTCTTATATGCCTTAATCACAGTATAACCTAAATTTGCACATTATTTGAAAATACACAATATACATAAATAATTTGTATTTAATACATAATTAATAATACAAATAGTATCATTTTTTGTTCAGAGGTATCAACTATAAAGATCTAGGGCACAATATCAATTAAATGTAGCTAACAGAAAAGAGTTAAGCTTACTAACGATGAGAGTGTACTACCTCTGATATTCTCATTCTTTCGGCCAACCACTGGTTGACTTCTTCCACCTGAAATTCAAAGTTGAAGAAATGAATATACATGTCAATAAAAATCATTCTCAACGAAATGCTGACTAAGAAGTGTTCACAATTAACGTCTCAGCTAAGAAGTATAACTCTAAGTAGGGAAAGCTCTAGAAGACAACTGATCATTACTTTGCAACGGATTGTCAACCTTATATTGGTTGGAGAATAAGTCCCAAACAAGTTAAATATAACAAAGTAAACCTGCCATCGAAAATTCAAAACAAGTTGAACAAAAGAATAGACCTGTAAATTCTGATTGTGCAGATCATCACACCAGTTCGGGTTAAGCAATGAGTAGTCAGTTCAGTTTTGGCAAAATTTTCAAACCAAAACCTAACCAGAAACAATATGGGAAACAAAAGTCAAATGATAAAAGTTTCACTTCAGCTTTAAAGGTTTTTGTTTTCTCCATATATGAAACTTGCATTTGTCAAACTGGTAAAAAAAAAAACATTTCAAAACACTTCTTACAAAAATCCCAATTTAACAACAATTGTCTACATCCGTCACTTCCATCACAAAACAATGATAATAAAAGAAATCTGAGGGAAAACTTAATTATGAAGTTAAGGAGTAGATCACGAACCAGACTTGACAGAAACTGAAGTTATTAGGAATGAGGATTGCTTCAGTGCAGGGAACAAACTAGGTGAGAAAAGTGTCAGCAGTACCAAAATGTGATACCATGGGGGTAGTCTCAAAACATGTGATCCCACCTCACCAACATATTCAAAATAGTTCAAACAAATGCAAAACATAGAAATTGTGAAGAAATTGTGCATGTACTTTAAGATAAGTTTTAAACATGATGTGACCACTTGAATCATGATGAAAAAGCACCAAAATAAGTTGATTTTTCATACACAGATACTATGATATGTAATGTGAAAGGTGTCGCAATGCCCATTATGGATCCGATCGTGGTGGGCCATCCTATGAGCGATCCGAATTGTTAATCTTGTTCTAAATACCTAACATAGTCGAATCATGTGAGATCAAGTCATTTGAACCTTATTTTCCCTTGCATCATACCATTGTAAAAAAAACGGATATTTATGCCGCGTAATTTCTTAACCATTCAATTGCAAGGCAAACGAATTTCAAAAGACCTGATTTTGCATTCTTAGGGTAGTTTAGGCATATCTAACAAAATAAACCGTTTAGATTGGTCATAGGATATCTCCGTGATGAAAGAGAGAGTCCTGGGTTCCCCCACCTTATTGGGAACTCAGAGCCCTCTTGAAGATTGCCGTGTATATATATATATATATATATATATATATATATATATATATATATATATATATATGGGAAAAAGAGATATGAGCAACTTGCTCATTTAGTAAATAAGCAATTGATGATGTTGCATGCATGTGATTGGAAAATCCTTAAAAGGGTTAGTTGTCCAATGTATCACATGCATGCCACATAATCACTTGCTCATTTACTGAATGAGCAAGTTGCTCATATCCCTTTTACCCTATATATATATATATATATATATATATATATATATATATATATATATATATATATACTAAAACACAAAGAAAGCTATCGAGTGACTCTCATTCAATAGGGTTGAAATCAATGGTCAAGATCTAACCTTACAAAACATATTTTCCCGCCCAAAAGTTCCCCCCCCCCCCCCCAAACTCAAATTCAAATCCCGAAAACAACTCATTTATTTATTTATTTATTTCTCTCTCTCTATTTATTCAGAAATTTATATTTTTAGATTTCAGGTTTGTAAATTTTCTATTTTTTTTATTGCTCATGTTACATTGAAAATAGCAAATATCTCATCAACAGTTAAAATTCATCATTTTCCACATTCAAAGTTCTAAGAAGTTGGATTTTACACCCCCATTTATAATTATTTTTCAACATTACTAATGGAACATGGACTTTTATTTACAACTAATTATTGTTTTACTATTCAAACTTGAGCTACATAATTGTTGTTTTACTGTTTACAAAACTTTCATATGTTGTATCGTTCCGAAGGCGTGCCATAGGCACGTGCCCACGGGCAAATCTAGTGTATATATATATATATATATATATATATATAGAGAGAGAGAGAGAGAGAGAGAGAGAGAGAGAGTTGAGTTTTGCTAGCACCGATATAGTCCACTACTAACCATCCAGAATCAAAATCCACATGGTTAAATCCGCTACATCATTATAACTGTTTGTGGCATGCAACAAAAATTATAGTAATTCTCAACTCTTTCTAAAACGTCTCTTCTTGTGGCTACATTATAAATGGTCAACCAATGTTAAAAATAGCGGTAACGCAAGTGAAGAGCTCAAGCCATCAATAGCGCAAAAACGTAAATAGCATAATGCATAGCGTAAGCTATGAAGAGTTTCTATTTTTTTAATTTTAAAATTAAAAATTAATTAACTAAAAATTTGTAAAATTCTAAATAATTTCTTAAAATTAAAAAATACAAATTCGAAGGCTCAAAAATGCTAATAAATATCACCAAAATGAGACTTCAATGTTCAAAATTCAAAACTTACAAAGACTAAGAACACACATAAACAATGAATATAAAATGGAACAGAACTGCTAAGTGAATGAAGTAGATTAGTTTTCTTGACTCTAATCAAATACCCCTAATTCAAACTTCAAAATCAAAATAATTAAAACAATGAGATTGAAATGAAAAATCGAAGACGAATAAAGAAAATAAAAGAAACCATAATAGTTGGGTTGCTAGTTGGAATAAAATAAAATTAAAAAAAAGAAAGAAATACTAAGAAATTCACTGGTAACGGATATATAGTTGTTGGAGACTTCGCCACTACTTGAAGAAATTGGAGTCCTCATAAGGATTGAGTGTCTTAGTGATTAAAAAAAACAAGATGAAAAAGGGAAAAAAAGAAAGGGAACCCATATAAAGTCTTACCATGATCAGATTGTATCCATTGGGCAAATATAGGCATCACTTGTGTTTATACATCTCTTCAGTTAAATAAAATAGTATATTTATAGCGCATGCTATTTAAGTTAAGTTACGATGCACAAATGGCGAGAGTTACACAAAAATAGCACAGAGCTATGTAGAAAATGGGTTATGCACATGAGCTTTATAGCGGAACGGGTAGAGTTAGGTTACATAACGAGCTATTTCGAGCTTCATAGCGAGCTATTTTATATATTGTGGTCCACACTTGTTGAATTCATTTGATACATACTTTTTTTTAATGATGTAGATCATATCTAACAAAATGGATTTTTATTTGAATGATCAATATTTAAATCTGAGTTGAAAACAGAAGTGGTACTATTCCACTTTGGCATGCTTTAAAGATCGGCCGATCCGACCAATCTGGATCATTTTTCAAGGGGCCGCTCCTTTGCAACCCCTAAATCTCAGGATCGGCAAGATAACTCGAGATTGGCAGAGTTAGCAACTGGATTGGATGGATCGACCCGATCCCAACCTGAAACCACCGATCACATGATTAAAAATTCCAATATTTGAATGTTCTATTTATGAGGATCCTCTTATCCAAGCAATGAAGATGTATTTGGTCTACTATTTCCATTATTCTAGTTTTATTCTACATTAATAATTTTCTAAAACTAATTAAAATGTTCAAGTCTGTAATTGAAAATACTTAATTTGCAAAAGAATTATTTTAATTCATTAATTCATTTTTAATAAAAATTAATTGTTATTTTTTAAAATTAACTTAATTACACGAGCACATTAGATACTTTTATTTTAATTTCTAAAAATGCCCACTCCAAAAAATTCGATCCTGCTGATCCGGCTGATCCGGCCGATCCTGATCTAAATATTTGGAAAAACCCGATCCCGCTCCAAATCCCGAGTTTTATTACCTTGAGTAATAGCCATCAGAAGATAAACTTAACTGTGAACTTCAAATGTAAAGCATGATAGGTAGATAGATAACCTTCTTTTTGTGGACCGCAAGTTCCACAAATGAATGGGGCTTATATTTGTCAACCCAAATCTCTTTAGTATTCGAACATGCCAAACCTGAAACAATATTGCATCTGTCAGCATTTAACAATAAATCTAAGGCCTAGTTAGCAAGAAATGAAAGTAATGATGCATATCAAACAAGATGTAGATATTTCATGTTATGCATCTTATGCTCCAATGTAATCAAAAGAAAAACAGGGTATAAGAAATGTACATCTTTTAAAAGAAAAAAAAATACAGGCAACAAACTAAGGAGTATTGGTAGCTTGGAAAACAGATAAGTGAAAAGAAATTCAGGTAACGGATTTCAACAAGAGAAGCAAATATTTCATGTTATGTGCAAGTGTAAAAAATGTACATTACTGAAAAAAAATTACGGGGCCGCAAACAAAACATAATCGGTAGCTTGAACACCGATAAGTGGAAAAAAAAACACACCAAACTAAAACTCAAAGTTGATAAAACAAGGAGAGAGGAGTTGGAAGGAAGAGTAGCTAAAATTTTTACAAGCGAAAAGCTGACGGAAACATTGAAGCATTTAAAGTTACAACAACATCAAAAAAATTCAGTCCATGCAACAGAACTCCACGAACAGTGTGTATAGTATGCAATTAACAGCACTAAGTGGATACCTACTAGGATATAACTCTCACCAAACTGTACTACCATGTTTTGGTCTAATATGTTTGGCAATAATGAAGACCAACTGTTCGATATGTTAGTTATTGTCTAATATATAGCAGAGTATAGTGCCAAATTTAAATAATTCATCATAAAGCTCAAACTCAGTTTAGTACCATTAAACAATGTTAAGACATAATACTCACAGAAAGATATACTACTAAAATATGTGTGGGTATGTGTGTGGACGTAGATTTGATGATTCCCGAGAATAAATGGATTTCTCAAATGTGGAGGGGAATCAGATTCCCAGAAATCCTTAGTTACTTTGCCTGGTATAACACATGGCATACCTGGGATCATCTATTACCGCATCTGGTATAACACAATGCATTTCCGGGAATCATCTATTACCATGTCTGGTATGATACATTGTATTCTCAGAAATGTGTTACTTTTACTAAAGTACAATTTTCAGTGATGGTAGAGCAAAGTGAGAGAGATGATAGGGTAGTGGTGGGCGGCAATTGCTGGGTGTGGTAGTTGTGTTTGGCAGTGATGGTGCCGACCACAGTGGAGCAGCAATAGTGGTGGTGATGGGGACAGTGGTGGTGGCGGTGACGGGAGTGGCCGAGGTGGTGGTGGCAACGGTTGTGGAGGCGACTGGCGGAGATCGTAGATGGAAAGAGGTGGGAGTATAGTAGTCATTATATCAATATTTTGATTCCAATGGGAATATCTGATTTGCACACGGAGGGGGGGGGGGGGGGGGGGGGGGGGGGGGGGGGGGGGGGGGGGGGTCATTCCAATGGAAACAAACCATTCCTTCCAAAACTATACCTTGTCATTAGCAAAGCAGGTAATCCACAAGGGAATGGAGGATTCCCTAGCACATTACCGCAAACCAACCACCCCCTTCATGGTGGTTCATAATATTTGCTAATACAAAAATCCAATATAAGTTACTAACACAACCACACCACACCTCTCGGCATTTGTTTAGCCACAATTCAAGGCCATGAGAGATATTTCATTCATAAGTATGTACTATTCACAGAATTAAGCACTGTCAGTATGCCAACAATGTTGGCTAGTCACCATCACTCTGACAGGTGCTAGCAAATAGAATTATATTAAGGGCCCTATTTCGAGATTATTGTCCAAAAACACAGGTAATGATAACAGAAATAGAGAAAGGATCATGATAACAACTATACTATATGGTAAATAAGTAATTAGTCTTTTCTAAGCTAACTGTAGCAACAATGTTGCTCTAATTGCTCATTATCAGCTTTTACATAAAATTGTACCTTGTACTGTGCCAAAATCACGAAGACATTCGCCAAAATCCTCTGAAAGCATCTCAAATTTAGCCTTCAACCAAGGAAACCAATATAAGGCTCAAGAGAATAAACAAGAAAATAAGTAGAAGAGAGAGAGAGAGAGCAAAAGTTTGTCCGCATAAATCAATTTCTTTTCATTATAACATGAAATTCAAAAAAAAAAAAAAAATCAGTTATTTCTCAATTTGTGCAGCTGTGCTGTTTCTGTTGTACGTCTGTCACTAGAGAAATCTATGGCTCTATTAATTAGAGACTAGTATTATACACGTGTTGTGCACGTGGGGAAAATGGGGGGGGTGAAAATGGCAAAAAAAATCTACCAGCACGTGTGTTGCACGGGTTGGGATATGGACAAATTACACTAAGGCCTTCTCCCATTATAGTAGTAGAGATATATAAAGAAGAACGGTCACCTATGTTCATTCAAGAAACAAGAAAAAAGGTCCTCTTCAAAACATCTAACTAGCTAAAATGTGGGTTTCGAATATGCAGTTAAAATTAACTCTTCAGATTGATTTTACTCATTTCACTAACACACATAAAAGTGTAAAACTCATAACACAAATGCTTAGCTATCGTGATTTGGTGATGCATGTCAGAAGTTTATTATTAGCTAAAATAAAACATACCAATTAGCAGTGAACTATTACCACAATGTGCACCACTTTGTTTCCATCAATAGATACTTAATAGAAACATAAATTTATCTTGTTCCTTCAAAATGCTCACCAGTATATTTCTCCAAATCCAAAGTACTTTATACCTGCACTTCCCTACGCGTAACCTACACTTCCCTACGCATATCTCCCTCATTCTATCTAAATCATCTAACAAACATGCCAAAATATGTCAATCTCTCTATAGGCACCGTTTCACATTCATCATCTCCAATCATTGATGTTTGGCTAAATTTCACTTAAGCCCCCTTGACATTCCAGTGAGAACTAAAATACCCTTCCTGAGATTATATTCTCACACTTTGCCCGTCTATTAAGATAAACAACTTTACCCCTGCTTCTTCTTCCTCCCTTTCCATTTACTCTCTCCTTCTCATGGTTGTCATTAGCCACTGCATGGCCACTCAATCGCTTCCTTCTCCAATTTCTATCATTCTCTTTCTCCCATCGCAACCACCATTGTCACCCTTAACCCCCTTCCCAAAACCCCAACTTTCTCCTCCTCTCCTCCATGGCAACCATCAATCTCCTTCCTCCCAAACCCAACCTTTCTCTTCTCTTCTCGTGACCAGCACAACCACAGACCGACTTTTTCTTTCAAGTTCATCACTTCATCTACTCCCCCTACATTGCCACTGCCATCACCACGACCAATATATTTTTCATTCTTTTGCAAAATCAAATAATTAATTTAAATTTAATTAATTAATATCCATGATAAATTAGGGTGGGAAAAGTGTGAATATACAAACTCAGGGGGTTAAGTGAAATTTAAAACTTTCCTCAAACTTCTCCCTTTCATCCATAAGCTAATCAATGCTGCATTCAGTTCCTAATCCAAAACACAAACAACTCAACATAATTATCAATCTTACAAACTCTTCTCCACAAATAACCCTAGTTCTTACTTTTCACCCGAATTCCCTAACCTAAACTAATTCACACCAAAATCAAACCCAAAACAAGAAGATCTAGAAGTTTCATTACCGCTTCTTCTTGAGCATTTGAAAATGATTGGGATTCAGAGCGAGTACGACTGGGCCTTTTACAAGAACTCTTCACCGATCTCGAACCTGAACTTGACCTATACTTCGGCCTCGACTTCGAAGCCGACCGATTTCTGCTGTAAATTTCGTGCTCGTCATCGCTCGAGGAAGAAACTACGACGATCGGCCGCTTCTTTCCCATTCGGAATCAAATCGGTAGCAAGTTTTAGGGTATCAGAGATGGTAGGATGAAAGAGAAATGGAGGAGGAGAAGGAGGGAAGTGATGGCGGGGCTTGGAAAAGGTGGAAGCTTTCAAGACAAGATTAGGGAGGTAGAAGGAGAATAAAATGAGGGAGAAAAAAAAAAGACAATTATTGGTTTGGGCTAGGCCCACTATTTAAGGCCCAAAATACTTTGGGCTGAATTGATAGGCCTAACTATTTTTCTATTTGTCTATAATGTAGTTTTTTTAAACAGAAAAGCAAAAATCATCTGATTCACTAACTTATGTATTTTTCTTTTGCAAGTTGTGCTAGATTTGTTTATTTTTTTCTCGTTACTGTGGTGGGGTGCTATATTACGATAAAAAACCAAAATAAATTAAATTAAACTAAATTAAATTAAAATAGGTTTTATTAAATTAAGTTAAATTTTTCAATAATCATATATGATGATTGAAAATTTAAGTTATATATACTAGTATCATGCACGTGCGATGCACGTGGAGGGAGAAGGAAAAAGACACAAAAAAAAACCTACCAACACGTGCGCTGCACGTGTTGACTAACATACAAAAAACAACAAAAAATTGTTTATTTGTTTGGAACCCCATCTCTCCCATTGATACAGCTCCATAGGAACTGTATCTCTATTCTGCAGCATGTGTATCAGCTCAGTATCAATATGTATCCGTTCAACTCAGTATGGGGCCTTCATCTACAACATAATCCCAAGTCTTTCAGCTGCAGCAGGTGTATCAGCTCAGTGTCAGTATGTATCAGTTCAACTCAGTGTCAGTGTGCATCAGCTCTTCAGTATCAGGTGTATCAGCCCCCGTATCAGTTTCTATCAGCTTCTATAAATAACGTATCAGTCCTCCAGCGAATATCTTTCTTTGCGGGGCTTATATGAATAAATTCTACCAGTATGATAGGTGGATAATGAGGCCGTTAGACTGGAATCTTCTTTTGTTTTCTTTGTTGCTTTTACTAGCTGTAAACAACCTTTGTTAGCTGTAAAAACAGCCCCCCTGTGTTGATATAAAACAGGGGAGTGAATGTAGATGAGATATGAATGGATTGAATTACTACTCTGCTTATCTTCTTCCCAGTCTTCCCTTCTTCATCCTCTTCTTCTCTTCTTCTCCCTTACTGCTATTCATTTCTCCTTCTTCTTTCTTTAGTTATTAACATCAGTGTAGATGCAATGGTGGTCACACGCACAGGTAGAGAACCACCACCTCCGCCACCTACTTCAGGGGGACCTGTATCAATGGTATCAGAGCCCTTAGAAACCCACCCCATTCAGATCGAGCGCCGCCCGATCCTTGAATCTGGAGGAAACTCCGGAGTCGGATCACCAGGCCAGGGGGCGCGAGGGTCCACCCATGGTGGTGTCGACCCTCTACAGCCTCCCGATCTAGAACAAAGAGTAGAAGGCATAGAGATCTCAATGGGAACCCTTCAGCAACAGATCACAGGCTTGCAACTGCAGAGCGACGACATTCGCCAGTTATTACGCAGACTAGCTGAAAGGGATTCGCGAGCTAGAGATGAACCCTTCCAAAACCACCGCCCCCCGTTGGGGAATCTTCCTCCTCTCCTACCCCCTCCTCTACTTCCCTATCCTGATTGGAACCATAATCCTCCATGGCGACGAAGTGAAGAAAGTTTCGACAGATATCCATCCATCTTTCCCAAGCACGCCAAGCTTGAAATCCCGTTGTTCGATGGGACAGGGGATATTAGCAACTGGTTCTTCCACCTTGAGCACCACTTCGATACCCATCGTATTGAAGAGAGGTACCAAGTAGATTTTTGTGTGTATTTCTTGAGAGAAGAAGCCTTGTTGTGGTGGCGCTGGTTCAAGAGGCAATGCATGGGAGAAGTCACTTGGGAGTCTCTCAAACGGGAGATGCTTCTTCAATTTGGTCCAAACGAGTTGCAGAATCCCACAGCCACTCTCTTCAAACTAAGGCAAACAAGCACGGTGCAAGAGTATCACAAAGAGTTCCTTAAGTATAGTCATCTAAGCAAGCCATTGAGCATGGGCGTACTGGTTGATTGCTTCGTGTCAGGATTGAGAGAGGAAATCCAACAAGAGGTCCTACTGAAACACCCTCAGACGGTCACAGCGGCGTACAGGGAAGCCGTGGCCAGAGAAACCATTACGATGTGCCAACGCAAGGCTGCGAAGTATCTGAGTGGTACTAGCAAGCTTGGACCTCCCTCCACTTCATCTTTCCCCAAAACTCTTTCCCTCCCCAGTAACACTCATGAACCCAAGAAGACAGTGGCGGAACCTCTCAAGCAAACTCAATTTGACAAGTTATTTGCTGAAAAAAGAGCGCAAAACTTATGTTTCCGCTGTGATGAGAAGTGGAGCAAAGGCCATCGGTGTAGAGGGAGAAATCTGATGCAAATAGAAGGAGACGAGGTGGAGATTGATCAGAATGAGGAAGAAAAGTCGGAAGATGAGATCGAAGAACAGATGAGATCCTCTGCAGGTGACCTCAATTGCTTACAAATGCTCATAACAACTTCCTCCACCATCTCAATCAGTGCTCTCACCGGAATAGAAGAACCAAAGACTGTAAGGTTCAAGGGTGTGGTAGGCAAACAAGAAGTGTATGCACTCTTCGACACAGGATCAACCCACAATTTTGTTGACTCCCAGATAGTAAGAAGAGCTAAGCTACCAGTTAATCAAGGGGTGAAGCTCTCCGTAACCATTGCAGGAGGTGGAGTCTTGCTATGCGAAGGGTTATGTGAAGAGCTGGAATTTGCCTGCCAAGGGGTTAGTATCAAGACCTCCTTCTACGTATTGCCCCTCCGCACAAGTCAGATGATCCTCGGAGCCCAATGGATGCGAACTCTAGAAAGCATCTGGCTTAGTTTTAAAAGTCACTCGCTGAAATTTGATCAGGATGGTGAAGTGAAGATACTCAAGGGGATCGGGAGTGAACCAATGCAACTCTCTGAGCCCAAATCCATGCGCAAGACAGTCTCACACATGAAGGGGGGTTTGCTACTCCAAGTTACACTTGTCACGAGGGCCAATTCTGAAGCCAATCTTGAAGGTGAACCCCCACCTCTTCCGTGTCCTACTGAGATTGTTTGCAAGCTAAAACAATTCGATGAAGTCTTCCAAGAACACACTACACTCCCTCCATCCCGACAGCAAGATCACAGTATTCCTCTCCTCCCTAACTCCCAACCGGTTAACCTGAGACCCTACAAACACCCTTGGGCCCATAAGAATGAGATAGAGAAGCTCGTAAGAGAGATGTTACAATCAGGGATCATTCGACCAAGTAATAGTTCGTATGCTTCCCCAATTGTGATGGTGAAAAAACCTGATGGGTCGTGGCGCCTTTGTGTCGACTACAGAGCTCTAAACAAGATCACAATTAAGGATAAGTATCCTATTCCCGTCATCGACGAGCTGCTTGATGAACTGCAGGGTTCTCATTTCTTCAGCAAGCTGGATTTGCGCAGTGGGTACCATCAAATTAGAATGAAGGCTGAGGACATTCACAAGACGGCTTTCAAGACGCATGAAGGGCATTATGAGTACGTAGTGATGCCGTTTGGTTTCACGAATGCACCATCGACCTTCCAATCCTTGATGAATGATGTGTTCCGACCCTACTTGAGGAAATTTGTTTTGGTGTTCTTCGACGACATACTCATATACAGTCGAACACTTGAGGATCATGTTCAACATCTACAGGTTGTCCTTCAACAGTTACGGGAAAATTCTCTTAGGGCCAAGAGAAGCAAGTGTGTTTTTGGAGTAAGAGAAGTTACTTACCTGGGGCATGTAATAACAAAGGATGGAGTCTCTGTAGACCCCGATAAGGTGGCTGCTATCAATAACTGGCCGGTGCCGAAGTCGCTCAGAGCACTACGAGGATTTCTTGGTCTCGCGGGTTATTATCGCAAATTCATTAACAGGTATGCTTCCATAGCTTCACCACTCATAGCACTTACCAAGAAGGGAGCCTTTCATTGGTCTCCTAAAGCTCAGGATGCATTCGAAGCTTTGAAGCTGGCGTTAACTACTCCTCCTGTTCTCGCACTCCCCAACTTCAAAGAAAGGTTCACCCTTGAATGCGATGCAGCCGGGACTGGGATAGGGGCCATTTTGATGCAAGATCGACATCCTATCGCCTTCCTCAGTAAAGAGTTAAAGGGAAGAAATCGATACTTGTCGACATACGAAAAAGAAATGCTTGCGATACTACTCGCAGTGAAAAAATGGAGACATTATCTACTGGCGGGGGAGTTTTTGATCAAAACAGACCATAAACCGCTCAAGCACTTGTTGGAGCAACGCTTGGACACGGAGGCACAGCACACTTGGCTTTGGAAGCAACATGGGTATCAATTCTCCGTTGAGTATAAAAAGGGGCGAGAGAATAAAGGAGCCGATGGCTTATCTAGAGTGTTTGAAGACACCCAAATGCAAGCCCCTGAGGCACAAATCCAAGCCATTTCCATTGTACAGCCTACCTGGTTGGTATCTTTGAAGGAAGAGGTGCAACATGATCCTTTCTACTCTGATCTCCAGGAGAAGATTACCAAGGGGGAAGCTCCTCACTATAACGTCCAACATGGGTTATGCTTCTATAAAGGGAGAGTAGTCCTTAATCCAACCTCTCCACTTATACCGCAGTTGCTGCATATCTATCATGACTCACTTCAAGGGGGACATTCGGGGTATGAAAAGACGTGGCTGCGATTGAAGCAAGTGGCCTACTGGGTCGGCATGAAAAGCAGATTAAAGGAGTATACCAAGCGATATGATGTCTGTCAGCGTTGCAAATACAGCACTCAAGCTCCCTCCGGCCTTCTGCACCCACTCCCAATCCCAGATGAGGTATGGAAGGATATTAGCATGGATTTTATTGAAGGGCTCCCATGCAGTTGGGGGAAAAGTACCATACTTGTAGTTGTGGATCGGCTCTCTAAATATGCCCATTTCCTTCCCGTATCGCATCCTATACTGCTAAGAACATAGCTGACATCTTCATCCAAAACATCATCAAGTTATATGGCATCCCATCTACAATTGTCAATGATCGAGACTCAATCTTCACTAGTGTTTTTTGGAGAGAATTGTTCACAGCACAGGGTACTCAACTCTGCCTAAGCACGTCGTTCCACCCCCAAACCGACGGCCAATCTGAAGTGGTGAATAGAACGTTGGAGACTTACCTCCGATATTTTTGTGCTTATAAACCATCTAGTTGGGTTACTATACTCCCTTGGGCTGAGTACTGGTACAATACGAGCGTGCATAGCTCCACCAAACTCTCTCCGTATCAAGTCCTGTATGGTCGAACACCTCCATCCTTACTCACCTACATTCCGGAAGCAACCAACTCCTTAGATGTGAGGGAGCACTTACTAGAGAGGAATGAAGTGTTGCTACTGCTGAAGGACAACCTGCGCAAGGCACAAGATCGAATGAAAGGGTATACTGACAGGAGAAGGACTGAGAAAGAATACTCTATTGGTGACTATGTTTATCTCAAGTTACAACCGTATCGACAAACCTCTGTGGGGGGCAAACGCATCCACAAATTGTCTCATTTATACTACGGGCCTTACCAGATAATTGAAAAAGTAGGTCCAGTGGCCTATAAGCTTCGCCTACCCCCAGCTGCCAAGATCCACGACGTATTCCACTGCTCCCAGTTGCGACGTCGATTGGAGGATGGCCATCAGCTAACCCAAACACACCCAGTTTATTTTCAAGAGCAAGAAGCCCAACCTGAGAAGATTCTAGGCAAAAGAATGGTGGAGAAGAGAGGAGTGGCAATCACTGAGGTGTTGGTACAATGGAAAGGCGGCACAAGCGACGAGGCCACATGGGAAGAATTCTGGCAAATCCATAGTCGCTTCCCTGAGTTTCGTAACATCATGGAAGCTCCTCTTCAACAGGGAAGGAATGATACAGCTCCATAGGAACTGTATCTCTATTCTGCAGCATGTGTATCAGCTCAGTATCAATATGTATCCGTTCAACTCAGTATGGGGCCTTCATCTACAACATAATCCCAAGTCTTTCAGCTGCAGCAGGTGTATCAGCTCAGTGTCAGTATGTATCAGTTCAACTCAGTGTCAGTGTGCATCAGCTCTTCAGTATCAGGTGTATCAGCTCCCGTATCAGTTTCTATCAGCTTCTATAAATAACGTATCAGTTCTCCAGCGAATATCTTTCTTTGAGGGGCTTATATGAATAAATTCTACCAGTATGATAGGTGGATAATGAGGCCGTTAGACTGGAATCTTCTTTTGTTTTCTTTGTTGCTTTTACTAGCTGTAAACAGCCTTTGTTAGCTGTAAAAACAGCCCCCCTGTGTTCATATAAAACAGGGGAGTGAATGTAGATGAGATATGAATGGATTGAATTACTACTCTGCTTATCTTCTTCCCAGTCTTCCCTTCTTCATCCTCTTCTTCTCCCTTACTGCTATTCATTTCTCCTTCTTCTTTCTTTAGTTATTAACATCAGTGTAGATGCAATGGTGGTCACACGCACAGGTAGAGAACCACCACCTCCGCCACCTACTTCAGGGGGACCTGTATCACCCATCTATCTATAACTATTATAATGGGAGAGATGGGGTTGGGAAACAAATAAACAATTTTTTATTTTTTTTTGTATGTGTGCAAACACGTGCAGCGCACGTGTTGGTAGGTTTTTTTTGTTCTTTTCCTTCCTCCTCCACGTGCATCGCACGTGCATCATACTAGATTTTTTCTTTTTTTCCTTTTCCTTCCTCCTCCACGTGCATCATACTAGTTATAGATGTGTGTATTAATTAACAAGTACATGTATATATAGGTTGAAGCCCAATAGGTGTATTAACTAGAAGTAAACATTTTCCAAGACTTTGCACAAATGCCCAAGCCTAGGCCGACTACCAATTTCCCAACATTTTCAGTGACATTTCTTGTTTAACAACATTTTCTACTGCTCACCAAAACAAAAATAAATAATAATAATAATAATAATAAATAAATAAAAATAAAAAAATCATACTCACTATTGATAATTTAAAGTGGAGTATGTCATTTATCAAGTTGATAGTCGTCTTCTTATTATCTATTTGTGGAGTGGTTTTGAATAACTCTCTGGTATCAACAGATTAACTGGTTAAAATATTTTGTACCGTTGAAAAATGTATGGCAACGAATGTTATTAGAAGAGAAGTTACCCTACCTAACCAGAAATTGTTAGTCGGATAAGCCTGAACAAAGCCGAAAAGAAGCCTGATATGTGTTTGATATATAGGTATTTTTTCAATATTATTTCTCAATATAATATAATAATATTGTGTATAATATTTTTTGGGCAACACATGCTTTCACGTGTTATCTATTAATTGTTGGACCGGATTGACTGGGACTTCAAGTCCAGTACCCCAAACTCAGTTTCATCCAGTATATGTATATACTGGTCTAGAGGTAGTGCCCTTGCGACATTCCAAGTACTAGTAATTTACACGTGCGATGCACGTTTTAATAATTTCAAACAATAAAAATAAAAACTTTGACGTAGGGAAAATTTGAACTGGAAACCTTCTTTATATTAGTTATGTACGTGTGTTGCACATGTTAGTAGAATGACAAAATGACAAATGACACTAAGGCCTTCTCCCATTATAATATTAGAGATTAGAGATGATAGACAAGGTATAATAATCTCTAACAATCTTGAGATATTACATATTAATAATCTCTAACAATATGAAGGGTTAGAGTTCAGTTTTTTTTTTTTTTTTTGGATTAAAAACGGTGGGTCCTAAGACTCCCCGCGTTTCATTAAAAAAAATTTAATAAAACATACAACCCAAATAAGGAAAATGATGATCATGACACCCAACAAGAGGTCCATGAGTCTCATCCCCATCTCAACAGAGAA